>JBBPBS010000968.1:30351767-30400327 GCA_037974835.1 Cicer judaicum
AAAATCACAACAAAAATTATAATATTTAATCATTGAAATCATTTCTAACAATTATCTAACATGTGTCCAGTATAATACTTTTGAAATAACATCTTTTTTAACTTATTTATAGGCTTCCACTTGAAAACATTGTTCTTAATTGAAAAAAATTATTCTACCATATTTTGAAAATATTTGGAAATTCTTTAAAATAAATTACATTTATCAGAATTATATGTATTTTTATATGTCTTTGTTAATATTACATACTTAATTTTACAATTTATTTAAGATTAAAGTCTTCTAAAATAACTAACATAAATTATTTATAAAACATAAAAAATGAAAAATATATTTAAGAAGAAAAAAATATATGTAAGGTGATATTTTTTGTTGGCGATTGAAGATGAGAAATTAAAATTGAAGACAAAATATATGTGATGATATTATGATAAAGTAGAGAGACTTGATGCACCGTCACTGTAAACAAACGGTGTGGTCCAAAAAGGTGGATGGTGTTATCCAGTGCAGGCTTCATCCTACGAACTTCTCCTTATAATCACACGCTCACTTTCGCTTCCTCTCTCTCTCTCTCTCTCTCTCTCTCTCATTATGTGATTTCAACACCAACAAAAGCAAAATTAGGGTTTTCTATTCGGGAAAAAAATAATTATAAAAAATAAAAATAAAAATAAAAACTAATAATAATTGTTGAAAATAACGAAAATTACTCTGGAGAGTTTGTTCAAAACATGGTTGTCGATGATATTATGAAGCGCATCATCGTCGGCTATGGAGGTTCCTGTTCTTCTCGATTCTCTGATGCTTATCCTAAAAGGTAATCTTTGAAGATCTATTTCCTTTTTATTGACTCTTTTTTCAGAGACTCTTTTTTTTTTTTTTTTTTTTTTTTTTTTTTTATGTTTTATGGATTTGATTCAGTTTCACTGTTTTTCCCTTGATTTTGGAGGGTTTATTCAGATACAATAAATAGGGTTAAATTAAATATAATTCTCTTTGAGCGTTTTACAAAATCCCTTGCACAGATTGAACAGAGAGATATATAATAATATAAATATATATTTGTATTTATTGTTGTTGAGTATGTTTATTTATTTATTAAATTAAATTAAAGAGAAAATAGAAAAAAGTTAGAAAAGGGATTATTTTTAATAGTTTGGATTTGTTGATTTTTTGTGTGTTTTGTTTCCTTTCAAATTGAATTGATAAATATAGGGGTTTGATGGAAGGGAGATATAGTGGGGATTGATAAGATGAAGGTGTTGTTTATAAGGTTGTTTTGTTGAATTGTTTTTGGGATGGCAATATTGTATCAATCAGCAATAAAACAACAACTCATCAACAACAAGATGAGGTAGCATTGGCGATTCTTGTTTTGCTTCTTTCTCAATGGAGAATCATCACCCTTCCACGTTATTGTCCATGGATTCAAGTGCATCTTCTCATGAGGAACTGGACTTGGAGATGAATCGCCAAATCATACTTTCTCGCCCCCCAGATATCAATTTGCCGTTATCTGCCGAACGTAGTCCACCTCCGCAGTCATGGAATTCTGATCCTTGTGATATTTTGGATGTTAGTCTTGGTACTCAAGGGTATGAGACTGAGACTTTTCTCACTCTGCCCAAAGTTGGAAGGAAATGTGCTAAGCGAGTTGATAGCATATGGGGTGCTTGGTTTTTCTTTAGTTTTTACTTTAAGCCTTCATTGAATGATAAATCCAAGGCCAAGATTGTTAGGGACAGTAATGGCATTTCAGGGTTTGAGAAATCTGATCTTAATCTTGATGTTTTCATGGTTCAACATGACATGGAAAATATGTACATGTGGGTTTTCAAGGAGAGGCCTGAAAATGCATTGGGCAAGATGCAGCTGAGGAGTTACATGAATGGGCATTCTCGCCAAGGAGAGCGCATGTTTCCTTTTAGTGTAGACAAAGGTTTTGTTCGATCCCATCGGATGCAAAGGAAGCATTATCGGGGACTTTCAAACCCTCAGTGTGTGCATGGCATTGAGGTTTTCCCTTCACCCAGTCTGATGAATCTTGATGAGGATGATCGGAAAAGGTGGATTGAACTCACCGGCCGAGATTTGAATTTCACAGTCCCACCTGAAGCAAGCGATTTCAGTTCATGGAGAAATCTTCCCAACACAGACTTTGAGCTTGAGAGACCTCTTCCTCCAATCAAAGGTACTGCAAATGCACACCCAAAGAAGCTGCTTAATGGATCTGGATTGAATTTGTCAACTCATCCGTCGAACAACAATAATGGCGATGGGTTGGACCTGTCTCCTGTCAACGGCAAAAAGAGGAAAGACTTCTTCCCTCAGGGAAATGGTAACGGAAATGTAAACGATGAAGAATGTTATCTGCATGTTAATCCTCCATCTGATCGGATCCAAGACATAGAAATGCACCCGAGTGAGCCGCACTGGTTAAATGAATTCAGTGGAGTGATAAAGAATGTGTATGGACCTGTTACAGCTGCAAAAACTGTCTATGAGGATGAACAAGGTTACTTGATTATTATCAGTCTGCCCTTTGTAGACCTTGCAAGCCTAAAAGTTTCATGGAAGAACACCCTGACTCATGGTATCATCAAGGTTTCTTGTATGAGCACATCTCGAAAGCCTTTTATCAAGAGACGCGATAGGACATTCAAGCTTACAGATGCATCCTCAGAGCACTGTCCCCCTGGAGAGTTTGTCCGCGAAATTTCTCTTTCAACCAGAATTCCTGAAGATGCCAATCTGGAAGCATACTATGATGAGCCAGGATCAGTGTTAGAGATCATGGTGCCAAAACATCGCGTAGGACCTGAAGAGCATGAAGTCCGTGTTTGCCTTCGCCCTCATCTGGGAGGGAATGATCTTATGTTGACTTGAGATATAGACCATTATAAAAAATTGTTAGGGATGCTGCTAGTATGGTGCCTTTATCATTGTTTTTCTAACTTGTACCATGCAGTGTTATTTTTAATAGAAATGTTATCTTGCTTTGTCTGTAGCAGTTATAGTTTAGCTCACTAATTGCCCTGGTTCTTTTTTTGTTCCAGTGCATCTTCAAGCTTTTGATTGTAAGCATAATCATGTATAAGATTAAGAAATTATCATATACATTTGGATTATTTTATTACTGAAAATAGAAGAAGAGTTGAATGATTCATTGCTCAGTGGAATGATACAGTGGACAAATATATACACCAGATTTCCCTCCACCACTTAACTGACTTTCTGTTTTATCAGTTTTATTGTCTTGTTATTCTCCTCCCAAATAATTGACACTATAAGCAGCAGATGCAAAATGTAATGATAACATAATTCAATAATAGAGTTAACTTCCACTAACATGATTCCTTATGTTATGGAATTAATAGTGGATTATAACAGTTTTTCTAACGAAAATTTCAATTCATTATACATCCTACTTTTGAAAAGACAGTAATATTCATTGTCTGTTAAGTAATCTTGAAGAAAATGTTACATGTAGAATAGTTTGTTTTTTATATTTCCCCATTGTTGTGATTGTGGATATGGGTTCAAAATTGATATGTTGACTTTATTAACAGAAGAAGATATTTTTTGCTTATCCCATTACGTGACTGAGGAATCATTCCTATTATTAATAAGTCAAAAATATGTCCCATTTCAGTTGTGCCTATCATGTTGTGCCTCAACGTGGAAAAAATACGCGGCGATGAAGCGCTTGTTGGGGTGACATTTTGGGTGAAAGTGAAAACAAACAAGCAATTGTTTCCGTGGACATATAATTTTTTATTCTTTATTATCGTCTCATTTTAATTGTAGTTGTGTGTGATTATTAAGAAAATAATTAGTTTTATTAATTTCAATGATAAAAATAATTTTATTTACTCAAATTCTCTTATTAGTCATAAGTAGTAGTTGAGAAATTTGATGAATTAAGTTATAATAAATAAATGTATATTAGTAGAAGAAGTAATGTATGATGTTAACATGTGTCTTTATAACCTTTTGTTAAGCAATCAACAAATAGTAATTTTACATTGAAAATGATATTTTTACTTTCAAAGTGATGAATGCAAATTGTTAGTATTTTTCAAAAATAATTTATATTGTATTGATGTTGTAAAATGAAAAATAATATAAGATAAATAAAAATGACAAATGAGGCAAAAGAAATATTTAGTTGTGTGAGACATGATTATTATGGTCTATGGATGTATCAAAATTATAAATTATATACAAACAAATAAAAATAATAAATTATATTTTTGAATGTTTATTTTGATTTTCAACTTTGTCTTTGAACACGTCTTTGATTACTTAGATTACACACAAAGATGGTTTGTAATTTCGATTCATTTAGATAATATAGTAACACCACGGTATAATAGTTTTCAATAGTAAGCAATGCTTAAATCAAGTTTTAATATGTGACATTTTTGTTTGTATATGTAATTTGTTTGTTTATAAGAAAATAACATTAACTCGTGAAAATTAAGAAAATGGATGGTAATATCAAATTTATTAAGAATTGATATTGTTTTTACAAATATATTTTTAAAGAAAGATAATTAATTAACGTTTTTATTATAATATTTATTGTTGATTTAAAAAAAATGTAAATTAGTTACATATGTATTAATAAAAATAATTAATGTAGTTGACAATTTAAAAGGAATCTTATAAAGATGGACAACTAAAATTATCAAGAGGGTCTTATATTATGCATTATGTACCTCATCTAATTTATAAATCTAGTTTTTTTTTATTTTTAATTATGGAGGGGTTTTAATTGCTATTGTTATGGGTATTTATGGATGTAAAAGTTGATGGTACTCAAGGTGGGTATGAGACTAAGAGTTTGCTTAATCTTCCGAAAGTTGGAAAGAAATGTTTGAAGCGTGTTGCTACCATTTGTGATGCTTGGTTTTTCTTTAAATGCTTTGTTGTGTTATATGTTATGGTATTAAATGTGTATTTAATTTATTTTATTTTGTTTGATTGAGTCTTCAGAATGATGATTCACCTTTAATTTTTTTCATGTGGCGCTTACACATTACGTATGTAGTTAGATGATGAGATGACAACGGATGAAATAATTGTCAAGGAGGAAGAGATAGAGTAATTGACATGATGTCAATGTCGTAGATAGTAGTTAATTATGTTAGTTGTTGACATGTTAGTCTATTAATAAATGTGTGCTTTGTATACTTCGCTTATTAGAGTGAGAATTTTTAGCTTGAACTCTTTTTTGAATTTGTTATTTCTACATGTTTATAATTGTGCTATTTATATGTTTGATTATGATTTATATTGTACCAACTTTACCCATATTTTTTTATACAATATATATTTTAAAATGTTTTTGTGATAGAGGATGCCACACCCCCTCCTCTTCTTCTTTCAAGTTTAATGTGAAGAGTCCCACATTAGAATTATTGGTAGTTCAACTTATGGCAATCTTACCGAGACTTGATGGTTGTTATCTTTAGGGATTCACTTGTAATTTGGGTCAGTATACGTTAGTCTCGGTTGAACTTTGGAGTCTTATGTATGTCTCTTTTCATGGAGATGAATTATATCATCATTCTTTTTTAAATTATCGAAGTTAGTAATTAATTATTCTATTAGTTTTTTCTTTCACTTGGATTTGAGTCCAGATTTTTCACTTCTTTAACCATTAACTTAAATTAGTTGATTAGTCGATGATTTCTCAAAAGTCTCATAATTCTTATCCTAAATCTCTTATTCTTGATGCCTTGGATTTATTGGATCATGTAGGTTGAAATTGTAAGGTGTCTCGTATTTTTCAAAAGGCAAATCGTTGTAATTATAATTGACTAACCCAGATTAAAAAGGAGAGCTTGACTTACTCAATCAATTACCTTATGCACAATACTAATTATTTATTGCTTAATTTTTTTATCTTATATTTCTTCATTGTATTAAATAAAACTCTTTAAAATTATAATCTTATATTCCCACTTGATCTTGATCTAAATTAATTAAAACATTGTTGTTTGGAGATAAATTTGTGAACATAACACTATATAAATCTACAAACAACTAAATATGTATAGAAAATGAGGTGTACATCGAATAGAAACAAAAAGAAAATTGTATAAAAATATAGTGTCCTACATTGTGATGTCTAAATATCTTTTTCGATTAATGATAAATAATTATTTTTTCTATCATTATATATGATAAATAATTGTAAATATATAAGATGATATTTTGTTTTGTGGGTGATGCAAGATGACAAGTTAAAATTGAAGACTAACTAATAATAATATAATAAAGTATAGAGATTTGATGCAGAGAATATATATATATAATAACAAAAATAAAAATAAAAAGATTTTTTTTAAAGAGAGAGAGGGAGAGAGAGAGAGAGAGAGTTGATGCACCGCCGCAGTAAAACGCTGTATTCCAAAAAGGTGAATTGTCTTACGTGATGTGAACAACAACAAAAATAAAATTAGGGTTTTTATTTGGGAAAAAATATAGATAATAATAATTGTAGAAAATGACGAACATTACTCTGGAGAGTTTGTTGAAAACATGGTTGTCGATGATATTATGAAGCGCGTCATCGTCGGCTATGGAGGTTCCTGTTCTTCTCGATTCTCTGATGCTTATCCTAAAAGGTAATCTTTGAAGATCTATTTCCTTTTTATTGACTCTTTTTTCAGAGACTCTATTTTTTTTTTTTTATGTTTTATGGATTTGATTCAGTTTCACTGTTTTTCCCTTGATTTTGGAGGGTTTATTCAGATACAATAAATAGGGTTAAATATAATTCTCTTTTAGCATTTTTCAAAATCTCTTGAATAGATTGAACAGAGAGATATATAATATACATATATTTGTAATTGTATTTATTGTTGTTTAGTATGTCTGTTTATGAATTTATAGAGAAAACAGAAAGAAAAAATATAGAAAAGGAACTATTTTAAATTATTTGGATTTGTTGATTTTTGTGTTTTTTGTTTCTTCTCAAATTGAATTGATAAATATAGTGGGTATTGATACGATGAAGGTGTTGTTTATAAGGTTTTTTTGTTGAATTGTTTTTGGGATGGCAATATTGTATCAATCAGCAATAAAACAACAACTCATCAACAACAAGATGAGGTAGCATTGGCGATTCTTGTTTTGCTTCTTTCTCAATGGAGAATCATCACCCTTCCACGTTATTGTCCATGGATTCAAGTGCATCTTCTCATGAGGAACTGGACTTGGAGATGAATCGCCAAATCATACTTTCTCGCCCCCCAGATATCAATTTGCCGTTATCTGCTGAACGTAGCCCGCCTCCACAGTCATGGAACTCTGATCCTTGTGATATTTTGGATGTTAGCCTTGGTACTCAAGGATATGAGACTGAGACTTTTCTCACTCTTCCCAAAGTTGGAAGGAAATGTGCTAAGCGAGTTGATAGCATGTGGGGTGCTTGGTTTTTCTTCAGTTTTTACTTTAAGCCTTCCTTGAATGATAAATCCAAGGCCAAGATTGTTAGGGATGGTAATGGCATTTCAGGTTTTGAGAAATGTGATCTCAATCTTGATGTTTTCATGGTTCAACATGACATGGAAAATATGTACATGTGGGTTTTCAAGGAGAGGCCTGAAAATGCATTGGGTAAGATGCAGCTGAGGAGTTACATGAATGGGCATTCTCGCCAAGGGGAGCGCCCGTTTCCTTTTAGTGTTGACAAAGGTTTTGTTCGATCCCACCGGATGCAAAGGAAGCATTATCGAGGACTTTCAAACCCTCAGTGTGTGCATGGCATTGAGGTTTTTCCTTCCCCCAATCTGATGAATCTTGATGAGGATGATCGGAAAAGGTGGATTGAACTCACCGGCCGAGATTTGAATTTTACAGTCCCACCTGAAGCAAGCGATTTTAGTTCATGGAGAAATCTTCCCAACACAGACTTTGAGCTTGAGAGACCTCTTCCTCCAATCAAGGGTACTGCAAATGCACACCCAAAGAAGCTGCTTAATGGATCTGGATTGAATTTGTCAACTCATCTGTCTAATAACGGCGATGGATTGGACTTGTCTCCTGTCAACGGAAAAAAGAGAAAAGACTTTTTCCCTCGTGGAAATGGTAACGGAAATGTAATTGATGAAGAATGTTACTTGGCTGTTAATCCTCCATCCGATCAGATCCAAGACATAGAAATGCACCCGAGTGAGCCACACTGGTTAAATGACTTCAGTGGGGTGATAAAGAATGCTTATGGACCTGTTACAGCTGCAAAAACTATTTATGAGGATGAACAAGGTTATTTGATTATTATCAGTCTGCCATTTGTAGATCTTGCAAGTGTGAAAGTTTCATGGAGGAACACTCTTACTCATGGTATCATCAAGGTTTCTTGTATGAGCACATCTCGAAGGCCTTTTATGAAGAGACGTGATAGGACATTCAAGCTTATAGATGCATCCTCAGAGCACTGCCCCCCTGGAGAATTTGTCCGCGAAATTTCTCTCTCAACCAGAATTCCTGAAGATGCCAATCTCGAAGCATACTATGATGAGCCAGGATCAGTGCTAGAGATTATGGTGCCAAAACATCGCGTTGGACCTGAAGAGCACGAAGTTCGTGTTTGCCTCCGCCCTCATCTGGGAGGGAATGATCTTATGTTGACTTGAGATATAGACCATTATAAAAAAAATTGTTAGGGATGCTGCTAGTATGGTGCCTTTATCATTGTTTTTCTAACTTTTACCATGCAGTGTTATTTTTAATAGAAATGTTATCTTGCTTTGTCTGTAGCAGTTATAGTTTAGCTCACTAATTGCCTGGTTCTTTTATTGTTCCAGTACATCTTCAAGCTTTTGATTATAAGATTAAGAAATTATCATATACATTTGAAATATTGTATTACTGAAAATAGAAGAATTGAATGATTCATTGCTCAGTGGAATGATACAGTGATCATTGTATACAACAGAGTTTTCCCTTCACCACTTAAATAATTTTCTGTTTTATCAGTTTTATTGTCTTGTTATTGTCCTTCCAAATAGTCATATTTGTTATTGACACTATGTGTAGCAGTTGCAAATTGCAATGATGACTTGATTCAATAATAGAGTTAACTTCCATTAGCAATACAGTGTCAAGGAGGAAGAACTCATTAAACTCCTCCTATTTAGCTGGGCCACTTTATTCCGTATGTTATGGAATTAGTGGTGGATTCTAACAGTGTTGTTATTGGCTTATAAAAAAAACGAATATTTGAATTTACTATATCCTACCCTACTAGTAAAAGATGAAGTCAACATTCATCATCTGTTAAGTAATCTTGAAGAAAAAGTTAAATGTAGAATAGCTTCTGGTTTTATTTTTTTTTTTTTTTATTTTATTTCCACATGGTTGTGATTGTGCTTATGGGTTCAAAATTGATATGTTGACTAAATAACAGAAGAAAAGATATTTTTTGCTTATCTATTTACGTGACTGAGGAATGATTCCTGTTATTAATAAAGTCAAAAACATGTGCGCTACAGTTGAACATATCATGTTGTGCCTTTACATAGAAAAAATACGCGGCGATGAAGGGTTTGTTGGGGTGATATTTTGGGTGAAAGAAAAAAAGAAGCAACCAATTGTTTATGTGGAAATATCATTTTTGATAGTTGTGTGAGTCAGTATGATTGTAGCCACCAGGTGCATTAGAATGGTAAATATATTTTTGAATGTGTATTTTGTTTTCCAACTGTTTTTGAATTTGAATGTGTCTTTAATTACTTAATTTAATTTTTGACTGTGTTTCTTTGTTAATTATTTTGATCAACGAAATTACTAGCACATGTGTTCTTTTTGTTTATGAAAAAATAACAATTAATGATCAAATGAATGTTTCATTATTTACTTATTTTGAGGCAAAATATGATTATTTCATTTCTTCAAGACGAAATACAATGAGGACTGGTATTTAATATAGAAATTCTAAACAACCCTATTAATTTGCAAAAGTGAGCTGAAAATTAATTTGAGTGAATAAGATATCTAGACATTTCAACTAAAATAGTGCCTAGCTTGGGGTTTTTAATGTTTCGTTATTTGTTGTTGACTGGTAGATTAGTCCCATTGTGTGGTGAGTATTTAGACAGCCAAAGGGAACATAATCAGATAGAGTTGAGTTGGCAAATGCAAATGTTTTTATTCACGTGTCTTGGCCAAGGATTGTGTCTCATTGAGTGATGATTTTCTCTACCCTTTTGGACAAGTGGACATCGTTTTCTATGAACAACTTGTTCTTCCTCTTTATGTGGCATTAAATGAGTTTTCTCATTTCCACGTTACCAAACCTATTCTCCTATGTGAGCACAGATCTATAAGATAAGGTGTGGTCCAATTTGATTTTTTAGTAGTATGTTTTATAGAGAAAAAATCACTTCATTCTTGCTATGTTTTTTTAATTTTAAAGAGATGACATTATAGAAAAGTGGAGATTTTAAAACATTTAATTTCACAAGTCCACAGCCTACATATTAGAAGAATAAAAAAATTTCATATTTTAAAAAGGCTAAAAAAGAAAATTTAAAATTAAAAATCCCTAACATTTTATAGATTTAATGGGATCTATAGATAATTTTTTTTAAAAAAAAACTAATATTTTTTTCTTAAAATACATTTTGTTACTTTTTTTAAGTTTTTTGAAAATTAAATTAAAGATTTACAAATCTTTTATTAAAATAAAATCAACTTTTTTCAAATAAAAATAATTTTTTTATTTTGTTCACAAAATCTTTTTAAAAAAAATGATTTAGAGAAACTTTTCCGATATTTTATTGAGAAAAATAAATTTCGAAATTTTTTCTAAAACAATATCTCATTAGAGGCTTAGTAGGAGATTTTTTAGATGAGATTTTGAACTTTGTGATTTTGGACTTTGAGTCTCACTCTATCAAGTGTATTCAAATGAGATTTCAATAGATTTTTTTGTTATAATAAAATTTACTTGTACTCAATGAAGATTTTAAATAAACAAATTAAGATTGTTTTAACAATGCAACAATATTCGATGATATTCAATTAAGATTTTGTACAGCTTATAAATTTTGTCTTGATATTCAAAAATATGATATAATTTGGAAGGATGATCTATGTGGAAGTTATGTAGAAGATAGAGGAGTCAATGTTCCTCACAAGTAGTTGTTGTTAAAGAGGGATGATCTAGATACAATAGGCTTTTCCATGAAACTAAATAAGCTCCATTAGAGAAGAAGGTATTGGTTGATTTGCAAAAATCTGAACAATAAAAGCCACTGATGTTGCCAGACAATGACAGTAGATGAGGAGGGGAAATGTAAGCTCATTGTCTACTGGCATGTTTAATATCATAAATGGAACAATTCAATCTGCAAATATAGTTTTTGCATGGAGGAACAAGATTAGGGGGAAGATTCGTATAGACTTCCTTCTACAAATCCCCATTTTAAAAAGTTGTGTTTACATCCAATTATTGGTACAAGTACCAGTTATGCGAGGCAACTGAAGCTAATACAATAAAATGGTGATAATTTTAACTACTCTCTGTATATGTTTGACTGCAGTTTTCTAATACTTTGGATGTACATGTATATGGAGTGTATGACTGTTTGTGTGCAAGCATAGTATGGTCTATGCTTACTGATCGCTTTTATATGAGCTCATCTATTCGATTGGTTACAATAGCATGACCAAATGGATCAACCTCCACTACTGGATATAGAGAAGCCCCTACAACAACATAAGGTTATCTCAAATGGCGATGTAGAAGTTGAGGGGTTATTTGGTGCTTCTATGGACACTTTCGTCTTTAGGATATTTGCAGACCACGTGGCTCTGGGCTCCTCAACTTTGGGATGAAGTGGTGTTTTAATGTGACATTTTATGATTTTAGCTATTCTTGATAAAATGATTTTTAACGTATTATTATTCATTTATTTCAAGATTACGGAGAGTTGAGGGTCTTTAGCAACAAAAGGAAATCGCGTTCAGTTATTATTTAATATTTAAAAGTACAATATTTAGTGGAGGGGTTGAAAATTTGACTTTTATTGACATGCAAAAACAATATGATTGACAAATGAATTGTTTAAACTTTCTTAGATAAATGACATTGAACATCAACAACTTCAATCTTTTAATTAGGGAGATGTCCATAATTCTAAATGATACAGTGTCATTAGATATACCCATATATTGCAAATTCTTCAATTATGTTACCTTATCTATAATCAATGAAAGATAGGTTTGACATCTAATGTAAACTTGTTTGATGATAGTTAAATTATTCACATTATGACTCTTAATTGTCGTTAATTTTTTTTTTTTTAGTTTAACCATGTTATTTGTTATATTGTGAAGTAAAATTTTCTCTTCAAGCAATAATCAACTAAGAAAAGAATGGCTAGTCAATTTTTTTTTTTTGTGAAGTCATGGTTGTGCAAATCACATGCAAATGCCATCACTTGAAGGTATTCATTTCGACTTAAATAGAAAATTACAATTTTTGGTGTAGCTATCCTTCACCGAATTAAGATTATTTTGAGGTTTATAATTGTCATTTCTTTCACATCTAATAATTAATTATGTTTTTATTTCTGGTTGTATTGTGTTTATTTTGGACATAAAGATGACAACAACAACTTCTATATTTCGTCTCAATAAATTATTATGACTAGGAGTATTCAAAAAAACAAAAAAACTGAACTAAACTGCCGAACCGAACCGAACTGATTTTGAACCGAACTGGTCTAAGAACCGAACTGTTTTCGAACTGATTTTTTAAAACTAGAACTAAATCGAACCGATTTTCAGTTCAAAAAAACTGAACCGAACCGGTTTTTATTTAAAAAACTTGAACCGAATTTGTTTTTTTATAATTAATTAGGGATAATTATGTAAATTTTGGCCTATATGAACAAAAAAATTTAAGGTAAACTAGTTCGGTTCGGTTCAAAATAATAAACCGATTCACCACTTTTATAAACCGGTTCGGTTCAGTTTTTTCAAACTAAAAACTAATTCGATTCAATTTTCAAACGATTCTAATTCAAAACTGAACTTCATCCACCCCTAATTATGATATTAAACATCATATCGATGATAAATATATTAGTAGAATTTACAATTTACTAATGTCAAATGAGTTCACAAATTTTAAAAATTGAATTTGTGTTCATAAATTATGAATCTATAAATATATAAATTTAATTGACGTATATTTATGTAAATTAATTTCATGTAAAATTTTAATTTTAAAAATTACAATTTGTACACTAGTGTAATTTGCGTATGTCATAAACATATTTTTCACTTGTATGTTTCCAATGATGAAAAAAAAAAAACTCAATAAATAGTCACAATTTTATTTAGGTACCAAATGAAATGTTAAAGAAAAACCATATGCAAGTTCCTTCTTTATTTATATAAAATGATGATTCCCTAATTTGAGATAGAAAAGACTTTAAAAATCATTAAAAGTTTGAAGAATTTTTTCCCCTATAGGACCAAACCATTTCTTTCAATCTTTTATCGACTTTTTTGACATATTTATGAAGTGATACATGAAATGGCATATGGGATGAGAGAGAGAGAGAGAGAGAGCGATGAAGATAAACACCGGAAAATAATAAGTGTTTTAGGTAGTCCACAATAGAAGGTGATTCGCTTAATAAATACTACATATACTATAGAAGCACCTTCATTGTAGCCTCATAAAATTGAGTATTTATGGATATGAGTGCTTTTACTGTAGTCTCATACAATAATTTATATTAAAATAAATTAAGGTTGTTGAGATGTAATAATATTCACAACAAGAAGAAAACACCAATTCTGTGAGGGGTAAAAACTCTCACAAAGGGAAAAAAAACAGCCACAAAGGTGGCTTTTGTGAGAGTTTTTGGCAGCTACAAGCTGGTCATAAAATTTTGTGAGGGCTTTTGCAGCCACAAAGGAGCTGAAACACATTGGCATTTGTGAGGGCTTTTGCAATCACAAAAGTCTGTCTTTGTGAGGCATAGGCCGCCACAAAGGAATGCTGACTGGGCATTTGTGAGGGCTTTCGGCCGCCACAAAATCCAAGCTAAATTTGTGAGGGCTTTTGGCCGCCACAAAGGATTGCTGACTTGGCATTTGTGAGGGCTTTTGGCCGCCACAAATGCCAACGTAATTAATAAATTAATTTTTAATTTTAAATTAATAGTTTATTACAATATTATATTTAATAAATTAATATAATTATAATATTAAAATTTAAATTATAATTAAATTAAATTTGAAATATAATATAATTATAAATTAAATTTAATATATATATATATAATAAATTAATCTTAATATAATTAAAAATTTAAAATAAAGATTAATAATTAAATTAAAGATTAATTTAAATAATAAAATATTAAGAATAAAATATTTAAATTAATAAAAAAAAATTAAATTATTAATAATAAAATATTTAAAATTTTAATTATTAATAATAAATTTATAATTATAATTAAACATTAATTTAAATTAATGTAAATTATAAATAAATTATTTAACTGGATTTTGTGTATAGAGAAATTTTGTGTAGAGAGAAGGAGGAGAGAATAGTTAGAATGAAGATTTAGAGAGAAGTTGGATGTGAAAAAATGAAGGAGGAGGGGAGAAAAATATATATAGGGTCACCTTGGATATTTGTGGCGGCCAAAGCAGCCACAAAATCCAGCTTTAATGCCATTTGTGACGGCCTAAGTGGCCACAAAATCCAGCTGAATTTAGGCGTCCTTTGTGGCGGCCTTTACAGTCACAAACGCCACGTGCACAATCCTTTGTGAGGGCATAGACCGCCACAAACTCCCTAGTCATGTCACTCCTTTGTGACGGATTTGGCCCTCACAAAATTCATTTTTTGTGGCTGTAAAAGCCCTCACAAAATATTTAAAAATTTGTGAGGGATTTTTCAGCCACAAAAAAAGACCAATTTTAATTTTGGCCTTTGTGAGGGCTTTTTCGATCACTAATTTGTGAGAGTTTTATTCAGCCACAAAATATTTATAAAGTTAGCCACAAAATAGGGTTTTTCTTGTAGTGATTGAATTATTAGTGGGACTCATTTAGTATAAAAAATTGAGGTGGTGGTTATTAATCAATCTGATTAAAAGTTATAAAATAATTTAAACACCCAATTTGGAGAGATCCATGGAGGATAGTCGTATAAAACATTTTTTGTTTTTTATATTTTAAAATTTGTATTCATTTTAGTTTGATAAGAGATTCTTGAACATAACAACTAATATTTAGACGATGAAACACTAATTAATAAAAATATATTTTTAAAAATAATAATAATATTTTTTTAATATTTTTTTACTTATATATTTTCAACCGTGTATTTGACGATTTATAAAATTTAAGGATTAATTTAATTGACATTTTTAATTTCACAGACAAATTTATAAATTCACTCGTTAAAAATTGGATAAAATTATTATTTTAATTCCTAAAAAATATATTATATTGTCACTTTAGAACTTCACTAAAAAAATTCAAATTAATCGTAAAATTGTCAAACAAATTAATATTTTGATAATTTAAAAATCAATTTAAATTTTTTTATAAGTAAAAATCAAAATTACAATATTATATACTTTGAAGAATTAAAATGATAATTTATCTCTAAAATAATTTTTGAGCATTTAATTCACATTAGTAGTGTTATGAGTAGAGGTGTAACCCGCAGAAGCGTAATAATGATTTTGAAGTGACGATTCAATTGTAGAGAGCAGAGGTATTTTTAGCGGGAATGAGATGAAATAAAAATGAACACTACATACAACATTGCACCTGGAAGTGAAGTGTAACCTCAATCAATGGCAGACTCCACTCAAACCGCACCTAATTGCGCGTACTCTTGTTTCCAAAGAACGGTGGTTACTCACTCATTTTCCCCTTCAATTAATTCATTCATTCCTTCATTCATTCATTCATTCTCATCCTTCTTTGTCTTTTCGCAATCCCTAGGTTACTTTATACGATTGGTGGCTCGTTAAATCCCTAAACGACTTCCAAGGTAATCGTTTAGCCGTCGCTGGTGTCTCTTCCAGAAAGTAAGTTCTCGTGTCTTAGGGTTTTAGCCGCGTTTTGTCTAGAATATTGTGATTACTGAAATTATTTACTCTCTTGCCAAACGTGATTTTGTGAACTGTTTGCTTCCACTTTGCTGTGGAGCTAAACGCACGTTTATTGCTTCCACTATGTGCATGTTTGGATTCACTATGATTTCATCTAATTCACTATCATTCCAAACATACACCTCAGCTTTTATTACACTGTGAATTGTTACTGTGGTTTTACACTTTTACCAACCACATTGGGATGAAAATTTAGTTTTCGATTAATTATTGTTTGTGTTCTTAACTCTGAAAAATTCTACTGTGGACCACCACCCAAAACTCTAACGACGATCAATGATATTCATAAAAAATATAAGTTAATAGCTCTCCTTGTTTTTATGGCTGAAATGGTAATCTAATTGGTATCTCTTCAGCAAAGAGTTTTGAGAGACGCATTTGTTTTCCCTTATTTTTAACGAGAGTCATTGTCTCAGCCTTGAAGATCAGGAGGATGGTTAACTTAGACTTTCAAGGAGTGTAGTCGATCGCCATTATAGTTTTGTGTCTTTTAAACATTAGTACGTGTTGGACCACTTATGAAGGCAATCCATTGTAACTTTCTCCTGTTTACTCTAAATCATAAATTTGATCAAAACTTGGCTTAGGTTTTTCAAGCTAATGCAAAAGAGGTCACACTACTAGTTTTTACTGAAATGAAGTTATCAATGTTTGACAAAGATAAAATCAATTATGATAATGGTTTCTGATGCTTGATAACATACACACTCAATGTTGTGATGATTCAGGGGAGAAGCGGTTCGGGTGTTTATTTCGGCTCCTATTGTCAAAAGATATGATGTGTTTTCCCTTGAGACTGCTGATGGTATATATGTTATCATCAGGGGTTTCATCAACGAGCAGCGTACACTGGATAATGGTATTCCTCCGCAGGTTTGTAGTCGTTAGTGTCAATGTCTTTTGTGGTTAATTTTGCAAGATGTTGTTTATGATGGTATTTGCTCCTCATCTGATGATGTTTAGTTGAGTTTGGGTGCTACCCCTGATGGACTTTGCTCTTTTTTTAAAAAACTTTATGATTAGGTTTTCAATGGTTTTTTATTTGGCTTTCCTCCAAATTGGGAAAGCTATGCTCTAGATTGCTTCAGAGAAGAATCAGAAGCTGGTACTGATCTGGTTGATGCTGTTCTGGATAATGCATGTCCAAGTTGTCAAGAAATATTGGCTGATGGTAAATATTTTGGTGATGGTTGTAAATCATTTGTGTCTATGTCTTATAGTTGTTTGACATGTATCTCTTAAGTCTATATATGTAACTTGTTGTGTTAATTGTTGTTGTAGGCGAGGAAAAATCTGTTCCTACTTCGTTGGTGTTGCCTGAAGAGGCCTCAGGAAATTGCGAGAAACCATTCCCTGGAGACAAATGCATAGTTTCAAAGGAGATGAGTGAAGTTGATGTTGCTAATGGCAGTGGTAGAAATAGACATAGTACTATGTTGCATAATATCAAAGCCTGTCAGCAGAAGCAGCATGTGTTTGGAAGTCCACTCAAGCATCCAGATAAAGAGCCGAGCTCTACCTCAGACGCCATGGAGAATCGTGACTTGAATATTGCTGTTCCTGATAATGTACCAGCAACTTGTCCAGAAATATCATCTGATGGTAAATATTTAACGATGCTTGTTAAATGTTAATGATCCGTATGTATGTTTGTTCATATCTTATTTGTTTAATGTTTTATCATTTCCTATTTTTCCAATCTCTACATCTAGATATTTTAATTGTTGTTGCAGGCGTGGAAAAGTCTTTTCCTATTTCTCTGATATCACAGGAAAATACCACAAGAGATTGCAAGGAGTCATTCCTTGATGATGGACAAGATATGTCAATTAAGTTGAGTGATGTTAATGTTGTTCATGGTAGTGGTAGGAGTAGACATAGTGCCCGGTTGCATAATGATAAAGTCTGCCAGAAGAAGAAACATCATGCTTCTGGAGGTCCTCCCAAGAACCCAGATAAAGAGCAGAGCTCTACCTCAAAGGCAATGGAAAATTGTGATTCAGATACTGCTGTTCTTAATAATTTATCAGCAATTCTTCCAGAAAAATCATCTAATGGTAAATATTTAGAGATCTTTGTAAATGATTTGTATGTATGCTTATTCATGTCTTATTTTTTTAATGTTTTATCATTTCCTATTTATCCAGTCTCTATATGCTAGATATTTTATTTGTAGTTGCAGACTTGGAAAAGTCTTTTCCTATTTCTTTGGTAACATCGGAAAAGATAACGGGAGATTGCAAGGAGTCATTCCTAGACAAAAAACACGATATGCCAATTAACACGAGTGACGCTGTTCATGGAAGTGGCAGGAATACACGTAGTTCCCGGCTGCATAATGTTAAAGTCATCCAGAAGAAGAAACAGCCTGCTTCTGGAGGTCTTCCCAAGCACCCAGATAAAGAGCAGAGATCTACCTCAAAGGCCATGGAAAATCGTGATTCAGATACTGCTGTTCCTAATAATGTATCAGCAAATCTTCCAGGAATATCATCTGATGGTAAATATTTAGACAATGTTTGTAAATGATTTGTATGTATGTTTATGCATGTCTCATTTGTTTAATGTTTCACCATTTTCTATTTCTCCGGTATCTATATTCTAGATATTTTAATTGTTGTCGCAGGTGTGAAAAAGTCTTTTCCTACTTCTTTGGTAACACCAAAAAAGACCAAGGGAGATTGCAAGGAATCATTCCTTGAAGATAAACACAATATGTCAATTAAGATGAGTGAGGTTAACGTTGCTCATGGAAGTGGCAGAAATAGATGTAGTGCCCGGTTGCATAATGTTGAAGTCAGCCAGAAGAAGAAACAGCCTGCCTCTGGAGGTCCTCCCAAGCACCCTGATATAGAGAAGAGCTCTACCTTAAAGGTCATGGAAAATTGTGATTTGGATATTGGGGTTCTTAATAGTGTATCAGCAAATCTTCCGGAAATATCATCTTTTGGTAAATATTTAGACGATGATTGTAAATGATTCATATGTATGTTTATTCATGTCTTATTTGTTGAATGTTTTTATCATTTCCTATACCTACAGTCACTATATCTCGATATTTTAAATGTTGTCGCAGGTGTGGAAAAGTCTTTTTCTAGTATTCCTACTTCTTTGGTAACACCGGAAAAGACCACCGGAGATTGCATGGAGTCATTCCTTGAAGATGAACACGATATGTCAATTAAGATGAGTGAGGTTAATGCTGTTTGTAGTAGTGGCGGGAATAGACGTAGTGCCCGGTTGCGTAATGTTAAAGTTTGCCAGAAAAAGCAGCCTACTACTGGAGTTCCTCCAAAGCATCCAGATAAAGACCAAATCTCTGTCTCAGCAGCCATGGAGAAGAGTGATGGAGGACTGGAAAGTCCATCGACACCCATTCAGTCACAATCAAAGGGGACAGTAAACATACTGTCTGAGCAGGTCAATAATAAATTCGCATCCAGAATTTCTAAAACTTTGTCAGCAAAAACTGAAGGATGTTATAAGAAAAAAAGGGTGACAGTTGAAACAGAAGCAGTCAGACCTAAGAGAAAAATGATGAGACCTACATCTTCTATGAAATCTCCACAAGAAAAGGATGCAAATCACTCGAACAAGGGAAGTAAACAGAGATTATCCTCAGTTACTCCAGAGTCATTGAGTCTAAAAAAATCTAGATCTGGTAAATTTTTCAATCATTGTTAATTCATGAAGTAGCACATCTTATTTGGTGGCTGATAATATATACACTATTTGTTTTTCATGCACTCTCATTCATGTTATCCAACACTTCTCACCTAATGCTATTGTTAGTATTTTTTATAATAATAATTTGAAAAGCCATTTACTTTGCACTATATTCTTATGTTTGGGTTATTTTGCAGGAAGATTACTTCTACCTCCTTTGGAGTTTTGGCACAATCAGAAACCTATCTATAATGTGGTATGTGATATCCTCATTTGATTGTGCAGATTTTATCAGTTGCCGTTGTTAGACATCCTGCACACCACATCATATATAGGATTTGTTTTCACTTTGAGGTGGGATTAAGATGAAAAAGGGGTGAAGATTACAACCTGCAGTCTTTTAACTGTTTCTTTTTACATGCTACCATCCAGGACCGTGAGATTACAGAAATTCAGGCAGGCTCGTCTTTAATATCACCTTTTCGAGGCTTTTCACCATCCTCGGGCAGGTAGATATTTATTTGTTGAGAAACATTTTCCAGTTAAATTTGATTAGAACTTTCAATGTGGAATGGCATTTCCTTATTTCGTCTAATCATCTCTGCCCAACTAGCCTAACTAATTATCACTAACAAATACATAACTGAGGTTCTGAAGAAGGGTAGCGTTAACCTTGTTACAGGTGTGCAGAAATTATGAGAGGAGGAAAAAGGATTGTGTTGGAACCAATGCAGAAACTATAATTAGTGAAGACTGAAATCTGAAGAGAGTAAGGGAAGGAATCAATTAGAGGAGAGAGGGTAGAGTACAGCAGAACAGGCAGATAGTGTGGAGGTGGGAGTAGGTAGGTAGGTAGGTAGGTGGATGTTGGAAAATTGGAGTAGGTTGTGGGTGGCCTTTGGTGTAGTAAGGACTGCCCCAATGCAGACCATTGTTGTGCATTCTCTTTTTGCTATCTATCTTGTGTTTCATTCTTGACTCTAGGGATTATCCTCCACTGTAAGGAGCTCAACTCCCTTGGTTAGATAAATAACACTCTCTAATCTCTAGTTCATATCATTTGCTTGATCTGTATATTGCTACTAAATAGTTTTATTGTTCCATATTATTTGCCCGATCTGTTTATTGCTATGAAATAGTTGTCATTGTTCAAATGTTGTCAACTGAAAAAGTTGAAAGAAGCTGAAATTCTTCCGGGCAGCATTTATCTTGAAGTATTAGTTTGAGATCTCGTTCACTATCATGTTTTATTAATTAGCATATGTCTTCTTTTACAGCAATAGACTTGAACCTGCATTATTGTCAGATAGCAATTTCCATTCAACATGCTTTCTTTTGGCATAAAACTAGAGTTTATATGTATATTCTACATTTATTATTTATTGCCTTTAAATGAAGCAATGGTGGAAAGGTCCTCCTAGTGACCAAGACTGTTGAACTTAAGAACATTTAGTATTTATCTTCTTTCAGTTCTCATAATGATTCCAGTTTTGCATGATCTTGTTTTTCATGGTCTGGTTGCTATTTTCTTTCACTCTTTTTTGGGGCTGGTTTTGGTGTTTTGCCAAATATATTGTCACTTTTATGGTACCTCAATACTGCAGGGTATCCAGAGCTCTAATTAAATCAACAATTGTTGTTGATCCTTGTTGATTAACTCTTTTTGGCATGTGTCTTGTTGACTTATTTGCTAGCATGTTGTTGCAATAGAAAAATAAGGTACTAAGGGTCAGTCTTAGAGAATAGTGAGAGATGTCCTGTTGATAAGAGTCTGTCCGAAAAGAGTTCAATTTATCCATCTCAGTATATGTTTTGATTATGAGAGGTTTTGTTTACAGATATATTTGTTTAAAGATCTCATCAGTATATGTATCAAAGACCAATGAATTAAAGAAATTTCTTCAACCCAATGGCTTGTATTTGTCGATCATTATTTGGTTTGCCTAATGTAGGGGGGAGGAATATTTTTTATATATTACCCCCTGCATTGTTAATTTTCTTTATTATTACTGTTTGAGTCTTGGAATGAGATTATCCATTTCTAGAATGCCACCAATGGGTTTTAAGCCTGTGGATAACTACTTCAACCCTTTGAACATGCCATATTTGAGCCAGCCAATCATGTTTTCTTCTGCAGACATGATGCTTTACTGAGATGTGATCAATTGGGTTTCCTAAATTTCATACTTGAGAGAAAGGTTTTGTTGGTCTGATTTGTTCTGGGTTTTGATCGAGTCTGCTAGATAAATTCTGATGTGTGAAGATCACTGCCACATAGTGTGGGATAAGGAATGATGATGAATATGTGTCAGTGGTAGTGTATCGTAAAGAGGGTAAATCTTGAAAGGTGTTCTTTCTATAAATGAATGAGCCTTGTAGTGTTCAGACTTCAGGGTAGCATATTCAAGTTGTATTTGTATGATTGAATCACTATTGTTCTTGTTGTTGTTACACTACTTTGTTATAATTAAATAAATATAACTAAAATAATATTAATTAAGTTCTCCATTTAGTTTGATTTTATTTTTAAAAAATAATTATGTAGCGTTCCGTATCCTGAAATCAGTACTTTCTTTGATTAAACTGAGATAGTGTACAATTTTGCCACAATTGCTCAATGGTAGAGTAGACAAATTTAAGTTCACAATTTGTTATTATAATATCAATTTTTGTTAAAACTTTTCACGTGACACTATGCATGTAATCTGCCAATCAGTGGATTTGTTGCCGTAATATGTTTTCTCTATTAGCTGCTATCCACACTTAAATTTACTCATTTTTAATATTTATATCAATTATTGTTTTAGTACATATTTGTCAACCAGCTTTTTATCGTTTTTGGTAATTCAGTTCTTAGGTTTCGTATTTTAGTTTTTTGACAACGATGTAGATGGTTCTTTCATTGTAAAATAGTCAAAAATTTTGAACAAGTGTGAAATGATAAATTAGCCTGCCCTTTGTTGAAGATTGTTCAATTGATTGATGTATGAGCTGCAAATTGTGCATAAGATTGTATATTCAGGTCTTTTCCATGGCATGTGGCATTCATGTTCTAGCTTGTAATATTCTTGCTTGGATATGTCGATCCTTGAGTATTGAAGACCCAAGTGTTTATAAAATCCAAATTATACTTGTTTTACCTGTTTCAAGTATAAATATGTTTAAAAACAGTTTATTTGAGAGAGAAAAAACACGATATGAAAAACTAGTTTAAACCAAAAACGGTTTTCAAAATATTTTCAAATGAAAACCTGATCCATTATAAAACCTGGTTTCGTAATAACCCATAAAAACTGATTTCTTAAAATCAATTTAAAAACTGCTTATAAAACCCAACTGAATTCAAACAGGTTCACTAAATCATAAATTGGTTTCTAAAAAGACAATAAGATTTGGGTCATAGACACTAAATTCTGAAATGGTTCTTTTGTTGTTTGGGTAACGACCTCATTCCCACCCCTAGCTTCAATTGTACACCTTAACAATTCAAAATATTTATATTATTTGCTGGGAAACAAATTTAAGGCCTAAAATAAACTTTAAAGCAAAATGTTAAAAAAAATTAGAGACTTTTAATATTAATAATGTTTTTACTATAATTTTATTTAGATTATATATATTTTTATTTTTTAAAATATAAAATATTTTAATTAAATATATTAATGGTCGTAATTTTTTTTTTATAATTGTGAGGCATTTTAATTATTGTACTATTTAATTATATTTTTTAAAAATTTAAATATACATAAAATATTAATTATTTGTCAGATTGCTAAAGCCGACCACGGTAGAGTCTTAAATGAATTACGCTAATCAAGAAAAATTTAATACTTAAAAAAGTACACTGATATATTATAGGTACCTATATAATGTCCATTAACCTGACATTGATAGCAGACTTCGAAGTTATATCCTAGTGAGATATAAATTGAATTTTTACCAACAGACCAACATTCATTGACAATCTGATCGACGATTAATCCAACATAACAATGAAAAATGACAATGAGAGCAGAACTAACAAGAACCAACTATCTATAAGAACCAAGATGAAATATGAATAAAAACATTCAACTTAAATAAATTAAAAACCACATACGAAGGGTTTTTATTTTTCAGAAAAATAGAAGCTACCAAGGCGGAAAACCAACAAAGCCACCAATCCTTACTACAAATAAATACAAAAGTCGCTCATATAATTTGAAAAATTGAACAGCATGAAAACATTTTCGATATAGTTCTTTTTAATAGTATTATGTATCCCTTCAAACAATAGAAACTATCACTTCAAATAGAAAAGTGAAATAAAACAACAAAAAGAAGAAAAATAAAAAATTACATAGCCCAAAAAGTTTCCATGCATGTAGATGACACTCACTGCAGTGCAGAGATTGTTAATCCAGTTTCATGATATTCCATCAAAGAGCTCCCATTTTAACTCATTCAATCTACATCAACACCACACTACACTACTTTATTAGCCATTAAATACTTAAATGTAGCCCAATTTTACTTCTTGCGATTGAGAAACATATATATTGTTATAGAATAAGTTGAATAACCATAAATTGGATCTGTGGCGCAATGGTAGCGCGTCTGACTCCAGATTTGTCAAATCTTTGTTGGCATTAGAAGCATCGCATGTCATCCCAAAATATAACAGACCTTTTTTAATGAGCTACAAATATTTAAGTTTATCTCGATCATTGTAGATTGTGGGAAGGCTCCAAATAATATATCAAATTATTTTATATTTATATAAAATTTTATTTGTTTAATTTATATAATATAAATTTTTAATTAAATGAGAAAAAATTAAAAAATAAACAATAAAATAAAAATAAATATAAATATAAAGGATTGAGAAAACTTGAATTGAGAGGATCAAAACTCATGTTTATAGTGTTTTTTTTTTTATGATTTAGTGACTTTAGGCTTTTTTATTTATTTTAGATTTTGTGTTTAGTAAGTGAATTAGGCTGTGATGAGAATTTAAAGTGAATATTTTGTTTTTGACAATGAGGAGATAAAGAAAATGAAAAAATTGAATTTGTTTTTGAAAAAGAAAAACAAATATTTCTACTTTTTTCTTCTAAAAACGGGTCAACTCAATTCGTCTCAATTTTAAAATTGTGTCAAATGGATTTGATAAAAAAAAATAAAAAAAAAACTTGTTTTTTAAGATTGTTTTGTTACCTTCTAAAACAAAAATGGAATATGGACTGACAAGGTCGACCCGCTGAATTCAGGCCATGTTAACACCTTTACCTATGGCTGGAGCACCATACTAAAACTATCGAAGATTTAGACAACTTATTTTAACTAGAGCAATGTCGGTTTTAGATTTTGATCCTCACTCACAAAGCTCCTCAACATCCTTCAATAAAATCTCACTTCTATTTATAGTTAGAGAAAATTCAGTTTCCATATTCAATATCATGACATTAATTGCTATTGATTCAGTTGCCTATGTATAGCTGTCATGACCGTTACTTTGTATATGTTTATTATTGTAATTAATCCTAGCATAATTCTAGGACTTCACATGTACTACAACTGTGTATATAAAACACAGCCTGTAAACGTATCGAGATATATACATCATTTTCTTATACCTTTCTGTCTTGGTACCAGAGCACTTAAGCTTGAAGGCTCTCGATCCAATCACGTCATCCGCTGCTAACACAAATGACCTACCTACAACTGTCTCTGTCAAGCTGGATAGAGATAACTACCTCCTATGGAAGTCACTAGTTCTTCCATTGATTAGAGGAAGCAAACTTGATGGTTACATTCTAGGAACCAAAGAATGTCCTGAACAGTTTATCAACACAAAGGACACAACAAAGAAAAGCAATCCTGACTATGAAGAGTGGATTGCACATGATCAAGCTCTCATAGGATGGCTAAGAAATTCAATGGCCATTGACATTGCAACACAGTTGCTGCATTGTGAAACCTCTAAGGAACTTTGGAATGAAGCACAAAGCCTAGCAGGTGCACACACAAAATCAAGAACAATCTACCTCAAATCAGAATTTCATAACACCCGCAAAGGAGAAATGAAGATGGATCAGTATCTTCTCAAGATGAAGAACCTCTCTGACAAATTAAAACTGGCAGGATCACCAATCTCCAGCTCGGACCTGATAATTCAGACACTGAATGGTCTGGATGCTGATTATAATCCTGTGGTGGTCAAATTATCTGATCAAATCAACCTTACTTGAGTTGATCTACAAGCCCAACTATTGGCTTTTGAAAACAGAATGGAACAACTGAACAATTTCAATAATCTCTCAATGAATGCTTCAGCAAACCTTGCAAGCCAAACTCATTTCAGAAGCAACAAATCTAGGACACGAGGCAACTGGAGAGGTTCTAACTTCATAGGAGGTAGACGAAGAGGTAGATCAAAACCAACATGCCAGGTATGCAATAAGATAGGTCACACTGCAGTGCAATGTTTTTATCGCTTTGACAAGTCATACACAGGCTCAAATCACTATGTTGAGAATAACAAGCAAGAAAATCACAGTGCTTTCATAGCCTCACCTTACCACGGTCAGGACAATGAATGGTATTTCGACAGTGGAGCTAGCAATCATGTGACTCATCAGAATGAGAAACTCCAAGATCTCAGTGACAGCAATGGTAAGAATTCTCTGCTAGTTGGCAATGGTAACAGGTTGCGAATACTGGGCTCAGGCTCGACTGAATTAAATAAACTCAACCTGCACAATGTCTTGTATGTCCCTGAAATAACCAAAAACCTGTTAAGTATATCTAAATTAACTGCAAACAATAATGCTATTGTTGAATTTGATGCAAACTATTGCTATGTGAAGGACAAAATGACAGGGAATGCATTACTAAAAGGGAAAGTTAAAGATGGATTATATCAACTTTCAAGTGCCAACTCCCAAGTCAATAAAGACCCGTGTATCTACATGTCAGTTAAGGAGAATTGGCATAGAAAGCTTGGACATCCCAACAATAAAGTCCTGGAAAAGGTGTTAAAGAGCTGCAATGTGAAGACATCATCAAATGATCAATTTTCATTCTGTGAAGCTTGTCAATTTGGAAAACTTCACTTGTTACCATTTACATCATCATGTTCTCATGCTAAGGAACCTTTAGATTTAATTCATAGTGATGTATGGGGTCCAACCCCAATTTTATCTCCATCTAATTTCAAGTACTATGTTCACTTTGTTTATGATTTTAGCAGATTCACTTGGATTTTTCCCTTAAAACAAAAATCAGAAACAATACATGCTTTCACTCAATTCAAAAACATGGTTGAAAATCAGTTTAGCAGGAAAATAAAAATCCTGCAATGTGATGGTGGAGGTGAGTATAAACCGATTCAGAAAATAGCAATAGAGTCAGGAGTCCAATTTAGAATGTGATGTCCATATACCTCTCAACAGAATGGTAGAGCAGAAAGAAAACATCGACATGTGGCTGAATTAGGACTCACACTACTAGCACAGGCCAAAATGCCTTACACTACTGGTGGGAAGCTTTCTCGACCTCAGTTTTTCTTATCAACAGATTGCCCTCATCAGTTAACCCAAATAAAAGTCCATATTCATTATTGTTTGGAAAGGAACCTGACTATGATGCCTTGAAGCCTTTCGGCTGTGCATGCTATCCTTGCCTCAAACCATACGATCAACACAAACTTCAATTCCACACCACTAGGTGTGTGTTCTTGGGATATAGCAACTCTCACAAGGGATATAAGTGCCTCAATTCTCATGGAAGAATTTTTGTCTCAAGACATGTTGTCTTCAATGAGAATCATTTTCCATTTTATGATGGCTTTCTTGACACAAGGAATCCATTAAAAACTCTAACTGAAAGAGTCCCTATTGTTCTTCCTCCTTTACCTGCAGGTACCACTACAAGTCACACAATTGAACCAAGTAACAATGATGTGAACCACCAGGAAGAAGACCTAGCAGTTCATGAAGATCAACCAGCCCTTAGTGAGATCTCTATCACTGCAGATGAGGCAACTTCTCATACAAATGAAGCACCAACAACAACAAGCTCAATACAGAACGCTAACCCAGTAGAGGACACATTAGAAGACAATCAACATGTCCAACAGATACGTACCAGGAGCAAGTCAGGAATCTACAAGCCCAAACTACCTTATATAGGACTGACAGAGACACACAAAGAGGATAAGGAACCAGAAAATGTCAATGAAGCACAAGTCAAACCAAGGTGGAAAGAAGCCATGGATGCAGAATTTAAAGCTCTAACAGCAAATAACACTTGGACACTGGTACCATTTCAGGGGCAGAATAATATCATAGATTCAAAGTGGGTTTTTAAAACCAAGTACAAGGCAGATGGCTCAATTGAAAGAAGAAAAGCAAGACTGGTTGCCAAAGGTTTCCAACAAACTGCTGGTTTGGACTATGATGAGACCTTCAGTCCAGTGATCAAATCCAGCACTGTAAGAATTATTCTATCCATTGCAGTACATCTAAATTGGGAAGTTAGGCAATTGGACATAAACAATGCATTCTTGAATGGCAATCTCAAAGAAACTGTGTTTATGCATCAACCATAAGGATATATAGACTCAACCAAACCATATCACATATGCAAATTAACCAAGGCAATCTATGGCTTGAAGCAAGCTCCAAGAGCATGGTTCGACAGGTTGAAGGGTACTCTACTAAAATGGGGATTTCAAAACACCAAGAGTGATTTATCACTGTTTGTCCTTAGAGGAATTGATCATATCACACTTCTCCTCATATATGTTGATGACATAATAGTAATAGGGAGCAACAAAAAGGTCCTAGAGACCTTCATCACTCAACTAAACATTACTTTCTCTCTTAAAGACCTAGGTTCTCTACACTACTTCCTGGGAATTGAAGTACACAGAGATACAGGTGGAATGTACCTGAAACAAACAAAGTACATTAGAGACTTGCTCAAAAGGTTTAATATGGAAAAAGCCTCATCCTGTCCCACACCAATGGCAACAGGGAAACAACTAACTGCTGAAGGAGAACCTATGGCCAACCCTACACTATACAGACAAGCAATAGGTGCATTACAGTACCTAATCAACACTAGGCCAGACATAGCGTTCTCGGTCAACAAACTCAGCCAATTTATGAGTTCCCCAACCATAGATCATTGGCAAGGAATAAAAAGGATATTAAGATATCTCCATGGAACAACAAATTTATGTCTTCATATCAAGTCCTCAACTGATCTTGATATTGCTGGATTTTCTGATGCAGATTGGGCTACTAGCATAGATGATAGGAAATCCATGGCAGTATAGTGTGTGTTCCTTGGTGAGACATTAATCTCGTGGGCCTCGAGAAAACAAAGAGTGGTGTCAAGGTCAAGTACTGAGGCAGAATACAGGGCGTTGGCTGACCTAGCAGCAGAAGTAGCTTGGATTAGATCGCTATTAGGTGAGCTAAAACTTCCTATGTCCAGGAAACCAGTTTTATGGTGTGATAACTTGAGTGCCAAGGCACTAGCATCCAATCCAGTGATGCATGCTCGATCCAAACATATTGAAATAGATGTCCACTATATACGTGATCAAGTACTTCAAGATCAAGTCACAATAGCCTACGTACCCACAACAGATCAAATTGCAGATTGCTTTACCAAACCTCTCACACACACAAGGTTCAACATGATGAGAGACAAACTTGGGGTGACGATGTCACCTTCAGTTTGAGAAGGGGAGTTAGAGAAAATTCAGTTTCCATATTCCATATCATGACATTAATTGCTATTGATTCAGTTGCCTATGTATAGCTGTCATGACCGTTACTTTGTATATGTTTATTATTGTAATTAATCCTAACATAATTCTAGGACTTCACATGTACTACAATTGTGTATATAAAACACAGCCTGTAAACGTATCGAGATATATACATCATTTTCTTATACCTTTATGTCTTTTATATTCTCCTTAATTATTTGTCCTCTCCTAATCACCCCATCATTTTTTCTCATCTTCTTTATTTCACTCTAATTTTAGTTGTTGGAGAGGGATGCATGTGAAGATGATCCAACTCCATCATTTTATGACAAAAAGAGCATGGCAATAATTTGAATATGAAGCAGGAGAATAAGAGCTCTCTTGTTTATTAGGATGTGTTTTGGAGTAACTCTTTTGAACATATTTTTAAGTGTAAAGTAGATATTCATTTTTACACAAGACAATGTTATTAACATTAAGATATTCAAAGTTGTAACTTTGTATTTTTTGTGCGTAAAATATTGAAGTATATAATATCCTTTATTGAAATTGGTGGAGGGTGGACATTGTATTTTTGGAAGTCCTCAAATAGGACATTAGCATTAACTCAATGTTGACATGGTAGGAGTGTGAGAAACATAATGACACATGAAAAAATGATATGTTTTGAGTGACCAAAATGAAAGGTAAACCAAAAGTCACACAATACCATATTTTTATTCTCTAACATGGCTTTTCTCTTTCCTCCATAGTCTGGTGCCACCTCCAAATTTGCAATTTTTCTTCATCTTCTCCCTCCTATAATATTTTGTTAATACTTCTTGTTCTTCGAGTAACTATTCCTTATCTTTCCACAATTTTTGACACTACTCTTTTCTATCTTACCATAGTCGTTATTCTTAGTCAAGTCCTAGAAACTTAAATCTTCAATTTCATACCCACTACCAATTTTCCTTTTTCTTATCACCCTTTGAAGTCACACATTTTGAATTTTCATTGTTTTATTTTAATTTCACCTATACATAAGAATATATTCACTAGAAGTGAATGATGCTTTAGAGTTGAGAAAACCAAACTTGTAGAGCATATGAAAATGGCTGATAAGAGAAGAAACAATGTTAATGGATTTGAGACTTGGAGGAAGAAAATATTGAAAGTGGACATGATGAAAGTTCAAAGGTGTTGAAAAATGAGAACATGAAAATGAAGATTAAAAAATAAATCTTTCATTTAGTTTTTATTTTAGTCCCTCAATGTGTGCTCTTTTCATGTGTTATTATATTTCTCATATATCAACGTATATGTACATCAATGATTAAAATATTTAATATTTAAAATATTGGCGTATATATTATAATTTTAATTGAGTTATATATCCTCAATTTACTTCAATGACTAAAATAACTAATATTTAAAATAATGAAATAGTTAGTTGAATTTTTGTTTGAGTATAAAACAAAAGTGACAAGTTCTAACGCGAGACCAAAATAATGATTTACCTTACCCAATCGGTTTTTAAGAAAATAAAACCAATCAACAAACTAAGCCGGTTCATTTGGTTTAACCGACCGGTCCAATTATCCAAAAAAAACCCAAGCAAATTTGATTTTCAAGCAGAGGCATTTTAAGGCGCCGTGAAATTTAAGCGTGCTTGGAGTGTCTGTCACCGGAACTCGCAGAAAGACGGTGTAAGCAGCCATGAGTGCCGTCAACATCGAAGAACTCGAAGGAGATGTAGTCGAAATCACCGATGATCACTTCTTCGTCAAAATAGGAGAACCTATTCCTTTGAAATCCAATGACTCCAATTTCAATCTCCAAACCCTTCCTTCTCAACCTCTCTCACTCTCTGAACGCTTTCGTCTCACTTTCATTGCTCATTCTTCAGGTATAAACTAAACTGAACATTTAACGCGCTTTTCATTTTCAGTTTAATTATTACGTTTAAGCACTTTTATGTTTTTTTTTTTTTTAGGTTTTTATGTTGTGAAGACGAAGGACCTTATTGATTCTGCTAAAGGAAGTGGTTCTTCGGTGGAACAGTTGAGTCTCGTTGATGTTTCTATTGGTAGGGTTCGCATATTGGCTCTTTCTACTGATAATTCAACGCTTGCTGCTACTGTTGGTGGTGACATACGATTTTACAATGTTGATAGCTTTCTCAATAAGGTTTGGTGAACTATGAATTTTAGTTTTTGCAGACATTAATGTTTAGTACAAGTAGACATATTCATGTATTGGGTTTTCTTCATGTTTTCCTCTTTTATTGTTATGAAACACCACAACATACATGGACACCAAACACGAAACTGACACATAAACACCGATAATAATTTTAAAAATGATGGGATTGAGTATAACCAAATATGTTGAGAGTCAAACATTGACACACCTTCAATCCAATATGTCGGTGCTATATAGGTTGTGGTAAATATTGATTGATTTGAATGTGTCCTTTTATCGGTTAGTGTAGTGTATCCTTGGGAGGAACAAAAATTATGAAATGCAGCAAAGTGGCACTATAAATTTCGGCATTTCTTCTATGCATGATATCTCTGTTGAAAAAGAACTTTGAATGCTTGAAATGTTTTCTTCTAAATTAATTTATAATATTTATATGCTTTGAATATGTTTTTAGTTGATACAAATTCAAATTCAACTACAAATATGCTACTTTTTGTTTGGTTCGACTTCAATTTGGGTTTAGGTTTATTCCTCTTTTTGCTTGTGAAGGCGGCCAATTTTTAATCATTGCACTTAAAACGGTTCTTGTTAGGCATCAGTAGCAGGAGACAAAGCTGAAAGTTTACTATAGGAGAAAGGGGAGAAATCCCAATCTCTACTAAGTCATGTGTTAGCTATTTCTTTAAATGTGGCTCCTTACTGAGGTAGGTCTGTTAGTCTGTTAGTTTGTATGTAACTGATTCGACCCTCCTATAAATAAGGAAAAGGAATCAGTTTAAGGATTCATTCTGTTTTGTTGTTTTCTAAAATTGACTTGATTTTTTCAGTAGAGGAGAGTAGTCTCTCTGGTGCAACAATTTTCTTTTGGTTAATCAATAAACGAGGGGACAAATAAACTCCCTTTCTGCTCTTGCAGATCAAAGAAACCTAACAGTTCTGATAATTGAGGATGGAGCAAAATGCCATGTTTCATGAAATACGTCTGTGTCATCAATTAATTAACAAGGCAGAGGTGCTGCAACTTTGTCTTCTATGCATTTTTTTAGTAACGTGTCCTGGCTGTTGTTTTCTGATCCCGTTTTCATCATAGATTCTCTGGCCTTAGCTTTCGCCGTAGATGCTCCGGCCTTAGCTTTCTTCCCAAATGCACTGGCCCATCTTCGTCCAAAGATGCATTGGCCTGCCATTGTCATAGAACTGTAGAAGCAGTTCTTAGACTTATTTTCAAGTTAAATATTTTGGGTCTCTATATTATTGGTTTGAAGCTTCCAAATGCGGTTTTGAGAAGGACATATGTTGCTTCATTTGTTCGATTGATTGCCATGAATTTCTCACAGATTGATGGTCATTCCAACTATCTGGCTAGACTATCTTTATAGCAATTCTCTCTGATTTCACTTGCATCTCTAAGTTGTCTTTCAATCATTTTCATTATTTATTTATTTGAAGAGTAATACATCATTTTCTCATGACAAGTTCAAACTTAGAATTTAGCTTGAGGGAGAATGTTAGAAAATAAAACAATACGTCATAATATCTGGGTTTATCTCCCTAGGATTAATTTTCAATCTTACCTATCTTAGATTATCTCCTAGGATAATTTCCATATTTCTAACTTATTAGTCTTTGTCTCCCTTGATTTCCCTATTTGTTTCAGATTGAGTCTATGTATCCCTATAAATAAGGATAAATGTATAGTCTCTAGTATGAAGTCACGATCAACTGTCAAGTTATTATCAATAATATTCAAAGTTCTGAGTAGTATCTCTCCTTTTATCTAAAACCCCAAACTTAGACGAAACCTGTTTATACTGTATTACAATTGTTTAGGAACTAAAGCAAATATTTTTCCTGTTCACTCAATGATTTGACCAATATTTTTGTTGTATTATCATTTTCCAGGAAGTGAAGCAATCCTTTTCCTGTTCACTCAATGACCCAACCTTTGTTAAGGACATGCGGTGGACAACAACATTGGAAAATGATTATGTTGTTCTTTCAAATACTGGGCAATTATATCATGGTGGGGCTGGTTTTCCTCTTAAACATGTGATGGACGGTGTTGAAGCTGGTATGCTTTATTCTTCTGTTTTATATTCACCAGTTCAAAATTATCATACTGCATTATCAATATGTAGGGTATTTGATTATTAATTTGAACGATCAAAGGGTACCAATTGATAGATGTTAAAATTTGAATTACGATTCAGTACATTGTGTGTGAGTCATTATTTTAATTTTTTTTTGTCATCTTGGTTGGGAGATGTTATGAGTTATGATATTGCTTATACACTTTCAATATGCTTCTCTCTTTCTCCCTCCCCTCAATTCTCAGTCACCTCGTTTCTGAATAGCATAGCGCATTGAGTGTTTGCAGTGTATTGGGATATTCCAGTCATATGGCTGGTTCAATGTACTTGATTTTGGCATCCATAGTTTCTTGTTTTAATCTGTTTCTTTGTGAAGTTGATTGGTGCGTAAAAGGGACATCAGTTGCTGTGGCAAGAAAAAATGTCTTGAGCATTTTATCCACTAAGTTTGAAGAAAAGGTTTTGATTCCACTACCCTTCAGATCCTGGATTGGTGATTCCGAGGCAAATGTCAGTGTAAAAGGTTTGCATTTTTTTCTTTTCATTTTTTTTATTTGGTTTGTGTGTGTGTTGTGTACACAAGCAAGTTACATTGTACTTCAACTTGTAAGTTCTTCATATTCAATTATTCAAAGATTTGTTAAATGTTCTTTTGGGCCAATGATCAAATAAAAGTGGTGTTAATGAAATAAGTAACTACTCTCTTGTCTGGTTCCTTTTAAACCTAGAAAACAAAATTTAGTGTTGCTACTTGCAAGCACAATGAAATAGAAGCATAGATAAACACACAGAATTGTTTAAATGCCGTGCATTACATCTAATCTAAGTCTTTCTTGAACAATTGTTCCAGTTGATTCTGTCAAGTGTGTTCGACCCGACTCCATTATAATTGGATGCTTTCAACTTACTGAAGATGGCAAGGAGGAAAATTATCTTATCCAAGTTATTACCAGCAAGCTTGGTGAAATTTCTGATGTAAGTCTGAAATCTCTGCAAGTGCTTTGTTAATAACAAATACCCTACCCATATCTGCACCTCACCATTTAATGAGAGAGAGAGAGAGTGCGCGCGTGCGTGCATCAAATACACACACACACACACATATATGTACAGAGAGAGAGAGAGAGAATGTTGGGTCTAACCAACTTTGTAACAGAATGTAAAAGAACACCACGGAATGTCATGGAATGCCCTAGGGTAGTTGAGGCATAGTCAACGCCCTGAGTTTGTCCCTCAATATAGAGAAACATAAATTAGATAAGGGCTTAGTGAGAATGCCACTGTCCAGTGCTGGACATGGTAAGCTACTTTGCTAGAACTTTTTCCCTGATGAAGTAAAAGAATGAATGGAGAATTTGGACAATTTAACAAGTTGGTTGCCGAAATGAACTACGGATATGTTTCCCAAGTTGACAAGACTCAGAAGGTGTATTGGATAATTTGGACAATTTCTACACCAATTTTTATAACTTTGCAAGGTTAGGGTGGTCCAGTTGAACATGTACTAGAAGAGGGGAATATATGGCAGTGCATCTATAAGAGTGGTTATGGAGATTGTAGAGGCCATTAGACTTGTATTTGAAGCCAAGTCGCCAATCATCAGAGCTGAATTCTGGTTCTAGAAAATAGAAGCCAAGAGAGTTGAGTGACTATTAGAAAAGTAAAAGGGTAACATGGAACATATTGTAGAACCAACTGACAACTAGGGAAGAGGACGAGTAGTAAAAAAAATTCTGGCAGTGTTTGATAGCGGTGACCTGAAGTGGTGAGACATGCTGGAAAGAAGAGACCCACCAGGTGGGTACAAATTAGGGTTGCCTCTAATTAGACTCTAGATACCATGTTGAGAAAGTGAAAACAACAAAGGAAATGAGAGAATCTGTATTGCTTAACAACACAGCTATCTTATATATACAGAGATATACTGAATCATAAAATCAATACAAATATTGATGCTACTCCATTTACTATATTTACACGGTACTAGTAATAATGACCTATTTACAAAAAAACTACTTATATACATAATTTCTAACAATTTTGTTTATAGAATGCAGTAGTTAAAATGCTGGGTAGCCAAAAAAATTGCAGTTGTTTATTCTCATGTAGCATTAAACTCTAAATTTATATTTTTTTTCTTGCAGGGTTGTTCTGAATTAGTTATCCGATCGTTCTATGATATTTACCCAGGACTGGTTGATGATGTTGTATCCCCTGGAAGTGGCCCCTACCTTTTATTGGCATATTTAGAACAATGGTAAATATTTTGCATTTCATGTTCTGATGTTTTAATCTTGTCTTCTTATTCCCTGTTTTCTGGCCAATTTTTTGTCATTACATCTTCCCTGTTTTAAGGTTTTTATGCTGTAAAGTTGGCTATTATACTTTTATTTTTAAGTATGTATAAAATTTGATATATGTTATCCCGAGGTTCTTAAATTATGGATCTCTCCCACTATATGAACAGAACCTGGTTTAGGCCAAAAAGTCTAAAGCCAAGATTTAATCTCTTTATAAATCCAGAATCAATGATTCATGATTCATGAATAATTATGACATATTAGTTATTTTGCTGTTTTTTTTGCTTTCTTATTGTTTCGTTGCCAGATTAAAATTATGGATCTTGTCAGTTTGTCACCTGATCATTGTTTATGGCTTTAAGCATGTTTATATATAGTTAAAAATTGGTTTTTAACTTTTTTGATTATCTGCATGTTTAAAACATGTCTAGCAGTTATCAGCAAGCATCTTTCTTTATCTTCCAATAATTTTGTTAAATTTATTTCTGTAAGAAACAAAACTTGGAACACAAGTTAATGGTTAAATTTTTTAATAACTACAGCCAACTTGTGATCAATGCCAACACGAAGAATACAGATAAGCACATTTTGTTGCTTGGCTGGTCAGAAGATGATGATAAGAGTGAAGCTGCAATTGTTGATATTGACAGAGACAAGTGGGTTCCAAGAATTGGGCTTCAAGGTACTTCAAAATCATTAATAATACTTGTTGCATGTTTGGCAAGAAACCTTTTCTGTTCTTCAGGAAGAGCCCCCCATTACAATTTTTAAGTTGATTTTCGTATGAGTTTATTTATAAAATGAGAAATTTACCTAGTGGAACAAAACTGACAAAATCTTCTCCTCTTTTGTCTAGGAAGCCCACTTTAAAAGATTATGTTATTTGGATCCGACTCCTATATAGTCAAACAACTCATTGTAGAGAATAATAAAATGAGTAAATAGCAACCATTAATGAACAAATTAATGGCTGATAAAATGGTGTACACATATATAATAAATTATGGGTGGTTCAAATATCAACTATTGATTTACTCACTTTACCAACCACTCACTTTAGAGGAGTCAAATTCACGTGCTTTACACCAAAATCATAAATTGAGTAATCTTACCTTTCGTATCCAGTGCTGAGCCAAAGAGACCCTCCTTTGAGTTTTTATGCCGTTGTTTTAGGGAGGCACAACTGATGTTTGCACTTTCAAAGAAAATAAATGGCTCTGGTGGGTCTTAAGATAGTAGATAACAGCATTTATTAGTGGTCTTGTTTTAGATTCTTCAAATGCTACTTGGAGCTGAAGTTGCAACTTTTTTTTCTCTCCCTCTCTCCTCCTTTCAATCCATGGTGTGCCAACATGCATGTTTATAGAACCTAATACTTATTAACTCTTTCTTACTTGCTTCTTTTTCAGAAAATGAAGATGATAATTTTCTCTTGGGGCTATGCATTGATAAAGTTTCAATATATCAAAAAGTTGGAGTTCAATTTGGTGCAGTGGAGGAAAAAACTGAGCTCTTGCCTTATTGTGTTCTTATGTGTCTCACAGTGGATGGAAAGCTTGTTCTGTTCCATGTTGCCAGGTAAGTTTATGAAGTTCTTTGCTATTGTACTTCCATATTTATTTATGATGGGTTGGATAAAAATAAAAACGTAAGATTCCTTTTGGCAATAAGAGTGGTATGAGATTTAAGGCAACGTTTAAGGTGCACCATCTATAACATGATGTATCGATGCACTACTTTTTTTAAACCATTAGATCAACTTTTTTTGAATTTTTAATTCATCAAGGGTCCCTATGGCCGCCCCACATAACCACTTGCTAACATGGCTATATGAAAATCTCAGATCCCATTTTTTTCCTAAACATCATTTATCACTGTTAGTGTGTAAACAGTGATTGAACGTGTAAAAACCCAATATACTCAAAATTCTAAGATACCCTTTAGAAATCAGAGGAAAAAAATAGATCTTGGATCAAACATTAGGCAACAAGATCTTTAAAACTTGAACTTGATGAGTGATAAAAATGCTAAAAATAGTTTAGAAAAAAAACGGTTCTAATAAAAATTGAAACTTTACATCTTTCAACTTGGAACTGCTACAAGTACAAAGTAGCAAAAGGGAACACATGTTTCTTTTGAGAAAATAGAGTTAGAGAAGGAAGAACTTGGCATGAAAGAAATAAAATCAATGAGGAGATTATGGTCTTGTAAACCAAGGTGGTGATGATGATGATGATATGAGATTTCTATAAAACCATAGAATATAAGAGGGGAAAGATGAACTTCTAGACCCACACCCCTTTTTACAACCGCTATACTGCAACCCTGCTGGTTAAGTACAATGTGGTCTCACATAAGAGGCGTTGATCCGGTTGAATGCTTCAACAGTGGGTTTCATAGGAGGATAGGAGCAAGTTTTGGTCCCATGTAAGTAAATATAGTTAATTAATGGCATTGTGATGGACAGATGAGAGTTAAGACAATGGGAGATATGGGATTGGGGAAAAGCTAAAGACATGGAATTTCATTTTTGTCCATTGTGTACTGGCGGAGAAGGGACAACGTAGCCCACTCTAAAAGCCACTGAGATTTAATATTCTCCGTGTTCGTCAAAAGTTTCAAACTTCAAAGGTTGAGTAGTTTTTGTCTTTAGTCTTGCAGGAAGTAAAGTTTCACCTGAAGTTGATTCTGTTGAGTATAATAAGGAAGATGCTTCTGTTAAGCTACCTGTGGATGAAAGCTCCACTTTTTCTCATCGATTGGAGAAAAAGGAACAGGAACTGGATCAGGTACTTTTTTGGGGTCTTTAATTTTTTAATATTAAAAGGGTAAGAGTTAGTCCACTGAACACTGATAGTTTGTGCTTTCAGCTAATGACAGTTCTTAAAAAAATTGTGTGCAGGATGTTGAGCGTGTGAATCTAAAGTCCAAGCCTTTTGCTGAAGATTATACTAAGTTCCCTGAAGTGGGATCAACGACAAATGTACAGTCTTTGAAGTCTGACGTGCTGAAAATGGTTCCAGGTGTAGATGTGAAGAAAGTTAATGATAGTCAAATTCAATGTCCTCCAGGTGAACAACAGAAAAACTTAGGTCAAAAGACTGCAGCACTTGGAACAAGTATTGGTTCTTTTACAGGAAACAGTCATTCTGCTGCTCCTGGTTTGTCAAGTTTTAAATATTCTCAAAATAATACTGAGAGGGCTGTGGAGCTCCAGACTACAAGTAGCTTACAAGACTCACAAAGAGCTTCTCATATATTGCCTGGTGAAACATTTTCATCCTCAAAAGACTCTAATGTGTCTTCAATTTCCGGTTCAAGTTATGTTGATGGTAGTAGTTATCAAAATAAAAAATATACTCTGGGTGCTACAAGTGTTCCTGGTAGCTTTAATGGAAAGCCTTTTCTTGTAAAGGATGCAAATGTTGAATCTCCTGCCATCTATTCTGCTGCAAATGCTCCTGGTAGCATTGGTGGAAAGCCCGTTCTTGTAAAGGACGTGAATGTTGAATCTCCTAGCATCTATTCTGCCAGCAAACCATTTCAAAGTGGTGGACAACTAAGTTCAAAGGACGTGAATGTTGAATCTCCTAGCATTTATTCTGCTAGTAAACCATTTCAGAGCGGTGGAAAACTAGGTTCAATAGGAGCAGAAAGTTCACATTTGTCATTACTTGGAAATTCTACAACCGGAAAGTCAGCTATACGAAAGTTTCATCCTTCTGATGAGCAGCATGTAAATTCATCCAAATCTGCGATATCAAGTTCTGATTCGTCAAAGCAATTTGGCAATGTATTATTTCTATCTTTCACAGTTTTAATATAATTGATGGTAGATATTTTTCTCATATCCTGCTCTGTATTTTTCTTGTCTGCTATTAAATTCATCAATAGTTATTAAATAGATTATGTATCTGTAGATGTATTAGATGAAAAGAAATCTACAGAGTAAGATGACAAAGACTCTTATAGCCCCTTTTCCATGTTCTTATTGTGTTATCTTTTTTGCCTCTGTCCTAGATTAATGAGATGACCAAAGAATTGGATCTGCTTTTGAAGTCAGTAGAAGAAGCTGGAGGCTTTAGAGATGCTTGCACCAGGTCACTTCAAAGTTCAATTGAGGAAGTGGAACAAAGCATGAACATTCTATCTAAACAATGCAAAATACAGACGGTGATGTTTCTTTTGTTGCTTAACACTGCCGTTTCATTGACTTGTTAAAATTTTGGAGCTTGAATCTATCTATTCCTTGTTGTGGACATTTATTTCACTTTCCTCTTAGATTCTTTCTGTAAACTCAATTTCCGGAATCTTATATGGTATCTAGTGCTAATTCATCCAAAATGGCTACTCAGACTTCTATTACCAGAAATAAAGAAAATGGTCCTAAAAATAAGGGGATGATAAGTTATGAAAGAAGGAATAAGCATGAGACTGAAGAGGCGGCAAGAGGGGTAGAGAAGAACACATGGGTGTTATTGAGGAGAGAGGGAATGGAATACCAGAAAATGACATGTGGTACAGAGGAAAGGAGGAATAGATTCTGGAATCAAGGGATGAGTGAGGGAATTATAAGGAGGGGGAGCGGGTAACCGAAGGGGTGGGTATATGAGAATTATCAATTTGATACTGTGTTTTTTTTTAGAAAAGGGGTTTGTTTTCAGTTGAGGAGATATTTTTCTTGTCTCTTATGTTTCTCTCTCGTTTGTAAGTAGTTCCAGTCCAGTGGAAGTCTTATTTTTCGTATAGTTTTCTGGTTCACGTATTGTTGCAGAGGTTTCTCATCTCTGATCTGAGTGCATTTTTTAAATATATATATATATATATATATATATATATATATATATATATATATATATATATATATATATATATATATATATATATATATATATATATATACATACATATATATACGCACATGTGTGTGTGTGGGTGTGTCTTTATATCCGTTTGGGCCCCAATTCTCTCACAAATGCACACATGTAACATTCTGTCGTTTCCTGATTCTTATAATCTGCCCTGTTATCCTAAAAATCCTGCTGCCGATAATTACATTTGGTATTATTCTGTCCTAAATACTACTATAATTATTCTGTTCTAATTAATGCGTTTAACTCTTTAACCAACAGAACCATTGGCCCATCTTCATTTCTCCTTCTCTATACTCTCGATATTGGGGTCATGTTACTAACAATACTCTCCCCCAAACATCCACCTTATCCCCGAGTCAAAGAAAATGGATAAAATATCTCACAAGGGTCTTTATTGTCTAAAATATCCATGTCCATCGGTGTTAATTGGCAAGCAACCATAACCGTGATGTAAATTCCACCATAATCAAATAAGAAACCCCTTAGATCCTCATCTGAACGAGCAATTATAGCATCTCCTAAGGTCCCAGCAGAGACATTTAACCTTTCGTTTGTAGCTAGTTGATAGGTCAGCATTTTGACTTTTTCAGCTTGATGACATAACTCCTTATTTCCACGAACCTCTTCAGCTATAGGAAGGATTGATTCTCTTGCCTATTGATGCATTTTCAACAAAATTACAGCATCTACTAGATCCGTAGGAGACCACATTGATGCATCTGTCTTTGCCAAAATAGTGTGCTACTAATCATTTTAGTTCATTCAAGTTTCCAAAATCTAAAGTTGAAACTTCCCAAAACAGCTATGTCAGCACCCAAACACTAATACATTCTAGTCCACATATTCCTGGAAAAACATTTTCAAAATAACAATGGGACATCCATAATAATTGACTGCTGCAAATTAATTCTGTGATTCACTTTGTCTACAAGTGGCATGTTCAAAGCCCATACCCATGAAAACCAACCAAAATTGCAAGTGTAGCTGATATAGTCAAAACTCCAACCTCTTTCCTTTGATCTTGCAGTCTATATGTTTATGTAGAGTATACTGGAAGTTTCATACATTCTATTATTTGATTATAGTTTACAACACAATGATGTGTCTACTTCTGACTTTTAATTGTGTATTTAAATGCCTATTTATAAAAATGTCATTACTTTGTTCAGCTTTTGTTCTCATGGAGTTTTTAATTATATTATTATCAATATTCAAACTATGCCTGCTTCACTTTGCAGTGCCAGGTGGATCAACATGTTGAGGAGGTTCACTATCTTCTTAACAAGACAATACAAGGTAATATTCATTTATAGGCAAGTTTTTATATGTATATGATCACGATGATAGGATTTTTCAAGGTTAGTCGAATTATGTAATTTGCTTTTCATAGAATTGTTCTCAAAAGAAATTATACAATTGTATCAATCCATTAATATTAATGTGTATATTTTGAAGAAAAAAAATTGAAGAATATTGAAAAAAGTAAATGGTGAATCATTTTTCTTGAAGTTTTTATTTGATATGGCATCTTTTTCTTATAAACTCCCTTTGTCCCATTATAAGTGTCATGTTTGGAATATTTCTGTCTCAAATTATTTGTCACTTTTGAATACCAAAGACAACATTTATTAAACTTTTTCAACAATACCCTCATTAAATTAAATAGTCCATCTAACTATTCCACTACTTTCAACCATTCTAATTAATATGGGTATTTTAGGCTATCCATATTATTTTACTTTAGAAATCAACATGCAGGTACAGGGCATCCCAATTTAATTTGATTGGAGTGACAGTTTATCATTCGATAACTAATCATTTTTTTAACTTTGTATGACCTAAAATGAAAGGTAGAATGTGACATAGGGAGCAGCTGGTAAAGTTCCAAATATAATATAATTCTAATTATATTTCATCTTGGCTAAATTTTGGGTCCTTGAAAGTTGTTGGTTTCAATTAAGTCCTTAAAAAGTTTTCCTTCCATCTATTAGGTCCTTAAAAAAATCACATTATCTATCATAAGTCCCTGACATGCTAGTTTTAATTATGTAAAACAATTTCTGGTCAAATTGACGAATCAGCTTTTCTCAGTTTGATCTAAATGGTTATCTGGTTGAATATCAGTGGTGGCAAGAAAAGTATACATGGAAGACATATATAAGCAAGCTTGTGATAGCCGATATTGGGACCTATGGAATAGACAAAAGTTGAATTCAGAACTAGAGCTAAAGCGACAGCATATACTGAGTCTGAATCAGGTATGTGGGTTAATTTGCCAACAAAATATTTCTGTGGCCTAGTGTTGAACAAGTTATCTCAATCATTATTTCAGGATTTAACTTATCAGTTAGTTGAATTGGAGAGACATTTCAATGCTCTTGAACTGAACAAATTCAGTCAAAATGGCGGCCAACTCATTGGCCGTGGAGCTTCTCAAAATAGATATGGACCTTCAAGGTATGGTTAAATAGTGGTGGCTTTTGCACTTGTTGATCATTCTCTATTTATTGTCATTGATATAGTTTCCTTATTTTTCTATGTTTCCTTTCTTGGGAGATTCTCTCTTGTATATATATTTGCACAATCATATTGTGAAAAACAAGTTGATTATTCCAATCTATTTAATTCAACTGCACTTAATATATGTAATGCTCAATCCACTTAATGCAGTTCTTGTAATTTGAATCATAGAGATATTGGTTTCATCTAGATCAATTGTCTTGTTTGCCTTTGTAGTATATAGATCATTTACATATTAGTCATAAGGTATAGACATTAGGGTGCCTTTGTTTCTTAACCATTTTTCTCTTTTACATTTCTTTGGTGTTTGTTATTTTACAATCATCAAATAATCTATTATTTTTCCTTACCATTTGAAGCTAATATGTTGAAAGGCCATTCCTTAGCTCCTTTTCTACTCTAAGACTGAGTTATTCGTGCATATGTCTTGGCTAGCTGTGTTCCTCTTGTGAATTAAGAAAGGTTGAAGGCTGTTGTATTACAGTAGAATATATAACAATGCAACAAGGCTGCTACTACTCTTTTCTATACATCTAATATGGAATTATTGATATATATTATCTCTGGTTGGGTGATGGAGTTCCTTGCTCTCTTATTTTGCCAATAATTTGTTGATAGTTCGCATTAGGCACAAAATACATTGGATCAGATGATGAGATGTGTTGTCTAGATATGCATTAGACTCTAGCTTTTTTGCAATTTTTTGCTGTTTTACTATAGTGTCCTTAATTTATTTGCAGACACATTCAGTCATTGCATAGTTTACAGAATGCAATCAGGTCGCAACTTGTAGCTGCAGAAAATCTCTCTGAATGCCTTTCAAAACAAATGGCTACATTGAGTTTAAGGTCTCCATCTGAGAAACAAAAGAATGTGAAGGAGCTCTTTGAAACAATAGGAATTCCCTATGATGCTTCTTATGGCTCTCCAGACACGAAAGGTTTTATGAAGACTCCTTCTAGTAAGAAGCTCTTGTTTTCTGATTTGACTACTAATAAAGATAAATCCCAGAGAATTCAAGCCAGTGCTATGAAGAGTTGTGAACCAGAAACGGCTAGGAGGAGGAGAGACTCACTTGATCAGGTATTTGTTACTTATAAGTTACTCTATCTTTTCTTGCTATGAAGAGTTGTGAACCAGACCGATTGGTTTGTGGCTTTGTTCTGGTTTAAAGCTTCCAATTGTGTTTCTTGATGGATTTGGAGAAGTTTTAATTCATTCTGTCTTTAATTAATTGCCACAAGATTTCCATGGAGGATCATTCTAGCCAGTTTCTTGGTTTGTCTTTTTTTGGAATACATCTCTTATCCTCACCGAGTGTGGTTCTGATAGTTATTGTATTGTATGTTTAAACTACTTTGATGCAGAGTTGGACCTGTTCTGAACCTCCTAAAACTATCATCAAAAGAATGCTGCTACAAGAGCTCCCGAAACCAAAGTGGAAAGAATCATCGTTTTCAAAAGAAAAAATCAAAACTTCTGTGCCAGTGGAATCCGCTCCTCATCAAATGAATGCCAGAATTCCCTCAGGTGTCCTCCCTACTTCTGAAATGAAAGGTAAGCTGAAATTAATTATTGACCTGATTTAAACTAATGGCTTATAATGTCTGACGCTCGTCTATTAATATACTTGCAGCAAGCTTTCTGGATTCCCATCTTGCACTTGAAGATGTGTCAGAACACTCAAAGGCATTTATACAGGATGGCAACCTCAAAGCACGTACTCAAGTTTCAGACTCCAAGTCTCGTGTTTTGCAAATAAGTAATATTTCTGCAGCTTCCCCACGTCCCTCATTCCACTTGTCACCTTCAATCGCGTTTGGTCATTCCACAGAAGCAAGAGATTTGGCTGCTGAAAAATCAAATGTTAAAAAATTTGATTCAATTTCAAACAGTGAGAACAAGCCTTTTTCACTCAAGGAAATGCCTCAAAAGTTCTCAATCTCTACCCGCTCTACTACAGAAACACCATCTCTGATTAAATCAACCGAAATGCCCATTACAAACAGTAAAATGACTATGGCTACAAGTTTCACGATGGGCGACAAACTTTCAGGTGCATTTACTCCCGAGTCTTGGAAAAAAAATGTTCCATCCTCAGAGTCACACTTGTCCTCTATTTCTACAGCTTCAACCAAGGTTGAAAAAGTAACCAAGTTCAATTTTGATAAAAGCTGGCCTGAAAATAATAATCCAGCATTGCCCAAATTTGGTGGTTTGCGTGAATCTCCGTCGTCTCCAACTAATTTAACACTGTCGATTTCTTCAGCATCATCATCTGTGTCGTCTGTAGCTGTTCCTCCAGCAGCAGTGTCAGTGACATTAAGCAATACCACTAGTTCTAAAATCAGTGTAGATTCTAATCACGTGACGACATCTTCGGCATCGGGTTTTCTTTCTTTATCTAACCAGGCCCCTAAACAAACATCGTCCCCATTACCCAATCCACCCTCCTTTAATTCAACATCAGAGCCGCACAAATCAGAGATTCAACCAGCTAGTGGACCTAATTTAAAGACAAATTTAGATGCTGCTGCAGAAGTGGTCACTCAGCCAAATAAACCTCTAAATGGTGAATCTGAAATGAAGCTCGGATCTTCAAGAAACTTAAGTCCTTCAATTGAACAGCCTGCCAACAATGTAACAAGTTCTGATACCAACATTGTCTCAGTTTCTCAATCAGAACAGCCTTCAGACACACCTCTGCAACTTTCAACTTCTTTTCTTACTTCTACTAGTGTTTCAAGCGGGAAAAATGGGGGTTTGGATGTTGGAATCTCTCAGGAGGATGAGATGGAGGAAGAAGCTCCCGAGACAAGTAACTCAACTGAACTTAGTTTGGGAAGCCTTGGTGGGTTTGGGATTGGCTCAACCCCTAACCCATCAATTCCTAAATCAAATCCATTTGGTGGTTCATTTAATAACGTAGCAACAAGTTTATCAAGCCCACAATCAAATCCAGTTGCATTATCAGTTCCCAGCGGAGAATTGTTTCGACCAGCGTCTTTTACATTCCCAAGCTCCCAATCATCCGTGCCAACTCAGTCAACAAATTCAGGTGCATTTTCGGGTGGGTTCGGTGTTGGGGCAGCTGTTCCTGCACAAGCTCCCAGTGCATTTGGGCAACCAGCACAAATTGGAGGATCAGGGCAGCAGGTTCTTGGATCAGTTCTTGGTAGTTTTGGACAATCAAGGCAACTTGGTGGTGCTCTACCTGGAAGTGGTTTTGCAGCTCCCACTGGTTTTGGCGGTGGATTTGCTACAAGTAGTAATACTAGCGGATTTCCAAATGCTGCTGTGGGTGGTGGGTTTGCTGGTAGAACATCCACAGTTGGAGGGTTTGCTGCTATAGCATCCACAGGTGGAGGATTTGCAAGTGTTACATCAACCGGTAGTGGATTTTCCGGATTCGCTTCTCCTGTTGGTGGATTTGCCGGTGCTGCTGCTCCGAGTGGTGGTGGTTTCGCTGCTGCTGCTAATTCAAGTGGTGGATTTGCAGGAGCTGGTTCTGGTGGTGGGTTTGGAGCATTTAGCAGCCAAGGAAGCGGTGGTTTCTCTGCTTTTAGTAATGTTGGAGGTAATAAACCACCCGAGCTATTCACGCAGATGAGGAAGTAGTATTGCTTTGCATCTTATATCAGATTCGAAAGCTGTGAGACTCTATTGCTGTTCTCCATAAAGAAATTAGGCCTGTACTACGAGTAGGATATATTTGAGAGAAGAAAATGGTGCAGTTTTGAAGTGTATAATTTTATTTTATCCTGTGCACTTTTATGTAAAACTTTTCTTGAGAAAATACATGAAATTTTTGTAGTCATGATTATTTATGTTATGTTTTCTGCTTTCAAATCATCTCCGAAACTTGGTAAGAATATATCTTCAGGGATCTCTGTAGGAAGTAATAACCACCTCGATGGTGAATTTTTATGTGTTCAATGCATACTAAATTTGTGATTGATTTTTTTGGGTGAGTAAAAGGGACCCAAGACTCGAGAACAACTAGAAACTCTTAGAGAGGCAAACTCCAGTGGAGTCTCCCGATAGAAGCAAAACAACAGATAGAAACATCAAAAACTTTAAAAGGAACAAATCATACAAACTTTAGATAAAGCATTAAATATATTTTAATCATAATAAAATTACAATCTTCTAAGTTTAATTTCTTTTAAAATTTAATAGATGTTCTAGTTCATCATAGTTTTCGTTTGAAAAAATAGTTTCTCTTACCGTCAATATTATACCGACGTGGATAACATAAATCTAATTGAGACATTCCACATAAGACTTTTAAACGACTATGACGTGGCAACAGACTTCACTTAATTGATTTAATAAAAAATTAATTAACTGAAATAAATAAAAACATTCATCAATTGAACTAATTGAACTAAATTTATGTATTTAAATCACATTGTATTTCACGAAAATTCTTACACTTAAGACTAAATTTTTAATTTAAAAATCCATCACTTTAATTAAATTAAAATGTTTGTTATTCATAGTTTCACCGTATAAAATGTCTTAAACTATATTTAAAAAAAATTGAATTTCATACTTCCTTTCAACAGGTTAAATTTGCAGTTTTAAAATTATTCAAACAAATAATTAAATTTTTAAATTAGTTATCCGAACCAAACTATTTCAAATTTAATTGAGTTAGTTTAGATTTAGTTCAAACTAAATATTAAATTTTAAGAGTTTTTTACTTGTAACTCTCCACCTATACTTTCAATTACCTCCGATACGCTTAAAGAAATTATTATACATTTTTTATTATATATAAAAAGCTGATAATTTTTTATTTTTACACACATTCGAAACTTTAATTATAAAATTTTCAAATTTTTGAAACTTTGACTGATTAAATTTTTTTTGAAATACAAAATGAGTTTATGTTTTAAAGTTTAAATTAATTTGTAATTTTTAAAATACAATTTATTGTAATTATAAAATATTTTTAAAATTTTTGTCTTTAACAAAAGTTTTAAAATGCA
>JBBPBS010000968.1:30402987-30437972 GCA_037974835.1 Cicer judaicum
ATATTTTTGATACTTGTAAATACACTTTATTTTGATTTTAGTCTTTATAATTTTTATTTTTATTTTTTTTAACCTTATAAGTTCTAACAAATTTAAAAAAAATTATTTATGAATTTTTTTAATAAAAATATAGTGATATGATTAATTTTAAATAAAATGATAGATAGTGACCTTGTAATTGTAGTTGAATAGACAATATTAAAAATTAAAATTTATTTTATTAACTTATTTGATCATTTGATTAAAAATTTAAAACTAACTAATTAATTAATAAATCAATTAAATAATAAAAACTAAATAATCTTTATCTTCAACTCTAATTTTTTTAATAAAACTCAATAATATTTATATTCAATCCAAATTTCTTCACATTCAAATTATAAATTTTCAAATCTACATTAAAACTCTAAATATTACATCGCGAATACAAACACACGTTAAATCCCTTTTGTCTGTAACCGACACATCGATACACCCATATTTTTCTTTAAAAATTAGAAGCAGATCAATATATACTTTGTTTATAAAGACGAAACAAAATCTACAATACACACAAACTTTTTATAAAATTTTAAAAACAAATCAACACCCAAATTTTTTAGTTATCTTCCTCTTAGATATCAAATCTTGCATTTCTCACATCTTTGCAACTTTTTATTTGTTTTTATAAAAACAATATTCTGTCCTATTTATGAACAAAATAACAAGTCAATAATTTGAGTGATAGGGAAAAACAAATACTTAACAAAAGATGCTTTGTTTTTTTAAAGTTGCAGATAATAAATGATTTGTCGAAATTTAGATGTTTGAATGATATTTTTAGGTGACAAAATTTATTATCTGCATTTTTAGGTGACAAATTATTTATTATCTGCAACTAAACTGCAAGGGTTATTTTATATCTATTTAGATCACAAAATTTAGATGTTTGAATGATATTTTTAGGTTAAAATACAATTTTTCTCATAATTTTTTTAATTCAGTAATTTTTGGGCTTCATATTTTTTTAAATAATATTTTTTACCTTTTAATTTTAACCAATTTTACAAATTGGTGGACTCATTGATTTTGATCAAGTTAAAGCTGGCGTAAACCAATCCAATGTCTTTAACTACCCAGTCCCATATAAGATATTACTTGAATTTTAGATTATTATTTATTTATTACGATTATAATATTGAACGAAAAAAATTGAACGAAAAAAAAAAGATGGAGGGCATGTGTAATATAAATTTTCACCTCTGAGATTATTGTTAGCATCTTCGTTGTTTAATGGAAGAAGGTCTACAATGTCACTTGAATAGATGGAAAACTTTAAGTTTAAGAGAACATATAATTCTCGCTCTTGTCATTTTAAATTATTTGAATTTAATCTCTCACAAATTTTTGAAAGCAAAAATAATGAAACATTTAAATACTATAACATACAATTTAATATATAAATATTTATATAAATTAATTATTTTTACATTATTATTTAAATTATAAAAATAAATAATTTTTAAAATTAAAAATGAAATATTTATATAATTTTATGATAATATCTTATCTATTTATCATCTCATATTACTATTTTTTAGTTCAAAATTTTAAAATAATAAATTATTAATGATTTTAAAATTATGGTGTTAAGAGTAGATAGACCCACCTATCAAGAATTTATATTTTATATTTTTAATAATTAATAGCTCTTTTCTTGTTGAAAATTTTTTGTAAAAATTATAATTTAAAAAATAAAATTATTTTATCACTATCACGAACAAATTAAATTATGAAATAATTTTTGTTGACATACAATGAAACAATATAACTAGTGTGTTAAAAAAAATCGGATGGAGATATAGTTACTAAAAAGAAATGGAAGTATATACTGATCTCGTAGTAATTGCAATCCGAACTCCCGATCCATCATCCATATACTTCTTCACCGCTGAAAACGACAAAATAAAATCTCATCCGTTAATTAGCGAAACTCAATCAACGGACAGAAATCCACGCACGTCACCGATCCGCACGAGGCCCAATCCTCCGATCAAAACCTATCTTTCACCCCTATATATTCAATCCCCTTTTCCTTACATCCTCATTCATTTCTATACCAAACAACAAACGCAACCACACTCATTCCCTCATCCGTTACAAACCTCTCAATTCGGATCCATGGCTCCCGCAAAGGCAGAGAAGAAACCGGCAGAGAAGAAGCCAGTCGCCGAGAAATCACCAGCCGAGAAAAAACCTAAAGCCGAAAAGAAGATCTCGAAGGAAGGAGCAAGCGATAAGAAGAAGAAGCGCGTTAAGAAGAGCGTTGAAACCTACAAGATTTACATCTTCAAGGTTTTGAAACAGGTCCATCCTGATATTGGTATTTCAAGCAAAGCTATGGGGATTATGAACAGTTTCATTAACGATATTTTTGAGAAACTCGCTCAGGAAGCTTCTAGATTGGCGCGTTATAACAAGAAGCCGACTATTACTTCACGGGAGATTCAAACTGCGGTGCGTTTGGTTCTTCCTGGTGAATTGGCGAAACATGCTGTTTCTGAAGGAACTAAGGCGGTTACCAAATTTACTAGCTCGTAGATTATGTTTTAGGTTTTTGTATGATTGTAATCTCAGATCTAGAATTTTCATTGAGATTTTAAGATGTAGATTTTATGTGATGGTTTGAACAGTTTCAATTTAAGGTTGTTTTTTAAATAATATTTAACTGTTGTTTCAACCTTTGGTGCTTCTTCATTGAAATGCTTTTTTTTTTCCTTCAAATTTAATTGGAATTGCATGAATATTGTATTTGTTCTTGGATATTGCTGGCTACAAATTATTGTCTATTATGGAGTTCTTAGACGAAATTTGAAGATCGTTATTGTCTTGTATGATAAACTATTCTGGCAAAAATCTAATTCAAATCTTTGGTGGAGTAATTGCTGGATAATTGTTAGTTCTTATTATTATTTCTGTAGAGATTGAAGTTTGTGATTAATTGCTGACATGATTTATCTTCTTACTGTGTAAGTGAATTACTAACTTAATGATATTAATATGCTAATATAATTTCACTTCGTAATCTGAACTGTGTTTTCAGAATTTAATATTTTGATTTTGTTTTTAAGCATACGGCAGAACTTGTTTTGATTTACTTTTTTAATTGATAATTTTTTGAATTTGTTTGAGTTCACTTTTCGAACACACAAGAATACTGCCCTTATGAATTGGTAAAATTGTACCTATGAATTACTTTAAATCGGTTCTACTAGTCACGTGGATGCAAGGAATCTGAATATGTAGAAAGGTCTTGGAAGAAAATGTTGCAATATGGTGTAAGGTAAAGTTGAAGTCGATATCGGTCTATTGCTATAAAGTGTTGTCGATTCCTCTGAATATGTTGTGCTTGATTCTTATCAGAGGTCTGTATCATCAACAACATTGTAATAACTGATTTGTAACCAAGATTGTCTAAGAAGAACAAATCAAAATATTGAGACTTTACCTTGGGCTGCAAATTTAAAGGACTTAATTAACTAATATGCCTATTTACATATTCCACTTATCTTTGATTTAATATCTAATGGCTTTCTACCCCGATTTATCTTTATAGCCTTTATTTCCCTGAATGAACAAGTAACTAGCCAAAAGAAAATAGATTAATGAGAGAGTATATATTGATTCTGCTTAAAATTCGATGTCTCTATGCCACTTCTTTGAATGTTTTGTAGTCTTCAATTACACAAACATTAATTGAAATACACTAGTCCATATTGAAAAGGTAAAACATTGATGATCCATAAATCCAATATAAGTTGCTGGTAAGTTAATAAATTGTGAATGAAAAACAAAAAATAACTATAAATGTTAGAGTTACATCTTCTAATACACTCTCTTTTAAACAAATTTGACATTTTATAAATTGAATACCTTAATTTAGAGAATAAAACAAATAATATTATCTAATGGCGATCAAATAGATGATTGCATAAACAATGATAAGTGGATATAATATTTACTATGATTTATTGATTTTACCAACTTAAAATTACTCTTAAATACAATTCCAGCCACACTATTCCTTATTTTTAATTTTTACCTGTTAACCGGATCTTTATAAGAGAGGGATTGTATATTTTATTTTTTAAAGTTTAAATTTAAATGTTGTGGAATCTCTCTCCATGAGCTTCTCTTTCTCGGTCGCGAGCTAACAATATCTAGGGTCACTTGTTTCTATCGATTAAGTATTGGCATATCAATTTCTTTATTTCATTTTTTTAACACAAAAAGAAGCCACAATCACACCAATTCCATTAAAAATATCCTGATTAATGTCACCTTTGAGTTGCCCAGGTCTGAAAATCTTGAACAATCACCCAAAAATCCTTTCTTTATTACGGCATATATGAAAAAGAAAAAAATCCTAAACCCAAAAATCCTTCTTCTAAATTCCATTTATCTTAAGTAGATGGGTATTATCTATTTCCTTGTATTATATAAATTTATATGGGTAAAAAATGTCATCACATGTGAGAGGGAAGGACAAGCAGTGACGATTGAAGCAACAACGTTGATGTGATGAGTTTAACTTGTTGAAATATCTCATGTGGGATACTTGTAGAACTTATTGTTTCAAATTATGATGTATTAGGATTAAGAAGATGATGTTAAACATAAGCACACGTTACTGCCTAGTTGAGAAAAGGAGATGAATAAAAAGATAAATAAATATCAAACACAGTATTATGAGAAGCAAAAATTGGTGAAAATATGCAATGCGATGGCAAACATGCAGGTATACCATCAAAGTACACATACAATACAATGAACGTTGAAAGTATAAATAGTCATCAAATTAGATCAGAAGCAACGTACATTAAAAGTACTTATAATTGACATAAAAGATAAGTTTCATCTCCAAGGAGAAGTGAGGGTAATCAACTTACTTGGCAGGAAGTGTCACCATATTTTGACATTTGTCACATTACTTAAAGTAATCTATTTGAAGCCTTCTTTTATAGTCCGTCAGAAATAACAGATTATGATAATCTTTTTGGTTAAAGTCTTCGCTCCAAGGTGTTGTCCACAAATTCCTTTATGTAATTCTTTGAGGACATACTTAGACTCTGACCGTCGGAGATTTTTTAGGAGAGTTACAAAAAAACTTCTAAGATATAATGTGTCCTTGGGAAAAAATGTAGGATTTCTATCGACAAGAAATTTTCTATTTTTTCATTAACAATAACCAAGTGTTTCTGTCGGAGTTGGTCTTTGGCTTTACAATCTTTTTTTTAAAGGCCAAAACTACTCAAAAGCACAAAGTGTGTCCACAGTAAAAAAAATAAACACAAAATAGTCTAAACTATGAAAAGCCATCAATCAATTGATGGAAAAACAATTAAATCACTGTTAAGAACCCACCAACCCTAAACATCCATTTCGTGAAATTCAAATCAAAACCCCTTTAATATGTGTTATAAGTCATTCCCAACATAATAACTTAATGCTCTTAAGTAAAAGATTAATGATTTTTACTTGGTTATCAAAAACTGTCTTATCTTTTATTTTTAGATGGACCAAGTAGTGGTCGTCCAAATGACTTAAAACTTTGACTGAATCACTCTACCACATTGAAACAAGCTTCCAAATTGAACAAGATGATCATTTCCATAATCTGACAAACCACATGAAATATCTAACTAGTGCAAAACCTCTGTCACACTTGACAATAAAAAGAACATTAAAAAAATAAGTGTTACACATTTTTCAGCATTGGACATCCCATCACACAAAGTTGAGTATCGACATTTAGAATGCTTTGACTAACTAAATTCACTTTAGTTGACAATCTATCATTCAACTATCTCATAGAAAAAGTTGAAAACTTCGACGAGACAAATTTATTCCAAACAATTTTTACGAACTGCGGTGAAGACACATTATTGACACCATCCTGACGCAATGCTTGGTAAGCGAACTTAACTGAGTATGCCCCACAAATGTTATTCCACAACCACAAATATTCAACATTGTCCCACAAAGAAATGTTAGCCAAAACCTCCCTACACTCCACTACTAAACCCTTCTCCCCTGAAACAACTAACACCGCCACCTAAAAACTCATTCCCTATCCCTACCTAAATCCTTATCAATCAAATTGGAAATGAATATCTCCTTACTCTCCGAAAGATTAAATAACCTAGATAAATGCCCTCAAAATACCTCCATTAAGTCATGGATCTATCCAAAATGAAGTTGATTGACCATTTCGTACAATCTTCTCAAACCTACCTCTAAACCACTCAAACGACATAACACCCCCTTCACCCGCCTCCTTTCAACAAAATTAATATCCTTCCACCAAGTAGAATCTCTTGCCAACACAACTCGCAAACCTACACGATCAACACCATATTTATTGGATAACACCTTAAATCACAAATCACCCCAATATGTGTCCTAAACATGCAACACCATTTACCCAAAATAGCTAAGTTAAATATATCCCACACACCTAAACCACCTCGTTCTTTGGATAAACACACCTTATCCCACATCACCCAATGAACCTTCCGTGTTTCCTCACTCTAAACCAATAAAAATATTTAAATAAAAACTTAATTTTAGAAATGGTGTTTGTAGGAGCCTTAAAGAAAGAAATGAAATAAATTGGCAAAGTGGACAAGACAACTTTAAGAAGAACTAGTAAACTCACAAAAGATAAATTTGAGTTTTCCACATTAATAATCTATAATAGATCATCTCAATTATATGATACCAAAATTGTAGCCTATTTAAATTATCGCCAATGCGTAAACCCAAATATTGACAAGATAAAGAACTGGTCTAACAATGAAGCACACATGCAACAACATGTAACTACGATGTGTTCACATCATCTCAAAAGATTGTGATCCAGTAATTACTCGACCAATTACTTTTCTCAAACGATTTGCCAACAACTTTAAGAGAACTTTGTTTGTATATCCCACATCGTTGTGAAATCAACTAAACTTTGCGAATTATCCTTTTTTTATATTAGAACAATAAAAGTACATTTTGAACCTTTTACTAACTTTCCAGTCTTATGGAGTTCATGTATAAATTTCATGAAATCATGTCAAAGAACATCCCAAAACTCTTTGATGAAACCAAAACTAACACCATCTAACCAACAATTCATTTGATTTGTGTGACGACCAACTGTGAATTTATGTGGAGGTAAATCTCCTTTATCTCTAATTCTTCAACTAAATATGACTTCAACGATGTAAGCTTTGTATTCCATCTGATTGTTTTAAGTGAGATAGTAAAAAAATTACTAATCATCTCAACACAATATTTAACACGTGTGCATCCAATTATAAACTTTTGAAATGTTATATTTATTGTAGAATAAAAGAATATAAAAAATATATGAGTATCATTTAAATTTTTTTTATAGAATAAAATTATATTTCACTCATATTATATAATCAAAAATATATATTTTTTTTAATAAATAAGATTATAAATATACCATTAAAAATCATAGATCGAAGTCAAATTTAAAAATCTTTGTAGGAACTTGCGTTTTTGAAGTCAAACAAAAACAGTATGCCCACAAAAACCGAAACGTGTACGTTCCAAATTCGTCCTTACCCACAGCGAACTTTCCCATTCCCTCCATTTCTCTAATATATAAAATTACTTTCCCCAAATCAGACAATAAAAGAAGATCCCTTTTCAACGCGTTTTTGCTCTTATCCATTTTTCGCTTCTTCATCGCCTTCATCACAAACATCTATTATGGATTAATTCTCATTATAGATTATAGATTCGTATTCTTCTCTTTATAGAACCCTCAGATCTATTTCGCATGTTCTTCGATCTTCGATCGGTTACGATCGAACAGAGAGTTTTCGATTTTTGTTCTTTGTTTACAATTAGGGTTTCGACGAGCACAAAATGATGCCTACGGTGCCCGTTGGACTCTTCATTTTACGCAATTTAGTTCTATTTCACGGTGGATCTTCTTTTCATCGTTTGAAACATCTTGAAAAAAGTGATCGGCGTGGTAATCTTAGTTAACCTTACGCTTTTTTGTTGTTGTTAATCTCGTTTTCTGAAGTTTTTTATTCTGTTTTTCGGAATATATCTTCTGGTTTTGTTTATTTCGATTCGTGGTTGAATCGGTCGTACGTGGTTTTGAGGAAATTCATTGACGAATTAGAGGCCTTTGGTATTTCGTTGACTTCAAAGGACGTGAAAGCTTGCTGTCGTGTTTTGCTGTTTGCATCTACAAACGCCATCGTATAAGGTGATTTTTATTTTATTCTAATGCAATATTATCGTGTGTAGCGCGTCGTGGTACATACTAGTTTTTTATTTACAATTGATTGTAGTTAATAGTTATAGATCTCTTGATTTCTGTTGAATTCGAGGAATTTATGTAATTTCAACTATATGTTAATACTTTAATGTATATTAGGATGATATACTTATTTCGTTGAGGATCTAATCTTAAGAATTATTTCTTAATTTTGTTCTTAAATTTAACTTATTGTTTAATCAAGATTAGGATGTTTTACTTGACCTAATTTGTAGAATGAAACTAGGACCGTTACGTATATATTTGGTATTGCATCATACAGCTAGTGTCTTATTGGCCAGTACTACATTTGCTTTTCTTCTTACCAGGAAAAGTTAATTAATGATTAATTGTGTGCAATTATTTATTCATAGAACACAAAATTGACTTGTTCTTGCTGAGTGCAGGATACCATTGCATTTAGTATTTTCCTTGTTAGACTTCTTGGGTGGGAGAGATTTTGGTTTTAAGAAGTAATGCTATGAATATGATGTGGTAATTGGTAAGATAACAAAATATGAGTAGATCTCTTATGTAATTTACAGTGGAGTTTAAGATTATACATAGACCTTGTAAACTACATATAAGTCTAATCATATTTTACATCTTGCCACAATATAAATTGGTTTTAAGGCATATGTAAAACTTGTTCACACTGTAATGTACAGTTACTGAATTGATAGAAAACAATTTAATAATTGTATATTGACAATGCAAACAAGCTTTACATATAGTTATTATAGTCTTCTTACAAGCTCATGGACATTTAGTATTTATCTGGGATGTCTATCAATTCACCTGTTCCATGATACCACCCTTCACACAATGCTTCTAACAATTTCACCACTAGTCTTGTTGCTATTTTCGTATATTGTTATAGCTAACCTGATCACCAAATTATTGATTACAGACTCTGTTATTCATTGCAATCTCTTTGAATTGTCCTTCTTTACTTATGCAATTATGCTGATGAATTTCTCTTCTCAGCGCTTTGATGATCGTTTTATGACAATGCATATATTCGTGCTTAGCGTAAACACTGATGTGATATCATTTCCTTCTTCTAACTCTTGGATTACTTCCTACTCATTAAGCACAATATACCTAAACAAATCATGAAATATGTGTGGATTGTTTTACTTGCTAATGTTTGTTTATGAAATTTAGTTGATGCTTTTATTATTTATCTAATGTTTTGTTGTCTGTTTGTTGCTTGGGTTGTAGTTTGATCTTATACAATTGATGGACATCCACTCTCCTGTTAATGCTGTGGACAATGACACCATAAGTAAACTTGAAAGTACATTTGGTGGGTTGTTGCATATTCAAGATGATCAAAAGTTAGAACATGCATCTGATGCGGATGATATTGGTAATTGTAATGTGGGGGAGGGGTGCTTATGTAGAGGTTTTGAATGGCAACAAACCACTCTAAAAATGAAGAGTTCCAAAAAGTGTTCAACCTTTCCATATCCTGATATGGTGTTACCATCAAGCTCTTCTGATGAGGAGGCTGATACGTCATCCACAGAATCACTCTCTGAGCAATCTCCACATCAAAGTTACTCATGCTCAGCATCTCAGGCAGTAAGTTCTAAATGCTAGAATTTCTCCTTGTTAGTGTTCAATAAAATCTGAATAACTTTTCTCAGGCAGTAAGTTCTAAATGCTAGAATTTCTCCTTGTTATTGTGTTCAATAAAATCTGAATAACTTTTGGTACACAAGTTAAAGATTGTTTTTATTTTAATGAGGAAAGTAGATGGCTTGTCGCATTAGTACATATTTTGACGTGCATTTAACTGATGTGCTTACATGTATAGTTTTTGTCGAGCATACATGGCAGCAATTTGTCTTCACATTTCTGTCATTTGCTTATTGGTTGTGTTATTATCTGTGTACCACAGGCACCTCAAAAGCTTGTGTCTGCCATGAAGGGTAGCCGTGAGAAACTCGGAGGACCACTTATGAAATTATCTGTTAAATGGGCCCCTGATGTGTATGATCCTGTACCAACATTATCTTCACATACTGTGAAAATTAGGAAACAGCCGAAATCTAGGATGAAGAAGAGCGAAAAGAAACATGGAAAGAAAGTTCAAAAGGACAAATATTCTAAAGGAGGTAGCAGTAAAGATAAAAAGCTTTATCGCCATAGTTGGCCGGAAGCTTGTAGCAAAGGATTTGATGCTTCAATGGAATTAAATAATCTTAAAGCTGTTAGCCATGATTCATATCATGGAATTAGCAACTCAAAAATACCAGCTACAGAAAATCCTTGTCATGTAGGAGAAGCGATGAATAACATACTTGATTTTATCTCCTATATCAAGACTGCATAATAATATTTTGTTTGATATTGTATCCTATTTTAAGATTGCCAAAATAATTAGTTTTCCGGATAGACACTATTTAGTGCTATCTTGAAAGCTCAAAGCCTGGACGATATTATTTGGTTAAATTGTAGTTTTTGTCTTTTATTTTTATCTATTCAAAAAATTGATTTTTTATTTTAAAATTCAACACTTTTAGTCTCATTAAAAAAATTAAAGATGTGGTATATTTTAAATGATGTTATATAATATTGACTAATATAATAAAATTTAGTTATTCAATTTTTTAATATAATTAATAATATTTAAATAGTTAATGTATTTAGATGTTTTATATAATGTTATATGTTGTGTCGTTTAAGTTACACTGCATAACTCTTTTATTAAATAATCAAGAGAGATTACAATTCTAAAATAAAGAGACATTTTATGAATAAATAAATATAAAAACTAAAACTGCTTATATTTTTTTATATTAAATTATTGGAGATTTTATTTTGGATAAATATTGTATCTTACCGAATGTCATTTTCTTATTACTCAAATGCAATTTAAATTTAGTTCGTCTACAGTTGTTTTATGGTGTAATTGTCGTGCGGATGTGACTATCTGAGGGCTACAGAATAAACGATGAGTCTGTGCTTGACACGAGCGCAATCTAACTATGAGTTCAATAATTTTCAAGTGCGCAAATGACAAACTGAAACAGTGGGGAAAAATCACTAAATAGTACTCTCTTTGATCTTATATTTAAGAAGAAGAAAAAAAAGCACATCCTTTTATTTGCATATGTTGCAAAAGCAAAAACCACTCATGTTAGCTTTCCCATATTGCATACATTATTTTATATTTTATCAAAAAAGAGAGAAAATGAATTTATAATACTAGTTACTTTGAAGAGGAAAATGATATAGGAGTATTTACGGGATAAAGTGCGGATATAGCTTGGGAAAAAGTACGAAAGTAGTTTTTTTTTTTAATTGAAATGGCAGCCGAAAAGTAAATTACTTGTGCATGCGTTATTAATATTTCTTATTGGAAGTAGATCACATTAAAAAGAACAATGATTAATATTCAAGGATAAATTTGAAAACATAACCTTAAAAAGGTGATTATATTCAACACTAAAAAGAGTAAATACAAAGTGGTACATCTGAAAACAACGCCCCAATGAACCTTTTATTAAAACTAGCCAATCCCTTTGTGAGCTGATTTCAGTATAACGTATATAACTACGGTTTTCTTGATGAAACAAAATAAACAGTGCACAATCATAATTATGCCAGTACCGTGTCATTTTCGTTTGGTTATGATGTATACTCCGCGTTTATTTTGACATAATCGTAGCTTAAATCACAGCCCCATGCTTGTCCTTGTCCTGGCCCATTGCCTATAATTAGGAAAACGGACATATCAAATAGTAAAAAACAAATATTTAGGGGGACAAGAAGGAAAATCACCGCATGCTTATAAATTATAGAGTTCGAAAAAAGAGAGATAAACAGTGAAGCGTGTGGGATAGACTTACCAATGGATATCTGAATTTTAACTGTACCGTGAGTCTCCCCAGCCTTTCTCAGATAACTACTAGCCTCGCCCCTGCCATAGTTCACAAACTTTGAAATGTAGATAAAAAAGAACAATATCATAAGCAGAAAAGTCAATGTTGTCAAATAGTCGCTATAGAGGCACAAATCGCTATTGTTCCACAATACGTTATTTAGTACAAAATGTTGTCAAATACCAACTATTGTGGTGCTATAGCACTAGCAAAATGAAATTTGAACAAAACGTTATTTTCCGCAATTGACATTAGATGAAAAGCATGTTAAAAGCTATTTTAGGCTAATTCTCTAGCTTCGCCTTTAACAGTTATGGTGATGGGTAACTAATCATGCCAGCAATCCATCATACAACAAACAGTGCATATGATACAGGTGAAAGCATGGGCGGAATCTAAGCTGTATGGATAGAAGAGCCTTGTGAAATACTATTTTTTATTTTGACAAGTAAAAAAAGGAAACAGACTAGCTCTTTGGGGAAAACAAAAATAGATTGATATTATTTACTAAAAATTCATAGAACTTTCGAAATTTGGTTTTACTTTTGGAAGAGGCAAAAGTAGAATTTAGAGGTGTATAATTGATTTTGTTATAGTTGGTGGCTCTTCAATAGCATTGATTTTTCCTCCACAATAGATTTTAACTTGAAAGCTATAATTTAGATCTGTTGCCTCTATCTGATTTTTAGCCTCAAATTATTCAACTCACCTTAACGCGTACGAATACAACCATAAATCACTTTACTTTAACTCATTTTTAGCCAAAATCAGTTTTTCAAAATTCATTTAAAATCCATTTTTGTTCCTCATAACCAAACACGCGAGGCTTGTTAAGGATTTGTCAAAAGAAATTAAACAGTAGATAAAACCATAGGAGAAAAAAGAGAGGATGGCTTACAAATTTAATATATGCAAGTAAAATGTCAAAAACATTACTCTTACCGGTCAAAGGATTGTGGCTCCCCACCATCCATTAGTAAAATATCCCCCAGCTCTACCCTGAGTAAATTTTGGTGGAAAGAAACCCCTGAGTAACCAGCGGCAGCGGCAATGCGTCCCCAATTAGGGTCTCTACCATATACAGCAGCCTGATGACCATTATGTGAGAAGTTAAGACTTAGCTAGATTGAAACAGTAAATAACAATGCTTCAGTTCAACTATCATGCCTTTACTAATGAAGATGATGCAACTGAACGAGCAACTTTTGCAGCTTCAGCCTCGCTATTTGCACCAGTCACACTGACCTACAAAGTGAAGATGGAATTTGATTATAAAATACAATAAAAAGCAGGAGTGAGTCCACATTCTCACTAATCAAGAAATCAGCATTAACAAAACTTCAAAATCCAGTGACATGGCAACCTAATTGTAGAGGAATATAATAAAAAATAAGGATGGAGAAAAAATAAAAATAAAAGGTAGAGAAAGAATGAGTGATATATTAAAATTAACCATGATTCATTTGAAACAATTGGTAAATTAACAAAAATCTGAATAGAAGACGGACATTTGAAACAATTGCAAAAGTATCTAGTTAGACAATATAAAGTATAAGAGAACACAATAGCACCAACAAAGTCATAGCACAACTATCCTCAATGCAAAAAACAAACCTCAATGAGGCATGTTGCTCCCTCTCCATCCCAAGCTATAGATTTGGCAAGACCTTGCATTACCTGGAAAGGACGACTAGTAAATCAAAACTTCACATTTACTGAATGAAGAGCACTTTTGAATGACAAATTCCATGTCTAAAGGAAATCACAGGACAAGATGTAAGGAAAGAGAGGACGACAAAAGGAAATCTCAAGCATCTTTCATTATTTTCATTTTATTTTTTGGCTAACCCTCCATATGAGGTACTTCATTATTAAATAAAAAAAGCAATGGGAATTATGCATGTCACCCCCTACACATTACTGATTATTTAATGCAAAATGAACTATACCCCTACCTCTGGTATAATGGTCATAGTACTTCATCTTCTAGTTTTACAAGAACTAAGTTTCCAACAAGAGTTGAAGCACATGACTATATTATTTTGTTCAACAGAAAATAATGAATATGAGATGACAAAATAATGATGGAATTGTACAAGGTCAACCGTACCGCATCTAGGCATGCCTGAAGTTGAATTGCCTCATCACTGTCTAGAGAAGAAATACATCTTATCCCAGACAACCCACTAGCCAAAGCAATAACAGTATCATTAGTACTAGTATCTCCATCTACCTGAAAGCAAGATGATGCAAAATCAATGTAAGAATCAATCATAATCCAAAATATGAACTAACATCGCGAGCAAAATCTAATGGACAAAGTAAATTTTCCCAATGCTCTTTTGACATACAATACCATAATCTCAATTGTGAAACTACCATAACATGTTTTTGCACTTAAGTTCATAGAAAAAACAGAAAAGAATTTTATGCAAATTATTGTATAGCACCACAATGTCACTAACTGAATTTGCAGTCTCCAGAAAAGAGTGAAAATCACTTACAGTTATCTGGTTGAAGCTTCGATTAACAGCAACCTGAACCATCTTTCTCCAAGCGTCACTGGTTACCCAGGCATCAGTTGTTATTACCTAGCATAAATACAGTTCAAGGAATGGACTAGAAAATCCATAATCATATATTTGGAACATGAAAGCACCAAGTAAGACATACCCCAAGCATAGTAGCCATATTTGGGTGGATCATTCCAGAACCTTTTGCCATTCCTCCAATTCTGACCTTAGTACTTCCAACCTAACCAACACCCGACAATAATAAGAATTAAACACTCATTTTGCTCACCCTTAAAAATTAGAAAGAAAAATATAGAATGTGGGGATAAACCAGACATACAAGGCTTATTAAATTCCCAAAACCCGAAGAATTAAGGTTTCTGTCCTTCTGAAGATAAAGTTGCACAAAACTACGGAAGCCATCATGCATATCAAAGTTATTTCTATTCCAATTGATTCAACTATCCTCTCTAGCCTCTTGTTATGTAAATATCAATACCTATGCAGGCCGTATTAAAGTTATCCAGTTATTACTTGAAGAAAAGTGGACCATTGCATAAAAATTTCTAAAGACAGCCAAGTTGTTGATTATTTTCTTCACATCAATGACTCGTCCAAATCAAGTGAGAACATGGCATTTTATTATTTACCCACAGGACTAAAACTATCCATCCATACAAAGAGTGTGTTTATATATGTATGTTGCTTTATAGACCAGTTAAATATGCATTAGTTGTATGAACATGAAGTCAGCAGGCAAAGTAGGAACTGGCATTACCAGAGACTCAATTGCCACGCTCTTGCTAACAAGGTCTGTTGTGGTGATTGCCACTGCTGCAGAATCTGCCCTGTATGCAGACAACTATTTTCAATGAATAAGATACTAAATTGGTGAAAATAATGTTTAGAAAAAGTTATCCGATATCATGGTAATTGAATAACCACAATAAAGTGATTTTATTCGTACTATTGCATATCACTTATAAAAAATGGAAGTAAAATTAAATCATAAATACATGAATTACCCCTCAACTGAAGAAGATAGCGAATTCACTAGTATGGGAAGTGAGTTTAAAAGTGCCCCCTGCAAATGAAATGACAAGATATATAACTTTTTAAGCAATTAAGCTCGCTGGAATACTTTACAAGTGACTTCTGCCGAATTTTGTGAATATTACAGAGTGTAGCCATATAGGACACAAACACATAGGACATCAAACCCAATGCACAGAATCTCTGCATATACCTTCTTTATTCTTTGACCAATTACACCAGTGGATTCAACTAACACTTCTTCTGGCTTCACTCCGAGTAACTAAAATTATGAACATTTTCAGCAAAGACTGCACAAACCCTTTCAAAATAGAGCACTATAAGCAAGACCAGTTTAACACAATGAAACAATACATACCTTTGCAAGGTTGTCCACACATTCTATCACATCATGGTAACCTGCTTCGCCCTGGATATATGGAAAAGACTCAGCCACATATTTATTGAAGTCCACACACACAAAAAAAACATGTTAAATGATCTAAGTTATTCTAAAACATTCATCAAACTAAAGTAACTACAGTGAAACTACACTTCAGTAGTAGACTATACGCTGATTATTACTCGAAGGCCACATGAAAATGACATAGAAAGATATTTGATGGCCTACCGTAGCTGCATTTGCTTGACCTGCATTAGTTAACACAGCACGTGCCTGACAAGTTGCAAAAATTGATTTATCAGCAGGCAACCAAGCAATAAATATTGACATTTAAAATTGCAACAGGGGAGACATATTACGCTATTGGAATGGAATCTTATCTGATGGAAGAGAAAACATTCATTCCTCATACAAAAACAACTCAAACAAACAGAAAGAGAGGCTCAGAAGGATAGTGTAAAGGTCCACACGGTGTGTAATGCATTAACTAGAGCCTTGGTTCAATCGTGATGAAAAAGAAAGAAACATAGAACTCGCTTACAGTGTTTGAATTGTCTAGCGTCTTTTTGCAGTATAACACCGGAGCAGCAGCAACCACATTAGTCGTGAATGACCCTGAAAGAAATCTGGTCACATAAAGTGCAAGCCAAACCCTAAATTATAACTGTGATAATCAGAAAAATGAAAGCTAACCGGCAGATATGGCATCAACATCACACGTGACAAGTGCAAGATCAGGCTTTTCTCCTACGGCACGCAGCCCTCCATACATTCCTGCAGCTTTAAACCCCTCTGCAGCAGTAACTCCGCCTGGAATCTGAAAAGCCCGAAATCAAACATTCAGACACTAAACAGAGCTGATTATTTTGCAGTTCAATTAAAAATTTAAATAAGATGTCATATCAGTATAAATGTGATAGCAGTACTAAATGTTAGAGTTGTGCTCTCTGTAGTCAATAGCAGCCACAATAGCAGTGTTGCATTGCGTAGCAGCCCCTAGGCTCTATGCAGAAACCCATTGTGTTGGATTTTATAGTAGCAGCAACTATAGTGAAGCACCCGTAATTTCCCCAATATAGCCTTTAGTTTTCAGTCATTTCTTTTGCCTTTTTTGGACTTTTTGCTCATTTCACCCTAAAATTTACTTGTTTTATACTGGGTTTGAAATATTACTAACAACAAAATTTATTTGGCTTTTTCAAAAAAACTAACAAAATTTGATTATTAGTTATGAATGTCTTTAAATGTGTACTCTTCTATTTTTGAGCTTTTATATGTATGGTACTATGAAATAAACTTATCATGTTGTTTCCCCTGAACTTTGACGTAGCAGATATATAGCCAAATGTTTTTGTGTCCGCCCACTATCTGCTATTGACTACAGTGGCTGCATTATACTTTTGCAAAATGTATTGAACTTCAGTTGAGCACTGTGTTCACATGGTAGTCTAGCAGGTCTGTTGACTTTTTACCCAACGACCCGGAGAAAATAGGACCTTGAACTAATTTATATTCGGTTGGTAGGTAAGTAAAGTCTGATCAAGAATTGTTCCATCGCCGGAGGTTAAATTCGAGTACCAATCAAACTTGTCTCCTTAGAGGGAGCACATTAGCCACTTCCATCCAAACCCCATGCTTGTAGTTTGGCATGTTTTGCTCTCGCTGTCAAAGTCTGTTGTAATCTGATATAATTAATTAAAGTCAAACTATTGACAGTTATGTCTGTTAGCCGACTTACCTTCAGTTTGGCTCAATAAATACAATCACTTCAAAAGAATTAAGAATTGAATTCGCAGAAAACATGTCAAAGTTTCTCTAAAGTTTTTATTTGGTTAAATATGTTTTTAATTTCTATAAAATTACAACATTTTGTTTTTAGTCCCCGTAAAACAATAAAATTTGATAACCCTACAAAATTATTAGGTAAACAGTTTTAGTCAATGCTGAAGCAAAACATGTTTAATAGTACTTCAACTTTTAAATTTTTAAATGATTTTTTGCAAATATGTTTAGAACATTTAAAAATTCCTGCATTAAAATTTAGAATTTTTTAGTTGGGATGAATTAAATATAAAATTTTAAAACATAAAAAATTCAAGATAAAAGTTACAAAAATATGTCCCTAAGAAATCAAAATTTTAGGTATCTTTTGCGGAAAAACTTTCGGTAAACATACATGCAAATAATGATTTCAAAAATATAAATGAACTAAAACCGTTTTTGTAGAATTAAAAGTTGTATTATTTATTATGAAGGACTAAATAAAAATGTTACTTTGATAGGAATACAAACATATTTAACTAGCTTGAGTTTCAATTTGAAATGAGAACAACGTAAATACTGAATTTAAGAGAAAAGAACGTAAAAAAAAGAGAAGACAGTATTAGAAAAGAACCTGCTTCCAAGGTCCATCAGGAAGAAAAATGGGAGCAGAAGGAATGTAAGTAGAAGCGTGATTATCCGTAGTGGAAACAGCGCGAATCTTCAAATTGCGAGAAGAAGCGAAGAACTGCAAAGAATGATAAAGTGAGGAATGAGGCAGTGATGATTGAATGAGTTGAAAGTGTGTTTGTTACCTTTGAGTTTGGGGAAGTTGTTGAGTAGTGAAAATGGAGAGAAATGTGGTGGGGAATACAGGAATACATTTTTGTCGAATGTGAAATGCGTTTAAGTTAGGGTTCGACTTTAAATTGGTGACACTGTGTGTGTGATCGAATCAAATATCAAATGAGAGTGCGTGCGAGGAGAAGTGAGGTTTCTGAATATTATTAGTAAAACATTTTAGTCAAAACGACGCTACGATCACATTATTTCCTTCCCTAACTTTGGGTGCACGACCGATTATTTTCTCATTCTCGGTTTTAAGTTTTTTTTTACTAAATAAATTGTAAGAATTTTATTCATTAATAATAATACATTTCAAATATATTGGTGAGTTCATGACTCGGTGCACGAATAAGCATAATAACATTATTTGACGTTCAAATATAGACTAATTTGTCACTATTTATTATTTCAAGGGCTGATAATTTATTTTATTTGTCTTATGAACTACATTTAAGTCTGAATCTTTATCAAGAACAAACGTGGATCTTCACTCTAGTATTTTCTATTAATTTTATATTTATAATAATGATAAATACATCAATATTTTATAAAATTAATTTAATAAAATTATTTTATTTTTTCATTTCTACCTTCATATTAATTTCTTCTAAATAACTAAATATGTGAGCTTAAAGCATAGCAACACCGCCTCTTTAAAAACGTCTAAATTTCCTTCATCTAATATGTTTAAATTTCCTTCATCTAATATTAAAGGGATGATTTAGAATAGCCTTTTGATCTAGAATAATCCTTTTAGATTTTTATTTTTTTTATCTAAATAAGTCAATTCTACATAAACATTTTAATTTTCTTGCATTTGTAGATATTTAGATGAATTTTTTCGTCGATTAATTCAACTTTAAACAACTTTAATGTTGTTACTCATCACTGCATTTATCAATATAAATCAGTGAATATGACTTTTTTAAAAAAAAATTAATCTGATATATATAAATATATATAGTAATTTAGAAAAATATTGATATTTTGATATATAAATAATATTATAGACGAAGGTTACCAACTATCCTTTCTTTTAAAATTCCAAGATAACATTCATTAACTTTTTTCGATAATACTCTCTATTACTACGCCACTTTTGAGTGAAAATATATTGCTGCCACTTTTAACCACTCCAATTGGTATATGTATTTTAATTAATAAATTCTTTATTCCCATACACATCAAGTTACCTAATTATTTTGATAAGAAATATGTTTTATTAAACGACACTTATAATAAGATCGTGTGAGTATTACTTCAATTTTTTTTAAAATAATTTTTAAGATAAATAATACTTTAATAAAGTTTTTATTATATTATTACAGAGATACTTCGCTATTAACATTATATATGTTCATTTATGTAAAATACGAAAGCATACATTTTTTTATTAAAAAAATATTCAGTCCTACGTATGGTGTAACGTTTTGATGAGAAGTCAACGACTATCAAGTAAAATATAACATCTATTAGTAATAAAGATTGGGATGAAGCATTTCATGAATTGTGGTATTTGGTTAGAATCTATGGCATTGATGACACTTGGTAGTGAATAAATATAGATGCATTTCAGAGTTCAAGTTAATATTATGTTAAAATGAGACATGCATTGATTAATGATAATACGAAACTTATATAGTGTGAAGGAAGTTGCAATGAATTTCAGCCAACCCAAAAATCCACTTTTGAATTTTGGCACATTCCAACCCAATATAACAGTTCATCAAGAGATAATAGTCTAAACCCTAAAAAAAGACGGGATGGACAGTAACAAGAGTCTCAAGAGTCTAACCCTTAAACCATTTTATACAAATAGTCTCAAGAGCTACATTGTCCATGAACAATAATAAATCCAATGAGATTATTGGCAATGAGATGATTAGATAGAGCATTAAAGATGATCGATCATTGAAGAAATAAAAGACAAGATGGAAAAATACTTGAGTTTTTAGAGATGAGAAAAATCTTAGTAAGTTTTTTTTGTTCAATAGATACATAAAATGTTCATAAGTTAATGAAATAATATTTGTGGAAAAAAGTGGCAGGCATGCTAACTTAAATGACTATATCCAAAGGAACCTTATTCACTTCTCTATGTAAACTTTTGTAGACATGACTAAGTGTGTTCACGGATTGATTTGGTTTAATTTTGATTGAATATGATATTCAAATCAATAAAAAGAGTAATTTAATTTGTTTCAAAGTTATATACTTTTATGTATAAAATTCAATTTAAATTGAACCAAACCGATATATAACATGTTGGTTTGAATTGAGTTGATCGAGTAACGATACAAAATAATTATGTCTAAAACATTAAATTAAAATTTCAAAACCTATAATACATAGCGAAACAAAACTTATATAAGCCAAATTTTTTTAAAATTCTAACGAAACTAAAATAATTGAAGTTTAACCAAAGTTTTACACCAAAATGCAAACTAAAAATAAATCAGACAAGTCCAAATTGTTTGATACAAACCCCAAGTCATAGTCATTTTAAAAACTAAGTCAAATTGTCGAAAAAGTTATATAAAGAGAACTTATACGTTACACAATTGTGACATCAATTTTTTTTAAAATATATAATTAAGATGCAATAGTACACGGATTCCTAAACCTTAAACCGTTGCACACCCCATGACATGACATGAGATGTCAACACACTGAATTGTCACGGAGACAAGGAAATATGAAGAAAAACATCTTGCGGTGTCAATACCGAAAAATTGCGGCAGAAACCAAAGACAGGTCTAATGCTGGGTTGGTGTCCTCCAGAGCTAGCTTTAGAGCACCCAGCAATGGCAGGTTTGTTGATTCACAGTTAGTTGGAATCCCAAAATTGGAAGTATGTAAAAATTGGTGTGCCTTTGATATGTTCTCCATTATTCAATGACCAAAACTGCAGGTTGTGAATTTACTTTTGGCATCAAAATGAAAAGCGACAAAATAGAGATGGAGAGAAAAGGGCAAGGAGATAAACGAAAATGAGTGCAAGAAAATGGCAGAAGCAAAGCAAATATTGAATTTGTGGAAACTTGTAAGCGAGGTGCTGCCGTTCAAGGGTTTGGCTGCAAGAAACTAAGTTGGCATTACTCAATCATATACTGGATATTGCAATAATGCAGATCTTCGAGAAAATTTGAATGTATTTCCCAATTGTCATATGGTGTTACAAATAAGCGCTACAAATGCATGCTTTTGGTGTACGCGCTTGAGGTGAAATTAGTAGATGCTAATGATGGAAAGTAAACAACAATTTTTTAAAAATAAAAATGTCATTGTAAAACCCAAGGGAGAGAGTGGTTAATGTTCCCTAAATATATACACCCAGCAATATTATGCTACTAAGAAGGGCCAAGAATCATGGATAGCAAATCACCACGAAGATACAAGATCTTTAAAGAAAACACAAAATTCAATAAAGTAAAATTTTATAGCGGGCATGCATGCTAATGAAAAAATTGGTCAGCATGCTCTCTCTTTCAAACCTCAACTTCTATCCTTTAGGTCACGTTCCCCATTTATCCTACACTACATTGTACAAGATGAAAGAGATATGGCCGGCTGCCACAACCACCCATACTCAAAAAAAAAAAAAAAAATATAGGAGAAAGGAAAAACAATAAAGCTAAGGTGCAAAAACATAGCAGTAACGTTACAGTGAGGAAAAATGCTAAAAAATTGAATAAATGACCAAAAATTAGTTACAATGCCAGATAAAGCATTATTCTGTCGCCAGCTGCACTGTCTTTTCCAGCACTGAAGTTTTGTTGAAGAGGGTGAGCTGCACCTCTCTAAGATATTTTGATAACTGGCAGAAACAAAAAAAAAATTGTAATTGTTAATACTTGTTAATGTTTGCAACAGTTTCTTCGAATTTTGAAAGATCACCATAACCATTCTCATAGTATGTCAGTAAGTAAAACAAAATAAAATAAACAGGTCATGTAATCCTTCAAAAATCACAATATTTGTGCATTGCACATAATTAACAGTTAACACACTGAAGTCTTTCCAACAACGAATCTAACATGTGGCTAACTACCCTAGAAGAATTATAGAAGTATCAAAATAAAGCCCATTTACAGAAAGTGATTTATAGTCTAACCAATGCAAGGAAAACCATGCTTTTGATTTTAAACTATTTGATTTGAACACACATTATGTCGCAAGATACAATTTGTAGCTTTCAAAAAAACCACTGCAAAAAGCCATCAATTTGAAGGCTGGTGCAATTCCAAACATTGCATCAATTGATTCAAAAAGTTTGGGTTTTTAGCAAATAGGCTTTACTTTAGATATCTCTACCTTAACTAGTTAACCAGTAAATGTAGAAGATGAACTTTACCTGATCTTCACTCATCTTGTGAAAGCCTAATTTCTTGGTCCAAATTGACTCCGCATCCCCTGCAGCTGGGAGCACCAGCTTTTCTACATTTAGAGAAGACAACAACCGCTCTATGCAAGAGAACAGCACTTGAAAATAACCCTAAAATGGAAAAATGCATGTAAATAGAGTTTATCCTTAACAAAAATCTATCACCTTTGAAAGATGTAAAGAGTGTAAACAGAATGCATCTATTATCCAGTTTTTCAATTTGAGTCAATGGCAAATTACAAAAAATTGCTTACTTTTCCTTGATGCTCTCTACTTGTAGCTACCAGAGGAAGCTCAGCAATATTGCAGCCAAAAATCCTAAGAAGTCCGGCTGATACTACAATAGAACTGCCAAGTATGATATGTAAAAGTCAGTTTGACCAAAATTAGTAACTATCAGGAAAATAAAAAGCAGAGAAAGCCACATACTTCACAATTAAAACGATGCAATACATTCCCCCAAATTCTTGACCAGAAATATTTCTCCTGCACAAAGTTTCAAAATACATTATATCATCAGAAAATATGGAATTAAAATATCGTGAATACTTCAATGAATCTTGGGCATGCAAACCATGCCTAATTGAAACAAGGCAATGCCCACTAACAAATTAGGGCACTGGTTAAAAAATAAAAAGTTAGACAGTTCTTGTTGAAAATTTGGCTTCTAAAATTACCAATACATTGAATGCTGTGATTTTCAATAAAATTTCCTATGTATTGATTCCTTAGCTAATGTCCTTGAAACAATTATTTACAACCTCTTGTTTACAAATGCATCATGTAGTTGCTTACCCATAGACCATAACAGGAATCAGGTCCCGACCAGATATAGCAACAATGGGATCAAAACACTCCTGTCAAAACATTACCAGAGCATGAACAAAATGTGGTTATAACAAAGAAAGGAATATATAAATGATAACAGAACTCAGTGCCACTCAGCACCCAAAATAAAATTATCAAGTTGTATATTAAGGAAATTAAGGACTAAAATAAAGATAGAAAACTAGAAAGGCATTTTCAAAATGTATATATTTCACAACAGTTAAAAGTCCCAACCAGAAATTAGTCCAACACCTAACAGACCAAGAGAATCCCATATCCCTGCAGCCCTCAAAAAAGGAAAACTCAATAGTTATTGTTGCATGAGATGCCTTAACTGTGGAAACTTATTTTTCTTTTCTAAATTAAGGAAGCAATAAAATGCTTACCAAATGAATTAAGTGTGATTAAAATGGGATAAGATCATCTATCATGGTTCGTTTTTAATCAAACATATACAAAAATATAGAGTTAGCTCCTCGAAACCCTTCATCCAAACATACCTAAGAGCTGCATCCGGAGGAAGAATATACACAAGCTAGTTCGAGATTTTTTTCTTACCGTTCGGTTTTTTTTTTTCTTTTCAATTCATTATCGCTTTACTTTTTATTTTTCTTTTCTTTTTCTTTGGTGTGCTTGATGTTTGTTATAATCACACATTAATCAAGCTTTAGATTAATGGTGATTGTGTCGTGCTTATGGCTGTGTCTGGACATTTGAGTCAAAAATCAATTTTCATGTTTGGAAGTTGGAAACACATTAAAAAGTAGTTCAAATTTAATACTAAGTACAGAAACATCAGTTCCAACTATTAAAACTACAACGGAATCAAATCCACTCAAATATATTCAAGCAAATTTTTATTCATAAACACAAAAAATGTCTATAACGGGCCTATTCTTGTTTTACGAAACAGTTCATTTTTAGATTTTCGTAATATCATATAGAGCCACATCAAAACTCTTTCTTATCATGTAAGCAAAATCCAGAAGACAGAAGTTTTAGAGACGTGAATAAATATTAGCCACATCTACTGTAAAAAGTCATGTCACAAGTGTCAGAAGTAAAAGTAAAATGGAAACTATAAGCACTCACTCGAAAAATTGCAGCAGCTCGTGAAAGTAACGGTAAATGCTCTGGATAACGACTTTTCCCACTTAAAATTCTCCACTGAATATCGTTCACGTCTCCATATGTACATAATCCCCTTTCCTCATGCTTCCTAATTATTAGTTCAGACAATGAAGGTGGTATAGTATCTGCTCCAGCGGAAACTGAACTCTGTAGAGCCACATAGATTCGATTGCAGTCATCACAACAAAACCACTTATCCTTGGGAAGCTCCTGGGGTAAGAATAAGATGTGGCGATAAAAAATGAAGGAAAAAACACGAGCATCAGACAAATATTTGCTACAAGAATCGGTACTTACTTCCAACTCACACAGTCCAATGTCCCGCAAGCAACCAACATGATACTCCTTCTCACACTGGACAACAACCAATAATATACTTACAGTTTGAAAAAAGAAAGAAATAGTTCAATACAATTTTCATCAGGTATTAACCATACCTGATCACAAATTATTACTGTTCGGTCGTCAAATTTAGCAACACTGAAATCATATTCCCTGTTGACCAATAAAAAAACTTAACACCTCAATATATAGTTCAAAAACAAAGCATAATGCTGGCTCAAATAAGTTACAGTTATAACATATAAAAGTTCACTCATAGTTCCCAAATAAACGCTCAAGTATACACTGACAGTGCCAAGTAAGAAAACCATACAAAACTATCTTCAGCAGAAGAAACCAATAAAAGAAATGCTAATACCATTTCGAAATTCAATGCTTATTACCACAAATATTAACTAGTCTTAAAGCAACAATACTTTTCATACACATGCATTGCTTTGAACTCTTAGCATTATATGCTACTGAACCTGTTGATCTCATGACAGACACACACATCATAATCCATTACCACAATCTTAATTAATAGTAAAACCGCACATCCTTTATAGCTAGAATGACCCTCACAAATTGCAAAAACTAATTTGTTAAAAATTAATTGGATTGAAGCTATATAGCGTGCATCTTCACGTGAACTGATTTTTGATATAGATTTTACCATTTTTTATGATTTTAAAAATTAAAGTCACACACACGCGCACACACACATATCACCAACCTGCAAACAACACATCCACCCATTTCATAATCTGGTGCTTTATCAACCCGTGTCAACCGTACCATGATTGGCCTCGCACCTCTTCCATTACCAGTATTATCATTACAATTTAGACAATGCCAACCACTATCTGGTACAGTGTGTAAACCCAAGCAGGCTGCAATTGAAATAGAAAATACCATAAAATTATATTATCCTGTTGCTGGTATGAAACAAAAATAAGGGCATAGGAGACCATGATATTCAAGCTATATCAGATATGCAACAAACTACATCTGCCATTCTCTAATGGCGCACTGGATAACAGTATTCATTTTTGAGAAACTGAAAATTTTAGGATATAAGAAAATATCTTATAATAGATATTAAGGTTAATCAATAAGAAAAACATGAAAAAAAAAATAGCAAATAAATAATATCTTAAAATTAATAAGGTAATTTGTTCACCTGCATGAAAGGCCCTAGGACATCCATTGCATAGAATCAAATCTCCTCCATCTCCACATATTGCACACATATCGTCACTATCTCCCGTGGTAAGGTTTTGACCATTTGCTAAAGAGAGAGCTATGTCATGAAGTGTCAGTCCATTGGAAGTATATATGTGGCGGTAACTGCAAAAGGATAAAAATCATTTTGAGATCAAGAAAAATAGAAAGTCAACTTAGTTATTTAACACTACTCACGGTTGACGTCTAGCCGCCATTCCAGCATGGGCTTCAAACTGTGAAGGGCTTATCTGTTTATCCATGAACAAAAATCATAAACATTAGCACTTGTATAAAAATAAGGAAATTGGTGCTAATAGGTATAGACCATACCTCTATATCACAGCAACCACAGACTATACCATTTCCCTGTTTGTAACCTCCAAGTAATTTCTGAAAAGCACATCAGTTAAAAGTCACAAATTTCAAACAAGTTAAAATCAAGTGCAGATCAACCTATAAACACAAAATATTAAGACAAACTATCAACGCACCTGTCCTTTGACATAATAAGCCAACTCAGCACCATCTGGTAGGCCATTAGGCATAAAAAGTAACCTGTGCAAATCATTGTCCCTAATGAAAGCAAAATTCAAATTCAAACTACATTAGCTAAGATATTTCAATTTCACATGAAAATGCTAGAGAGACATAAAAACAGCACAAGAATACTCAACTGAAAAAAAAAACACAAAACAAAAAGGTACCTCTTCTTAGTGCAACCATCAGCACTTCTCTTTTGTGGTATACCTGGGTTGGAAATGCAGGAGCTTGGCCTGCAGAAAAAGGTGTATTGTGAATATACACAAAGGAAAGGTATACAGTTTAATTGTATGGATAACCTAGTATATATGCAGACTGCCCAAGCACATGCTCAACAATCAAGTATCAGGCGTTAGTAATTAAACCAAGAGGGAGAACACACTTCTTCACTACACGTTTCCACTCATCAGTTGTTTGGTTCACGTACATTTGCTGCTCAAAATGATTTCGCCCATGCAACGATGAGAAGTGGCTTGCATTTTCTACATAATGACTGGAACATCAAAATTAAATAGGTAAGTATTGTCATCTTTTTTTCATTTAAAAAAAAGTTAAATTTTTTTTGTTAATATAAGACAACAGTAGTTTTGAAAATAACATTTCACGGATAAAACTGAATCTAGAGTTTTCTGAAATGCTAAAAACAAAAGCACAAAAACTAAGTTGTTAGCGCTTGTGGATAACACCACAGCCAAACCCCAGTGAAAATTGAACTGTTTCCCTTAAACAAAATCTATATGTTCAGAATTATGAAATACCTAATGTTTCGGTACACCAAAAAATCTCACATTGCATGGGAATCGAGACTAAAGGTAGTTTATGAACACCCACGCTCCACAACCCACAGAGGCGCTTTTTCACAAAGGACAAAACCGTGAGGGCTCATACATGACCCTAAGCAGACAATACCTCAGAAAGTTCATTCTTTTCTTCTCTTCTAAAGAATAATTAGAAGAAAATAGAAGGTGCAGACTTGAGCTAAAAACATTGGCCGTTTGTGGGAACAAACCCACGAGGGTCTCTGTCGCACACGAGGATTGACAAATCCTTTAGCCCCTTAGCTTTAATTGGGGGCTACTATTCCAATACACCAAAAAGTCTCACATGGAATGGAATCGAGGCTAAAGGCTGTTTCTAAACACCCACACTCCTCAACCCACAATAACACCTTTTCACATAGGACAAAATCACGAGGACTCACACATGACCCAAAGCGGGCAATACTTCGGAAAGGTGGTGATGCGGACTTCAGGTTGAAACACCTAATTAAGTTCAATTTAACAAGAACTAAGTCCTAAATCCTAAAAGCACAGGCAACTAAACATCACGGCTAATTATGTAAGCAAATTATTCCGGAAGTTAGGCTTTATTCTCAAAGTACAAGCAGATGCACCTTTTCACATGATTCACCGAAGTAAGATAAAGGCAACAATGCATCAAAGTAACAACTTCGGATGCAACTCTTTCCTAAGAGATGCAACTCTTGTCTATATCCAAATGAATTAGTTTTACACGTTGCCATTGTAGGGTGTTAAAAGAATAAGAGATGAAAAAGAATTCCATGAGATTATGGTTTAATTGTGGTTTTATTCAAAAGACTAAGCAATAAGCACCAATTCCTATATATGTTAAATAATAGATTCGTAACCCTAATTAAAAAAAGGAAATTAATCATAATACTTGCTAAAATTTTAATTCTAGTAAAGAGTAAATACTCAATTTGGTCCTTGGTATTGTAGAATGATATCAACCTAGTCACCTACATTGACCATTTTACAAGTATCCTACCATTGGTATTCGTAGGGGCTATAATGACATTAAGTTGGTACTGTCAGAGACGCATTGAAACTAAGTAATTAATGTCAGGGATGCATTTGATAATAGATCCAAACAAATGAACGAACTCGATTAACATTTTACAATTCTAAGGATCATTTTGAAATATCGATAATATGGAGTACTGAGTTAATATAGTCCTACAATTTCAGGGATGAAATTGAGTATTTAATCTCTAATCAAAGCATGAAACATAAAATGATCCCAACTATACATTACAAGACATTTTTCATTTATTCTCTTACAGACACCCCCCACCCCCAACCAAGTTAAAGCCCACTAAAGCATTAAGCATGTTAGTTTTTACAAATAAGCACTTGAAAAGGGAAATATAATATGGGCTTTAAAAAACTTGACTGGAAAGGCAGATGCTGGAGATGTAGGATAGACGAGCATTGCTGAAAAACAATAAGCTGGCTAGAATGATGATCAACCAGAAAAGTTGGTTCAAATGTTACATAACCAAAAAAAAAAGAGACTCCTTGGTTTGATTATCAATTTATTGAAAGAAATTTCCGGGCACCAAGAACCAAGACTTCTCCAAATCCACCAAAAACAAAATTTGGAAACTTTAAACCTCAAGAAAATATAGGATACCTAAATAAGTTTCTAAAAAATGAGATCGAAATTTTGGCTAGTGAGCACCATAGCCAAGGATAATTTAATATGGCACGACTTGACTCATCAGTAGATGAAAAAAGCTTCAATAAGTTTCTAAAAAATGAGATTGAAATTTTGGCAAGTGAGCACCATAGCCAAGGATAATTTATTATGGCACGACTTGACTCATCAGTGGATAAAAAAAGCTTCATTTATATGATTCACAATGGGAGTTTGGGATGAATTACAACTAATTCATAATTAGTCTACAATAGCAGAGGCCAAAATGAACCTGCGATAGTCGGGGTCAAACTGATTCTGGGTAGTAAGGGTCAAACATCATTTGAGACAGTTAGGACCAAACTTCATCTAGGACATACATAGATATCATAATTTATAATTTATATAGACTGCCAACAGGACATAACTGAGCTAAGGCTTTTGAGACTGATTGCAGAAGCGACAAACTAAATAATCCACCAACAAAGAGAAAGTATGGGAGTGAAAGGATGGTCAGTCAGAACTTGTGCAAGACGACCATGAGAATAAAAGAATCATGGAGATAAAATACATTAGAAGAATAGTGACGAGAAATAAAGAAAAGACTAGGCTCTAATTCTTATTTATACTTGTATTAGATATTAGATAAAGATTGCTAATTTTAGTTAAATATGGAAAATAATCATAATAATTACTAGACTACCAATCCTAGTTAAAAAAGAAAACGGATCTTGAAATATAAAAAATATATAAACCAGTCCTAAGAAATAAGATATTATAAATTGCTCTAAGGTACGGTCTAAATTATGAGATTTTTAATTTTTGTAACAAAACAAACTGAAAAAGGAAAGAGACAGAAAATGCACAAGTACAATGGCTTCATTCTTTTTTTATTTTTGGGTTTAATTCTGGTTTACCTGTTGCTTGTATGAGGCATGCCAACAAACTTTGTACTGTAATTTTTACGAGTTGGAGCCTTCCTGTTGCTTTGTAGGAGACTTTCTGCAGAATCCATGGAAAAGACATAAACACATATAAGAAAAATCAAGTCCAAAAGCAAAGCAAAAGAAACACCGCTTACTATTTGATATGTAGTCTACATCCATATGACTAATATGCCTTCCAATGCAAGTTGCAGCAAGCAACATGCACAGGTTACTCTATGTTTTATATTTCTATTCCTTCCCATTTGTGGATGCTGTGCAATGATAATTGTTAGATATAAAATCATTCATAAGCTTTCACCTAGCAACTTAAGCTTTTGAAAAAATTGGTGACCGATAATAATATTCTCCTAGATGACAAACCAGATGATTGTATCACGATTGGGAGTGTGTTTATTTACGCTTTTTTTTATTTTAAAAATCAAATTAAAACAAATATCACATATTTTTTGAAAAAACCAATTTCAAAAGTTTTTGGAATGCTTTTTAAACTTTCGAAATAAACAAAATTTATGATTATTTTGAGAAGCCACTCAAATAAAATATTGAAGCAGATGGCTAGCTGGTTCTTTTCCAACTTCAAATAAATTGATGATAAAAGATAGGATCAGTGAACAATATGAAAAAAGATAAAGACGACTTGGATAGGGAAAGATATGGCAGCAGGTTGAAGAGAAGCACAACACTACAAAATAGATGAGGCAAAGAAACTGGTGCTATAAAACTCCAGCTATGTCAGGGTCCAAGGAAGGATCAGACCCATTGTGGATTTATCGTAGGTATTTTTTTTTCAAAGTTACATTTATAAGAGGTTGATCCCACAAAAGTGGGTTAACAGACACATTCAGATATATATGTTGTTACATACAACAATAACTTGTTCTAATTAGTATTCAGATAGATGAAGATGAGTTTCAAATCAAGACTTCCGTAAAATGTCAATATAGCTTTTCGAGACTACATAATAACTTGCAAGCCAAAAATCTAAACCACAAAGTTAGCACATTTTCCCAGCACACATGCCCCTCTATTTTAAGATATTTGATTTTGACCAACATGAACCTAAAAACTCTAGGCTCCAAAATGCAATTATAAACCAGAGAAATAATTGTCACCTTTCCAAACCTGGAAGGATTCCTCGTTGATAGATGAACCAGCCACATTCTTTATAATCTCATCTGGCATGCTGTGTGGAGCAGTTTTTATTTCATGTATAATGCTATAAATTGGTTTTCCATTTTCTAGGAATATGTGATTATTTGGATGTCTAGTCTTGGCACCAGCATGCTGCTCGAACTCATAGGCACTGAGCACCTGAGAAAATTATGATATTAACTATCTAGTATATGCAGGGCGAAAAATCCGATAGCAGCGAGAAATAAATCATATTTCTTACCCTGGAGTAACTGCACATTGAACAGCCACACAAATATCCACCACCGCCAATAACCCCTTCGAGCTCAACCTGAAAACAACTTCAAAATATAAGAAGAAATCCAACCGAAGTGTATACTTAAAAAGAGGATATGATAATGCATGCTTTACCTTTCCGGGATTGTAAATATATTTGACTGCAGCTCCATCAAGGATACCAGTTGATAACAGCTTTTTGACATTTGTGGGGAAGTTGTTGGGGACAACTTTCTTTGACATTTTCAATTCCATATTTCCAGAATACAACTCCATATCTCCATATCCATCAGGAACATATCCCATGCCATATGAACTCTCTAACAACCCACTATTACAATCATCCTTTGCCAAATATTCTTCATCATCCCCATGAAAGCCATAGCCATTGCCATCAGGTATAGGTGTTTGATAACCATAGTCCTCCTTCTTTTTACTAAACTTAAAAGTAATCTTTCTGATACCAGATGAACTGACATGCTTCGGGATTTCCATCACAACACAGGACATCACTGCCGTGCTACTCGTGCCTTTATCATTCTCATAAGCATTATTATTATTATTATTATTATTATTATTATTATTATTATTATTATTATTATTATTATCGTTGTCAATATTCTGATTACCGGCTTCATCACTCAAAGTCTCATGAGAACTAGAATTCTCCAAACAAGTAGAAGTTAGTTCCCCACACTCTGCATGGTTAACATCTGCCGATTCAGTCGGTTGGCTACTGATATCATGAAAAGTTAGTGCATGTTCTGTTGCAGAAATATTGGGGTTTGAAACTTCAGAACGAACTTCATCGTTTGAAACTTCTTTTGCATGTTTTTTATTCGGAGAAACATCAGGTTCAGTATCAGCAACGCATTGGTTATAGTCACGTTTCAATTCCGTCCTCAATTCCTCATTGTTTTCCGTATTTCCATCTACCAAGGCTTGCACACAAACCGCTTCTTCTCCCATCAAAATAAAACAACAGAGCCCTTGGGAATGAATTCAAACCTTGCAATAATAACTACCAGAAAAACTACCGCACAGCATTCACGAATAATTCAATGCCACACTTGAATTTCCGTTCACTCGAGATTCGTATCAAAGCAATCAACGCCTGTGCATGAAATCCATAATTAGAAACAGTTTTTGATTAATTAACAGCAACAAAAACAAAAGAACACACAAAAATTAGAAACTAAAACAAACAAAAACAGATAAAAATTCAATCCACGCGTCCAATAAAATTTCATATATGAACGTTCGAAAATAACCGCTTAACCGTTTAATTGAATCCAATTGAAGATAGAAAAAAAAATTATCATAAAAAATTATTACAAACCAACCTAAATCCACGCAGCGATAAATAAATTCGAAAAACTGAAATCCAAACAGGTTGAATCCGTAAAATTAAAAGAAAATTGAAACACGACCTTAAAGATATATGAAATGAGTAATTAAAGAAACAGATCTGAGATCGGTGAAGAGGAGTGAGGTATAGAGTAAACGAGATTCGAAAGAGAGGAGTGAGATTCGTGAGTGTTAGGGTTTGGTTTTTGGGGCGAGAGAGAAAGCAGAGAGTGCGGGAACGAAGTGAAGGCTTGGTTCGCGAACTTTATGGAAATGGAAAGCAGAGAAAGAAAGAGGCGACGGGTTTAGTAAAAAAAAATTAAAAAAAAATAAATAAATGGATTAATTAAAATTAAGGATATGATAATGAAAATTGTCGTGACGACTAACGATGTTATGGATTGGAAGGGACGAGAGGACAAATGGATAAACGGGATGGGACCCAATGGAAGTTGGGCCTATATTGTTTCGCGACGTGGAAATACTGGTGGGATCTAACGGCCGATCTTCTCAGCCGTTTTTTCTTGAAGTGTCGTGCAAGTTAACACGTGTAATAATTTTTTATTTTTTATTTTCTGCTGTACTTGACCTAGGAAATTTTGTTATTTTGTTGAATCGGGTTACCATAATGGGGATTGGGTTTTTCTTTTGTCAAAAGGGATTGGGTTCTTTTTCTTCCCGATTTGGAATGGGCTTGTACGCAGCCCAACATATACAGTCATTTAGGATTCTATATCTCACACTCCTTTTGACCCAAAAACAATACCACACACTCCTATGATGTTTTTATATCTATCTTTAGTTCTTATTTAATTCACAAAAAATCTAAATATTTTTGAATAAAATTCTTTAAAACATTAAAAAAATCTGAACAAAAACTGAGCATTTGAATTTTAGGAATAAAAAAATGTTCCATTTATTTAAATTTTCAAATTTTTTGGAATCTATATAATTATATCAGATATTTTGTTTATGGTGTAAGGGTTTATTTTTTTTTTAATAGACTGTTGTGACTTAGGAAATTTATGTTTGAGATTTATTGGACACCACTAATATATTATATTGCATTATATTGCATTTTACCTAATATATTTGTTTGTTTCCTTTATTTTTTATTTATGTATTTTTTTTTAAGTAATTAAAGTGATTTATTTTTCACAACAACTCTTAAACGGCTATATAATAACTGTCATGAGCTTTCGAAGTTTTAATTTTAAATCAAGTATAAAATTAAATGTTGAATATTAATGCAAAAAATTCTAATCAATGTTCTTCATTTTGAATGATTTGCATATATTTTAAAATATAGAATGATAATTTTTTTTTTATAAGTGCAATGATTAAGTGAATATTATTTGAAACAATATTACAGTGGAAAAGTATTTATAAATTACTTTTTATAACATGAATTTAGGGTGAGAGAAAACTTTAAATCACATTAAACACTTATAAAAAAGAATAAAATATTTATCTATATTAGATAAATTAAACCCACAAATCATCAAATTTAATACTTATCTTTTTACCATAGTTATAAATATTGACAATTATTTGAAAGATCCCAATGAAGAGACATACCTATATAACATGTGTAAGAAAATATAAAAAACCAAAATAAATGTTAAATAAGAAAAATA
>JBBPBS010000968.1:30454115-30497168 GCA_037974835.1 Cicer judaicum
GATAACTTATAACACATATTTTATTTAAAAATCGGTGTTATATTTAATTTACCATATCTACTATTTTTATATAATAGGTATAAAATATCTAATTAAAATACATATTTTGATTTGATTGTGCATTTATGACATTTATTTATGTAAAAAACTGATATTTTAAGAGTGACATATAACACCGACTTTAAAAATTTAAAAAGCAGTGTTATAAATCTTATTTATATTATCAATCGTTATTACAATGTTTTTTAATATAAAAACTGGAATTAAAAATTAAAAAAATCGATGTAAAATGTGTTTTATACACTAGTAAGATTAGGGTCTGATGGAATTATTTTGACACCTAATTATATTGTTTAAGATAGTAATATATATTATTACTAAAAAGATATAGTTATTAACTTTTAATATACCATTGTTAGAAAAGAACAAGGTCCAAACATCTATAGTAGAAATGAGTAAATTCACAAAAAATAATTATAAAAGTAAATGATAAAAAAAAGAAAAGAATACCCGAAAGGTGGGTAACCTGTCCTACAAAGGCCCCTCAAAAGGATACAGACACTACTAAACGCAGCAACCAGTGTGCTTATTTTTTGTAACTATTACATTAGGTGGAAAAAGCAAGGGAAAAGCACAACAAATTTATAGAATATATATCTTTGATTTATTATCTTACTATTAGGTCATCTTTTTTCTATCTCACTTATCATTATTAACCTATTTTTTGTAATATAAAAAATTAAATAATAATAAAATTAATTAACCCACAACTATTAATTCTATGTAACTTAGTCAAATTATAAGGTAATTCAATTATAAGGATTGTAGTCTAAGTATTGTGGTCGCTTAATGATACTTCATGGAATCTTCTTAAATGTAGCATATCTAAAATATTAATTGTATAATCAAAATCACAATCTAAATGTATAACAAAGTAGAAAGAACATAAATATGTGCTTATGCATCATGCATATTATTATTTCCTCAATCTTCTATATTAAGTGCATTATCTAATTAACTATATTTACCATACATATACGATAACAATTAATAACAATAACACATTTATAATTTGATCTAATGCAATTATCATTTAAAATGCAATAAAACATAATTAACACTTATTTAAGACATTGATCCAACTAATTCATAATTTGTAGGATAGAGATGTCACACATTATCCCATAAATAAAAGTGTGTAGTTAGAATAACACACTTAATGCCGAAGATATTTACAACATTACATATATCGTATTTACGTAAAACTTCATACTAACAATACCCTCAAGGTCTCTTTGACGACTGAAGTCCGATTTTTTCACAATACAATAACATTCAACATATCTCATAATATAAACTCAACAATATAATACTCAAGAGATAAAAATTAACATTGACGATCAATATATGACATCACTCGATTCTCATTTGCAACTAAATGTATTGCTACATTTTATCATTAACATAAGATCACGTCAATCATAAAATCATTATACATACACAAATATATCTAATATAAGTAGTATTATTAGAATCCTTAGTGTTAGTGTTATTATTTAGACTACGGATTGTATTTTAATGTCTGTTGGGCCTATTTCTTTTGCTTTGGGCCTTTTTAGTTTGTTTTCTAGTCTCATTTTCATTTTTGTTTTGTTTTTATTCTTGGAATTAGTTACTATATGTAAATAACATGTTACTCATTGTTCCGAAATGGGATATTTTTCCTTCATCTTCTAAACACATTCCTTTATGCTATCAAAAGAAAATGGCTTCCGACAGCACAATATCAAACACCATTTATTTTCTCTTCTTTCTATTTCTTGCACTATTTTTTTGTTGCAAAGTCGTTCTATGGTTTATAATTGAGGATGAAACCATCCCTGCCATCAGTAACAATAATTCTAACAATGAAAATCTTATGATGATCTCTCTCAAAACATATCTAGTCCGTACTATCTTTATTCTAGTGAAAACCCATGTCTTATTCTTATTAATCTCCAAATGAATAGAGTAAATTACTTTCATTGAAGCAGATTAATGAAGCAGCCCATCACCTTCAAAAACAAATAAAAGTTTATGAATGGTAAATTGCTAATGCGTTATGAAGATGATCCTTGCATGGGAAATATATATCAACCTTAACTACTAGCGCGTTACAATGGCTAACACACATTTTTCAAGAAATAATTTTCTTTTTACTTCATTAGCATTATTGTATTGTGACATTCAATCCTCCATACATATTGCTAAGAATCCAACATTTCACGGGATAACAAAGTATATTTAAATTGATTGTCATGTACGTAGTTTGTAAAAAATTGCAAGCCAACGTCATCAAACTTCCTCCTATTTGTTGACAAAGCCCAATTAGAATTGATGGTGATTATTGGTTGTCAAAAGTTTGAATTTTCAAATGTGTACTCTCCATCTTGAGGTGTGGTAATAGACTTAGTATTGTATTTTAGGCCTCTTTGTTTGTTGTTGCTTTGGGCCTTTTTAGTTTGTTTTCTAGTCTTGTTTTCACTTTTTATTTATCTATTTTTATTCTTGTAAATGGTTACTATATACAAACAATCACTTGTGTGATTGGAGACAACTTTTGACACAAACATAGTGTATATACATATATATATATATATATATATATATATATATATATATAATACTTATTTGAAAGTTAACATATATTTCATTAACTATTAAAATGTTTGATATTAATAATTTTATAGTACTTCTTTAGTCATATATTTTAGTAGTTAATGAGATTTATATTAAATAAGTGATTAATGATTTATATTTTAATAATATAAATTTATATATATTTTATAAAAAGATATCTCAATATTAAAAAATAAAAAATAAAAAACTATTTACTATATTTATACTCTAAATTTTACATATGTTGTTAAATATTGTGTCAAATGTGAGTGTCTAAATATCACATATACAATAATACATACGCTATTAAATATTAGTGACACAGTAATTATATAATTAAATGAAGGCTAAATTTATTTTGAAAAATAAGTTAAAGAAAAAAATCTAGGATCTTGTATTGGAAAAGTATAATTTTGAGTTTGATTTGGTTGTAAATTTAAGATTTATTTTTGAATTGAGGTTTTTGTATGTTAGAGTTGTTTTTGTTTGTTTTAATAATGAAGACAATGATTAAGATAATAATGAAGAAAATGTTTAAGATAATAATGAAGATTGATTAAATTTCTTAAAAAAGAATTAAGAAGAGACAATTAATTAAAAATTCAGAAAAAATGCTATGTAATTTTCCATTTTAATCATTTTTAATACAAATTGAAGAAAAAAATTATTAACATTTGAAAAGATAAAGAACTAATAAAAAAATGATTAAAGCTAATAAAAAGAATGACTAAAAATAAATGACAAATACAAATGACGATTATAAGCTAGTAAAAAAAAGCACAACATCCTATACGTTTAAGAATTAATTGCTTACCAAAAATACGATATACAAAACTAGTAAAAAATAAGGCAGTCAAAATAAAATAAAAATTGTGAACCGTCCGATTTGAATGAGCAGTATAGAATTCGATGATGTAAATTGCTAATATACGACAACTAAAACCACTTTCTCCAACTCCTCATACCTCACCGTGTCACTCTTTTCCCTTCGCATTTTACTTTTCTGATTCCATTCCGATCATCCATGGCGGCTTCACGGCGGCTCCGGGAGCTGCAATCCCAACCTGGTAACAAGATCTGTGTCGATTGCTCTCAGAAGAATCCACAGTGGGCATCAGTATCATACGGCATCTTCATGTGCCTTGAATGCTCCGGTAAGCACCGTGGTCTCGGCGTTCACATCTCCTTCGTCCGATCTGTCACCATGGACGCTTGGTCCGATATCCAAATCAAAAAAATGGAAGCCGGTGGTAACGACAATCTCAACGCCTTCCTCGCACGCTATTCAATTTCAAAGGAAACCGATATCATAACGAAGTATAACACCAACGCTGCTTCCGTTTACCGTGATAGGATTCAGGCTATTGCTGAAGGTCGTTCGTGGCGCGATCCGCCTGTTGTTAAGGAGAATATTGCTGCCGGAAAGGTGAAGCCGCCGTTGTCGCAGAATCGTCGGAGTAACGATTCCGGTTGGGATGATTGGGATGGAGAAGGAGGTTCTGGAAATTCTGTTGATGTGAGGAGTAAGTCGACGGGAGATTTCAGAAGCTTGAATGGGGGTGGCGCGCCGGTGAGATCGAAATCAACAGAGGATATTTGTACTCGTTCGCAGTTGGAGGCTTCTGCGGCGAATAAGGAGGGTTTCTTCGCGAGGAAGATGGCGGAGAATGAGTCGCGACCGGATGGACTTCCACCGTCGCAGGGTGGGAAGTATGTTGGGTTTGGATCTAGTCCCGCCCCTTCGCAGAGGAGTAATCCTCAAAACGACTATTTCTCTGTCGTTTCTCAGGTCACTGAATTGTGCCAGATTTTTTTTTTAATTAAATTTTGTTACTTTGCTTAAGAGATTGGAGTTTAGTTCCGTAACATAATTATAATATTGATGAGTCATGAATTCCTTTGTGTTTAATTGTTTCAGGGTATTGGTAAGTTGTCATTGGTTGCTGCCTCTGCTGCTAATGTTGTTCAGGCTGGCACAAAAGAGATCACTTCTAAGGTATTATTTTGATCAATTTTGTTCATGGAGTGTCTGATGAGATGATTGTTGAATGTATATTGTTTCATGGAATGCACCTACCATGCATTACTTTGATTGTGTTTCTTCTATAGTTTACCATAGTGTTATCAAATAGTTGCTACAGCGTCCAAATTTGAACTAACAACTATGTCCATACCTGCAAAATGCCGATTAGTGCTGTCAAATAGCTGCTATAAAAAACAGTGGAATTCAAACACACCTATTTGTCCATGATCCATGATATGTTCACCAGTGTTGTAAAACAGTGGCTGCAGTGCTATAGCATAGTAGACTTTAAACAAATGCTATTTTCTGTGATCCGTGATTGACGACACTGGTTTACCATGGTTTATGCATCTTTAATACAATCAGTCCTTTCTCTCTATGTCAACTAGAAATAAATAAATGAAGGAATAAATGATTCTCAAATGAATGTTTTTCTTTGCGTATATATTGTTATTTGTGGGAATCGGAAATGTCACTGCGGCGTTTGAGCAGTGTGAATAAAATCAATATCTTTTTTCTGTATACTTTCCACGTCCTCGTTGAGTTTTGCCTCGTTTATCAGGATGGCGAATATTAATTTGGCCGGAATTGTCAAATGCAGTTATGAGCATAGTGTGGTGGGGTATAGGAAAGCTGTTGAATGAGGTCAATAGGGAACAAATTGTCCAATGCAATTGAAATAAAAGCATAAAACAGTTTACAAATCTCTTTCAAATAGTTTTTTTTGGCAAATTGATATACTGGTAAAGAAATTGTCCCTTCATGATTGCCTCCTGCATCAATATACTTTTGCTGATGTTGTTGTCTCCAATAAACGGGCACTGTCTTTGAGTCATATCAGTATATGGAATGTACTCATGTGTGTACCTTTCACATGGACCTCATCATGGTTTGAGAAAAAGTATCATGTATTTTTGTTATTATAAAGTTATTTGGATTGAATATTCAGAGGAGGTTTATTTTCACTCTGCAACTATGGTGCATCTACTAATAGCTGTAGCGTATGCCATAGTTTGTTATTACCTACTGTAGTGTTGGTGGTAGTAGTGTAATCTTTTTTCAGTCACGCGTGTACTGGTTGGACTATGGAGATTTGTGTGTTGTTGAAGCACATTTGATAGGTTCTTTCCTTGTATAAAGATGTGGAAAAGTCCAATTGTTTTCTTTTCCCAGTATATTTGTTGTTTCCATTATTTCTTTGCCCAAATAATCTTTTTTATTCTTTATTTCAGGTCAAGGAAGGTGGTTATGATCAAAAGGTCAACGAAACTGTCACCGTCGTCACTCAAAAGACATCAGAGATTGGTCATAGGACATGGGGTTTGATGAAAGGGGTCATAGCTTTGGCTTCACAGAAGGTTGAGGAGTACACTAAAGAAAACTCAAATTGGAAGGCTGATAACTGGCAACGAAATGAGAATGATAGACATGGCTACTATCAAGATTTCAATCAAGAGAACAAAGGCAGTGGTTCTTCTACTGGAAGAGAACAATCTTCATCAGGGCAATTCAAAACTCACAGCTCAAACTCTTGGGATGATTGGGACCAAAAAGATAGTTGGAAGGAAGAACCAACTAAAGGATCAACTCCCTATTCATCTGGTGTGCAGGTTGGTACTCACAATGCAAGCTCTTGGGATGATTGGGACCACAAAGATTCTAGGAAGGAAGAACCAGCCAAAGGATCGGCTCCCCATAATAATGATGCTGGTTGGGCTGGCTGGGATAATGCTAAAGATGATGGATTTGATAACTTTTATGAAGGTGCATCTAATAAGAAAGCTGCTGGACGTAATGGGAAATCTAATGATGCTTGGACGGGGGGTGACTTTCACTAAGGTTTGTAGATCATGCAATTCTTCTTTGGTAGGCTTTCGCGTTTTATTTCCATCGTGCACCTATAACTATATATGCAGAATATTATATCATTTACTGAAATAGATTCTTAAAACACATCCCAGTCTTATCAGTGAACTTTTGGATAACACTTGGTCTCTCTTCAAGTTTTTTTGTTACATGTAAATGACACATTTTTTCCCATTCTGTTTTCTGGGTCTATATTCCCCACGTGACCATTGAACTTCAGGAATTAATGCATGCTACTTGAATTTGTGTCTTGGGGGGGGTGGAGTAGGGAGAGGGGGAAATGACACGAGGATGGGCTGTGTGGAAGTACTTGGCATCTTGGAATTGGAAATTGTTGTTAGTGATTTTATTTTGTTATAACTGTTTGGGTGTGGATTCCCTCATCTCTCACTTTAATGTGACCTTGTCATGTTAAAGCCTCCCAGCTAACTATTTATTGTACAAACAAATTAACTGTCTAGAATCATCTTCCAATGTGCGGAAATGCAGAATGCTTCTAACATGGAGGGGAATGTAGGTGGCATTGCAGACAGGGGGCTGTATTTGTTCGAGATGAAAATAAAAATAAAAATAAAAAAAGAACAAACAAAGTAGAAGGGAAATGGAATTAGAAATCGACTGACTTACCTATAAAATTGTTGTTGATTTATCTTTAAAAGAAATAAATGGTTGAGATACTTTAACATGGCTTGGTCATATTATGCAGGCATGAGAAGATTCACCCCCTTGTGTTTTGTTTAGTGTTTTCTATGTCCTACCTCTGATTTGAAATTAAAATATTGCTTGTTATACTTCTTGGACCAGGTTTAATCCATCCTTATTTCCAGTCTCAAGATTGTTCCATTGGTGACGCAAAATACCGCAGAGTTCAAACTGATGACGTGCAGACAAAGCAGTTGTGCCCCCAAAACCATTCTGCATGTGAAAGGACTGTCAATTGTAACTTATCAGTGCTTTTTTTACTTTCAAACTCAGACCCTATGTGCAGGAAGAATGAATTTTTTTGAGGTTAGTATAATTTCAGCAACTTTTTATTTAGGTTGCTCTCTGTTCACTTGTAATTTTTTTCCTATGTGACATTTTGGGAACTTGGATTTGAAAGATAGTTTTACATTTATAAGTGTTGAAAGAAAGGGCTAATTGCCCAAATCTTAATTCTTAAGAACGGTATTACCTGCAATGTGATGCAAATTTTAGAATTGTTTTAAATTTGCTGCCAATTAATTCAATTGCCTCGATGTTGAATATGTGGTTCTTACCTCGCTGTGTTTCTCATTTGTTGTTATTATTTGCATCAAATGATTGCCGTTGTGGGGTTTAAGCTTGATCTACAGGTTGTGACTGGACTGTATACCTTATTTAATTTGTAAATTCATTGACTTTTGGATAAGCTTACTGAATTACTACTGTGTTAGTATGTTGTCAGCTACCCTGAGTGAATGATTTTAATTTTTCCAAATCACAGTTGATATTTGTCTTAGTTTCTTTAATGCACGAGTAAGACCGCAACCTAGTTTTAAATCAAATCATAAATGAAGGATGCATATCATTCGTTGACACAATATAGGATGCGTTTTTTTTTTTAATAAAGAGAATATGATGTGTTTGTTTTGTGCACAAATGAAGGATTAGACATCATATTTTTGTTTTAATCTGTTTTTTTGATTTAAAAATGTTCACGGTATCAAACAAAGCGGAAGGATAAAACTTTAAAAATTTGTTACTCTAAATTTAAAGTTAACTTTTGAGTCTTATCTTTTATTCACAGCTTTTGCTATATCTCTATTAGCGGTGTTCATGTTTGTATAAAACTGACCAGATTGGTAAAAACGATTTGGAGCGACTTAGAGAAACAGTTTTTGGTTGGGTGTGAACTTGATTTTCAAAATAAAAAAAAATCGGTTATTTAAATTTAATATTAGACAGAACCCAAAGGATCATCTTTTTTCAATTTTTATTTTTATTTTTTGTAATTTTTCATTTTTTTTCAAACTTTAGATTTTAGAAGAGTTAATCCATGGATTAGTTATTTTAAGATCCTACATTTTTGTTATTTTGATGTTTGTAAACATTTTTATTATTACAACTTTGGTTGTAATTTGTTTTTGTTAAGAATTTGATTTTAAAATAAAAAAATTTGGATAAAAAAAAACTTTAACTCAATTTTAACCGAAAATAAATGATTTGACCAATATTTTGAACGATAGTTTATTCTTTTAGACTGAAATTAAAATTATTGATTTTGATCAAATCTAGTCAAAACGAACAATTCTAATTCCTATGTACCATTGAAAATCTAAACTATAAATTAGTGGAGTAAAAAATAACCAATTTGAATACTTTTTAATTCCACTTTGTAAGGTTTGTGTACCCTTGAAGATCTAAACTATAAGTTAGTAGAGTAAAAAAAATTGATTTGCATTACATAACTCAAATTAAGGTAGATATCCATAACTACATTAAAGAAGCAAATTGAAGGTACACGAAGAAACAAAGTTAGGTTGTGTTTGGCCTGGAGGTAGGTTGACAGGAAAGATATTTTTATGTTTTTGTATTTAGTTTATTTTTTAAGAGGAGAGGAGAAGAGCCAAAAGCCATCATAGAGTTCATTTACCTTCATTTTGGTGGATTTGGAGGAAGGGGATGATAGGAAAACAAAACAACCAAAAAATCATTTAAAATTTCTTCTCTCCCCTTGAATCAAGCATAATCATTAAAACACTTCCAATTTTCATTTTTGAAACAAACACATCTATATTTTTCTTCTCTTCCATTTATTAAAATTTATCTCCTCCTCTCCCCGTTGAACCAAACACATTCTTAGATTCTGTTTGAATATTTTAAAATGAGATAAATGAATAAAATGCATTTGAACAAAATGAAATAAAATATCTTTTTTAGGTATTTAATGTCGGAATTGAACATAAAATGTAAGATTTGATCTCATTACTATACATCAACTTGGAGGAAAACAAATGAAGGTAAATGAACTTCTATCATATCATACCCATTTCACTCATTTTTAAAATATTCAGACAATAGAACCTCATTAGTTACCATTTTATTTCACTTTCATTCCACCATATTCTATGGATGCAAACAAAAACATTATAGAAACATAACTCGAAAATGGGAAAGAAGCGGAAGAGAAATCAGAGGGAGAAAGAGAATCGATTCATTCAATCGTTACATCCTATTGCATTATTTCATAATGCTCTTATATACGAGTTTTGCGACATTTTCCCCAATTAATTGATTCTTTCCACGCACTCATTTATCCCATATTGTTGCTTCATTACACACTTTTACTGCATTCGTATTTTATCTCAGGTCTTAAAATTTAGGTTTAATTATAAATCTATTATCTATATTATTACTCATTGATGAAATCAATCACTTCATTATAAAAATAAGTCAATAATTTTTATTTTTTATTAGAAATTTTAATTAAAAAAATAACTATTTAACATATTTTAAATAATATGGCTTACAATTTCATCACATAGGATTATTAAGATATATTAATTATTTATATGATATTAATTAAATTAACAAAATAAATAATTTCTGAAATTGAAGGTGAAGTTTTTATAGGTTTTTATTACAATTTTATGAATGTTAATATTTTTTGTTAAAAAATTATAATGAACCACAAAAAATGTCATTTTAAAATAGAGGATCAATTTTGTGAATTGATAAAAATAAGATACTATAATTACAATTAAACCTAATTTTTTAGATAAAATCTTATGAGACTTAAATTAGTAATTAACATTTTATACTATATCTATATCTATTTGTAAATATTAATTTTTTTAAGTATATTTATAAATATTAATATGGGAAAATTATTATTTTAATTCTTGAGTGCAAAATAATATTATTTTAGTCTCTAACTCAATTAAAATTTTAAATTAACTCTCAAATAATCAATCAGTTTAATCATTAACGTTTCAATGGTCATAAACTATTTTGATACTAAATTGTATCTTAGAAAAACTATCATAATAATAAATTCTATCTTTCATAAATTATTTTGACGATTTGACAATTAATTTTCATTTTTTCCATAATCAAAATTTAAAGTGATAACGCACTACCTTTTCAAAAATTAAAATAATGATTTATCTATATTAATACTCTTACAAAAATTAATTAATATAACAATATTCAAACTATAACTAAACAAATAATTGATTTCAATCGAGGATGAATCATTAAAAAAATTTAAATTCAAATTTTAATTAGAAAAACAGTCCTATAAACATTATTAATGCATTAACGAATCATTGTATTTGTAATTTCTTTGAGGAAAAAAGAATGATGGTAATGTTTAGCTTTTGTCTAGTCATCTACTAACATGGCAATGAGAGGTTGATCTTTCATATAAAACATCATTATTGCTCATAATTTGACTTATTAAAAAATTAATTTAATTATAATTTTAATCTTTTATTTTTATTTATTTATAAAATTAATCACAAAGTCTATATTTTTAATATTTTTTAACTAAAAAAATATAACGTAAACTACATAACACATAATATAATAATATAAACTTAATAAAATTAGAATAAAATATAACATAAATTTAACTTTGAACTTTTAATTTCTTTTTTATATTTTTAATTTATTAATAATATATAAATAATTAATATATTTAAATATTATATTTTATTCACGTATATATATATATATATGTGACGTCATTTAATATTAATATTAATTCAATTAAAAAATAATTAAAAATAGGGACCAACTTTTAAAAAGTTAAGGTAATCAATCGGTAAAAATTAGGTTCGGAAACTTCAATTAAGCTTAAAAAAATTCATATAAACACTATCAACTCATTTTTTCTTCATCTCCAACACAAATCCACCAGCTCATCGGTCTACTTCCGGCGACCCACCGCCTCGCTCCGACCTCCGTTGGCCACACTACCCCACCATTAAATCCCTCTATTCTTCCTCTACAAAATTCACTCCTTCATTTACACCAATAGCCCAGTGTTTCAGTCGATAGTCGCTCCCTCTAATTCAGCGCCGTCGTCGTCTGAACGTTCCTCACCGCTGTGTCCAAAGTTTAGGTATATCTATTTATGTCTGCCATTTCAATCTATATATCCATTTTCTGTCTTGTGTGGTTCCTATGAGTCTCTCGAGTTTAAGTTGTTATGATTGATTTCAATTTTTCTTGAATTATGGTTTCTAAGGTATATCTCAATTTCTAAGCGCGCTTCTAATTTAATTTCCTCACTTGTTGCTACTAATTACTATGACTTGTGTACATTTGATTTGGATTTTTACTTTGTTGGGCTTGTTTCTATTGCTCTTCTTATGTTGCAGAATTTGTGGTTGTAATTTTTTGATGCATTCCTTGTGCTTAGTCTCAGGTTGTCCCTTCATTAAATTCATTAATTACTATTTTTTGGCTTTTATAATTTTTAATCACTAATATATTTCTTGTTATTTGTTGTATTTATTACTTGGCTTTTAGATTCTAAGACTCACTCTCAATGTAAAAAGTTTTACACATCACAACCACTCATCATATGGACCACGGCCAATATATAAAAACTAAATTCTTTGAAGAAAATAGAATTTAGTTTTAAAAATTTTAGATTATTCATGGTTTTCTTTCTCTCATTTTTTCGTTTTTTACACATAATGAATAGATCATCATCTGATGGTTTCTTTTGGAATATCCAATAAAATCTCACTGGGTGAGATACTCCTACCAAGTTGTGGAAGGATGTTATGGTGTAAAAGTTTCCTATTGTTTGCTTGCCTCCATAGTCCTTGTTTCCATAACCCTCCTTTAAAAGTTGTATTGCATTCAGATTTCAGAGTCCTTATGAGTCATGTATATGGTTTTCATTTTTGTCCTAATCATTGAAGGTTTCTCCTATTTTCAAAGTTCCTTGTAATTTAGTCTCTGTTCATGTAATAGTACATTACAGTATATCACTACCAATAAAATGCTGCAAATTTTTATGCTTCATTACGTGCAAATTAAGAAATAGTAGGCCAAGTAAGTTTGCATTATATTAATATATTGTAGACATTTTTCTATGACACACCCGTTTTTTGGGTCTTGATTAGCATATTTGTTCTGCCCTACTCTTGGAATTTTTTTAATGATTCATCACATTGTCATACGCGCATATGTCCAACGTGCTTGGTTTTTGCTGCACTGTATTTCTATTTATGGGCTTGTTTTGTTTGTTGGTGTTGGAGGAATGTATGCGATAAATCGTTGAATGGGTGGTTTTGTTTTAGATGTTAAATTTGAGAAATTGTTGTTTTCCTCCTGTTACAGTCTTTCTCAAAATTTCAGCTCATCTACAATCTTTCTTTTTGTTTCTTCTATATCTCAGTTTATATGCAAATTAGAAACATTTATACACTGTGATAGGTTAATAAAAGAGCCTTGTGGTTGTTATGCAAATGTGAGTGATAGTTGTTCAAATGATTAATTTATATACTAGGAATCTAGGACAGAACTCAACTTTCACAGCTCGACATTTGACAATATTTTTTTTGTATATTTCCTTCAGCACATGCTAATTTATCTTTGTTGTGTAGGTAAACTTGGAGGAGTATTAGTTTCTATTCCACCTTCGGTTTGCTGCACTATACCGAAGCTGCATCAGCTTGGTGTTGGTTCACAGCAACTTTCTCTGTACCTTCGTGATATTACTGCAGCAGCTTTCAGGTTCAAAGGCTCTCATTGATGATAAATTGCTTTATCTTTAGTCAGAATTAACTTGCAATTATATTCCCATATTATCATGAGAAGCAAAGTTATTAATTCCAGTTTTTAATCGCTTTTCTGTGTTTGACTATATGTACTGTCCTGTAAGATTTCTATCTTCAATTCACACCCGTATGCATTTTCCAATTCATTTTCATTCTATGGATTTAAGAAATATGACTGATGCACTATTTCTCATGTTCATTGGATACAACGAAAGTAACAAGAATGACGCCTTTCCATACCTGATTAATCTTACCAGTATGTTGACATGCAATTCTTGATAATTTATTTATTTATATATATTGAATATGATCATGCTTGGATTATTTCTTCCTTCAAATTTGATTTTGTCGAGTATGAAATGATCTTGTGATTTATGTATAGTTGTAACCATTAGCTAATAGGTTCTAAACTTACCTTACCATCTGATGTTGCCCAACTCTTGTTGTTGCCAACTTTATGTGATTTTAGCAATGAAACTATGCATTGTCCATCTTTGCTGTTTGATTATAGAAAGTTGTTATACTTGTACTCACTAGTGAAAATAGTAAATTAAGATTAACTTGGCCACGTATTTCTTATCTTTGTAAAAAGACAAAAAACAATCTTCCCTGCATGGCAGTTCATAGTTCAAAACCAGTTCGGCACTGAAAAATAGTTTTGTTTGGTTCATATAGGTAGATGTTCGGTTCAGTCTGGTTCTTACTGCTGCATTTTAGTGTGGTTCGCGTAGGAGCAGTTTGGTTGAAACCAGTTTGGCTTGAAAATACAAAACCTGATGCACCAAACAAAAGAACCTGGTTTGGTTCAGGTTTAGTTTTCTTTTTCAACTGAACTGTGCCCATGCTGGGCCAGATGCATGTGTTCTAAAACTTATTCCTGGGATATTTCTTTCTGTTCTTTAAACTATGTGTTTATGTTAATCTTAAATTTAGAATGGCCAAATCATGTTACCATGTGATGGTGTTAGGTTTAATGTGGCTTTGGCATTCTTGGATTCGCTCATTGTACACACTGAGCTGCTATTAGTTATTTCAAGTGCTTGTGAATGATTAAGTTTGAAACTAAATTAGTGATTCACAATGATTGTAGTTTTCCATAATAAGTTCAAACCTCAATTATATAACTGTAAGCTATCTAAAATTTTGTTGGATTTAGTCTGGACTAACTATACAATTATCCATTCAAATTATGATTTTAACGTCCAGATTGAGCTTTACTGTTATTATTCAAATCTTATTCTATAATAATTGTTGCAATTTCAATTTCATCCAGTTGAAAATGAAGTTTCTCGATTGGTACGTGAAGATTGGGGTTGCATCGGCTTTGGTTGGGGCTTCTATGGAATTCTTCATGGTCAAAACTGGTTTCTGTGAGAGAAATTTCCTTTCTCATTCTTTAAATGCTCTTGCAACCTTTGCATTTTTCTTGTCTTTTCTATTGCGTGTTCTTATTGATCCTGCTTTATAAAATCTATTACAATTACATATTATTGTTTGATATGATATGGCCTTTTGGGTTGTAGAGTAGCAGGATATAGTGGTTCTAGTTACTAGATTACTATCTTATATAAATAAAATATATTGCCATGCCACCATTACTACTAGATACACCACTCCATAATGTTGTGGATTTGGATTTTGGTAATATCATGGTCTTCCAATGGAAAGGGATTTTTGGGAAATATCATGGGCCCCATCATATAAAGGTAGGGACTATGGATTCCCATGTTTGGTAAAAAAAAATTATTATTGGATATTAAAGTTTGACATGAAAAAATAGATAACTTTTACATTCCCATGGTTTTTATTCCCAGTAGAAGGGTTGGGAAAATAGATTCCCATGAGGTGGGTATGAAATTTTACTCAAAAAGTTTCTTTTTATAATTTCTGTAACTACCTCTATACTCTCCTCTATAAATAATTCCTAGGAGCAACAAATGTCTGCCGAATAATTTTAAAAAAATTACACGGAATCCCCTTCATTGTATTCTTTTAAATGTTATTTTCAAATAAATCTACATAAATCTAAACAAAGGCCCCGGTGTCTTGTACATTATTTATTTTGGTCAGATTGCTCAATTAACTCAATATCTTGCATATGAAGAGGATATATATATATATTCAATAATTGTTTTCTCATGGATTTTGTCTCTTGAATTTTGTCTTTGAAATAGGTATAGCTTTTCAAAGTTTGAATTTGTTCCACTTTTCTGTGCATTGTGCAGATGACAAGGTAACCGTTTTGGAGTCAGAAAAGCGTGCCTGGGAGAATTCCCCAGAAGCTCAGGCAGTTAGAGAAGCTCTCAACCCTTGGAGACACGTTGATACAAAAGAATCAAACAACTCCTAACTCGTGTACGAACCATTTTATTAAAATCCATGACTGATTTGTCAAGAAGTTTAATGAGCATATGCTGGAAATCGATTGCATATGGACTAGCTATTCTGTTATAGTTATGATTCATGTCATGGAATCAGTGGCGTCCTTTGAACAATCGTAGTTGCGGCATCTTGTTGACCAGCCTGTAATTCATGGACAACTTTACGATGTATCACACACACAACCTTCAATTTCTTTTTGCTGCTATCTACCTTTGAATATCAGATTTGTTACTCTTGGAGAAGTGTTAATAATAATTTTTTTGGGTAGTATGATGATGCATTTTCTCAATAAAAAACAATTCCAAACTGTTCTTAAATTGTTTTCCACCTGGCATTTATCTCTGCAATGCAAGTATTCAAAGTTTCTAACATAGTCACTCTTCTATAGTTTCGTTAGACTTAAAATCTTACAAATATCATAGAACGTTCACCATGTAATCAATGGCTGTCTGTCACCTTCATAGAACATTCACGAGGTATCTTATTACCTTCATGGCCATAACCATTTTTTGTATATTCCAGCTGATTCATTTATTTTTGAATCACATTAGTTAGATATGGCAACTATGGTTGGATAGAGAGACTAGAGGAGCCAGAGTCTCTTACAAAATCTACAAAACAAAGATGACACATGCTTACTATTTATTTCTCCCCTAGTAGTTCGCTGGTAACAAGTGGGTTTTTTTATCTCTAGATTCGAGTTAAATTTCCAAATGTGAAGAAAAAGAAAAGAATTTCTTTTGGATATGTTTGGATGAAAGTTTTTTTTTGCAATCATATTATTGGTGCAAAGTATTCACCAACTTGTTGATATTTAATCTCCACTGAGAGCCTAATGACCACTTTTAGTAATATAACATTTTGGCGAAAGGTTGATTTTGATAAATAAGTTAAAGATACAAAGGGAAAGGTTGATTTTGATAAATAAGTTAAAGATTGGTTAAAACTCTTAATTGGACAAGAATAAGCCTATGGAAGACAAAAATGACTTAAATGTTCATCCAATGACACAAAAACACCTATTGGATGCACAAGATTGGTTAAAAACCCTAATTGGACAAGATTAAGACTTGGGAAGACGAAAATGATCAAAATGCTCATCCAATGACACAAAAACACCTATTGGATGCATAAGATTGGTTAAAAACCCAAGGTTGATTTTGATAAATAAGTTAAAGATACAAAGGGAACGATCCAGTATAATATTTGTGAAAGGAAAAATTTAAGTTTGACTATTTAGGTTAGAAGATTGGAATTTAAAAAAAAAAAATTTAACATTGAAAAATATTTGCTATTTAGAAGTTTACTCTAGCACTAAGGAAAAACTTTTTTGCAAATTACAATTAATTGAACTCTATGAATCATTTATCTTTAGAGTAGTTGCACAATATAGTAGTTGTAGAAACCATTAAATTTATAGAGAGAATTTTTATCTCATTAAATTAAATAGTTTCTACGATTGTTGTATTATACAACTGTTTAATGAAATTAGCGTCTCTAATTTAATCAAAGATAATCACTTTACAATAATATTTTACATTAACAAATTATTTTACATTATTACAATAACTTAATGACTAAATTTTTCAAATTGAAGATCTCACCACAATTTCACTTGCAGCTTATTGGTATATGAATTTAAGAGGTTCATATATTTGTTATATGCGTTTATTTATTTAAATAAAAATCATATTTTACTTTATTCATTTTTCACATGGCATATACAATCTCAAACTAGTGGTTATTTAATATTATTATATTTTATTTATGAAATATAGTTATTATAAAAAATTTACTTACGAAATTTTAAATTTGAACTCGATATATAATATATAACTTAACATATAATATATAACTTAACATTTTCTATATTAGTGAATTAATCTAAACCTTGAGGACAATATCATTACATTTTAATATTTTAATTAATCTGAAACTTAAGAACAATATCATTACATTTTAATATTGAAATATCTGTCGTATGACACCATTTTTAAGTTAAAGAATCGGATTTGGTACCAGAGATTTACGACACACTTGCGCACGACCCAATGTTCGTATGCCATATTTAGACAAAGAATCATTTTTGATTCGTATGGCACTTTCAATCTCTTTTATTCACCTTTGTTGGCAGTGGCACCGTTTGCAAACGTCGCCATCAAGAACCATCCAACCCAACCACGACTACTTAGGCCAAAACATTCATTTCACCATTTTGCTGCTATCACCGACAAGATCCTCTCAATTTTATAAAAGAAAACAAACGCTATTATTATAATGTGTGCATAAAGTCAAAAATATTTAATTTATATCACATTCTAAAAATGTATCAATATACACACAAAATTATAGTGATAAAACTCCCTATTTCTTTTGAGGCAACTTAATACTAGCTAGTACGAATAAAACATTGGATATGACATAGAAACAAATTCTTACAAATTAGAATTTTTATTTTTTTTGTTTGTCCAAAGTATTCTCTACTCAAGGGTCAAAGATTAATCATTTGACGGACAAAGATCTATTTAAATGCCTAAAAGCTTCCATTATTAATTATAATTAACATATAAGTAATAGATCAAGACAAAAGATAGTTTGGATCCTAATTCAAATATATACTCAATTGTAAATTAGTGTAAGTTAGCAGGTTATTTTACAAAAGGCTAAAAAGAGAAGACATTTCTTACGACACGTCATTTGCACAAGTATTGGCATCCACCTAGCAGAAATAATATTTTGCTTTCTTAACCTTTTCCTCCTATGTATCATATATAAGACAAATGTGTTATTTCGGTCCTTGAAGTGGACATAACTAGCAGTTTGTGGTCCTTCAGTTAGATTAGGTAGGCATTTTCCATTTGTAAAGTGAGATTTCACATTGACAGGCTTTTTCCAACTCACCACTATTAAGCACTTAACATCTTATATAATTATATAAAGATTCTGTTTGGTTCATATTAAAACAAATCCAATATCTAACATCATCAATTTCAAAAAGATAGAGATCCAAAACAAAAACCATTCAACTAATTTCAATTTTAAGCGGTTATTATTTTTTCAAATCGGTTACAATGTAAAAAAAATTAATGAATGACAACATTACGTTGAGAATTCATCAAATATGCTTGGGTGGGATTTGGGAGGAAAGAATTGATTTTAATATATTTAATATTCGAACATATCATTTGACAATCATAAACAAAATTGAGCACAAATTTCTTTAGAATATGCATGTGTTGTCAGACAAATTTACATGCTATAGGATAGGATTACGATAATAATCTTTTTTTTTTCGTCGTAATCATGATTATAAAAATATAAAATGGCAGTCATCAAAATATATCTTCACGTCCAAACAAAATCCCATTTGCATCAACACTACCGCCTCAAGCTCTCCACAACGTAGTCGGCATACAAGGACCTTCACACAAAAACAAAAAGACTATGAACTCTTAATTATCCTTTAGCATGCATTAAAAGAGAATATGAAAACTGAAATCCTGGAATACATCAAAAAATAACATTTTAAATATATGTTAACAGAGTATCTGAAAAATGGTGTCAAATTTGGGCGAATTGAAGAAATCAATTATATTCTAACCGACCAATTTCGAGATTATCCATAAATAGACTGAAACTAAATGGTTCAGTATTGCATGAATCAGATCATTGTTTGCTTACATGGAATGCTCGATTGCTTCATATGCAGTTGAGGAAGGAAGAAAGTCGTCTACCGCAACTTCCTTGTTCTCGTTCTTTTTGTCTAATTCCCTTTTTATGAAGGAAAATTGTAAGAATAGTTTCACATATATTCTGCACTTAATAGAAACATCAATGTATTTCAGTGTAGTAGTGTAGTAGATATACTGAAAAATAATTAATAGCAGAATTTGAAAATTTCAGAAGGATACAGTCTTCAAAAAAACGACGGATCTCAGCTAAACGATGTGGAGGGAGCTCATTGATGTCATTGTAATGCCTATACTCAGGATCATCGGCACAAACAGCAATTATCTTGTCATCTTTCTCGCCCTGAATTTTATAAGAATAAGTGGTTGATCAATAATAATCAAAAGAGAAGTTATTGCTGTCGTGGAAAGGGAATGTCTCACATACCTGATCAATCATAGGCATGAGTCCAATAGCTTTGGCTCGAAGAAAGCAACCAGGAAGAACTGGCTCCTGTTTTAGCACAATAATTAGCATTCCAAAGCAGTAAAGACGCACTAAATCTAATAGACTAATACTGGATGAAGTCAGATTATTACTTGATCTTCTCTTTGAATTAATACCATGCATTATTGTGAAATTGTACTAGAGTAGCCATATTATGAAATTTATTCACATTTGCACATTTTTATCACCTTGAGCTGGCTAAAATTTTGGATTGTCAGTGCATAGCTTGATAAAATAAGGCTCCATGTGTTGAGGTTTTTTAAATATAAATTTAAAAAGATTAATTTATAAAATACTATAATAATCTAAATATTGATATATTGGTTAAAATATTGACCCCTCCAACTTCTTGCATCTGAAATCATAGCTGGTAAGAAGTTGATTGTTATTATTTATACAATCCATTTTTGAAAAGCCTTCCAACAAGAACAATTTGGCTAAATTGTCTAGCACAAGAATTGTAGTACAAAAATATTGATAAAAACACATAACTTCAGATTAATTTTCAATATACGCAGGTTTTTTTTTTTGGAACACAATGAGTAACTAGGCAAATCTCATAGCAACTAGTAGCTAAATCAAAATCAGAGAACTGGTTTGCACAAATATGTGGCGGACATTTGATCAAACATCAAATGAAATCATCGATAGTTTGCAAAGGGAAATGGACAATATAAGAAAGATATATGTACCTGCATAATAACCAAGACATCGATAGGGTCGCCATCCTCACAAATAGTGCGGGGGATAAACCCATAGTTGTGAGGATACACAACTGATGAGTAAAGTACACGGTCAACCTGCACATAGAATCATGCTCAGCAATACTAAATAGAAACAAATACATCAAAGTGAACAAAGAGCTAGGCAACCATAATCACCTTAATAAGTCCAGTTTTTTTGTCAAGTTCATATTTCACCTTGTTTCCTTTCCCAATTTCAACCACCTACAAATTCATGACATTTCACAAATGAAGCATTCACAAATCAGATTATTTACTGAAGTTCTTATTCCATGTCCTATATAGAAAATAACAATTCCAGCTCACAACATGCACATTATTCCAGTTCAAAAAGAGGAGCCACCAAGTTGTGATTGGAAAAAATGACAATGCAATTTTGAAAAAGCTTTGACACACCATTTCATATCATGCAATGAGAACAGAGGAAATTTTAAAAACAAACAGATAATAAAGACAAACAACTGCCGAAAAATTTGAACGCTATAGCAAAACCATACAACAAACTAAGTCAGATTTGTATTCGAGTAATCAAACAGGTCAGTAATATAACAGGAGTGCCATTTCTTATAATAATACTGCCTAACAAGATAAAGCAGGGATGAAACTGATATCAGAACTATCCAATGTGTTCATCAGTAACCTAAATCTCAGTAAACATTTAATGATCTGTTAATATTATTAGAGCAGGGAAAAGGGGTGTGACTAGATGTCAACTAAGCAATTCTATTATGCTAAGAAACATAATACAACTCATCATAAATTCGTGTCCAGCATGCTTACACAGTTGAAGATCTTTGGTGCTTCAGGCCCTGCATTATCGGGGGAAAAGACCATTAGAACACAAAATTAAGCATTACTACAGAATAAGTAAAGAAAAGAAACAGAGTAGCAGCACATTGTGATGAAATCAAACCACAATTTTTGAAGTAAAATTGTTTACCTATCTCAAGATCATGCCAAGGGTGTGCAGCAACGGATCTCCTAGTCAAGGATGAAAGGATCCTCTCATTAAGAGGTGGAGGTGAGGTATAGTTAGAGGTGTGAACCTTGTTTGGGGTCTCAATTGGTGGAGCCATATCTGCAGCCTAAAAAAACAATAAACAAAAATTATAATCAGATCCATCCCTATATTTTTTGACATAATTTCAAAAATAATTTGAGAAATAAAAAACTCAAAATTTGACCTTGAACCTTTCTAGGATTACCCCACAAAACAATTTTCAAAAAAATGTAACTAATACCAGAGAGAGATTAAAAAAAAAGTCAATCACGCCATTTGATGCTTAAACTAATTGAATTTGAAATAATCAAACATATATAAAAAAAGCTGGAGGTGCTTTTCGCCCTCAAGAAGCAACACATACATGGCACGCACATGTAATAATTTGAAAAAATGGATGTGATCATAACCACATGTATCGGTGTGAAACAGAAGATGCGCTCTGGTGTCGGTAACAATGACGAGTTACAAAATTAACAATCATCACGCTATCAGTCACTTCAAATGATACCTCAGAAATACCGTTTAGAAATGAAAGAAAACGCGTTTCTAAAGATTAACAACAACAAAAAAGAATTGTTGAATACTGAAATTGCAAAAATGAATAGAACAAACCAGTTGAACAGTTTCCGATTCAGAATCCATTAGCTAAAGAAAACGCTTGAGTTGAGCATCAACGGTTACAAATGAAGAAAAATATATAACATAAGAAAAAACAAAAACGGCAGATAAAAACTCAAAACGACCATAGATCTGAAGTATTTAACTTTGGAGTAACGCTACAGGAGCTTTTAAAAAACGGCGCATCAGCAAAATCATCAAACAAGCAAAGCAACTGTTACATTATTTTAATAATAAAAAATAAAAAAATAAAAGAGTAAATGTTATGTTGAGAGAAGTGGTTTAGGAGGAAAAATGAAAAAAAGGAACCCTAGTGAAAATGGAAACTCACCGACAGTTGAGAAAGAAGAATGAAGAGGAAAGCAGAGAGAGAGAGAGAGAGAAGAAGAATGGTTGATGAGAATGCAAAGAATGGGAGGATGGTGTTATTATTAAGTAGTGGGAGGAGCAAAGGAGAATTGTGAAGATGTGAGGTGTACGCGACGCGTTCTCTTCCCGCTCTCTTTCTTCTTTTAAGGAAAATATAATTATAAAGGTAAATTCATTCCATCCAACTATTTTTCTTACCTTCCCTTCCTATTTCCCTTTCTACTATTTCAACATTACCTTTTTCCTTTTTTTATGTTTTTAAACTTCTTACGGAAATTACTTAATATTTACTTACTTCAAACTACCCTCTCTCTCTTCTAATTAACCGGTCCAACTTCAACTTGCAGTAACATTTTCACTTTTTAACAATTATTTTTTAAACATTTTAGTTAAGATACTCAATTTTAAGAAGTAAAATAAAATAAAGAATGTATAGAAAAATAATAATAAATTTTCATTATTTCTTTGTAATACCAAGAAAAAATAATAAATAAATTGAATAATATTATAATAATGATATTAAATTATCTTTATTAATTATTAGTATATTTCAGTTATAATAAATTTATACAAAAATAATAATAAAATTATTATTATTAAAAACATTATCAACGATAATAATAATCATGCGTGATCAAAATAAAAAATAATTACATCATGTCAATCTAATAATATTCATATTAATGGAAATATATTGATAATGTAAAACAAAATTACATTACTATTCAATCTACAATATTATATCATACAATTTTTAAATCGTATCGTTTAGCTAATTATTTATTGTCGTTAAGAGTTATTATTGATCGATCGTACTTGTTTTTTAAAATAAAAATATATTATTGTAAAAATGTAATGATGTTAGAAAAATATAAAATATTAATCGTACTAAACTTGATTTGTTTTAAAAAAAGCGTGATAAACTTCATTAACTATATCTAATTTTTTTAAAATGTATACCATTTTCATTCATAAGATCCTCTAATTTAGAGATATTTTTATTTGTTTTAATTATTTTTCTCTTATTTTATTTAAATAATTAATTTTTCAATAGATTTAAAGGTTATTTGTCATTAATTATTAAAAAGTTATTTTAATTCATATATTTGGCAAAAAAATAGAAAAAAATACATATAAATTTACTTAAAATTAGAGATCAAAATATTTAATAAAAAATATTTAAGATATTACTATTTAAAGAAACTTTTAGATACAAAATTCATTTAATTTTTTTTTGTGCCGAATCTGGGTAGGTCTTAATTGTGTTTTCTTGATGTTTATTGCACATCTAAATAAAAATAACTTAAATATTGGCTAACGTTGTTTTGCATAGAGTAAAAAGTAACGGTGGAGTATCCATGTGAAAACTACAAAAGGTTATATATAGTAAGCAAGAAGAAAGTATATACTAGTGCGAAACATTAATAGGAGTAATTTGATGGTCATGAATGCCTAAACCTTACTTAATGAGTGTCGTAGATGTTAGAAAGTTATCCAAAGAGAAAATAGTAGTGCCTTAATTATTCTTACTCAGCATGAATCAGCAGATCTTATCAGCATATTCCGATTATATGGGGAAAAATATCTGTGTGTTGAGCTGTGGGTGATTGGGTGTTGTAGGTGGGCCCACATTATCAGAGTTGACGGATATGGCTTTCCTAATGGTCGTGCGGTGCAATTTGAACCTCCAACCAACGGTCTTGTTATGTTGTGTTGTATCTTACACACTTAATTTTGTGCCAAAACGGATATTCGCCCAAAGAGGTGCGGATCATGTTGCGTCTCTACTAATTAATCCTCAATCAAATCAAACCAAATATACACATAATTAACACCTTTTTTTTTTTTTTAGACGCAAGTATTTTATTAATTAAATATAAGTAATAAAACACTATTTAATAATAGTATAAATTACTATCTCCTCCTAATCTCGTGTTTAATAATAGTATAAAATATGTTTTAACCACATATTTTAATCCTAAATTATCATTGACTCAACATTTTTTGGAATAATCACTTTTTTAATTATAAATTACCAATTACTCAAAATTTATTGGTGTGTAAAATTAGTTAATGGTGTATGTTTTTTTTAATAGAAAAATATCTCTTATTGGAAATAGAAAAGTTAAATCTAATTTTGAACTTTTAAAAATTTGTAATTAGATTTTTAATTTGATGATCAATTATAAATTTTTAAAGTTCATAAATATAATTATAAACTATTTAAAAATTTAAGTGAAGTTTGTTTACAATCTATTACTTGTCTTAAACTTATTTTCAACGAATTAATGAATATAACAACAAAAAGTTCAGAAATAGTATATTAATTTTATGAAAAAATAGATTATATACATGTAAACTAATTTTATATTAATAATCAAATAGAGTCATTAATTTTGATATATATTTGTATTTTTGTAACTGCTTAATAGAATAACTATATTATAAATATTTTTTGTCTATATAAAATAATTTTAATTTAATTTTTAAAAAATTTATAAATAAAATAATATAAAAAATCGCACAACATGATTTCAAACTCAAATCAAATATACAATATTTCGTTTAACAATTTCAACATAAATTTTACGGAAAATTAATCACTAATTTTAAATAGTACAAACAATTTAGTATATGACCAAATATTGTGGTGTGTATTATGTGGCGCTGCTGCACAGGACGCGAGCTCCACCGTCATGGAGGAATCAGATGAAGTAGCGTAGAAGCAATATAAGGGTGTATTGATTCATTAATTACTTACTCCTCTCTAATTGTAAGATGTATAAAGAAATGATAATGTAAAATTATTTTATAATTATTTTTTTAAAATAATTGTTAAATATTTAATTTTAATTGATGGTCAATGTCAAACATAAATTTACATGCATACTTTATTTTCTCTATTTCTATATAAGATTAACATATTAGTTATCTATTAAATATTTTTAAATAAAAGTGATATGTATACTGTATTTAAAGAAAATTATTGTAATTTATTTCAAGAAAATAAAATTTCTATGTTAATATTAAAAAATTAACTTATTTTACTACTATCAAAATCGAATCACTGATAACAAAATGAAATATATTTATAATAAAAAAATTTACTTTAATTAATTTTAATAGTTACTAAAGTTATGATAAAAAAAAAATATTAATAAAAGAATTCATAGTACCGTACATCTATTTTTGATTATATCTTCTTATAAATAAAAAGGGAGCAATTGTATTAACCGTAGAAGCTGGCACCTCATTGTCACTCCCTGTAATATCCTAACTAATTCCGTTTGTTGCATTCCAACTATGATTTAGCAACGCATTTAATAATTTATTAACATACGTTTTGAATTTCCTTTGCCAAACTTAAAGTAGAATAAACTAAAAAGGGAAAACGTGGCTAGAATACAGATGTAACAGATCTATCATATTTTGGACCAAATCAAGTTTTCAAATCAGAAATTAATTAAGAAACAGATTAATAGGCAAGGTCGATTAAATCACTTTTTTAAGGTCTCCTTAAGTTCGTTGCAATACTCCATTTGTCGTCGTTCTTTCTTTTGTCATTTTGTCATTTTTTTCCTAGTATTTTATTTTCTTATACACAAAAGACAGAAACTGACTTATAAAATTGTAAATTGTTATGAAACTTCATCGTCCGTACAAATAAACTACTCTCCAGTTTGGAATATTTGACAAATATTAAGAAAAATAATTAAATATTAGATAAGAGAAAAATATTTTATTAAATTATACTGTTATTGATTGTTAATTTATTTATTATTAACATTAATACAAAGTAGAAGATATTTGACTTGAAAATAAAACAAGTAGTATTAACTGGAGAGTAAAATTGAGAAACATGAATTAACATTGTTTTGAAAATTGGAAAATTATTTATAGCCTAAATTGCTTAAAGTTAAAAAAGAGAGAAGTTGTTCGGCCACACTAAACTAATTATCCTTACAAGATCTCATGCTAATTAGATGATAGGAATGAGAGTAAAACATATTGTTTGGTAGAGGTCTACAATCTAATTTACGATATATATAACTTAAATAGGATGCCATATGAAATGAAATATTTTAAAATATTATATTAAATAAATTAATTAATTAATTTGGTAGTCCATTATTTAAAGATGTTAATATGCTAGACTTTTGAGTATCCTAATATCCTCTATAAAACTTTTATAGAGTCAAATTCAAGCATGAAATAAAGTTATGACAAATACCCATATCGAACTTATACCTTATATATTTTGACTAATTTGACTCAAACTTTACAAAGTTTAGCGCTTGATATAATTTAAGTTCACCTTTATTAAATGATATATGAAATATGAGTTATATCCTTAAGTATTGAGATAACCAAAAACAATTATTTGCATAAATGAAGTACCGCAAAAGGCAAATTTGAACATAAAAAGAAAGAGAAAGGCAGACAAATAAAATTAAAATAATTTATTGATTGAGTATTACGACATTGACCACGACACATCATCAATGAAAGAAAAAGTGTATAAATTTAGTCAACTCTTGGAAATAGTAATTATTTTTCATTCTATTTAACGAGGATAGTATCAATTAAATAGGTCCATATTCTAAAAAGAAGATAAAATAAATAAAGAGAGGATTAAGTAATCGCAAGCTGGTGGGTGCCCAGTCCCACATACCATATTGGGTAACGTATCGCTGCCATCCTGGAATCATGTAAAGATGCAAAATTCATTAACACTTTAACTTTTATCAGCTAGAGGGTACTATTCTTGATAATTATTTTTTAACAGAAATTTTTAAAGGTGTCGTATATTATAAATCTGATTTCAGACACACACCAAAAAATCAAAGTAGTTGCTCTCCAACTTAAAATACTATATACAAATGAGAGAACAAATTATATGCTCTAAGATATAACTTAAATTCTACTTTGATGTGGCATTTCAAAAGATCTTAAAGTTTGTGATAAAATGTTAAGCTCGTGATAGGATAATCATTAACCCATGGCTCGGTTTTGATTAGACGGACTTTATAATAAAATTAGTTCTATTTTTTACCATCAAATGAGCTCCTTTTTTTTATAATAAAAAGTTAGTGTGAGTAAGGTCCGAGAAACCTTATAATTTATTTTTCTTGTATAGTTTAATTGACAAATGTCGATATTGTTAAATTCAATGTCTTGTTTTATATTCGAATTTGAGATACTGTAGTTGTATGAATTAATTATGATAAGATTTACTATATTCTATAAATAAATAATGAATTTATATTTATCTTTCTCCACCATCAAATAAGTATTAAGTATACATTATATGTGATTCCAAATAGTAATCAAGATTATCCTTACATTGTGTGTGTGTTTAATTAATTGCAAATGTTAGCATGTTTTTCTTAGGAAGCAAATGTTAATAGGTTAGTGTTAATATTATGAGTAGAATAGAGTTCTCAGCCTTCTTATTATTTTACTTTTTTTTTGGATTTATATTATTATTATTTTTATTTAGATGAAATGATAAATAAATTCATATACAACTTTGAGATCTCCGATTCTAGTCCGTAACATGGTATTCAATTTATCGAATTTTGATACTTGAGTTAGGTCTTACATATTGTTATTTCGTTCTTTCATTCCCCTCAGCTAATATATGTGTATATAATAGTACAATAATGCTACAATATAAAAAGCTAGGTTCTTTTCTTCCTCCATTAGATAAATGTGATTTAAGACGATTTTTTTGTTTAGAATTACTCATCCAAATGTTTTTTTTTCTTTAGTTTATTTAAATAAATTACTTCTACATAAATTTAGTTTTTCTTTTTTATTCTATTTTTTGTGATTTCATCGTCTGACGCTTTTTAGTATTTTTGTCTTGATGCAGTGATTGACCATAAATTTCAATTAATGATTTTGATTCCATCAAAGTTATAGATTATGATACATAAATATTTTAAACACCTGAATTTTATTATATTTGTAAGCATTTTGTCTTTTCGTGCTTTGTTGCGGTAAATAAAAAATTAATATTTTTAGTCCAAAGAAAATTTAATAACTAAACTTAAAAGTTGATAATTTTAAAGACAGCAAAAATATTACATGAAAAGAAGAAACAGAAACATAGTTTTATTACATGAAAGAAATAACAGAAAGAGAAAGAGAAGCAAAGCGCGCGCACACATGTTACATAAAACAAAATGAACAAGAAACGGTGTTTATTCTTAGTTATGATAGATTGATATTAATTTTTGAGAGGGATTAAGCAACGAAGAGAAGGCCAATAATCAACAATTTTGAAAAAGTATGCTTCATTAGTCCTATGAGAAGCAAATGCTGCATCTATTCCATTTTCAAATATAGTGCCACGGAAACCATCAGACTATGGAGCATAGTTAATTAGCACGAACTTATCATTGATGACAAAGTATGCTTCATTGTGCTTAGATGAACGTATTATAGCATTTATGTAACAATCATTTTGTCATCTTTGCTTTGTAGCTAGGGGATTGAGAGAATTAATGATTTGGCTATGTTTTGAGTAAAATCAATGGTAAAGGAACAAGGATATATATAGACAATCATAAAATTCAATCCTTTTATTTTCATCACATTCACATGCCTTTCAATGTATTAATTCCTCTTCCTATACTTGCGCCATGTGAGATGTTAACGGTCAAATGTCCACTCCTTTAAATAATTCCTAGTAGTATATTTCTATATCAAATTGTTAAGTTTCATTTTATATTATCATGTGTTAGCATTATTATACAAGAAACAGATAAATCATTTTACTAAAATTATTTATAGTTTAATTTGGTTTATAAAAATAAATGAGAGATAAAAAACTAAGGGTTTGTTGGAGAATAGAAAGAGAAATTTTTTATCAGAAGAGATGAGAGATTCTTAAATGTTTTGTATTATTAAGACAAACTAAAGTCTTATATATAAAATAAAGATAACGACTCAAAAAATTTAATAAAGAGATAATATATAGTCATTTACTATTTAAGTTGCAGGACGAGAATGTGTTAAATTTTAATCGTAAGAAAATGTAATATACTTCTCTCCAAATAATTGAACCAAATAACTCAAACTTAAAATAATATATAATATCTTCTCATCTTCCCCATTTCCCTATAATAAAATACCCAAGTGAAAGGAAATTTGAGAAGAAAGAAAAAAGAATAGTACAAAATAAGATGGTTGAAGAGATAGGTAAAAAATTATTCGGCTTGCTTCATTGGGTAGAAAGTAATATACTTTGAAGCAAATTTTACTATATATACCCTCCAATTAGACTATTTTAATAGAACCCTTCTTTTACTCTTATTTAATTTTAAAAACAAACTAAAAAACTACGTTTGAAAAATTTATCGGTACATTAATTTTTTTTTTCAATAAAAGTTATTAAAGTGATACCATTAAATTTTTCGATACACAAATATATTCTGAAAAACTTAAAATAAATTATTCAAAATACAAAAATATTTTAAAAAAAATTAAACTTTAAATATTTTAAAATATTTTTATATTTCAAAAAACTTAATTACAAATTTTTTGAAACACAACTATTTTGTAAGATAAAAAAAAATCCAAAATTGAAAGGTACACATATTTTTTTCTACTTTCAAACGACAGAATCTAAAAAGTAGAATACCGAGAAAAAAATGGTAGAAGTAAATTGGTGGGGTAAGGGGAGAGTGGTCAATTTCTTTTAAAATATAATATATATATATATATATATATATATAAATTGATGAAAATACGAAATGTTGAGTTTTATTCATTTTCATATCTCATAAAGAGTCTTATTGAAAATAAGTCTTATATAAATTTTATTTTTAATATAACAAGCAATGTTTAGTGTATTTGTCTAAAAGTGTTTGAAAATAATTATTTTTTAATAGATCTATTTTCCGTTTCTACAATATCATTTTGTTATGGTGTGCTAAAATAAAAAAAATTATTTATAATTTTATTTTCTTCACAAATTTTTTTAAAATATTTATTTTTAAATTCACCACTACGATCACTACGAAATGTTGTAATACAAATACTTTTTTAAATTGTACACTTGTTTACCTAAAATAGTAAAAAGTTTATACAATTTTTACTCATATTCATTTAGAATAATCAAATAACAAATTCATATTTTTATCATTGACAAATGTAGTCCTTACAGGACCAAATAAATCAATCTGCAAAATTTAAGTCGGCTTGAAGTATAAACAAAATTCTTTAAAACAAAAGATGATTTTGTTTGATTTCTTTTTTAATATGTCTCAAATATTGTAAATATTTCAATTTTTATATTTTAAATTATATTTAATAGAGATAAATCAATAAATTATTGTTCATATTATATCTTGTTTATTTCTAACATAACTTAAATTCAAGGTAATTATATTAACTAAAGATATAGGATATGACAAATTTCAAGATAAATTTGTTGTCTTATCAAAAATTAAATTGAGACAAATATCATATAATGATCATATTATGAACACCAGAAAGACTTTAGTTTCTAACACGTCGCTTCTGACCATTTTTTCATCACACGCCATGCTTATAATAATAATAAGGGAAAAAATAAAATAAATCTCGAATTAATGGAATATATAAAGATCGACACATAACATAAGCAGAAAATATGTGCTACAGCTATGTATAATAACAATTTAATATGGAAACAGGGATCTAAGGTTCGTAATTCATTATTTATAAAGACTTTGTTTTTTAATAATTATTTATAAAGACTTGGTCCACTTGGATATCAAATTCACAATTTGACGTGTAGTCAAAATAAAAAAATAATTTGATACTTATTAGATTTAGGATTTAAAGTATCAGCATTTGAACCTTATAATACCTACGGCTACCAGTACTGCGATTGTGGGAAGAGGAATTAATATATTCCAAGGCATGTGATCAGTGGGGGAAGTTGAACAAAACAATTAGGGTTTTGAATTTTTAAAGTTGTAAATTTGGGAGAGATGAACAATTAGATTAAAGTTGTAAAACACATTGCTCGACCTCATTTTATCATGAAATTACTATTTGATAAATTGATTATGTACAAGGTATGCAACTAACTATGTATGACATTTATCAAGTTGTAATGAAATTAGCCTTGAGAAAATTAGGGAGAAGATTCAAGATTATTAAAATGATAAGTAGAAAATGAGGTGAAAGAAGGACTATTTCATTAACGATCTAAAACAACTTTCGAAAGCAGACAAAGGAACAAGGGATTCACAAAACCAAATATGTTTTTTGTAGAGGCAAAGCAACAAGCATCGTGATTCACAAGACAATGCAATTCATCAAATTCCATTAGTGAAAACAGAGAAAACAAAAATTCCCATGTGTGAAAAACCGGTACTGACTAGAGTTGATTCCTCCAAAAAATCCTCCACTGATTTCTATTATTTATTTAATCAATTAAAATCAATTTGATTTCTGAACTTTCATAGGAAACAAAAAAGTGAGTGACATACCTCTGAAAAATATTGAATATTCACATAAGTCCACCTCTTGCTGCTTCCTTAGTAAGCATGAAACCTTAAAAAATGAATAAAAGATGTCACACGTAAAAACTTGTGTAACGTTTCAACACATTAGTAGTTTCTATCATTGTAGAAAAAATATACAACTTTTCTTTATCTCTCTTCAAGTTATTGTACCAAATTGTACTACTAAAGCCACTAAGCAATGCATTTCAATGTAAAGCATTTTAAATCCCTTAGAAAAACAGCATTCCTTATCAAGAATGTTTAGTCCAAACACCAAACGCAACCTAGAGTTGGTGTGTGTTCGGTTTCAAAGTAGGGAGAGGCAAGAGTGATCCGAACGCATAAAACCGATTTAGACATATTCCTCAAAGTTAATGACATAATTATCGAAAAAGAAAGCAGATATACATAGCCAACTTAGACTGATAATTAAAAAAAAACATAAATAATTTAGCTAACTGCTAACCATTATTTTTGCATTAATATTCTAACCTCCTATCAAACTGATGCCCTAATGTTAAGATTCATTTCCTCTAGCTGCTCCTCTGCCATGCTCGAATCCACAGAGCCCATTTCATATAGCTGCTCTTCTGCCATTTCCCTATCTATAAGCTCCAATTCCTCTGGTTGCTCTCTTTCAATTTTCCTATCCATGGCCTTCAAGCGAAGAGAGTGGATCAACTTGTGATATTCATCAAGATTGGTGCAGAAGACACTAAAATCCTTCATCTGAGTCAATAACTTGAAAGCCTTTTCATACTTCAGTTGCTTAAAATATCCAACAATGAGCGTATGGTACAACAGAGCAATGAATAACTTAGAATCCTTGTTTTTGGCTTCTTCCAAGATCTTCCTAGTCTCTTTCATACCATCTGAACGTGAAAAACCACACGTAAGAACATGAGAAGTGGATAAACCTATGCTTTCCGATAGCATCAGCATCTCCAAAGCTTGTCCGATTTCCCCAGCTTTAACATAGGCAGTAATAATTACATTGAAAACAGCTTCTGAAGGAGGTGGTAGTGGACCATCTGCAATCATTTTAAATATCAACTGCTTGGCTTCGTCAAAATCTTTAAACCAACACAAGACTTCGACAACCAGCAGACAGAGGCTTAGTTTACTCCCCTTTTCCCATTGCTCCACCTCCTCAGGGATATTAATATCAGTCAGCATCTCCAAAGCCAAATATACAGTTTCTTTTTCTGAACAATATACATCGATCATAGCATTTGGATACATCATATATAACCGAGGCGACCAGTTTGGGTTTCTTTTCCGTTTCTCATTTGCTGCCAGATAGATAGCATAGGCTTCTTTAATCATATTTTTTTTACAAAACCAAAATAAAACGGGACCAAACATGTCATCATCATCAGAAATTAGCGTTTCTGGATGAAGCACCATCTTTTCACAGATAGAAGCAGCTTGCTGGAGCATATCAGTACTACAGTTTGTGGCCATAAGAGCTTGCACTGTAAAGTAATATGTATCTTGATTTGGCACACATTGAAAGACCTCAAATTTATGAAAAACTTCAACTGCAGTCTTTCCTTCCCCCATCATAATTCTAAAGCAATTTAATAACTGATTGAGAATCCAAGTGTTAAGAAGGCCAGTGTGATAGTGGCCGATATGCTTAAGCAAGTCCCACAGCAAAAGTATGTCATTCTTCCTTAGTCTAACATTATTTATTTGACGAACAATAAATTCAGTGGGATTAGTAGTACATACTGCAGAAACAAGGGATTCCAGAACATGAGTAGTGACAAGGTTATTATTATTCTTCCAAACCCACTTTACAAAGTGGATAAGATTGTGAGGAGAAACATTCGGGGTTTCAACTAATTTAGTTTGACAAGAGGTTTCAATAAATTTGAGTACAAAATGTTGTTGATGTTGACGCGGCAGAGTGGTAGAGTCCATGAATTGAAGAGCTCTTTCATCTTCGCAGATGTGGAGAGGAGAAATAGCACTAACAAGTTCGAGCAGTTCCTGGAAAACATGGGAAGCAGTGATGTCAAAGTCGGGAGGAGGAGGAGGAAGGTGGGTGCAGTGTTGAGAAGAAGAATCATCATCAGGAAGGAGCAGCATGTTTTGACATATAGATGCGGCTTGGTGGATCATATCAGTACTACACCTTGTGGTCAAAAGAGCTTGCATTGTAAAGTAATATGTATCTTGATTTGGCACACATTGAAAGACCTCAAATTTATGAAAAACTTCAAGTGCAGACTTTCCATGTTGCCCCATAATTGAGAAGAATTCTATGAGTTTATTGAGAATATGCGCGTTAAGAAGGTTAGTGTTATAGTGGCCAATATGCTTAATCAAGTCCCACAGAAAAAGTACGTCGTTCTTCCTTGATTTGAGATGGGATTGAGTGGAACATATGGAAGAAACAAGAGATTCGAGAACAGGGATAGTGATGAGGTGCTTATTATTCTTCCATATCCACTTTACAAAGCGGATAAGATCATGAGGTGAAACGTTAGGGGTTTCAACTAATTTAGTTTGACAAGAGGTTTGCATAACTTTGAGTACAAATTGTTGTTGATGTTGAAGCTGCATAGTGGTGAAGTCAAGGGCATTAAGAAGTGAATTAATTTGGTAGCGATGGCCATGGGGAGGAGCATTACTAAGAAAATTCATAACTTTTTGGAAATCTTTGGATGCGTCGTGACAATATGAAAAAGAGGAATTACAGGAAGTGCATAAGTTTGAAGAGATAGAGAGAAAGACCTTTGTTACTGAAGAAGAAGAACATATGCTATGTCTTGCTGCAAACGCGGCGATCAACCTCCTCTGCATCATTATCTCCGTTTCAATAATAAAATAGTTGTCTCTATTAAGGGTTTAGGTTTCAATTCGGCCTGAGTATTATTAAATAGCTGAAAAGTCGGGCCTCAATCTCGTCAAATCTTAAAAGTCCAGTATAAATACTTGTAAGTTGTAACGTTGTAACTGAGGATAAAAGTAGAAATTTTAGTATATATAGTTTTGATAAAATTTAACCGCCGCCATAGATCAATCTCAGCGTTGATTGGGTGATTACTGATGCTACGCTCAATAATTTTTTTAAACATACTAATAATTTTGTTAGTTTTTGTAAGATAATATCAGTTTTTGTTTTTATCTTTGTTTTTGTAAGAGATATTTGTTTCAAAAATATTAAGTTTAATTGAAGTTTTAATTCCCTATTTTAGCTTATTTTTCTTCAGTTTTGATTATTTAAACATAATTTTAGTTTAAAATTTGATTAAATTTGATTTTTTTGTATTTATTTAAGTTACATTATATCTTAAGATCTTATTTGCAATAATTGTATTTGAAATCTCTGATCATAAATGGTGTAGACTTAAAAAAATAAAATTTTATCAAATTTTGAACCAAAATTCTGTTTGAGACTAAAATTAGAGTAAAATAAAATGGAGGAACTACTTTCGTGATTCAGCTAAAATTAGGGGACTAAAACTACAATTAAGTCTTCTAAATATTATAATACAAACTAATATAAAATACTTCATAATATGTTTATTAAAAATAAAAATAATTAGCTGCGTATTTATATGTGAATCTGAATTTTGTTGCAAAATTACCTGTGGAATTATTTCAGGAAACATTCACAAAGATTACTTGCGAAAATGGCAACAAGAACTATCGTAGGAAGATTCCTAAAGTTGGAAGTCTCGCATATGTTCATTTTTTATGCAGAATTATTCTCAAATATATCCCTCCGTAGGTAAAATGCAAATTTCTAGTAGTGGCATAAATTATTCAATCTTTTGGTCATTTAATTATCAATTATGCAGATGAAATAAAAAACAAAATTAAGTGGACATACGTAGTCAAATATTGAACCACATTCATCTATTAAACAAAAATAATTTCTAGTAAATATAGTTTATTAGGAAAAAAACAAAAATGGCAAAGTCATTAAGAATGTGGTGAATATAATCAAAATTAGTAAATAAATTAAATGATGTAGTGCGTTTTTTCTCTAACATTAAACAACTTATTAAAATAGAAAATTATAGTTGATAAATTTATTTTATTCTACTGAATTTGTTAAATTTTTCTTTATTATAAATATATTATTTAGAATTTTAGATATAGTTTTTTTTTTTTGAAAAATTTACACTCTCTATTTATATATTGTTATTTAAAATTTTGAAAAGTTTAAATACAAAGATAAGGTTTATTTTTACTATTATTTGTATTAATATTATAAGCCCAATTCACAGTATCGTATATCTTTTTTATTTTATTTATTTTTATGATTTTTTTGTAATTATTATTTTGTTAATTATTTTATTTATATTTTGTATTAATGCTACTAAATATTCTTTAAACTCAATTCACAGTATCATAAATAACTTATGTATTTATTTTATTTTATTTTATTTATTTATGATTTTTTTTGTATCTATATATATATATATATATTATCTATAATATTTTAAATCAATTTTTTTAATTTAAAATCATTCATATAGTCAACAACTTATCTCGTGAGTTGCATGAACTCACACACTAACACTAATGAATCAGAACAATTATTATGTTAAGTGAGAGGTTTCTATCATTAGCTATTTAATAGTGTCCATTAAATGATTAAACCTATTCTTAAAAAGTCGGGCTTAATCCTCATTAAAATCCTAATCCTTTTCTACTTTCTTATAGATTCAAAAGGTTGACAAATATTTTACAGAGAAATGATAGTTTATTTGTAAATTTTTTCTGTTCTTCAAAGTAATAATTTAAAAATAAAATCAAAGATTAAATTGATGAGTGTTTTGAATTAAGTTTGAATTAAATTGATGAGTGTTTTGTATAGATAAAATATATATAAAAAAAATAGTATTAAAACTCTATATATAATTACTACTATTTATAAGTTATAAACTAAAATTAATAAAATATACAAATAAACATATAAGTTGCAAATGAGTTTATGGCAATTGCAGTTGCTCGTGGTAACTCTAGTCCCATTTTGTGCAACATTGTTGCAAATGGTCCATCTATATCATCTGACATCTATTACCCCTTCAGGCAAATCACAAGCCTTTAATTAGCTCTGGAAAACCAGGAAGGAAATGTTAATTAGTTTGCTTTAATTAAGGAATAAATTGACCTATTCTTTTGGGTTTTTTTGTTAGAGTCAAAATTCTGTTGCTGTCATTAGCAGAACAGCAAATCATGTCCTTTATTTTTGCTAAATTAGTTTTGTTAAGTCCTATTAAAGGGCACTTGAGGTTAATTAATAAAATCATCATATTCTGGTGCTAATTTTACATTTGGTATCAGAGCAAAGTGATCCGAGATAGAAAATATGAGCGACGACAAAACACTCACAAAAATTCCCCACTTTGATGGTCATTATGATCATTGGAGTGAATTGATGGAGAATCTTTTGCGAGCAAAAGGCTTATGGAGTTTGATTGTCGAGGGCTACACAGTGCCAGCAGAAGGAACTACCGTAACTGCTGTCGAACAGAAACGATTGGAGGATCTCAAGTTAAAGGATCATCAGGTGAAGCACTACCTATTCCAGGCGATTGATCGGACAGTGTTTGAACAGATCTTGGATTGTCGAACATCCAAGATTGTTTGGGATTCAATGAAGAGGAAGTTTGGAGGAAATGAGAGGGTGAAGAGATCTCTTCTCAATACTCTGAGGAGAGAATTCGAGGTCCTTGCCATGAAGACGGACGAAAAAATTGACAATTACTGTGCAAGAGTAATGACAGTTTCCAACAAAATGAGGAGCAATGGGGAAGACATGCCAGATTCAAAGATCGTTGAGAAGATTCTTCGAACACTAACAGAAAAATTCACATATGTGGTGGTTTCTATTGAGGAATCCAACGACACAGGAAGTATGTCTATCGATGAGTTGCAAAGCTCTTTGGCTGTTCATGAGCAAAAGTTTAGGAGAACCAGTTATGAAGAGGAAGATCAAGCTCTCAATATCCGAGGCAGAGGTGGAGGTTCCTACAGAGGAAGAGGTAGAGGTAGAGGGCGATCTTTCAACAAGGCGTCGGTTGAATGCTATAAATGTCACAACCTAGGACATTTTCAGTATGAGTGCCCAAAATGGAACAAAGAAGCTCGCTATGTAGAGGTGGAAGAGGAAGATGAAGTTCTACTCATGGCATATGTGGAACTTCAAGGAGCAAAGCAAAATGATGTCTGGTTTGTGGACTCTGGATGCTCAAATCACATGTGTGGAGATCGAGGTATGTTCTCAAATTTGGATACTAATTTCTCTCATACGGTCAAGCTTGGGAATAATCACAAATTGATTGTAAATGGTAAAGGCGTGGTGAAAATTATGCTTAAGGGAATAAGCTATATGATGAGTGATGTATATTATGTTCCTGAGCTAAGGAATAACTTACTTAGTGTTGGGCAACTTCAAGAGAAGGGATTAGATGTGTTATTTAAGGGAGGAGTACGTAGCACATGTAGTATATTTCACCCTACGAAAGGAAAAATAGCCGAGTCTATTATGAGTGCAAATCGAATGTATGTTTTACTTGCTGAATCAAGTAAGACAAATGAAGAAAAATGCTTTCAGGTTGATGTCTCAGACAAAGCAAAACTGTGGCATCATCGATATGGACATCTTGGTTACGAGGGTCTTCTCACCTTGCAAAAGAAGGAGATGGTCACCGGTTTACCAGAAATTGGACAACCAAAGACCACTTGTGAATCATGTATGAAGGGGAAGCAACACCGAGTACCGTTTCCAAAGAACAGTATGTGGAGAGCAACTGAGAGACTGCAGCTCATCCATTCTGATCTGTGTGGTCCGATTACGCCTTCGTCAAACAGCCACAAGAGGTACATGATAAGTTTTATTGATGATTTTTCTAGGAAAACCTGGATATATTTTGTACTAGAGAAATCAGAAACTTTTTATTATTTTAAATTATTTAAAACACTTGTAGAAAAACAAACAAGCATGTTTATCAAGTGTTTAAGAACAGATAGAGGAGGAGAATACAATTCTGGAGAATTCAAGGAGTATTGCAAGGAACATGGGATCAAAAGGCAGCTGACCACCTCTTACACTCCTCAACAAAACGGAGTTGCTGAGCGCAAGAATCGAACCATTATGAACATGGTTAGAGCTGTTTTAACAGAGAAGAAAGTTCCAAAAACTTTCTGGCCAGAAGCTGTGCAATGGGCAAGTCATGTTCTTAACAGATCTCCTACATTGGCTGTGAAAGACATGACACCTGAAGAAGCATGGAGTGGTAAAAAGCCTTCAGTAGAACACTTAGAATCTTTGGTTGTATAGGACATGTTCACATTCCAGATGTGAAAAGAACCAAACTCAATGATAAAAGCGTAAAGTGTGTTTTGCTAGGCTTCAGCAGTGAGTCCAAAGCATTCAGAATGTTTGATCCAGTCAAGAAGAAGATTCACATCAGTCGAGATGTGATATTTGAAGAAGACAAGACGTGGAACTGGGATACTAATTACACTACTGAGCAGTTCATGGAGCTTGAATGGAAAGATGAATATGACAATGATATGAATAAAGAAGTGGAAGTAGAAGAAGAGAATGGGAACCAAAATGATAAAAATAACTCCTCTGGTATCACTCCTCAACCACATATTGATGTTCCTGAAATTGAAGAGGTCGCACCAAGGGAGGGTAGAGTAAGACAACCACCAATATGGGCGGCTGATTACACCTCAGGGGAAGGATTATCAGATGCAGATGATGAGGTAAATCTTGCAAAAGTTGACAATTTTGATATTAATAATCTTGCATTCATGGTCATTTCAGATCCCACAAGTTTTAAAGAGGCAGTCAAGCACCTAAAATGGAGACAAGCAATGGATGCAGAAATAAAGTCTATTGAAAGAAATCAAACATGGGATCTGACTTTGCCTCCGATAGGAGCCAAAACAATTGGTGTGAAATGGATTTATAAAACCAAACTCAATGAATTGGGGGAGGTGGATAAATTCAAAGCTAGACTTGTTGTGAAGGGCTATTCGCAGCAATATGGGGTGGACTACACGGAAGTATTTGCACCTGTGGCACGAATGGATACCGTGAGAATGATTATTGCCTTGGCTGCACAAAGAGGATGGAGACTCCATCAGTTGGATGTAAAGTCTGCCTTTTTACACGGAGAATTGGAGGAAGATGTGTTTGTGGAGCAACCTCAAGGTTATGAAAAGGAAGGAAAGAAACACATGGTCTACAAGCTACGTAAGGCTCTTTATGGTTTGAAACAGGCGCCAAGGGCCTGGTTCAATCGCATAGAGTCTTATTTCATCAAGGAAGGCTTCAAAAGCAGTTCCAGTGAGCAGACTTTGTTTGTCAAGCGAAGGGGAGGTAAAATTTTGATTGTTAGCATTTATGTTGATGATTTGTTGTTTACTAGTAATGATGATAGAATGATGGATGAGTTCAAGTGTTCCATGAAGAATGAGTTTGACATGACAGACTTAAGAAACATGAGATATTTCCTTGGAATAGAAGTGATACAAAGAGCTGATGGAATATTCATATGCCAAAGAAAGTATGTTGCTGAAGTGATCGACAAATTTGGAATGCAAGACTACAACTCTGTTTGCAATCCAATTGTTCCTGGACAAAAGATTGGTCGAGACGAAGATGGTGTGACAATCGATTCAACTTTATATAAACAAATGGTAGGCAGCTTAATGTATCTCACAGCAACGCGTCTTGATTTGATGTTCGTGGTCAGTCTCATTAGCAGATTTATGGCAAGTCCCACTCAATTACATTATGCAGCGGTAAAGAGAATCATGCGGTATTTGAAGGGAACAATAAACTATGGTATTTGGTACAAACAGGGAGAAAGAAGTGATCTCGTAGCTTATACTGACAGCGATTATGCAGGAGATATTGATGATAGTAAAAGTACATCAGGTTATGTATTTCTAATGGGTGGCGGAGCTGTAGCATGGTCCTCACGAAAGCAACCTATTGTGACTCTTTCTACCACTGAAGCAGAATATGTAGCAGCGGCTACCTATGCGTGTCAAGCTATTTAGATGAGAAGAATACTGGAGGAAATCAGTTATGCACAAGCTGGAAAAATGGTGATGTTTTGTGACAACACATCTACTATTAAATTGTCCAAGAACTCGGTCATGCATGGACGGTCTAAGCACATAAGAGTTCGATATCATTTTTTAAGGGACTTAGCCAAAGAAGGTGTCATTGAATTGGTTTATTGCAGCACAAAAATGCAGCTAGCAGACATAATGACGAAGGCGCTAAAGGTGACATCATTTCAGAAGATTAGAGAAGCACTTGGGATGAGTGTTGGTGAGCTGAACTCTTCTTAGAGTTAAGTTCAAGGGAGAGATTGTTAATTAGTTTGCTTTAATTAAGGAATAAATTGACCTATTCTTTTGGATTTTTTTGTTTATTTTTGCTAAGTTAGTTTTGTTAAGTCCTATTAAAGGGCACTTGAGATTAATTAATAAAATCATCATATTCTGGTGCTAATTTTACCGGAAATCCACTTTTTGGGCATCACAGACTTCAACACAACAAAAATTCATCAAAATCATTATTATTATTATAACAAAAGTTGATATAAGTTGTTACCATTTCTCTTATAAGATCGGTGTAAACATGGATGGGTAAGGAGAGAATGAGGTCCTGCAGTCCATAGAGGAACCCATTTGGCAAGCATGCATTTGTTGAGCAAAATCTGCAGCAAACCAATAAAAAGCATCCTTAACCAAACAAGTTATTTTCTTCCCTGTATCTGCCACAGCCTCATCGATGGCACGCTTATACATCTCTGGCATTACATTAATAAACATAAATACGGGTTCCTGTTTGGTTCCCTCAAGGCACATACCCTTCTGGTAACCCATCATGTACATTAATGCTTTATGTTAGGAATAAACTCGTCACAAAATAGACATAAGTGAAGAAAATATAGAATAAAAGGAGAATAGAAGAACCGTTAATTATTTTAATCAAATTATATAACTCAATTCATGTTTACCTATGTAATCAAATTCCATAACTTGTTATCGTTTCTTCTATTCACAAACAAAAGCACCAATATCTTTTCTTGGAATTTGATAGAGAAGTGTACTAGTAGCCACTAAATAGTAGACAAAGGAGTCAGAAACAAGCAAGGCACACCATTGTTTGTAGCAAAACCAAGTATGTTTTTTGTAGAGGCAAAGCAACAAGCATCGTGATTCACAAAACAATGCAATTCATCAAATTTCATTAGTAAAAACAGAGAAAACAAAAATTCCCATGTGAGAAAATCCGGTACTATTAGAAAAATAATTAATTAGGGTATTATGAGTAGTTAATATCTTTGATGGAGTTATTGTTTTTAAATAAATAGATATTTTATTTTTTATTTGTATTTTAAAAATACTTTTAATTAAATTAAAATTTATGTGGATTAAAGAAATATTAAACACTCCCTAGTTAGTATGACATTTCACTAAATTTAGATGATTAAATTTACTTTTAATTTTAGACGATAAAATTTACTAGAAGGATTAAAAGTGAATAATCAAAATTGACGAGGGTAAAATCTAAAAAGTAAAATTACGAGAACAAAATCCACATTCACTCTATATTGCAATGATTAATAGCATTGTTAATCATTTAAATTTTGATAATCTATTTAATATTAACTAATTAAATTAAATATGACTCATAAAATTTACATTTTAATTTCATTGATCTAACGATTCAATTTAACGTATTTAGATAAATTATGATTTAAAAATTATAATTTTGATAATTCGACGGTTCATTCTTAACTAATTATATGAACTATAATTTATAAATTCAAATTTCGATGATAGAGATTTAATGTTAAGAGTTTGACTTTGACTATGGTTTATAAACTAAAATTTCAATGATTAAATAGTTCAATATTAACTAATTAGATAAACTATGACTTTAAATTATGAT
>JBBPBS010000968.1:30535831-30579627 GCA_037974835.1 Cicer judaicum
TTTTTTATCATTGATGAATGTTTCAAATCTATGGAAATTAAGAAATATAACTGTTGTTGGCCTAAAGATGGTAAATTATTATTTATATGATGTTAAAATGTGTAATTCGACTAATCAAAGTGCAGAGTGAAAGAAACAAAACTCGTCTCATTGTCAAAGTCAGATATTTTTAATAATCAAATAATCATAATGGTATAAAAGTATAAAAAATATGTACACATATATAATATAAAGTATTATATTAATAAATAAAAAAGATTTGGCCCTCGTGGGGGCTTACGCTCTAAGTAGTTGAAGAATAACAACCTTGTGGAAAGCAATGTATTATGGTGTGCTAAAGAGTGAACAAGTCATTTGCGGCGAGCTACAAGTGAAATATTGAAACCATATGTTTTGATATATACAAATTGTTATAATAAAATGAAGAGCCTTGGGAACTATATGCGACTTACTTTTCATTTTCCGGTGAGCAATCTCCTTTTGTACAACTAATTTTATATTAAGAGAAACGTCTATGAGAAGGATCATTCATGACTAAGTTATATATTGTACGTACACTCTCCCATAATATTCCACAAGACCATAGAAGATTCAAGGGTGTTTGAAAGGAGCAACCGTATATAATTATAAATTTTTAGAGACATTATATTATATTTTTAATATATAAATATACTCATATTTTAGATTTATTTAATCGAAAATTATATTGTCGTATTAAATGAATTTTGAATAAATTCTTTTTTGTCATCTTATAGTATTCTTTTGTATTTTAATCTATATTCGGTTTTTAGTTTTTTTTTCTATCATGAAATACGACCTCAACTTTTAGACAATTTAAAAAATAAACTTAATGAAATAAACAAAAACATTGGTTCATTATCATTCACAAATTAATAGGTGAATGAATATTTTTGTTAGTAATTAATGTTATTGCTACATGTTTGGATGGATAGAAACATTTATTTTTATTGTAAATTTTTTTTCTGTTTTTATTTTTTAAAATTTTTATTAATAAAGAGATGAGAAATTTTTGCAACGAACAATTATCTATCTTTCTAGAAACAATGAAAATATCAAAAAATTATTTTCATTGTTTTCAAAAGTAAATCTTTATCCACAAACATTTCATCTTATCTTCATGATAATGATTTAATTTAAAAGTGTTTCATCAAAATCAAATAAACATAAAGTTTAGAAAATGAAACATGAAATTCTTTTACAAAGTAAATGATTTCTAATTTTTCAATAATTGAATTGTGATTTTAGATTTCTTTAATAATATTTTGTTTAACTTAAGAGTGCATTAACATAATTAATTATTAGTTTTTTTTATCCATATTATGCATTTGATAATCCATAAATATATATATGATTTATAGAAAATAGAACACCAAAATCATAATTCATGTAAGACACTCAAAATTTTAAAGACTACTCTACACAATTTAAAAAAGAAGATAAAATTAAATATACGTAGTAATTTATTTATCATTTTTGTAAAATCCTTTTCAATTTTATACAATGTCGGTTCAGATATCAAACCATTAAAATAAAGACAATTATATAAAGAAAAATCTTGGTCTCTGTTCTATTTAAAAATTAAAAAAAATCGGAGACAACTAGGTAAAAACACTTTATTATTATTATGAGAATAATAACTTGGTCTTAGATCTATTTTAGAAAAATAACAATCTTGATCTTTGTTCAAGATGTATGCGCGCTGCGTTAACACTAGCGTGTTAGTGATGCATGGTTCTCTCTCTCTCTCTCCCTTTTTTTTAAGAACCAAAACAAAATGCATGTTGGATTCTATTTTTGGTGGCTCAAAGAGGATTAAATTAGCCCAAAAACTTAATTAATAGGTGTGTAGAGTGTGCTTAAATAACATAAATATTATTATGTAGAGTATTATTCACTTGACAAATATCACATATTTTGATCCGTAAGTCTTAATTTTATTGATACAATATTTGAATTTGAATGTGAATTCTTGCAGTTATATTTAAATTTTTAGTGGTAATTATGTTTTTAAATTTATTAACTTTTATCTCTTTACAGCACCAAATTATAGATGTGAGAAAAATAAAGAGAATTTTTTTAGATTGAAAATTCAAACAATTTTTTTTAAAGGAATCTAACTTCATCCGCTAAAACTAACAAATTAAACTTTGTTACGAATCATCCAATGAAATGAAATTCAATATATCCATAAATAAATGTTACTAAAAAATCAAAAACAAAAAACTAAAAGAATACATGATGATGAATATGTCCAAGAATTTGGTCAGAAATAAAAAAATAAAAATCAAAATAAAGAAAGATCAACTCGAGGTGCCTTATTTCCAAACAAGAACTTCAAGTCATTTTCCAAAGGTGTCAAATTCAAGTCCAATTCCAAACACATAACCCTCTTACTATTCGATCTTTTCAAAACAGGAGAAGATTTTTCAAAACAATTAGAAAACCCTTCATTATTTCTATGTCTTCTCATGTGTCCACCTAAAGCTTGACCCAAGTTGAATTCTTGTCCACAAATCGAACACTCATGCATTTTTTTAACATTATTATTATTGTTTCCTTTGAGTGATTCTTGTTGTCCCTCAATTTTCAATTTCTTGTGACTTGCTCTATGACCACCTAATGCTTGAAAAGATGAGAATTTTCGGTTGCATGTTTTGCACTCAAACTCAGTTGGAGAAGAAAATGTTTTGTTTTGTTGTGTACGAGAAAGTAACATTAGACTTGTTGCTAAATCTATGCTCTCTTTTTCTTCGGTTTCTCTTTGTCTCTTCATCATGTTTAATGTATGAGATACTTTGGTTAGTGACACCTCGTATTTATAGATAAAGTGGAACGTGGGCACTGCGTTTTGTGGTTCAAATTGGAAAGTCGTTTTAGCTCAACGTGTGAACGAAAGAATATAATAATAATAATAAGTTGAACTTTTTTACTTGCGTAAATGACGTCAATACCCTCAATGTTTGCGTAATTGCTTAACGTAATGATTCTTCTTTTTTTTTTTTTTTTTCAGCGTTGAGTTACCGAGTGAACCAACCTTCAGCACTAAGCTACTTGTTGCACAAGTACAATGTTCCATTCCATGAAACTTCTATAATTCCATTATTTTTTGTAACAATATTCCTGCATAGTTTCTTTTTATAATAAAATATTTATTATAAAACTTTTTATATACCATTTTTGTTTATATGAAATTATTTATATGGTATTGCATATATATTATATTTATTATCTCATTTTATTATTGTTCTACTTTATTATATTACTCATTCGATTTTAAATATAAAAGAAAATTGAATTAATAAAAATTTATGTATAATCAAATATATCATTTCGGAGAGAAGAACAAGTAACTAAATTGTTTTATGGAATATAATGTTTTTTACAATCAATGTATATTCCTTAAACTTGTGGATGTATATCCACTAAACTCATAATAAATTTTGACGTTGAAAAAGCATAGCAACTTCAGATTAACAGTTAGAACATTCGTTTTGTGTCGTATGGGGGAGGGAATTTTTAGTCTCCATCCAACACGGTCCGAGGTAAAGTGTACCTACCTATATGGAGTCCAAAAAAAGGTAATGGTCGCAAAAACATGCTTTTCTTTGTGTTCTAATTGGTTGGTATAACAGTTTCACACCTGAAAACTAGCACTACGCTTAGCTTTCTCAAGAAGCCACTTAGGTAGTATTAGTCAAATAAAGAAGATGGAGCAGCAGATTTTGAAAATAGAAAAATCTAACGTGTTCCATTGTAGTTACACAAGTTGAAAATGTCTATATAAAATAGTGATGCAGCCACGTTTATGATGTATTGTTTATCTATACAGCTCACAAATTGCGTGTAGCACACCTTAAGCACTTAGAAAGTTCAAATAGAAGCAGCAGATATAAATATAGAAACTGATCTAGAAAATGTGTTGACTGTTGAAGATTCTAGAAAATAAAGAAATGTTGGAAATTTCAAATAGATTTTCTACACTAGTTCCAGTGTTTTCTCTCTACAGAGAGATAAAGAGAGGAAGGAAAAAACATGTTACATGACATGAATGTTACATGACATGAAAATCATTAGTTCTTAAATCATCACATTGTGCTCATCAGCTGATGAGCTTCTCTCTTATAGAACTTAACTAGGCCAGCTACCCAAGTAAAGTCAATTGACATCTGCAAATGGAGTTCGATTCTCTGCTAGGCGCTGAATCTTGCTTTCTGCAAGTGTCCATTTTAATTGGTTCTCTGTGGAATTGTCTTCCCTGATTTGTGTTCTCATCTCCTCAATGGATGCAAGGCTAGGGACTGATATAATCTTTTTGTGAGATGTTGAACTTGTATGCTTGTCAACCTGTTCATCAAGCACAAAACAAGCTTTAAATTTGTGATAATAATAATAATAATAATAATAATAATAATATTAATAATAATATTAATAATAATAGTAATAATATCTAATCTTTAACAACAACAATAATGACAACACAAAGAATCTGCAAAAAAATTCCACAAAAGTAAAGAGATTCTGTATACCAAGTAATCTTTAACAAGAGACTTTTCTGATTGGACATGGATATCAGATAAATCTCCACCATGCTTAACTTGTAGTGAATTAAGCTGTTCCAACAATTGTGTAGTCATAGAATCAATTTCCTTCTTATTCTCATGGTCCAGCATCAGTGCATCTGAAGGTATTACAAATTTGTTCAACTCAGTTAAGTAAGCGAAAGAGAGACAAAAAAAGGTAATAAAATAGAAACAAACTCTAAATGCGAGAATTTCAAATTACCATTCACATCTGCTAGCAGGTTACGAGATCCTGCATCATAATCTGAATCCATAGATAATGATGCAGACACAAATTTTTTATTCAGATCATGGTTTCTCGAGATATTTTTCCTGTTAAGCATTGATTAAAGTTAAAAAGATTAGAACTTGTTTCACAGTAGATTCTACCACTTAGAAAAATCTAAGACTTAACTAGCAAAAACTTACTTCACTGTAGATTCTATCTCTGCAAGATTGTTCTTGTGTAAATTGTTGAAGGACAAGTGAACATTTTCCCACTGTTTCCTGGAACAGTCCACTGTCTTTGAACTGCATTGCATGTACTTTTCTAAGATAAATGCTCGCAATTTCAAGGGAAAATTTAAAGACATAGAAATTAAATGCCGCTTTGTGTACACATAATCATCATCCATCCCTAACTAAAAGTGTATGTGCAAGAATTGTTTGGCGATTTTTAACAAAAATTAAATAATTGTGCAAATAGGAATACTAAATATTTTGTTAATATTTAGGGAAAACGATACAAAAATCGATAAATCACCAAATCCAGAAGACAGATAAGAGCAAACAAAAACTTACCAATCCAGGAGACAATCCTCCAGTGTAGCTTTAAAGGTATTTACTGAGAACATTTGTTTCAAAAATTGGTTATTTGCATTCTCTACATATTCATTAACTTCCTTGGTAGCATCTTTAGAAACTTGCTGCATGTTGAACATCTCTAGCTGCAATCTCTTAGACTGTTGCAAACTCGTGTCTTGCATATTTCTTGATGCCTCGGAGACCTAATACATATTTGCAGAAGTGAGTAATACTTAATACACACACTGAATAAATAGTACACAACACCAACATGGAAATAAACAAAAGGATGATGCAGTCGACAGACCATAGCAGTTCTCTTAGATGTCAAATTTGCCAAAATTGATGAAATTTTCTCTAAGGCCTCTTCCTCATCTCTCGCAACCTCTTCCTGTTTCAGTTTGAAGGAACAAAATCAACCAAACCACAAGTTTGACCTTTTAGGATCAAGTTGTTTACAAGTAAAAGTGTTTTCATACCTTGAACTTCATCTCGAAATTAGTTAATTGGTGGAACCTCTCCTTTTGAGTTTCTTCAACAATTTCCGTTACTCTTGAAGAATGAATATTGATGTCATCAAAGAATTTTACAGTTGCCTCTGAAACCACTCGTGCCGAAATCATATTTTGATGTAAACTCTACACAATGAATCAATGATCCATTAAATTTATATTTGCATTATTACCATTGCTTTCTTTATAGTTATACACAAAAACTGAACAAACCCAAAGAAAGGTAGACAAATGGAACATACTTCCTCTTGTTGTTGAATGGAAAATGCTACCAACTGTTTTTGCTCATCAAGAGAATTATGGATGTTGTTAATCACATCATTAGCTTCGAGAACCGCAGTGGCAAGAAACTGTAAAGAAGGCAAACCTGATTTTAACTTGAAAGCATGCAAGTAATAATTATTTTTACGAAATACTTTTAGCATTCTCTTAACAGCCAACGATTGCGATAAAACATGAAATTAAAACTTATATTCTTCAGTAAATTCAATTACATTCTCAACAATCAATGCCTGTGATGAAACTTTATTTTGTATCTCCTCCATATCAGAAGAAGCTTTCCCGTGCAATGTATTAGCTAGCTCCTTCAAGGTCCCTACTCCTGAAGTATAAATTTCTGTCATTTTCGTGATCCTTGATTCCAGAGCTTGTGCTGCCTGAAAAAAGTTTATCATGCAAAAATCAAATGATGAATAGTCTCATGGAAAACAGAGCATGTAACTGAAACAAGATCCTCTTCAGTTTTCTTACATCACTTTTGCTGGCAAGATGAGTGCAAACATGATCTTCCATGGATCTAAGTTGTTTCTGTTGTTGAGAAATAGATCCTATAATGGTCGTATGCAAATCTTTTAAGCTCCCATTTAAGAGAGATGCAAAATTCAAGATTAATTTTTGGTTTTCTGCTTCCAGCCGTTCTTTGTGATCTGCACGAAGATATGACTTTTAAGATGTCCTGTTGAAATAATGAAATAATATCTAGAAACCAAAACTGATGTTTTTATTAATAGTTTTTCTCAGAAACATATCCAATTTCTAAAGCAAATAACACATGATGAGATATGCTCAATGAAGCATATTTTCTTATGAATGGCCACAAATAAGGACAAAGAACTTATTGTCACAGAATGAGAGAGTAAAATAATCCTACCCAACTTTGAGGACAGTAAATTAATATCATCTGATGCATTCTGAAGATCACTACACATTTCCTTTGCACGCTCAATCAATGCATTTTCTGTTTACAAGCACAATCAAGCAAATAATATGTGAATTGAACAAAAACAGCAGAAATCTTGGTAGCATATCATCAATCGATTTACCTGATTTCATTAGCTTGGAAATGGTGCACTCCTTCTCCTTCAGCTTTGAAACAACTAGCCTGTAATACTCTTGAAGATCATGCAAGTCGTTGCTGGTTTTTTCCAAATTCACCTAAAGAGTAATTTAATTTGATAAGATACTTGTTTAAACAACACATTATGGAGAAAAACAGATCAATTCTATGCACCTTGCAATCCTTCAGCTCGTTTTCCAGATCCAGTTTCTGTTCTTGCTCTGTTAAATATAGCTCACGAAATCTGTCCACTTGCTGCAAAATAAATGGGAAGAAATAAATTACAATGAAGTTCCCATACAAATAGGAAGAAATGTCAGCCAAAGACTCTGGGAATACTTTCTGACTAAGGTTAAAGTCATTCTCTAATTGCTCTATCTTCTCATTCCTTTCCTGCACGAAGGGTTGACATAAAGTAAATTAAGCTAGGGAAATTGAAATAAGTACCAAGAAAGATAGAACATGCATTATAAACATGGTACTTTCAGTGTGAGACTACATTATAAACATTCCCATCAAGAAAAGAAAACAAATCCATTGAGAAATGATAATTACTTGAAAAGTACTCAAGTGGAGGGTTTTTTTCTTCAGATGATATGCAATGATCCTTAGAAAATTCCTAATAGTATAATAGATTGTTATGCATGTGGATATGCAGTTACTTAAAAAAAAAAAAAAAGAGGACCTTCTTTTCAGCTTCTTCCTTGGCAAATCTTTCATGAGAAATATATACACCATTCTTTTCTCTTGCTGCTCGAACATCTGCATTCAATATTCACATGAACAAAGATATGATACATTGATCTTATCTATGTTCCAAAACTTAAATAATGGTGAATATACCTTCTTTCATTCTCTCAATCTCCATGTACAAGTCCTTCAACAAAACGGCCTTTGAAACTTTTTGGTTTGCCTATTAGAAAAATATTAGCTTTTATTAGCACAAAGCAAAAACTACTTTTATAACATTTTTAAGGGGGCAATCGCAGTGGTAACTGACCTCAGGCTTATTCTTTATGTTTTTTGCTCTACTAGCATAGTCTAGGGTACTTAGTGTTTCTTCCAAGCAATAAGCAGATGGACTAATAGTAGCAATTATGCATGTTTTAGTTTTCCCTCCTAAGGAGTCTCGCAAAATCCTTGTAAGCTTACTATCTCTGAAATAACGGACAACCAAGTGGCATGTACATTAAGGTACATGTCTTTATAATATTATAGTAATTAATAATAATTGAAAACTATGTTAATATGGACCTGTAAGGTACATGCGCAGAATGTTCCACAAGGGCATTTATCACACGTCCCAGAGTGAGTAAGCTCTTGTTTATCTCCCCCGCTTCTCTAGCACGGCCCTGTAATCATATTGTTGCAAACTTAAAGCACGATCAAACAGAACCTTTTAATCCAGGTATAGTTGAGACAAAGAAAGAGAACCAGGTGAATAACTGTAGTTGAAAAGTTCCTATTAGCAAAAGGTGAATCAAAATTGGGAGTAAGCATTTAATGATGCTTCTTACTTCTTAGAATACTTATGATTTTTCAAATGCACCCAAATTATCATTTCAATGCATTATAACATGAATAAATGATATATCTTATTTGCTATTTGGTTATACTACTATATTTTTCTAGCCAAATGACAAATTACCTGGCACAATGAATTGCCAGAGTAGAGTAGATCAGAAATTTTGCTTTTACCTCACGTGCTCCAGAACGCAGTATATTTTCTGATCCAGCCAAATCAACAAGATTAAGTTTGCCACACTTAATCAACTCCTCATCACCAATTACAGTTTCTTTCACATAGACAGTAATGGTAAACACTGAATGCGAACGGCTGCACCAAAATACGTTCATCAAGTAAAACATTGCTTCTACAGACATGAATTCCAACGACAAAAATAAAAGGAAACCTAACTACCTGCTTCTCTTGTTAAGCAATGTCTCTGAAGTGCGCCTCTTAGATGCCCCTCGTTCCAACAGAGTGTAAATTTCATTAACACTGTATACCGATTCTTCTTCAAGGCCTCTCACCACCACACTACCTTTTCCATCTTCCATAAGGGCTACAGGTTTCTTTATTTTTTCTTCTATAGGCCTGGTAGAATTGTCTTCTGGGGACAACAGATCAGTTATTTCTTCATTATAAAGCTCAAGGAATGTGACTTTCATGCTATAGTCAGCATTTTGTGCTTCCAAAATATCAAAAATTTGACGAACTGCTCTTGGGATGACACCAGCCTCAGCAGTTAAATCACCGCTCTGTATATAAATCACAGCATTTAACACAATTTCCATGATAAGAAAACATCGGTGATATAACATAATATAACCAGTGGAATGAAACGCAGGTTGAATGACAAAATGCATACCTTATTTCTCATTCCACCCTCCATTGTATAAGTTTTACCAGTCCCAGTTTGACCATAGGCAAAGACAGTGCAATTGAAACCATCAAGAACTTCATTGACAATTGGGGAAATGGCTTGGTCGTATATCGATCTCTGTTGTGCTTTAGGTCCAAAAACCTTATCAAACAGATTAAAAAACACATGTTAGTAAAATATTACAATATATTATAACTTGCAAATGATCATAGTAAGATAGTCCAAAAAATAGAAGTATAAGTTAGGAAAGTATACCTTGTCAAAATTGAAAACTCTATCAACCTGTTTGTTAGCTATAGTCTGCGTAACAACCACTTCCTTTTTATTTTCATTACATGTCACCATCTTAGGAACATTAGACTTTTGTTCATCATCGCTTAAGGGCCTGAAATTAGAAATTTTAAAATTAAATTCTTAATTACTGAGAAACAATACACACATCATCACAAACAATCAAACTAAGAAAATTTGTAATTCACCAATACACATATCACAAACAACACACAAATCTCAAAACTTTAATCGACCATCAAAAAACAAAAAACAACCCTAAGCTCATTAGCTCAAAATACACACATCATGTTGTTGGAGATAATTATAGAAACAAAATACTAAAAGTGAAATTCAAAGAAGAATGACCTGCATCGAAGCAAAACTTGAACATTAGTCTCTTTATCTTTGCTGTCATGACGGAATGAACTCCGATCAGAACCTCTTGAATCAGGACGACGACGTTCAGGTCGAGGTGTCAAAAATGGAGACGGAGATGCTGTCATCATCCCTAATCCAACTTTCTTAGACTGATCAGGAGTCATCGACATCGTTTTCAACAAACTGCTAAAAATATCCTCAAAAAAACAAAACCCTAATTAGCGTATAAATATGAGGAAATAAAAATCATCGGTCTGGTAGACTTGTATTGTTCAAAACGAAAAGCAGAGAATCGGAAAATAAAGATGGAATTGAAAGCTTACTTGATTGGAGAATCTGATGAAAGGTGAATTGAAAAGAGATTTGATTCGGCAATTTTATTTATTGTAATTTGATAATGTGAATCTTAATTTGAGAAGTGAATTTGAAAATGAGAAGGTGAATGAAGAAGGGTTACGTGGCTTTTATCAACGGCAACTTATGTAGGGCTTAATAGCCGTTAAGCAATCTACGCTCTTCAGTTCCTCCAACCCAATTTTCAAAGTTCAAACTAGCTCTAAATAAAGTTTGAATTTTAAATAATGTCAGTATCAGCTTTATTAATGAAATAAATAAATGTTATCTAGTCATACTAGGAGTGAAAAATATATTAATATTCCTAAAATAATACTTATTATTTTGTGAATAATATATTTGAACCAAAAAAAGTGAATATAAATATTACTAATAATATATTGGCTTAATTGCATTTTTGGTCCCTTATTATAGGTGAAAATTGAAAGTAGTCCCCCATTTTGTTTGTCCCCAATTTTAGTCTCCCAAACAGAATGTGATACCAAATCATGAGTTGTCATTTTTTTAATGACGTGGGAGACGCTTACGTGGAATAAACTTATTATTATATTATTTCTGATTAAAAAATATAATTTTTATTTTCAAAAATCATTTTAATAATTGTGAAATATTTTTAAAAATATAATTAAATTGTTAAAATTGTTTAATTTAATTTAATTTTAACAATTTAATTATATTTTTAACAATTTAATTATATTTAAATTGTTAAAATTGTTTATTTAATTTAAAAATATAATTAAATTGTTAAAATTGTTTAATTTTAACAATTTAATTATATTTTTAAAAATATTTTACAATTATTAAAATGATTTTTGAAAATAAAAATTATATTTTTTAATCAGAAATAATATAATAATAAATTTATTCTACGTATGCGTCTGCCATCAAATTCAACTCATCATGATTTGACATCAAATTCTGTTTGAGGGACTAAAACTGGAGACAAACAAAATAGGAGGACTACTTTCAATTTTCACCTATAATAGGGGGACCAAAAGTACAATTAAGCCTAATATATTTATGTAGTTTAACAAGTTAAGAAACTCATTCAATGTAGTTCTCTAAAATAAAACTCATTCAATGTATTTAAAAAGAAAATAAAGAAATTCGTGGTTCTTATAATTTAAAATGAAAATGTTAATAAAATATTTTATTTTTTAATTTAAAATTTGTCCTTCTAAATACAACTTTTAAATATTATTTATATTATTTTATGTTCTAAATACAACTTTTAAATATTATTTATATTATTTTATGTCCTTTCTGTTGTGATTTAATATGACAGAGTTCAAAGAGAAAAAATAAAACAATTATTATATGAATGCAGGCAAGTTTTATGATTCTTGTTAAGAATGAGTCTTTGAAATTCATTAGAAGGAGACACAAATATGAAAATTAAATGAACTTTGTGAAATGTTATAATTGGTTAGTCAATATGCACTTTTGTTATCTTTACGCCAAATGTGAATAATTTGAATTTATCAGTTTCAAACTCAAAAAGTCTCGAATATGATACGACGAACCAGGATAAAGACGCTCGGCGTTAATTCTGATATTTTTTGTTACCATGTCAATAAAGAAATTTGAATCGTCCTCCATTTGAAGTTGGAACAATTGGCGTCTTTGTGTCATTATCTCACATCTTTGCGTTAAAAGCATCACAATTGCTTAGTTTTCTGATAATACCCCTTGATTTATTTGTCATCTACCTCTTTAAGTAAACCTCCACACCCCGTCATATCTTATGTAAGTTGGTAAGCTTCATTGCAGTTCAACTTAACTCACTCGTCCCTAGGTCTGTTTCAATCAATGAACATTGTGTAGCTCTATGGGTGGTCATTTTGGTAATTGTCCGGATAGGTTGTAAGTTTTCGGAAATTTTCATCAAATGTAGATTTGCTCATCCACTTCCACAAGTTTCAGCAAGTGACCATGAAGATAGACGTACAAAATTACGAATCCAAAAGGACATATAATTGAAAAAACTCTCTAGCCAAACATAGAATCGAAAATCGTAAATTATAAATCAATATTTGTAAAATAATAGAGTTGACAAGGTGCATAGGATCGGCCTAAGGATAAAACTACTAAAACTACCATTTTAGACTCCATAAAAAACAAAAATTTACTTAATAAAAATACCTTAAAAAATTAACTTAATAAAAAGACCTCTTGGTCAAATATTTTCAAAACTAAAACTAATAAAATTTTATCTAAATATAATATTGTCTCAACAAATTTTAAATCAAACTATGTTTATTATCAATTGAAAAAGAAATAATATATAATATTAATTATATTAATTTAATAAATAAATTTATATAATATATTTTGAAATACTTCACATTAAAATCTCATATAGACTTCGACATGCATTAGGTGCGCTCTAAGGTACACCTTACTGATAATAACATCCCAAGATGAGCAATAGCCATTATGTGATTGCTTATGGGCTTACTTTTTTTTCTTTCTTTTTCTTACTTGTTCTCTTGCATCTCTCTCTTTATTACTTTTTCCTCTCAAACAAACATCCCCTCAGAGCGACTAAAAGAAAGAGCAAGGGTGAAACAGTGTCGTCATGGGACAGTCAAGGCTATCCAAAAAATAAAGTTGCTGTTTGATTTTCTTTTGTAAAACTGTTTTTTAATTTTTAAAAGTTTTAAAAGAAAAACATATTTGTAAAAACTGTTTTTCAAAATTATTTTTATTTTTATAGTTTTTAAAAATAAAAAACTAGATCAGATTTTAAATGTCCTGATTTTTAATTTTACTCTTTACATTTAATAAACATAAAGAAAAAAAACACGGAAAATACATTATTTTCATTAATGAAAAAATTGTAATTATTTAATAACTATCATGTATTTTTCTTCGTGTTTTCTCTATCTCATGTGTAAAATTATTCTATGTGACTATCACCATGTATCCATTCTACCCATTCATATCATTGAGATACTAATTCTTGTAAAAAAAAAATCTTGAGTTGTTAATTAATAATTATAAGCAATATATGTTGGTGTCTTTTATATTTTATAAAAGTGATAATTTAATTTTTTATATCTTTTTATAATACAAATGTTTTTCAAGTTTAAATTAGTTTATGTGCAGGTAATTTGAGTTTTTAGTTTCTCGATTTTTTTTTTTTTAAGTTAGATCATGTTTACATTATTTTTTATTTATTTCACCTTAAATAAGACTATACAATTGAATACATCTTATTATTAGAAATTCTATTATATGTTAGAGTAATAAAAGTCTATCCTACTAATTCTTTAAGAAATAATTATCAAATCTTATAAATTATTAAAAAGAGAAAGAAAAAATAACCACTTGATTGGCAAATCTATTAAACCTTTTGTCACTTTCGGTCTCTAAACACAACATCATAGACAACTTTGTTATAAACACATATTATCAATAGAAGACTTATAAACAAATTGAATGAGAAGTTCTTTTTTTATAAATAATTTAGTTGTTTTACGTTAAAAAGGATATTTTTAATCTATTTAGGCGTATAAAACTATAGTTGACCTATTATTTTTTTGTTTTTTAAAACTAGCTCAAAGAGACCCTTTTTTAAAGTTAACATATAAATAGCAACAAAAAAAAAACTACTATTTGAGTCATTCCAAATTTACTCATAATAATTTTTAACAAAAAAGCATATTTTTTTAGTTGTAATGCCCGATCTTTAGCCTGTTGGGTTGATCAAGCTCAACCCCATTTTTAATATGGACTAAATAGCACTGACTAAATTTTTAAAGACTTGGTCTATACTAATATGTGAGTCAAACAGTTTGACCTATTTAGTCTTACTCATTTTGACAACTCTAATTATAGTTCACAATTGTATGTGAATGATTGATATTTTTATAGTATATATATAATATAAACCATCTGATCTCAAATTAATAATCAAAATTGATAATGTGTGCAACCATATAATATAATGATATAATTGCATGGAATTTAAGTTTCTATTTTTTCTTGTCTTACCATAAATTCCAAAATATACTTACATAAGTTGAGTGATGTAGCAAAATAATAAATTTTGAAATAATTTTATATTAATGATGCGTATCATTTATTTTCAAATGTTTATAATATAACTCTTTATGAGCTATTATTTTCTAAATGTATTTTTTCACTTTCAAATTTAAATTAATTTTTCTAAAAATAAAATAAATTGTTTAGTGTAGGGATGTAATGATCGATTTTGTTTGATTTTTAAAAGAGAAAAAGTTCAAATCAATAAAAAATAATTTATTTTATTTTGTTCAATTTTTTAAATATTTTTTTCATAAAATTTGTATTGAACCAAATCGGTCAACACCATGTTTGTTAGGTTTGATTCAATTGTTGATATTTTTTAAAAATTGACAAAATTTAACTTCATTCATAACACTAGATTTTTTTATTATGCAATTGAGTAAACTACAATAAATATATATATATATATATATATATATATATTATGAGTAATAATTTGAGTTTGATGTGACAAGTTACACATAGAAAATATAAATTGACCCAAATAAAATTAATCGATTAAAATATCAAATTACATTAAAATTTATCTAACTCATATATATTCTCGTTACACGCAAATTAAACTCTTAGAATATATATAAAAGTAGAATCACTGCATTCATGTTAACAAACTATCCATGACTATTCAATTGAAATTTAATAATTTAAATTTAACTTAATTTTTTAATGTTAAAATTAAATTTTTTTTGGGGTTCAATCTCTATGCATCGCATTCATACAAGTTAATTTGAGTGCATAAATCCAAATTCATAAAGTAGACTCATGATCTTGATGAATCCCAAAATCTAACTCATCTAACTTTTTTTAATAAAAGAAATTCATAAAAGTGGCCATTATGTTTAATAAGCTATTTTTATAAGAATAATTTTGTATATATATATATATATAAATTATAAGAATAAAGAGTTATAATTATTTATGGAAAAGATAATGTATACAACGACATATTATTATTATTATTATTATTATTAAACATAAAAAATGGATGAAAATATTTTCACAAAAATTAAAAACAGTTGAATTTTTATTTTCGAGTCGTAAAGATCCCTCGTTTAGCGGATTACAAAAGGTATATATATAAACTCCTCAGTCCTCACATCACATCAGATAGGTTAATTCTTTCTCTCGTCTTCACTCTTAATTCTTTCAATCTTTTTATCTAAAATTTAAAAGATTACATTTTCTCGCGTAGCTTTCTGTTATGAGCTGCAATTGGTTTCGGCCTCACTTTTTTGCGCTCCGTGTCATCTGCGTTTTGGGGATTTTCGAGGAATGAGGCTTGACGGGGTGAATTAGACCAATTCTTTTGTTTATCGTTCCTAACAGCTACAATAACGTCACGCTTCGGTTCTTGATTGTTCTATCACACTCCGATTCTTGATTCTTCAGTCACGCTTCCGTTCTCTGTTGTTCAATCTTGCAAGATTTTGTGATTCTTATTCTGCGTCGGATGTTTGAGCCTTCATAATTCAAAATACTTGCAACAAGAATTCTTCCAACCCATGTTGAAAATTCGGTATGATATACTTGACCCTAAATGAAATCATATATATGAATTTTGTATTCTTTTGTAATATAGAATGCATATGGTGAAAGAGAATTGGAAAAATATAAATATAAATGAGATCAAATGAAAAGATTAGTGGGTATTATTCTAAATTGGTTGTTATTGACCCTAAATGTAACATCTACAAATTTACACTTACAGTATCAAATGTGGACAATGTTTTTGAGAATTGACGTCTCTTTCAAAAATCGAGATAGTATCATAGAAGGTTATTTATCCTAAAGGCTGTATGAACTTTCTGTTTATAACGTGAAATGTGGACGATGTCTTTGAGATTTGACGGTCATTTCGAAAATCAGGATGAAATTGGTAGACTTAATGGCCATTTCAAAAATTGAGATGGTAAGATTGATTGTTATTGACCCTAAAGCAAATCTCTACAAATTTTCACTTACAATGTGAAATGTGGACAATGATTTTGTGAATTGACGTCCCTTTCAAAAATCGAGATGGTATAACCGAAGGTTATTTACCCTAAATGCTATATGAACTTTGTGTTCATAGTGTGAAATATGGATCATGTCCTTGAGACTTGACGTCCATTTCAAAAATCAGGATGGTATTGGTATACTTGATGGTTGTTGACCCTAAATGAAATCACTATGTCAATTTTGTATTGACAATGTAAACTGTGAATAGTGTTCTTTATATTTAATGACCCTTTCAAAAATTAAGATGGTAAAATTGGTTGTTATTGACCCTAAATGAAATCTCTACAAATTTGCACTTATAATGTGAAATGTGGACAATGTTTTTGTGAATTGATGTCCCTTTCAAAAATCGAGACAACATAATATAAGGTTATTTACCCTAAAGGCTATATGAACTTTGTGTTCATAGCGTAAAATGTGGATGATGATGTCCTTGAGACTTGGCGGCCATTTCGAAAATCAGGATGATATTGGTATATTTGATGGTCGTTGACCCTAAATGAAATCACTATGTGCATTTTGTATTGGCAATGTATACTATGAATGGTGTTCATGAGGCTTAGCAACCCTTTCAAAGATTGAGATGGTAAAATCGGTAGTTATTGACCCTAAATGAAATTACTATGAATTTTGCACTCATAGTGTGAATGTGGACAATGTTCTAAGACTTGACACCCTTTTGAAAAACCGAGATGATATAATTGGCGGTTATTTACCCTAAATATAATCGCTATATGAACTTTGTGTTCATAGCGTGAAATACGGATGATGTCCTTGAGACATGATGGCCCTTCCAAAGATTGAAGCAGTATACTTGATGGTTGTTGACCCTAAATGAAATTACTATGTGAGTTTTCTATTAATAGTGTAAAATGTGGATAATGTTCTTTTAAGCCTTGACTACCCTTTCATAAATTTAGATGGTATAATTGGAAATTATTGACCTTAAATGAAATCACCATGTGAATTTTGTACTCAGCGAGAAATATGGACGATGTTCTTCAAATTTGATGATATAATCAATAATTATTTACACTAAATGTAATCGCTACATGAACTTTGTATTCATATCTTGTGAAATGTGGAATGTATTCTAAAGACATGATGATGACCCTTTCAAAAATTGGGATGATATATTTGTTGGTTATTGGCTCTTAATGAAATCATATGTGAATTTGGTATTGACAATGTGAAATGTGGACAATGTTCTTAAGACTTGATGTCCCTAAGAGGATTCACAAAAAAAAGAAATAATACTCATTTTGATAGAGAAAAAATAGTGAATCAGACTTGATGCCCCTAATGCAAAACAAATCTTAAAGAGATAAATATAAAAAGATATAAAACTTATCAGCCCTTTTCAAAAAATGAGATGATATAAATCTTTATTGTTAATGTGAAATTGGATGGTGTGCACTGCGCCTTGATGAGTCATGGACTCTGGTTGCAAATATATTTGAGATGAGAAGCTATGACATCGATAATCCTAAATTCAATTACAAGATAAATTGTATAAAATTGGGTTGGTATACTTGACGGTTAATGGCCTTAAATGCAATCATTATATGGATTTTGTATTCATAATGGGAAGTATATAATGTTTTTGAGAATTGATGGACCTTTCTGCAATAACAATATGAAATGAATCTTTATCTTCGATGAAAAATAGTAACGGGTGCCTAGTTCCTTGATGAGTTGGTGATTCTAATTGCAAGTATTATATTTGACATGGTATGCTTGAGCATTGATGACCCTAATTCGATTGCTCTATGAATTATATAACCTTGTATATCCGCTAAATATATGAAAATTGAAGAGCAAGAATAATTTCATACTTTCTTTGAGACAACTCAAAAATTAGAAATCTATATGGAGTGCTTGAAGTGATTTTTATCATAGAATATAATATTTAACACTAGATCAATATTGTAAGTTGTCTCCATCACTTCTTGTGTCTGCCGCAAATTTCGTTTGATTTGATGAGTTCGTCTCTCCTTATTGTCCCATAAATTTCGTTTTACATTGTCATACTGATGTTTTGATGTGATTGTTAATATTTAAATTATGTAATGCTACTTATCTTTAGTTTTTAGACATCCTCTCCTAAAAGAAATTTCTAGTTGCATAATAGTGAGTTTCTGTGTTTTTTTTATTGCTAGGAGTTGTGTGATCAATGAATAGAGAAGTTCTGCATGTATTATGTTAAACAAAATTGAACTTTGGAATTCTCTTAGGTTTATGATAGTTTCATGGTGTAATTGCAGTACTTCAATCAGATATTGACTGTTGTGCTTGAGGTGCTGGATGATTCAGATTCTTCAATCAGAGAGCTTGTGCTTTCATTGATAGTTGAAATGCTTAAAAACCAGGTTCTTACTCCTTTTGTGCCATTTTTTTTTTATCAGATCATGCTCTTGCTCATTTCTGTGCAAATATTTTTCTTTCTGTTGGCATATCAATATGCTAAGAGGTTGTTTTATCTTTGCATTTGTTGTTTACAGAAAGATGCCATGGAAAATTCAGTTGAGATTGTAATTGAAAAGCTGCTTAATGTTACAAAGGATATTGTTCCCAAGGTAACTGATTTAATCTAATCCTATTCTAATTTGCCTTGTGCACAGTTTTCCCTCTTTTTCTAAGTCTCAGAGTTTTCATCCTTTCTTCAGGTCTCAAATGAAGCCGAACACTGCCTGACAATTGTTTTATCTCAGAATGATCCATTCAGATGTTTAAGTGTACGTACTGGGACAAACAAGAAAATTCTCTAGAAGAGCCTTTACTCTAAAAGAATGGCCATCAGTCTATCTACTTGGTTTTTCCATGGAAAACTGGATTAAAGACAATATTTGATTCAGTCTGGTTGTCACAAACTAGTTTTATCTCCTTGACATAATGCAATATGAGCTGTTTGGAGTGATTTCTGAGACAAGGTAAATTTATGTGTAGTTGCTGCCGTTGCATGGTATTTCACGACTATGTCTTGCATCCTTTCCTCCATGAGCCTTATTCAACTAAGTAGGGTCGGCAATATGAATTAAAAGACTACATATCATATAATATAGCATATCTCGATCCAACTCATTAATCTCTAAGTGTTTCTTAATAGTTTCCCTTTTAGTTTTTTAGGTTTCTCTACCTCTAGCGATTTAAATATCCTCTATCTGATTTAGTCTCTTTACAACATACTCTACAAGTCTTCTCTCCACATCCCAAACCACCTAATCCAAGTTGCCACAATCTTTTCTATGATAGTTGCCACCCCAACTCTCTCTAACGGTGTCATTCCTAATCCTGTCACGTCTAGTCTTTCAACACATCCAACACAACATTGTCATCTCATTAACCCTCTCATTTGATATGCTCCCATATATATATATATATATTTAGGAGTAGCATCAAATCATATATATCATCATATATATCAGTGCGTGCAAGTAAAATCCATGTGTACGTGTCATACACTAGCACACACAAGAAGTAGTTCCTTTTTTTCTTTATTAATTTATGTTCATGATCACCATCTTTATTAAATTTCGAATTATTTAGAGTTCTTGACATGTCCATTTATTTATATCATGTTGTAACCATACCACATACAAGAGTTAACATTTTTGTGCATATATAAATTTGCTTCTTAAAGGTTGTTTAACTAAATATTATTCCCTTCAGATTGTAGGGCTGCTCTCTCAAGTTGAACTGATGGCTTAGTTACCCTCATTTCTACCTGCATTGTTTGAAGCTTTTGGAAACCAGAGTGCTGATGTCCGTAAGGTATTTGGGGTCTTTTGTTGGCATCCATTATCTAATAGTCCTTTCACTCAACAGACTTAATGAAAGATTAAGTGGTAAAATATATCTTGTTAGTCTGAGAACATTGTGACGCGGTGTGTGTAGTTTCCAACCAATTCATCCGACTGGAGATTAGGGGTGTGTATGCCTTTCCAACAAATGGTTTGGGGATTTCAAATGCCAAACCAAACACACTCTCTAGATGCTTGTGGTATCCTCAGCTTACCTTAGTCACCAAAACTTACTGTGCACCTCCCTTAATTAGGCAAATTTGATCAGTAAACAGTTTGCTTTTTTCCTATTAGGTTCAAATATTTGAACATTATTTTTAGTTGTTTTTCAAGATGATGGACTATAGTTTACATAAGGGATGATAAATGTGACTGTCTTTCTCGGAAATAATTTTGTTTGAATGAGAGTATTGTTTTTTGCATATCCTTTTTATCCATTATGTTAGTGGCCTCATAAATTATTCTTACTTTATTTTAATGTTGGATGGAACAGACTGTTGTTTTCTGTCTGGTGGATAGTTATATCATGCCTAGAAAGCTTTCTTGCCATATTTGGAAGGACTTAACAGCACACAGTTGAAGTTGGTTACCATTTACGCAAATCGGACTTAACAGCACACAGTTGAAGTTGGTTACCATTTACGCAAATCGGACTTAACAGCACACAGTTGAAGTTGGTTACCATTTACGCAAATCGAACTTAACAGCACACAGTTGAAGTTGGTTACCATTTACGCAAATCGGACTTAACAACACACAGTTGAAGTTGGTTACCATTTACGCAAATCGAACTTAACAGCACACAGTTGAAGTTGGTTACCATTTACGCAAATCGAATCTCACAGACAAGGACAGGAAAACCAATTGATGCTGCTAACGATTAGTAGGTTCGCTGGGAAAGAACATTTATGGGTTTTGAATATTTTCCTATTCATTGTTGTGTATTTTGTATATTGTGTGCATGAAATTTTTGTGGGTTTTCCGTTTTCTTTTTTACCTTTGTCTTGTATTTGTTTTCCATTTTCCCTAAAAATGAATGTCAGATTTAAAGAGTGTAATTTACATACTTGGATTATATGATGATGATTTGTTTTAAGGTAATGAAAAGAAATATATGTTTAAACTTGTTTGTAATTTTGTAATGGTAGTTTTATAATGAATCAAATTATTGAAATTAATTTAGTTTTTAGAATTGCAGTAAATAAATTAGTAAATCAGTTCGATGTATATCACTGAAATTCAGTGCATGTTTGGTGTTGGTGAACATATAACCATTCTCTAAGATAATGTTTAATGTTTAATACAGTAATAAGATAAATCAATAAAAATTCAAAAAACAATCATAAATCAATAAAAAGTCATAAATCAGATGCATGCAAAAATTATATGTTTGCATTTAATGAAATGCATTCCCAAAATGATATGTGTAATAAGATAATTTGAGAAAACAAATAAAACCTGTTTTTTTCAATTGTAACTATAAACTCAATTATTTATTTTTTAAAATTTATTTATTAAAAATATATTAAAATTTGTGTTTACACATTTATAAATAGTTAAAGTTTGTTATTTTCTATAAAAAAATTTATATACGGAAACAAAATAAATATAACACTTATGGTAAAAGTTATGATTTAATAGTTAGTTTACAAGAAGAGTATGTTTACGTAACCTGTACAAATTAATTTGAATATATGTGTGAAATTTTATGAGTTGTTATAAGAGTGTTTAAAAAAATAATAAAAGTATTTTGTTTCAAACATAAAATTGTAGATTTTAAAAAACAAATTATATAGATTTATAAGATAAATAAATTATAGTTTGATATATATATATATATATATATTAATTAGATGAATTATATATATTAATTAATATAGACATTATGATGTATGTTGTTATAATTTTAAATTATCGTTTTTGAGTCTAATATACGAAGATGACATGTTTTTCTTGCTAAATGAATTAACCTAACCAAAATGACATGCATATGTATAGTTTCCGTGCATCATGTGAATTGTTATGTATAGAAAGACTAAAATTTATTTTACTAATTTTTTAATTATTAAAATTGTTCTTTTTTTATTAGAGGCCTATTTTTAAAATTATAGTAACATCTTCGTACTTTTTAAAATGACAATGACTTTACATATTTAGACCACGTGCAATTATATATCAATTATATATGAATAATCAATATTGTGAATATTGTTCCATTAAAATTTGATAGTTTAAAAATAAATATTTAATTCTTTTTTTAAATAAAAAAATTCTAATATTTAATATTGAATTATGTGATCTTTATCAAACGATCTTTGTATTGTGTGCAGTTCTAATTAGACACAATCCAACTCAACATTTACAATTACAAATGTCAAATAAGTTGAAAATGTTTAATTACAATTGAGTGGTTTGGAATTCAAAATTTGATTTTAATTATTATTTTTAATATGTGATTTAAATTATTTTTAATAGTTTGAAACATGAATATTTGATTTTATTCGAATAGTTCTGATGTGTTTGATTGTATTACAGTCGACCCTCTCAGTGAATCCCAATCTATATCAAAATGTATCATGATTTTTCTTCAACTTGACAGTCGTTAACACCACTAATTTATATGACACACTTCTTTGTCTAGTCTTGAACATCAGTCGATTGTGGACGAGTTTTGTCTCCAAATTTGCCAATTCGACCAAAATCGATTGTGTCATATTTCTGTCCAATTTCAACCAATTATATCATCGATTTGAGCGGATTGCGAGTAAAATAAGTTTACGTGTATTGAGTTTTTTTTGTTGGTTTCCATTTATTTTCTCAAGTAAAGAAAGTTGTCATACATTTTTTTTATTAGATTCTGATAAAAAAAATTCTTTCAAAATGGTCTATATGGCAAGTAGAGAAGAGTGTCATTGAGTAATTTGAGTTATCATAAGAAAAATGAAGAAAATATATTTAGTAAGTGAAACTATCCTTTTTATATCTAAGATTTTCAACCCTACCCATCGATCACTCGAGGTTGAGTATCAAGTAAGTAAAACTATCTCTTTTTACCAAATGAATCCACCAATTTTGCTGAAAAAATATCGGATTCGAATTGGTTTTATTGGGTAAGCTCAACATACTCACCCCTAAAATTTGATCTCCCCTACCACATTTTTATTTTTATTTTTAGTTAATTTACTTTGGACGGATGGCCATTTCTCGCGAGTATCTCCTTCAATCCTCTTAATTTTCATATTATTTTTCTTAATTGAAAAAATTTATTGAAAAATTATTAAGAATATTATATATCCATCAATAATAGTAATTTGACTAAAAAACAATAATAACAGTAATTAATTGGTTTAAATTAGTAATAGACTATATGCAAATTATAGAAATTAGGTAAAAATGTCGGTAATTGACACAATAAATATGTTTGTAATATACCGATAATATTTTTTTTTATTATAATCTACATTAAATATAGTCTGCATTTTTTATAGTTTATTTTAATCTAATATATATATATATATATATATATATTGGCTAAATTACATTTGTGGTCCCTTAACTTAATTTCAGGTAACGTTTTAGTCCTTTTTTTTTTCTGAGTTGATCCTTTATTTTAATTTTAAGTGATAATTTGATATTTTATGTTTTAAAATATCAACAATGTTGTCCTTTTTTTTACAAAAATTCAAAAAAATCATCAAATGTTTTAACCAAAACTCATAAAATTCACTATGATCTTCAATAAAATGCAAATTTAATCAAATTCATAACTTAAATCTTGAAATAACCTCGTAAAATTATTATTATTATTATTATTATTATTATTGTTATTATTTTGAAGATCACGTACTAGCAGGTGTTAAATAATCATCAAAGTTGCAATGACAACCCGAATTAACATCTCACTTTACATAAACACTTGCATAGTCTCGGACAACATGCAAGTACATCAATTAGAAAATTTGTATATACGATATACTAATGACTTTTCGAGCTAGAGTTTGTGCACATTTTTACTATGCAGGAGTTCATTACTACCTTACGTAAGTTAACAAAGCAAAACAGTTCTACATAACTACCTTACTTAAGTTAACAAAGCAAACAGTTCTACATAATTACCTTGATTTCAGTAAGTCAGATTCCCTTTATGACCTTCTACATTTGGTTGAGAGAGATCTCGACAATGGACCTTATAAAGGTCAAATTAATACACATCTTTATCATGCATTGTGTGTCTTATGTTAATTTCAGGGAAAAAAAACACAACTCGATGAGGCTACTCCTAAAACAAGGAACACAACTAAACTCAAAACATACTACGATTGAGAGATTATCACTCCTTAAATGCCACAAGCTTGATCGTGACATCACAAATTAGTTCATTTCACGATAAAAGAGGACGTCTTTGACGACTTCGTATTTCAACTCCTTTCACGGGAAAGGGGAAAGTCTACCACGACTCCATAATCCTATCTCTTTCACTGCAAAGAAGGAAGCCTACACGACTTCACAATCCTACTCTTTTCACGACAAATGGGGAAGTCTACAATGACGTCACAATTCGACCTTTCAGAACAAAGAAGGAAGCCTATAGCGGCTTCACAATCCTACTTCATTCATAACAAAGAACGAAGCCTACGCAACTTCACAATCTGACTTCTTTCACAACAAAGAAGAAGGCTTGCCCGACCTAATACTAGTGCACAACATCTAAACGACTTATTTCAAAACAAAGAAGGAGGCATACTCGGCCCAACACAACGTCACAACAACTTCTTTCGCTACTCAGAAGAAGTCTATATGGTTCAACCATCTTTTTGGGCTTGTATGAAAACTCAAGCAGACAAATTTCACCATGGAGAAGAAACCAATTCAACCTAAGCAAACTCCCTCAACATATACGCCCCTGCCTACACAACAACATTTACTCAACGATCTTCTTCTATTTTTCAACAAGTGAGAGTGCACGCGCCTACTCAACTATGTTTACTCAATTATGCGTACCTGTCTCAAAAGATACCACCCTACTTTGGGAAATTCTCGTAGATCCAACCTCTACGACAAGGCCTTATGCAACCTTATAAGTCATGGCCTCCCTCACTCAAGACAAAGACTTAGGGACAACGACTTGAACGAAATCATTCCTCACATTATAAATAAAACTTTTCTAACACATCTAAAGTTAAAATTTATGACAATATATTTTTATGCATGTCTTCTTTACATTTGGGACAACACTCGCCAAAAAAGACAACTCGAGTCCCCCGCCTAACTCCTTAGTTCAGGTAAAACGGTCATCGACCCTTCACAAAGCATTTTAGTTGCAATGGCCATGTCAAGTTGGTACACATCCCACTATTGTACTACTATTTATAAAGTCATATAACTGAATATATACTGACACATGTTCATACCACAATATGATAAAATTGCATATTTCAACTAACATTGCAGGATAATAAGCCAAAAATGATAATACTTATAAGTCGATTTCTCATGCTAGCATAAACAATCGACTTGGGGTCGTCTGCTTTTCAGACTAGACTTTAGGGTTAGCCTAAGCCCAATATTACTTTATCTCATGCTATATATGACACATTCCGTGCCATTTTTTTTTAATAATAATAATAATAATAATAATTAATTAATTAATTAATTAATTGATAATAATTAAATAAAAACCAAAACCTCTTTCCACCTCATTTCTAATCCCTTCCTTTTCTCTCTCCCTCTTTCTCGGCAAACCATTTCCCCCTCCCCCCATTTTTGTTTGTTTTTTTTCTTTCTTTCTTTCCTTCCTTCTCCTTGATTCTTTTCTCCCTTTACTACTCAAACCATCAACCATTAACAAATGAATTTAACCTCCTCACAACTATTGAAAAATGTTATTGGTTAGGATTTTTGAGTTAGAGTTTGTGCTCTAGAGAAAAGGGGTTGAAACTCTTTGAGGTAAGTACACAACTCTAATCCTACTATGAATTCATAGAAAAATGTAGATTTGAGTACAAATCTTATTTTTGTGCTTAAGGTATATTTAAATAATTTTTAGGCTTTCCTAGAGCTAGTTAAACTTTAGAATAATTTTTCCAAAATTTTGGAAATATTCTTGATGCTCAGATTTGTCCGCTGAGATCCTGCTACTTTGAGAATTGTTGGAAAGCAAAGTTAGACGATTCTCCATAGTAGTGAGTTGACGACAATCATCGTCATATATTTTTATACTGCTATTATTATTGTTTTACTTGTTTTTTATATTAAAGTATTTATTGAAAAATTTGAGAAACACAACCTTTGAATTTTATTTTAATTTCATCAATTATTTAATTTAATGATCTTTATTATTATTTGTTGGATTTACGTATGATTTAAAGTATTTAAATATTTATTTGTTATGCGAGTGAATATATTTTTCATCAATTTCGATGAAATAATTTTAAACGCATGTTTTGGGAATCCGTGATATAATTGTGAAATCGTTAACGGCGTTAGGTGCACCTAGTTACCACGTTTTGATTAGGAAGAGTTAACCGTTAGATGGAGCCGCCCCTACGAGAGAGGTCATCCGTAGGAGGAGAGGGCTATCAACGATATGTAAGCTCCCTAATTGATACGTGATGAGTTGCGGGATTGAGAGGAGAGGGTCATTCGTTAGATGGAGCCGCCCCTAAGCGAAAGGTCACCCTTAAGAGGAGAGGGCTATCAATGAGATAAAGCCGCCTCTTGGTTCTAAAAATTTGTATTGTTACTTGTTTGACTTTTATGATGATTTTAAGGTTCATTTTGATTTCGTTTCGTTATCAACTGAATTTTTAATATTTATGCCAAGCGATAAAACCGTTATTCGTGTCTTTTGTGTTTTCCCTTCTAATTGATGGTGGTTGTTGTCTCTTCACTAAGTCTTTGTGACTTATCCTTTATGTTGCTTATTTTTTTCAGATTCGCAAGCAGCTGTGAGTAGGAGTCTAGTATTTGATTCAAGTCTCAACATAATTCCTTTTTGGTAGGCCTCTTTGATCGAGGACCAATTTTTGTAACATTTGTTGAATCTATGTAAATTGTAGTTATTTTGGAGTTTAGAAAGTTTATTTAGTTTGTTGGGAACTGTATTAAGAAACTTGATTATGTTATTTGAATTGTGACTGGATTGAAAATTTGATAGGGATTTCAAAATTTGGAAATGTTGAATTTACAAAGGATATTATGTCGAAATTTCGAGTAAAAAGTATATATATATATATATATATATATATATATATATATATATATATTAAATGGTAGTTAATTAATAGGCTTGTCAGGCTAGGAGTATAACTTGTGCGCCGCTCACGACATTTAAATTTCAGGTCGTGACAATATAAACCATGCCTCATGACCTAATAAGGTATGCTATCGTATACTCCTAACACAATTCAATGGTACATTGACTTGAGCTTTAGAATGTGTGCAAGTACACCCCACCAATGGACACCTACTTTGTAGATTCGGACTACACATGACCATTCAAAGACCCTCCTTCCTTCCTTCCCATCCACCATCTAGGTGAGATATCTCATTTCTAATATGAACAATTATTATTAATTAATACATTACTTTTTTCTTCCTTTTATGAAACTACTTTTCATATTAACAAAAAAATATTTATAATATAACTTTTGCGTATAATCCATTTATTTTCTAAATTATTTTATTCGTTTCAAACTTTAAATATATTTTGTTTAACAAACTCTATTTAGTGGAGTTTACACAAAGCAAGATTGAACATAAACATATAAGAACATATATATTGGTGATTCATTGGGGCCGGTGTTCTTTCTGGAATCCCAAGTCGATCCTCAATGTATTCGAAGCGCATATGTTGGTGATATATTTATCTTTTTGTTGTGAAAACGTACTCTGTTTCAAAGTTTTGGGTCAATTCTTTTGTTGGCTGTTCCTAACAGCTACGGTAACGTTTCGGTTCTTGATTGTTCAATCTTGCAAGATTTTGGGATTCTTATTCAAAATACTTGCAACATGGATTCTTCGACACATTGAAAATTCGGTATGATATACTTGACTGTTCTTGACCCTAAATGAAATGAGTTTAATTGATATGCATTGATAGTGGAAATTAGGTTTTCATTATCATTCAACAAGAGTTATTTATTTTTGCATCTCATGTCATTAAAGTAGGTGAAGTGGCAGAATGTGCATGTCTTCTTTTCTCAAAATCATAAGTATGAATTTTGTATTCTTTTGTAGTATAGAATATATATGGTGATTTTGAGATTTAAAATTGGAATAGTGTGAAATGAAATAACTATTTGAATTTGTTAGTTATAGATTGAAAAATATGGACCGTGTCTGGATGGCTTACTCTCATAGTCTCGTTACAAAAAAAAATCAAATGAGGAAATATAGAGACAACAAAAGGTAGTGAAAGAGAATTGGAAAAATAACATTAATGAGAACAAATGAAAAGATTAGTGTGTCAGTGTTGGTCTAAATTATTCTAAGAACCCTACTAAACTATTGTGGTTGTTGGATTTTGCACACTATATACTGTCGTTGAGTTTCTTTTAGTTGAATCTTGAGGTTTTGTTATAAGATCTCACTGCTTTCAAATTACTTGGAAGTGGTTTACTCTTATTGACATAATGTCATAGGTGCAAGCTCTTTCTCAACAATTTGTTATTTACCCTAAATGTAATCACTATATGAATTTTGTATTCGTAGCGTGAAGTGTAGACGATGTCTTTGAGACCACCCTTTCAAAAATTGAGATGGCAATACTAAAAAGTTCACAATGTGAATTTTGTATTGATAATGTGAAATGTAGACAATGTTCTTGAAGTTTAATGATGCTTTAAAAATTGAGATGGTAAAATTGTAGTTATTGTCCCTAAATAAAATTGCTGAATTTTGCATTGATAGTGTGAAATGTGGACCATGTTATTGAGAAGTCCTTTTCAAAAATTGAGATGGTATAATTGGCGGTTATTTATTCTAAATATAATCACTATATGAACTTTGTGTTCATAGCATGGAAGGTGGCCTATATGTCCTTGAGACTAGACGACCCTTTCAAATACCATGATGGAATACTTAATGATTGTTACTCTAAATAAATCACTTACGTGGATCTTGTATTGATAATGTGAAATGTGGATGGTGTTCTTAAGACTTAATGACCCTTTCGAAAATTGAGATGGTAAAATTAGTAGTTATTGACCCTTACAGATTTTGCACTTGTGTGAAATGTGGGCGATGTCTTTGAGGCTTGATGTCCCTTTCAAAAATTGAGATGGTATAATCGACAATCATTAACCCAAAATATAATTGCTATATGAACTTTTTATTCATAATATGTAATGTGGACGATGTCCTTGAGACTTGACGACCCTTCCAAAAATCAGGATGGAATACATTATGGTTGTTAACTCTAAATAAATCATTTATATGGATTTTGTATTGATAATGTGAAATGTAGATGGTGTTCTTGTGACTTAAGGATCCTTTTCAAAATTGGGATGGTAAAATTGGTAGTTATTATCCTAAACGAAATCACTATGAATTTTGTACTCAATATTAAATGTGGATAATGTTCTTTAGATTTGATGTCCTTTCAAAAATTGAGATGGTATAATCGACGATTATTTACCTTTAACATAATCGGTATGTCACATAATTGGTATGTCACATAAGGTGATTGGTTTCTTTATATGTCACATAAAATCAAAGGCTTCCATTCTTTGATAACATTATGGATTGGATTCATTCCCTTGGCTTTATGGATGATTGGATAGAATTCTAAGACCAGAAGGTTCTTCTGTTATAGAAAGGATTTGGACGACTATATGTACTTGTTTATTCAACTTAGGTACCAAAAATACAAGTGGGTTATTTCTCCAAAGTCAAAAAGGATGAAGTATATATGTCTGCATTGCTGATTTAAGTGTGTTGCGTGATCATTTTCTGAGATTGCCATTTTAAATTTAGTCAATTGGGAAATTTAGATACCAACACTGTTATGGAACTTCTTTATGGATGAGGATTCTTAAACACCTTTCCTTGTATTTTTTATCATGGAAGCTTTTATTTTTTTGTGAGGTTGCTAGTTTGATCCTAACAGATTTTTTTGAGGTTGCTTTGCTGTTTTACTGCCGATTCAGTTATATTCCTATACATTTTTATGGATGGGTGAAATAATTAAGCAGTAAAATTAAGGTGGTTTCGGATTGGAATCTAACCTCCAGCGTAATAAAGCTTTGTAAGAATAAATTAATGAATAATTAAATATATAATGATGATTCATGTGAAAGAATATAAATATTTCTGAAATCGTACAAATAATTTCTTTAAATATTAGCAATTTCATGAAAGGAAAGAGAAAGTGATAAATTAAATATTAGAGAATTATGGTTTTATTGCACTTACTCTTCATCATCTTATCCACGTGACAGATGATGTGTCTTTTAATGTCTTCAATATGTGAAAATCATATATTCTAAGATCATGTAATTATGATAGTTTTTTTGAATGTAAAAACTTAAACTTACAAGCTTTTGAGCACTTCATGACATGAATTCTAAAAGGTAACCAACATAGATTGTTTTTAATGTTGAAAAAAATGTTTGAGTGAAACACACATCCTTCAATTAATTTTGAAGTTTCTTATCAATAATTTTGTACTGAAGTTAGTGCTATGATGAAATGGGGCTGTTTTAATGTCTTTTGTCATTTTTCTCATATGTCCATGCAAAATTGCCAATTGATGCCAAGTTCTTTTTTTCACATCTGAAGATGAAGTTTTAAGTGTTTGGTTATGTGCTAATAGTTTGACATTGTTACCAGAAATAGTTTGACATTGTTTACTTGTTTATGCCCCTCAAAAAGGAGGGTTCCATTTATCTACATGTGGGTGGTGATGGACAAAATAGCCTTTGGCCTTTTTTGTTTTGAAAATTACTGGTAGCTATGATTTTCATTGATCTTGATTTACTCAATTCAACAAACCATGGCAGTCACCCCTTTATAATCGTGCGATCAAGTTGAACGATTCAAATTAAATTTAGTGTTTTTTTTTATTTAAACAATAAAGATTAAATCAACATTTTGTTTGAATATCACGTCAAAATCAAATAGTTATATGTATCTTTACTAGTAAAGTCATATGTGTGCTTACTGGTGAATGAGGAAAATGTAGGAAATTTGATATCAATTTTCATGCAGCAAAATGAAAAATCGATAATAAAAATACTCGTACTTAAAACCATAAATAGAAACATCATTATAGTCAAATTGTACATTATTTTTTTTTTCTTCTAAAAAGTCTATCGGCGTATAAAACTCACACACTAATACGGAGAAAGAGAGGTATTTTGAATTTCAAACTACACTTGAACTTATAAAACCGAAGAGATATTCAGGAGTTTATTTCGTTTTCTTTGTTTTAACACCTTCTCTCTCTTTCAATATTCCCTAACTATTAGGAATATATACTAAACTCTTCAAGATTGGATAGAAGGCAAGGAACCAAATCTTATGAATTCTTTTTCTTACTCAATATTGTTAAGTTCATGTTGATGTCCTCTTCCTCTTGAGCTTATATCCACCTAGTGTGCTATAATTTTCTTTATTAATTTAACCATACTATATGTCTCATTGATTTACTTGTATTTATATCAGGTTTAAATATATGTTTAATATCTATTTATATAATTACAAATTGTTAATACTCTAAAATTTTAAAGTTTTGTTGAGTATGATATCCGACATTAATTATTTTTTTTTATTATAAATTTAATTGATAGTAAAGTGAGAGAGTAGAGTAGACATATAAAAATGTGGTGTGCTAGTTTATGAAACATTGACTTGATTGGACTTCAGGTTTCAAGTGACTCCACCAAAATACAAATCTTATGCGACTCGAATGTTTAGAATATATAATGATTAATATAAAAAGATTGTGGTGATGAGAGAAAATAATGAGTAAAGAGAGAAAGTTGGGTGACTAATTTTTGTCTCCAAAGTCACACAATCCCTCCAAAAAAGTATAGAGAAAAAAAGTAATAATTGTAATGGTGATGTGATAAAAGAGATGTACCAGCTTTAATGTAGAGATAAGAATTAGCAAAATGCTTCTATTTCATTGATTGATCTGAATTGAATTGATTACAAGCTTTTATACAATTGATTTAGTGTTTAACTAACTGAACTATTAACAAACTAACAGAATGAGACTTGGACCATAAAACAAGTGAGACCACAAATCCATTACATAGAAACTAATACAAAAGACTAATAGGCCCAACAAATCATCCCTTAAACTAAACTTCAATTTGACATTGGTCTAATTCTCCATTCATCCTGCATAAGTTCAATTGATCACACAACATTTGAAACTTTTCTCTTCTTAGGGGCTTGATCATTATGTATGATAATTGTTCTTCTGTTTCGTAAAATTTCAATCTGATTACTTCATCAGCTACTAGGTTTCTCAAGAAATGAAACCTCACATGTACCTATAAGTTTACTTTTTCCATTTAAATTTTGATTTTTGGACAGTTTAATGGTGGAGTTATTATCACACAATATCAAAATTGATTCCTTCTAACAATGACCCAATTTGTCAAGTACTTTCCTTAACCATACAACTTGACAATCACATGAGGCAACTGCAAAAAATTCTACTTCTATTGTTGAGTGACCATAGGCTATTTTTTAGATGACCAGGAAATGAAACCTGTTCCAAGCAAGAACACACACACCTTGAAGTATTTTTTTCTATCATCAATATCTTCAGCATAATCACTGTTTGTGTATGCTAGCAAACCATCTTTTCCATTCCTACTATACATGATTTTAGTATTGACAGTCCCCTTCAAATATCTCATCTTTTTTTAATGGCTTGAAGGTGTGAAGTTGTTGGTTTCTCCATTGACTAGGCATACAACAAACATCAAATCAGGCCTTGGTGCAGTTAGATACATTAGCCTACCCCCCATTTGCTTGTAACTTTGTGGGATCAACTTCACTTCCAACTCCTTCTTTTCACAGTCTGCATTAACCTTCTCCGTTCCAAACCTTTCAAGTACTTTATTGGCATACTTGGTTTGATGAATGAAGATTCCATCTTCTTTCTGCACTACTTCAACTCCAAGAAAATAAATCATAATTCCCAAATTTTTCGCAACAAATTATTTCATCATGGATTCTTTGAATTCCAAGAACATATCTCTATCATTCCCCGTAAAAATCAGGTCAAATACCAAGAACATGTATTATAATTGTTTGTAAAAATCAGGCCATCCATATAGTGACTAACAATCAACAAGTTGTTGTTCATACCTTGTTTGACCAACAAGATATGCTTAAAGGTGCACTTCTCAAAGCCTTCATTCACAAAATATCTTTAAATTCTACTATACCAAACTCTAAGTGCTTGTCTTAGCCAATATAAAGCTTTTTTGAGCTTGTATACTTTAGTTTCTTCTTCTTTCACTGCATTACCCTTGAGGCTGCTCAACAAATAAACTTTATTGATTTCTCTATGTTTAAAAACATTTTGTTTACATTTAATTGATAAGCACTCTCTAATAGCTTCCAAAGCAATAGTAGTTCTTAACGTGTCCCACCTTGTCATAGGTGCAAAAACTTTTCTAAAATCAATCAATGCCTTTATTTTGAGAGTATCCTTTTGAAACAAGTCTTACCTTATATTTTTTAACTTCCCCAATTTCATTAAACTTAGTCTTGAAAATTCACTTTATATAATTGTCTTAGGACCAACTGCAAGAGTGATCAAAACCCAAGTTTCATGCTTATTGATTATTTTCATTTATGTGTCCATTGCTTTCCTCCATTTAATGTTCTTTGTTGCTTCTTTCAAACAATACAAGATCTTCTGCTTGAGTGAAAATGGCTAAATTGTGTTGCTCATCATCTGTAGACTGGTCTCCTTGAAGCTCATAATCATCCATCCAGACATGTCTTTTCCTACTTCATCTTGCAGTGTTATTGGACTCATGTTCATCATTTATGTTGGTACTTGGCACATTGTCATGTATATCAGTTTCCTGCTCCTCACTTTCTTCTATTGTACCTTATTCAACTTTAACCACTTCCTTCCTTGATTTTTCTGTCACATCAGGTTTATCTCCTAAGTCAAGCTTCTCACACTTCTTCTTTCAGATTCATTCTTCCAATTTCAATTTTCTGATTCAACAAATACAACATTTTTGCCGACGTGTAATTTTTTAGTCATCGGATCGTATAATCTATAAGCGCTTTGACTCTTCACAAATTCCAACTAGTACACACTTAAAACTCTTGTCATCCAACTCTTTCCATATATTATCTTACATAACCTATACGTCGAAACACATGATAAAAATACTGATGGTTTTATACCACTCCAAGTTTCGTGTGGAGTGGTATTTTCACAACAATGGTAGGGCTCTTATTTTGCACATATATTGACCAGTTAACAGCTTTTGACCATAATTCTTTTGGAATATCCTTTTTTGACAACATACTACGCACCATGTTCATAATTGATATATTTTCCTTTCATCCACTCTATTTTGTTATGGGGTGTAGGTTGCAAATCTTTCAACTTGCTATCTTCAATTGCCTTCAATTTTTTCTCGAGTGGCTCTCTCAGAAGGTGTTGTAACACCATAACTATGCTTCAATACTTCTTTGTTCAAAGGAGGTTTTCCATTAGCATCACCTAGTGGAGCTTTGTGCTAGATGTGTGGAGTAGAATTAGAAAAATGCTTCTGATGATTTCATTGATTCATCTAACTGAATTGATTACAAGCTTATATTAGTCACAAGTGTAAAGTGTAAGTTTAAGATATGCAAGAAACATTAGTCATCATCACACACAAATAACATTTGACTAAGTGTTGTGTACATTACACCTGATCAGACAATGAATGCCCATATGTGTTCAAATAAGCCTGCAAAATAAGGTTTCCCTTAATATGACCTCAAAAAATGGTTCAATTGTAGACCCTAATCATTTTTAATAAAATATAATGGATTTTGTCAAAAAAAAAGAGATGGAGTATTTACTAAAGATTATGAGGGTCCACTTTTGCACTATTGTTTTGAAATGTTAGGAAGACATATGTAACATTTTTGTCACTTTCCTAATATATATTCAAAACAAATTTTACTACATTATTCTCTTTCAACCTCCTACTTGTACATATTCATACAATATAAACCTATCAAAAGTTTAGTGATTTTTTCCACACATGAAAAAATATTCTATTATTTCAAAAGGAAGAATTTATTATAAGTATTATTTTGGAAGCTACAATAGCACATATGTATCTATAATCGATGTAGGTTTTGAATTTCCAGCAAAAATAAACACAAACTAATTATAAATAAAAAATTCAATGGCAGAAAAATGGTTAGAAGAAACCCATAAAACTAACAAGGCTTAAAATAAACGCAAACTAATTATAAGTTCGATATTTATCTAATAAAAAAATATAAATTTAAAAATAAAATTAATAAGGTTAAATTACAGTTTTAGTTTCCATATTTCATCTAAATCACGAAAATAGTTCTTCCATTTTATTTTTCTCCAATTTTAGTTTTTAAATAGAATTTTGATATAAAATTTAATAAAGTGTCAATTTTTCTGAGATTCTGTAGTGTAACGATTATACTTGACATCATAATGGTATGATGTGACTTAAAAAATTACATTTTATTGAATTTTTATCAAAATTTAATAGAAAGATTAAAACGAATGAGAAATAAAATAGAGAATTATTTTCGTCATTTAGTTAAAATAGGAGACCAAACACTATATTAATTAAGTCAACTAAAACAATCCAATAAAAAATAAGTTTATCACATCAACCAGTCCACTCGTATAATTATAATTAATCGGGAACCGTCAAAACCGATGTGAATTGCATGATTGAATTTGGATGAATTAACATAATTGATCGCAAACCTACCTAAATTTGAATGATATTCATTCAACCCTTTTATTTTTTGTGAATGAACATCTTTTATTGTAAACATTAGATCTAAAAAATCATTCAAAAAATATTTAATGAAGTTATAACAAACACTAAAATTAATTGTATGATAGCATTATAAGCTTGATCTGGCGATTCTAATTTATTGACAATGGAAAATACGTTTTTAAAAACACAGATATTTTTATTTATATTTATTTGAAGCAATATCAACACGAATGGTTTATAGTAAGTTTTGGCGTTCGAGAACAATCAAATAAGAGGAACAAAGCAGGGTTAATATTATCTTCTTCGACCACTTTAGCTATGAATTCTTCTCTCTTTAAAACACACCACTACCATCACCTCTCTTTCACTCACCGTCATTCTTCATTTCCAATAATACCCTTCTCTTTCTCCTTCACCTCTCATCCATTCTCTTCTTCATTTTCATTCTCATCATCATCATCATCCATCAAAGCCTCCTCCTCACCGTCACCGAAAAACGACAATCCGTTTAATAAAAAACCTCAAAACGCTTTTTTCCAATTGCTCCAAACCCTAAACCCCATTTTCTCACCTCTCTTCGAACCCGCTTACGTCGCTATAGCAGTTATCGCATTTTTCTTAATTCGCATTCAACACAACCACGCCGCCGCCACTTCCACACTTTTACCTCCGCCACCGGCGGAATCCTCCACCGCAACTACCGCCACTACAAAAAATCAAACCAGTAAAGAAAACAATAGCGCTATCGAAGAGCAATTGAAAAACAATTCCAACGATGCAAACGCTCTTCGTTCCCTCGTGGAGGAAAACGTAAGAGCACTCAAACTAAGCGAAGCTATTCGGTTCGTTGACCGATTAATCGAACTCGAACCGGAGGATTTTGATTTGCATCTTCTAAAAGCACATTTGCATAGTCACAATGGTGAACATGAACTGGCTAAGATAAGTTTCGAACTTGTTCTGAAGCAAGAGCCGGTTAACGCCGAAGCTTATCGCGGTCTTTTAATGGCAAATTTGGAATTGAATGAACCAATGGAGAGTTTTTTGAATAGGGTTGATCAAGTAGTGAAGTTTTTTGAAGAACAAAAAATGGACTCAGAAGTGAGGGAATTTAAGCTTTTGATTGCGCAGGTGAAGGTTATGGAAGAAGATTATTCTGGTGCTTTGAAGGTTTATGAGGAGATTGTGAAGCAAGAACCAAGAGATTTTAGACCATATTTGTGTCAGGGTGTTGTTTATACTTTGCTTAGAAATAATGATGAAGCTGAGAAACAGTTTGAAGAGTATAGAAGACTTGTACCTGAGAATCATCCTTATAAAGACTATTTTGAGGATAACACTAAGATTTTCTCCAAGAAGCTTGAAAGGGAAGGAATAGATGCAAAGAGTGGAGATTAGGAATCACAACCATGCGGTTTCTATACAGAGGTTGTTATTGTTCTTGTTTTGTTTTTTTCTAAAGTTATTTTAGTGCTCTTTGTATTGTTTTGTTAAATGATTTGGTTTGTAATTTAGGTGAATGGTACTGTGATTATTTTAGAAGAGTATTTTATGTTATAAAATAGAACTGGTGCATTAGAAAAGAACGATGAATATGATAGTTCAAAATTACGATAGCTCTAATAGTTGTAGTTGTGGATAGTGAGGTTTTCAGAAGAGTTTTGTGTTGTAGAATAGATTTGGTGCATTGGACTAATTTCAGGGCATCGTGTAAGTGCTTCTATTATAACGCCAATTATGTTTACTTCTATATGACATAGCTTCTACCTTTATTGATAATTGATTCAATCAACCACAGTGCTGAAAAACTTTTCCTTACTAAGAATGTGGATTTTGAAAATGGATATTCCTTTGGAGATTAAACTCATTATTCATTATATTGATATCTTGTTTGGTGTTGGAGTTATTCGAATTCATTTATTATGACATCCAATTATGCTCATTCACATTTGGTACTCTATTGATGGATTGTCTAGTTCAATTTTCGGTGATTGATATGAATCTTAGAACCTATCTATTGAAGCCTTTTCACATGAGTGGCCATTGAAATGCAGTGATTCATGTTTTTGATTTTCCCGTTTTTTGTATGTTACTCTATATTAAGTTTGAGTCAATCAAAGTATAAATTGTGTACTCGTCAAATTTATACTAAGTTGTAATTTTGTAAAAATATATTTACGATCATATTTTTAACGTTTATTGGAGAGAGAGAGAGAGGTAGTATTATTAGAGAAAGGTAGTAGTTTAAATTTCGATTGACCTCTTTAATAATTAAAAATTAAGTAAAAAATAAATTTTAGTCCATATACACGAACTTACATATTAGACTTAAAATTATATTTTAGCAACGATGACTCAATCACCACAATTCTATTCATAAAAATAATTATACTTATAAAATACATTAATTATAAAATTTAAAACTATAATAACATATACTAAAATATCTATATTAATTAACATATTTATTAATATATATCATGTCTAATCGAAATTATTTAGTAGACATGGCAACGGGGCGGGGGTGGATTTCGCTTCCTCCACACCCGCACCCGACTAAACGGGGAAAGCCCACCCCCGCCTCCGTTTCATAGACACCCATCCCCGCCCGCAACAGGTCTCGGGTTTCCCCGCCCGCACCCGCACCCACTCATATATATAAAATTATAAATTGAAAAATCATATTTATTATAATAAAATAATTATTATTAGAGAATAATAAAATTAAAAAATATTTTCTATAAAGATAAAATTATAATTTTTAATATTTAAGAAAATATTAAATATATTTAATACATATATGTATATAAAATTTAAAAATTATAATAATATTACTTGCGGGACGGATGCGGGTGCGGAGTGAATATCATCACCCCCAAACCCGCCCCCGAATTTTAATGTCGGGGAAAATCCGCACCCGCATCCAATTAAAGCAGATTTTCCCCACCCAAATCAAGCGGATTTAGGTGGGTATCCGCATGTGCGGATTTTATTATCTTATACGTATATAATTTTGTAGTATATATCAAATCACAATTATCTTATACGTATATAATTTTATTTTCACAACCTTCTTACGATTAATAATTATTCTTTTATCAATTTTTTTTAACATAAATATTTTTTTTATAAAGTTTATCTACCTCTATTTATTCAATAAAATTCATATATAAAAATTTCTTCAAAATTATATATCATATTACAATTTTACTTATTCTCAAAAAAAAAATTGTTGTAGATTTTGAGTGATCGCGGCCATGTCCTATGTATATCATAAAAAAATTTACTTTGATTTAAAAATAAAATTTTAAATCAAAGTAAAAATTTGATTTAAAATTTTACTTTAGATTAAATTTTAAAATACGAGAATGTATATCACATGTCCCATGTTCTTTACTTTTGACAAAGTGTTAACCTTAATTATAATTATCTTATAATTCACATGAGAGGGTGCATTCTTTATTTTTGGCAAAGTGTTAACATGTATTATAATTATTTTATAATTCATAGGAGAGACTGTCATCTCCTTTCAAGGGCGTGTTTGTAGAAATTTTATTAGAATTGCATTTATCATGGCATTCAATTATGCTAATTCATGTACTCTAATGATACCTTCTTTGTATCAACTTTGAACGATGGATATCAACTTATATACTCGGTGAATTGTTGCATATTTCTAAAATGTATACTGGCTATTGTCTTAATTTCAGAATTATTGTTTTGGTCTTCTATGTAACTCCATAGGGTTTAATTTCTTATTAACCAAAGTACAATTACATCACTAATGATGATTAATCTCATGTTAATTTGTTTGACAGTATTAAACTATATTATGACTCTCTTATAATTCATTGGAGGCTGCCACCTCTATTTTCAATTTAGAGTGTGTTTGGAAGATCTTAACTATCTTATATGACATAAGTGGTTCCGTAAGTATTAAAAGAGCTTATAAAAATAGTTTAAAGGTTATAATTTATTTATAAGTATGAGTTTAAAGTTTAAACTCAGAAGCTCTTTGATTGTTGAATAAGCTTATTCGTGCATAAATGTTTACTTTTCTGATTCTGTAGCTTATTTAAAGTTATACATATGTTTTTCAGAATAATATATATATAATAATATTTTTAATTTTGAGATGTATAATTATTTTTTATGTTTTATACACTTTTATGAAAGAAATTTTTTGAGACTGTTTATCTCTTTATTTTTAGAGTTCGTTGAGATATTTTATCTCACCTCAATTATTATTTTTTCATTTAGCAGTTGGAGGAACATGAGACATGAAATTAGCATTAGAAGATCAATTCTAAACTCGTGAAATTAGAATTTTATGTTTTGTTTTATTATGTAATCAATCAATCGTAGTTTGTTTTCAAGATATAATATTTTTTGAATCTACTAAACAAGTTTGTAAACTATATTTATAAATGTAGTTTTCAGTAATTCTAATTTATTATTTATTGTTAGTTACCTCTGTTTTATTAAGGTGTATGGGTCAAATTATCATATTCTAGACACCCACTTTACAAACAAAAAAACGATCGGTTTTTCTATTAAAAAAAAGACATTTGACAATTTTTTTATTTTTTTATTGATAAATTTTTTTTATTTTTTTTCGATAAAAAGTTTTCAATTTTTTTTCAATAAAATTTTTTTAAAACATTATTTACAATTTTTTTCGAATAAAAAAAATTTTAAAAAAATTCAAAATTAACAAAATATTTTAAGTCTATAACTCTCTTAAGCCTCATGAAATGGATCAAGACTTTAAAATAAGCCTCATGAAATGGATTAAGACTTTAAAAAAAATTATTTTAATCGGAGGCTTAATATTAGAAACTTCACCAAAAAAAATAAAATAAAAAGAAGCTGTAGTTGTTTTGACATCTCTATACCTTACAAAAGAGTCTTGCCATCTTGAGTAACTCTTTAATGGTCTTGTTCTTTTGGAGTGAACTTTAATGATCTTTTCTTTTCTTATGAGTGCAACTGTAATAATATAATATGAGGAATCTACTAACCACCCAACAATTAGACATTATACTCCTACATTTATATTAAATACTAATTTTGTCTTCCACTTTATTTATAAAAAAAAATATTAAGTATAAGAAACATAATTCAAAAATTTCAAAAATACAAAAATTAAGAATTCTAAATTGTTCACAAGAAATAAATATTTGTGTTGGTTAACTCACACTACCTTACACACTTTAATAAAAATTGACAAAAACATGTTGGAATTTTCAATAGTAGCATCTGGTTTTGACACATAATTATATATTCTTTTGAATTTTTCATCTTTTCAATATTTCGAAATTTTGTTATTTTAAAAAATCCGGAGTATAATTGTCTTGCCAAAAATTTATTTTTATAAACATCTGAAATCTAAATATTCTAAATTTTTCAAATAAATGAAAAGTCCAAAAAAAAATATTTCAAAAAATTTTAAGCTAAGAACTATAGAAAATATAATTAATTTGTTCAATAAAAAAATTAAAAAAAAACATGTCGAAGTTGTAAGTTGTTGGATAGCATCAAGGGGTGCATGGACTGACCAACACTAACATTTCTATTTTAATAATTATGTTAAAAATTGTTCCGAATTTTTCAGTTTTAACAAAAAATTCAAAAGTTATGAAAATGTCATTTGTATTTCAAATATTTTTATTAAATAATAGAAGGATTATTTTGTAGTTTTAATAAATTTGTAAGGGTAAGAAAACTAGATATTGAGGAATAGATTTCTCTAATATCTTTAAATGGATCATACGGGCCTTTCAAACGTTATTGGGAATTGTGAATTTATGATACCTATATACTGTTGCTATTTGCACCCTCATTTTTGTATCATAATATTAGGTGGAATACATTGTTGCTGTTTGCACCCTCATTTTTGTTTTATTGTCATTTTCTCAAAATACCTATCATCAGAAGTTAACTTTCGAAAGAGGACTATAATGTACCTTCTAAAAAGTTAAATATTATAGACAGTTCATAAATTTTGAAAGTTAAACTTCAAAATGCATAAAACATGTTCATTGTTAATGAACAGCAATTTTATTTGATACAACTGTGTTGGAGCCAAGAAAACGCGCTCTTCTTGATGACCGTAACATATTGAATGTCTCATCTATCTTATCAAATCAATTAAGTAATTTTTTAAAATTAAAAAGAAAAAGAAAACAAACATCTTATCATTATTTTTTCTACCCCTTTGAGTAATAATGCTTCTGTCTCCTCGCTGGATGGCAAAAGGTCTTCACACATCAACTTTTGTCATTTTCTTAATACCAAAGCGTGACATTTGAACCATGTTAAAACATTATGAACTTATTTAATATCTAAGGTGCTGTGCCTGTAATTAATATTATCATTTTTACAAATAATGTAATTAATATATGAAACATATACCGTAATTCTCATCTCTTTATATGAGTTTAACTATTAGATTATTTGATAAAAGATAATATATATAAAACTTAAAATATTGAGTTAAAGATATTTACTCTTCAAAAATATTTTGACGTAATCTTTAAATTTGAGGTTAATTTTTTTTTTATTGAACATAATTTTAACCGAGGAATCATCTTATATTAAATTTAGGTGTTTCTCAATAGATATTCAAATCATGAATCATTGAAAAAAGATTAACGACATGAATTTTACAATAGTTAATAATATAATATATATATCAAAAAATATTTTTAAAAAATACCTATCAGAAAAAAATACCTATCAGAAGATCACATCGTAATTTTAAAAAAATACCTATCAAAAAATATTTGGATGAGATATTTGAGTTTATTCCGCTTAATTATATATCATGAATTCAAATGTAGTCTTAATAAATAAATAATATTAAATTTAATTTGTTATCTATTGTGATTCTACGGTCACCTATTGTAATTCTACTCAAATCAAAAAATAATATTATGTCCACCCAAAAAATTATGTTAGTAACACATATAAATCTTAGTTTTATTTATTAAACATAAATTTTGGAAATGATAATTATTTTTAAAATTTTATGTTGTTGTTAACTTTGTGTTTAGCGTAATCAACGAAGTATAAATTTGTATATACCAAATTTGTATGTATATAGCTATCACTTGATAAATAAATATTTTTGCAAGAAATACAAATATTTGCAATCTTTTCAAGATTTTGATAATTATAATACCGTAAAATAATCTAATAATTTGTGTCCTTAATATAATTTTATAACTATAATTAATTAATATTGTTCGATTAACAAGTAAACTACAATATTATTAACTAATATTTTTTAAATGTTTTGGAGAATATTAAATTTAAAACAAAGTTAATGAATTTATTGAATGTGTTTGA
>JBBPBS010000968.1:30583409-30595226 GCA_037974835.1 Cicer judaicum
AACGTATACATTAATAATTATTTTTAATTAAAATGTGATTTTTTTGAAACTTAAAAAAATATGTTCTTCAATTATATATTTTGATAGTAATTTATTTTGAATTTGAAGTGTAGTCATGATCGATTATGAAAAAAAAATTATATTTTTCTATTATAAGTTTTTGAACTACTTCAAAAGTGTTAAGTCATAAAATTTTAAAAATTAATTAAAATATAATTAAGCAAAACATAAATAAAGATAAATTGCGTGTAAAAATAAAATGATCATCGATTAACGTGTTTTTACATGATATTTACAAAAGGTATATATAGATTAAATATTAGTGTCTAACTCTTATTATTATAACCTAAAAAAAATTGTGCTCTATTTTTCATTTCCACTCTTCACCTAATATTCTTATGTTTGATTGACGTCAATTTAATGTATGTGTACATTACTTTTTTCTTTTTGATGTGCTCCTTAAAAATATCTTGTGTTTATCTATTCATTTTCTCAATCTATCGAAAAACGGGTACAAATATGTAATTATGAGTTAATATTACATTTGAATTTTCTTTAATGTGTAAACTACTAAATAAACTTTAACACAATAAAAAAAAACTCAGTTGTATTATCTTCCACTGTATTTTTACTGTCTCACTTTAATTTTGATTACAATTTACTTTAATTTATTATAAATTTAACCAATTATCATTCTCAATTAATAAAATTAAAATATTTTTAAATGTAAATAAAATATATTCCGTATAAATTATCTCTTATAAGTTAACAAATTCAGCCAACCTAAGAAAGCTATAATGTATACATACATCTTGTTTGAGATTTTTTATTTATTGAATCTTATTCTCCTAATAATCCTACCAATAATCTTAGTGGATTAGTTACATTAGAAGAAGATTGATTCCCAAGCTATATTACTGGTGGCTGTACGAAAAGCATTTCCATAAGTTTCAAATTGTTGCAGCGGGAAACAAAAGCAAAAGCCCAAAACATGCAATTACATATTACATCATAATACCCTATTGTAAAAGCCAAAAATGAAAAGGGTATTCAAGTAATTTAACGTGATCGGACTAAAATAAGTCTAATTTTTCATTTTTTGGAATTACACAATTGACAAAAAACGTGGATGAAATTAAAATTCAAAAAAGATGGAAAGGTGGAAGTTAACGCCGTGAAGAAACGGCGCGTGACCAACTAGGCTCGTATGAAACCGCGACAGCACAACAAAACAAAACAAAAACACAACAACACAGTCACTTGCATTATTTCTTAATTTCCAGACCCAACTCAAAATGTGAGTCATTTTCCCTTTCCATTTTCATCCATCAAAATTCACTTTCATTCATTTCTTATGAAAATTTTCCTATTCCCTGTTTGTTTCTGTGTCCTTTCGCTGCAATCAATATTTTTCGTTACTCATGTTTTGTAAATTAATTGGGTTCTGTTTGATTCCTTGAAAATGTCATTGATGTTCAATAACGGGTCTCCATTAATACATACTCTCTCTTTCTCTCTCACATTATTTCACCCCCTTTATCCATGCATTCTCATCCCCACTACTTTGCTAACTTCTTCTTCTTCTTCTTCTCTTTTCTCTCTGTCTCTGTCTCCTCGCGCCTATCACGCTCCATCCTTTTTCTTTCCTAGGGTTTTCCTCTCGATCTCCATTTCTTCTTCTTTCATGATTCATTTATTATCACGCTCCACCCTCCCAGTCCATTACTAAACCCTAGTAACTACTCCTTACAAATCACCAACCTTACGCAGCATCACTGTCTTTCATATTTCACTTTAACCAAACACATTATTGTCGGTGCCTCCGTTCTAACCCTAGCGCCGCCCTCCATCATTTAGGTGCCTCCTCAGGCCGCCGCGAGCTCAGATCTGAGCAATGAATGCCATTTTCGTGCTTATCTCGATGTAGTCTTTCATATGAACCGAACGGATTTTCATTTGGAGCAACTTCATTGTCAACCATCTTCTTCTCTGCCGCCACGGTAAATACTTTCCCGACTGAGTTACTTTCGTTTCTTCCATTTGATGCTATTTATGAACTTAAACTGTATAGATACATTTTTTTTTGAACCGCAACCTATTTTCTTACTAAATCTGAATTTGGAATGGCTATTGATAATTTTTTATTGTTGGTAAGGTTAAATTTGATCTCAGCTCAAATTTTGAGGAGAAAATACTAAACTTATAATTTAGAAAACCCTAACCTCCATTTTGTTAGACTGAACCAATATTTTAAAATGATCGGTAACTGAGATCGGCAACCCTAACCTTATCTTTTTTCACTTTTAATGTGAAGAAAAATTGGGGAAAATGACTGCGACGACAATGACGAAAAGTAACGTGCTTTTTGTGAAAAAAATTGGAGACACTACATTACATATTCTTAAGTTTTGATCTTTTCTCTTTTACCAGTTTCTTTTCATATTTTTCCTATTTCTTTGTTTGTTTGTGTCTGTTCATTTCATTGTTAAGTTTTGATATACAATCTCCACTTTCAAGGAACAGCACAAGCAACTGTGAAGTTATTGTTGAGATGGGGATTGTTTGGTCGCTTACATCGATCCGTCTTTCTCTCAAGTGTGAGGAACAGCACAAGCAACTGTGAAGTTATTGTTGAGATGGGGATTGTTTGGTCGCTTACATCGATCCGTCTTTCTCTCAAATGTGATTTCTTTGATTAATTAGGTGAGTTGACAGTTTTTATCATAATTTGTCTTATTTTTATTTAACATGGACAAACACATACACGTGTTTGGATAATTTTGTGTGGGAGGTGATACTAAAGATATTATTTCATCGATAATAATAATGGTATACGGTTAGTTTCGATACAATCTTAATACATACTTTCTCAACTTTTCAAAGAAAAACGTCCAACGGCATTGAATGAACAAATTTTCACATCTAACTACGTGCATTTTTGTTACCTATTTCTATACTTTGAATCTTATTTTCTTTCTTTACTACATATGAATGATTTCTTTTTCAGATACGATCTTTAATACACGCTTTCTCAAATTCTTTGAACAAAGTTCACATTTCTTAAAACTCAGTAAATTTTCACATTTATTAGGAATCAGGTTCACAATTAACTATGTGTATTTTTGTTCCCTGTTTCTATATTTTGAAACTTATCCTTCCATCTGTCTTACATCATAAGCTAAAGATAATTGAATAATCAATATGGTGTAAAAATAAGTGTCACAAAAGAAAACAAATGTGTTTTAAACATCAAATTTTTATGCACTAAATACATGGTTTACTATTTTAATAAATTATGTGCTACAAGATACTCACAAGTTATGTGCTACAAGAAGCTCATCAAGGTAGTTCCTCTCAGTCTTCGATGTTAAGCACATTTCTTGGTCTAAATTAAGCACACCCTCTTGTATTTATGGTCTAAGTTAAGTACACCCTCTTGTGTTTATGCTCCCCAAACCAACGTTACATTTCAATTTTTTTACTGAGTTGCCCAAGGAAAAGGTAATAAAGCTAACCAGGTAGTTTTGAGAATTATGTTTGCATACCACATGAACATGTTCATGTATATCATGTTCAAAAGTAATTTAGGAATGAGAAATATACTTAACAATTAACACACCTGTACTTATATCTCACAACCAAACATTTTTATAAAAATATCAAAAATACATCTTTTAATTATTCTGCATTTTTTAAATTTGTAAATATTAAGAATGTTTGTTTGGTTTTTGGATTTTTAGTTTAAAAGATTCAGTATAAAACAATATAACGGAATTTTCAAAAATAAAATATTTTGGATATATTATATATTAAAAAATCTAGAATGCAATATTTATATTTAAGTTTTTGATATTGAAAAGTTCGGTGTATGTGTAAAATACAAATATTTTAATAGTGAAAATTCTGAATTTTTCAACTCTAAAAACTCCAAAACTACTGTATTTTAAATTTATATATTTTTAATTTTATTTAATTATTGTTTTGTAATTAATTGGTTGTACAACTGTTAGTTAACTAGACTATGGTCCTAATGCATGTTGCCAACAACTTCACTAGCTGTTGACATTACTTATCTTTTTCTAGCTGTTGACATTACTTATCTTTTTCTAGCACTCCCCTCTACTCTGATCAAACTGCGGTTCAGATTTTGTATACAACAATGGATTTATCCATTATTGACAATGAATTTGCAAAAGCAGAAAGAAAACAGTTGTTCAAGACAATCTATCATCTCCCTCAATAAAACCGGTCGAAATTTCTTCTTTATCACAGTTTAAACGTGTAAGTTAGCAAAAGCATCTATCATCTTCAACACATCCTAGATTGGATATTAAGTCAAAACACTATATGGAAACTATACTCTAAAATTATATAACTGGATGTTAAGTCAAAACACTATATGGAAACTATACTCTAAAATTATATAACTGGATGTTAAGTCAAAACACTATATGGAAACTATACTCTAAAAATATATAATTGGATGTTAAGTCAAAACACTATATGGAAACTATACTCTGAAAATATATAAGATTATAGGATTTCGAAGCTTACCCACCAATGAAGAGATTATAATACAGAAGAGATTATAATACAGAGAGTTGTCAAATAGACTGTTATTCTTCCGGAGATTATAAAACAAAGGTTGCCAAACAGTCTATCATTGCTTTAGTTCTTCTTCCGGAGATTATAAAACAAAGGTTGCAAAACAGTCTATCATTGCTTTAGTTCGCTCGTATTCTTGGCCATATCATGGCTGGAGACATAATAGAGTACGTGTTTTAATTGATGCTCTTTATTTCATTTACGCCATATTGTTTAATAATTATTATTATAAATGTGATGCAGTAGTACACCTATACCGAATAAATTCACCCCATGCTACGTGAAAATTCCCTGAGGTGACAATGCTTTTGATATCGCAACATATATGTGACATCCCATCATAAGTAATGTCTTGCTGTTGTTTTTGGATATTGGTATTCCTCTGTTGGTAGATGTTGGTAGAGGTTGTTTGATATACGTGTGTGGTCTTTGTTGGTGGAGGATTATTTCCTTTCATATAAATTTTATTTTTAAAAGATGTTTGTATTGAATTGGAAATTATGTGGCTCTCTAAACAACAATAATGTTGTACAACAACAATGTTATATAGTAGTGTTGATAAAAGTTTATCGTGTGAACATTTTACTTAAAATTGGTATAAATAAAATATGCAACTTATTATTTTAGTGTGAGTAGCCATTTTAAAAAATGTAAAGTTAATTAACTATTTAAGTAAATTGGAGTTGAGTATTAATTTATTTTCTTACTTTTTTATTTGTTTGACTCATTTTCTTACTTTTTTATTTGTTCGATTGATTTTCTTACTTTTTTTATTTGTTTGATTCATTTTCTTACTCTTTTTTATTTGTTTGATTCATTTTCTTCTTCTCCTTTAATTCTTATCTTTTTTTTTTAATTTCTTTTTACAGCTATTGAAGGATTGATAAAAATTTAAACTGAAGTTAGTGCCATTTTCGATTAATTGGTGATTCAACAAATATGTTAAGTCAAAATATTTGAAACTATATATATATAAGATTTGGAGGATTTCGAAGAACTGCCAATGAGAGATTATAAAATAGAGGGTTGAAGTCTATCATTGCTTCAGTTTGGACAGGATAAAGAATGTGATGGAGGTGCATGTAGTAATAGGATATAAAGAAAAAGATGGACAGAAATACTGGATCATAATGAACTATTCTTCGGGAAAGAAAGTTGGCAAACAACACGTTGTTGTGTTTTAATAATAATAATAACTATAAATGTGATGCAGTGTACGTAGACTTTGGTCCACGTTAAATCAACCATTGTGTTAATAGTAGGAGATGGGGAACAACAAAATGGAGAAAAATAATAGATCAATTAAAAGCAAAAAAAATTAAGGATATGTGAAAATTCGAAGTGGTGAGAACGCTTTTTGTATAACAAGATATATTTGGTATCTCAATAAGTTTACTATCGTAATATGTGTTATTATTTAATGTAATATTAGTTGTTTGTACATAAAATTGAATATTCTTATGTAATTTATTGATTGAGAATGAAGGTAAATGAATATATTTTACTAATACTATTAGATGAGTTAAGATTCAATATACATTTTACTAAGACTATGAGATGAGTTAAGATCTTTATAAACACGAAATAAATCTACGTAATAACTTCTCTAAGTCCAATCTAACAAACTAACTTGATTATAAATGTGAAAACTTGAGATGAGTTAAGATCTTTATAAACACGAAAAAAATCAACGTAACAACTTCTCTAAGTCCAAGCTAACAAATTAACTAGATTATAAATGTGAAAATTGTTTATTGATTACCAATCAACTTACTTGATGTCTTTTAATAGTTTATGTTAATTTATTTTTTTTGAGTTGTATTTTATTTTGTTGAAATATTTTAATGGTATGAGTTTGTAATTTAAAATCATGACATTGTTAGTTTATTTCTAGTGTCACTCTTGTAAATTGTTTAATTATGAATACTATTGTTTGTTTGTGTCTTGTGTCTTGCAGCTGACTTTGTGGCCAATATGACTAATGTTTGTATTTCTATGTTGTTAGAAGTTATATTAACAAGTTAACAAAGATAACCATTCACTTTATAAGTTTTGTTTCTACTTCAATTTACTTTGTAATAATTTATTCATAAATGACAAACCCACTTCGACCAATATATTGAAGTAGAGTGGCAAAGTTATGCTTAATTAGTCAGAACAGAAAGTTGCCAATGATAGTAGATTCAAACCTAACACACTCTTCATAGAATGGAAGGAAGAATAAGGTAGAGCAGCTGCACGTTTCTATATATATAAAGTTGCAATTATCGCATGAATTTGACTTATAAGTCTAGATATCGAAGTATTTTAGCTTCTTAAATAACCATGTAATTATAGGCATCTAAATATGTGTATTATATTATGGAAGTGATTAAGATGGTTAACTGAAATCTTAATGTGGTTTTTGTCCTGAATCCTATTCTTGTGCCAATTCATTGATTCAAGATGTGGATATATATAATAGATTCATGCCGGTCAAAATAATTAATTTTATTTATATTTAAGATTTTAATTTTTTTTTTTCTCAATGTGTGTTTTAACACATCATTACATTTATGATTGAATATTTCAAGTGTAGCATGAGTGTCTCGATAATTATGATTTAATAGTAAGTGGTTTATCATATTTTAAATAAATTTTAATATCATTTTAAAATTTAAAATGAGCTCAACCACGATAAAATTGATTTTTAAAGTAAGGATTCTCCCCCACAACTAATATACATATTTCTGGACTATACTTCATTTAATGTGGTATCTTAATGATAGTAATTAAATAGTGTTAATAAAAAATAGCAGTAATTAAAAGAGTTAAGATTAGAGTGAGTTAATATTTATGGTACTTATTTTGTCTAACAATATCTTGATTGAAATGATTACTTGAAGTTGTAGGATCAATAGTGTTCAAAACTTAATTTTGTATTCGAGAAGTACCATATTATACTAATAATTAATTAATTAATTGATGAAAGCCAATAAAAATAAGAAATGGATGTCTCAAATAACACTATATATTATAGTATTATAATCAGATCTCTTTATTATAACTACATTTGATAGCTAAGAAGGGATGGCAAAGCAAATCATCCAGTCATCTATCAATCTAAATAAGAGGTGGTATAGAATGATTCAATTTAGATTGTTACATTGAAAAATAGCATCAACGAATGTTGAAGATGATTCTTTAGTCTTTGTTTAGATCATTTATCTTGATATTTTGATAATTTATTTCAACTTTATATAAGGAGAAAGTTAATAATAAAAGGGAAAAAAAATTATTTGCTATCTATTATTTTTTAAATTTTTTTATAATTAATCTAAAAGACTAATTTATCCTAATGTGTAATTGACTCATGTTCTTAACAAATTAAATAAAACAAATCAATTTAAATAATCGAATTTAAAACATCAATTCAATATGTCGTGGTGAGAAAATAACGAATTAAATGTAACAATTGTGAAATAATATGAATTGAATGTATGTCTATGTATCTATGTCTCGATTTGCTTGTTATGAATGCAATGTCAATTGCTTTTAGCCAACCGCTATCCACTAGCTGGTTTACTTGTGTCCCAAAACCTATATATGTACATTGATTATAAACCTAAATATAAGAGGAGTATAATAAACATTAGCATTTAGCCTTGTTTGCTTTCACTCTGTTCTAAGAAGAGCCATTTTAATTTATTTTATTTTAAATTAGATAAAATGAAGTACGCATAGAAGGTGAAGAATCATTGTGATGACACATGGTGCTTTTGGCAACTTTAATCTCAAGGTGTTGGGAAGAGAATCATCTTTATTGTTTGTTATGACGTCTCTATTCCATTGGATCCATCGAGAAGACACTGAAACCAAAGATGCCCCTACCATAAAAATAAAATAAAAAAATGAAACAAAGGGAATGGAACTAACCAATTAATGGGCTCACAAGTCAATCATCTAACCCAAATTTGGCCCCATAATTCGGTAACTACCACTTTTAACTTGTCCGAATAATATTATTTATTTAAATGTGTAATAATTCTCACCCGCACTATAACAAGTCAAAGACTTGCATTGAAGAAAATGTTAGATATTTGCTCCTCCAACCATGTCACGCAATTATAGGAACACCAAATACTTTACTCCACAATTTACCTTCACAGAGAGAAATATAAGGAATATGCTCGACTTTACTAAGAATTTCATTGGGTAAAGACATAAAATTTTAAAAAGAAAGGGCAGAACTTTTTATAATTTAATTTTTTAATAATTATTTAGACATAAATGTTCACTATTACATACAAAATTTTATCAATACACATATAATTGTTTCTCCACATTTCAAAAATAAAAAACTTTATGAAATTATTGACCTCGTTTTATGAGTTGCTACACCATTAGTCAATTATATTTGTTAGATTATTTAAATTATTTGAATTTATTAAAACTATTTTTAAAAATCATAGTCATAGATAATTGTGATGTGAAGATAGTGAAAAATTATTTATAGTCACGATATATAACATTTAAACTCTTTTTAATAAAAAAAACAAAAATTTCATTTAAAAATGTATAAATACATTACATTACATGATTACTTTAGAATATTATTAAAAATAAAAACAAAAAAGAAAATACAAAATATTTATAGAGGTTATATATAAATAAATAAAAAACAACCATAAAAAATATAAAATATTGTCACGTTAAAAATTTTATATAAAAAAAAAAGTTATATTAAGAAATTTGATTGACTAATATGGAAGATATGAAGAAACTTCAAAAAAAAATGTTTTACAGCGTTGAAATGACGTAGATTATACACAAATCCGTGTAACAAAGTGATAAATCAGTATGCTTCCCGAAAAGAAAACAAAGGAGTACGTGAATTTGCAAACACAGCATAAACAACAATATAACACATGTGACTTTGTCCATGAATCTATGATGAGTTAATTAAACCAACCTGCTTTCAAATTTTGAAAGATTCTTTCGGCTACATGCAATTTGTAATCTAGCTATCTTACTTATTTTGTTTCTATTTTTTTTTTTAAATAAACGGGAATGTACTGTTTTAAAATAATAGGTTTTGTCCTTTATCAACAATAAATAACAATATATTTTATCCAATTCTCACTCAAAAAAGAGCACAAGAAATGCATTGTTTACCACGACTTATGTAACAATAATGGAAACACGTTTATATAGACGAATTATATAGTTATATATGGATATGTATATAGATCAAATAAAAAGTTAATTAAACGAGCGCTTTAAAATATATATTAGTTGAGTTAATGAACAATCATTTTATTGGTGATAAATTCAAAGTACTTTGATGAGATATATATGGTCGGGTCTCTTCCGGTCACAGATTCACAGGTGCAAACTTTTCAGTATTTCAACTATTAATTTTTAATTTGGCTCGATACACCCTTTATTTAAAAAAATTCCTGAACGCCAAATTTGAATTTTTTAAAAAAAAAAATATTGTTCCATTAAATTTTAATATTCCAAAACACTAATTTTAAATTTTATAAAAAAAATGAGTAATTATTTTTTAAAAAATTATATTAACTTTTCAATAAATTTTTATATCAAAAATATAAATTAGTTTTCTAAAAAAATTTGGATTAACTATCCCAAAAAGTTTTAAATAATAAAGAATAGAAAATATATTTGAGCTCGTAAAAAAGTGTAAATTCGACACTTAATATATTGTCCGAATATAAGAATAACAGTGAAATTCATGAGTACGTCATATATATATAAGAATAATTCTATGCCGATCGTAAATTTTGTGACAACGATCAAACTGTTTGGATAGAAAATAGGGAAATATATGTGTTATGTGAGGGTCCACAATTCATCTTGTATGTGCCAGCTACTACAAAATATATTGTTCTGTCTCAAAATGATCGATTCATTTTCACATATAAATTATTCAAAAATAATTTATTTTTCTAATTTTTAATATACTTTTTTCAATTATATTTTTAAATTAATATTATTGATATCGTTTTCAACACTTTACTATATTTATCATATTCATAATGTACTATTTAATAAAAATAATTTAGTAAAAGTAGTTTTATCTATTTTTTATTTATACATTTTTCTTAATACATATTAAATTATTAAATAATTCAATTATTTTAAAATAGAGTAAATATTATATATTATTTCTTGTGTATATCTTTTATATTAAAACTAATGAAGTTTTTATTTTAAAAATATGCACAAAATTATTTCAGCATTCAATTAGTCATTAACACATTACAATTATTCATAGTTATAACTTAATAAATAATTTAGTAAAAGTCAACTATATATAATTTAGTAAAAGTCAACTATATATAATAATAAATAACTTTAATGGATGCTTCAAGAGTGTAACATTAATAAGCACTCATTGCGGCGAGAGGCGTAGCCATAAATCAAACATAACAGGATCAAAACGAAAAAGTATAATTAATAAAGAAAAAGAAAATTTTCTTGTGCTCAACACGTATACATGCAATTTTTCGGTATAAAACTATGTACAAGCAATTCGAGAATTTAAAACTAAAAGAAATGAGTGAATTATTTGATCCCTACATATCTTTCAACTTTATAAAATATAGTATTTCAATTTAATTTAGAAAAAATATGTTGTCCATGGAATTTCAATTGTAACAACGATGCAAAGAAATATCGCGAAAAATCTTAATAGATGTTAAAAAATTGATAATTGGTAATAAATAAAAATAATTATATAAAAAATAACATGAAATGTCTCATAAATAGAGAACAAATTGGGAGCCGATGAAATACAAAATAAGCAACACAATTCGTGTCATTTTCTATAGTAAAGCTAATGCATTAACTTTGAATTATATTATGTCGGATGATTTATTCCTAAAAATAAAAGAAAGTTTAGTTAATAAATTTAAATTTTATATATTTGTTCTATTTTTAAACCACATACATTAATTTTCGTGTTAATCTAATTTTCCTTTATATTTAGGACTCAAAAGATTCTTAGTTTTATATTAAAACAAAAAAAATATATTAACAAATGTCTTAGGATCATTAGTTAAGAATCTAAATGTTGAAAAACAATATACGAGAAACTGTATAATTCAAATTTTAAAATTGTAAAAAGTAAGATTTTTTATTTAAAACTTGTTTTTTTTCTTTTTTTTAACAAGTGCATGAGAAATTATGTAATTCAAATTTTGAAATTGC
>JBBPBS010000968.1:30606700-30618156 GCA_037974835.1 Cicer judaicum
TTATGAGTTTTGTTTAAAAATTTTGATAAAATTTTGAATTTTTGTAAAAAAAAAAAGATAACATTGTTGACATTTTAAAACATAAAAGATTAAATTGTCACATCAAATTAAAAAAAAAGACTAAATCGAGAAAAAAAAAGATAAATAACTAAAACGTTAACTGAAATTAAGTTAAGGGACCACAAATGGTATTTAGTCTAAAAAAAATACTCAAAAGTAAAGTTACGATGTTTCAAATTTGAAAAAAATTAAAGTAAATATAAAGATTTGCATTGATAAAAAAAAATGTTCTTTATAATTTTTTTTTTACAATTAATGAAAAAATGACATGTGACAAAAACAAAAACTTTACGAAATCAAATTAACGTCCTGATTAATTTTAAGATCCCAAAATTCAACTAACTCAAAAATGAAATTAATAAATTTTTGATGATTGAAATAATGTGATATTTATAGAGAAAAAAAGGTATGCAAATGAAATACTAGAAGCAGAGGGCATGAGAAGTTATTCTCAAAGTTGTTGTACTATAATGAATGAGTACAAATTCAGTGATTCCACAATACTTTATAAATAATATTTCTAATAGTATTGTTCTTAATTTTTTTAATGATTTTTAGAACTTATCCTTATATATATAACTTCATTTAACAATAAATAACGTTTTGGTCCATGAATTAAAGCAGATCCTTACTCAAAAGTTTAAAAAAAGTATTATATTTATTTATACTAAAAACAATGCATGCAAATTTGATAATAGTTTTAATAAACCTTGTTATTTCTTTTCAAAGACATAGGTACTCTTGCTAACATCTGCATTTACATTTTTGCGATGATAAGATTAGCATGAAAGCATACATGAAGGGCAATATTATAATTTCCCGTCATTTATTTGAATTTTGTTTGTTGGATATCAGATCCAACTGGTGGCCAAAATTGTGCATTTTTCACCTTTGATATGCTTTCCAAAACACTAAATGGAGTCACGTCCCCAATTACTGTCACCTTCTTTGCAGCAAAATCTATGTTGAATGAGGTAACTCCTGCTCATACAATCGACAACATTATGTTACAATTACCAACCTTTAGATTTAAAAACATTGTGTAAAAGTATGTTACTTACCTTGCATTCTAGAGAGGTGTTTCCTCACCTTCCCTTCACACCCTTTGCAATGCAAAGAAACCCTCAATACTACAACCTGCCAAAACATTTACTCAAATCAATTCAACTCAATTCATATAACTACTCTTCATTATTATACATACAAAGACAAGCTTCCAAACTGGCTTATTAATATTCATGAATCATACCATAACTTATAAAGTGGAGAGTCTTTACAAAGAAAAACAAATGCACAAAATTCAGATTGGAAAAAAATCCTATATAACTGTCATGGATAAGTACAAGGTAAGAGACTTAAGTAGCACCAAAATTCAGATTAAAGTTGTGTCTAGTATTCGATACATGTCACTGTCAATATCCAACACTGACATATACACTTGCAAATGTATATACGTTCAATTACTTTCATTTTTTAAAATTATTATCAATGTGGACGTATTAGTGTCAATATCGTCTTCAGTGTCTGTGTTTGGGAGAGAGACAGAGAAAAAAAAAAAAAACTAACCTGATCTGAGGAACCAGATATTGAACAGGAAGATCTAGAGAGTTTAGATGCAGGGTTGGATTCATGTTGACCAACAACTTGATGATAATGTGATGAACCATCAAAGATTGGTGTGTGACTAAGCAAAGATCTAGTTGAACCAAATGGAGTGATTGAATCACTAAGTGGTTTAACCAATCTCCTTTTAATAGTGACATGTTCAGCAACCTTTTCTGCTTCACTTTTCTTCTTCTCCTCACAAACTTTAGTACCATTTTTCATTTTCTCTCCATTATTTAGCTTGGAAGTAGAAGAAGAGATTTTTTTCTTGGGTTCAATAGGTGGATGAGAAGAAGAAGAACAAGGAGCAATGAGAGTTTTTGAAGTACTTTTTCTTCTTGAATCATTGATAATGGGGTTGTGGCGATCAATGACTCTGCCACCAAGTTGAATGGTATTGGAAGAGGAGCATGAAGCTTGATCCATACTAAGACATATTGCTGTTGAGGCTTGTGAAGCACAGAAGATATCAATGCGTTTCATCTTTTCGGATAACAAAAAATGAAAGAATTTTAGTGGTTGTTAGAGAATCTGTAGCTAGATAGCAGAGAAGGCGGTGTGATATAAAGAGAGAAAAACTACTACCATAGGACAAAATTAAAAGGTTGCCACTGATTGCTTTTAAGTTTGTTTGTTTGTTTGGGACAGAATAGAAGAGTAAGGGGTTTAGATAGATAAACTAAATTAAGCTTCATGTGTTGGATTTATCTGCACTTCTAAAATGTTCATACTTCAAATATTTAATAAATTTAATCTTATGGCTTAGTTGGTACTTAACTAGTTTTTATTTATTTATTTTTATATAAATTTAATCTTATAGCTTATATGAATTTTCGGGTTTTAATCCGAATTTGTTAGTTAGTACTTTTATGGTGTCTCTCACCTCACCGATTGAATTGTTTCCTTAAGATGACACTTAATTAGTAGTAGCAATTTATCTCATTTTACCAATATTTTTGTTTTCAAAATTAATTGACTGTTTTTTTAATAAATTTTTGAGTGAATCTAGGTGTTATCTGAACGAAAGATAGTAATTTTTCAAGGTAATGATAATTATTTTAACAAATTTTATTAAGAAATTAATTTATCTTAACAATTTTTCTTCTCTTGTTTCTCACATTTTTTTCATCGGAAGTAACTATGTTTGATATATTATTGGATATTAAATATAAAAATCTCTTTCAGTTGAATTTAAATCGTGTTTAATTCACTGTAGGAATGGAAATGGACATTTGACAATGAAATGGAAACTTGCATGAGTGTGTTAACTTAAACTTAAAGTAGATAAAAAGGTTTAAATTTTGCCAAAGCTATATCAATTTGGGAAAAATTAAAATGTTCCAAAAAAGTGTTATTTAAGTTTGGAACAATGATATAATAATCTTAACACCTAAGGTTAATTTGTCACTCGGTTTGTCGTGGGGACCTCAACCATAAATGCTATACCAAAAATAATATCAACAAATTAAGGTTGTTCATATAATTGTCAATGGTTTTAGCATGGCAATAGGAACGTTGCACGTGCATTAGAAACAAAATGCCATAAAAATGAATCAATGCAAAATTTGACTAGTTTGCAAGGAAAGGGATGAATGTTCTCAACGACCATATCCTTATTGATGATTTTGCAGTCTATTGAAAAGAGTGGGGATAGGGGTTGTATGAGTATACCAATTTTATGTTAAAGACCCATCAAAATATATAAGGGGATCTTTAAGAGATGCAACCAACATTTCTATTGCTTTAAAGAATGAAAATGATGTATACAATAAGTACATTGAATTAAACTACTACACACTCTAACGGTCTATTGGTTATGCATGTGAATTAACATGTGTAGTTTAGTTGAGGCTAGCAGAGTTATGGTATTTATATTCTTTCCAATTTCTTTATAAGACCAACAAATATGTTAACACGGTTTCAAATATTCAGAGCAAAATAGTGTCATAGTTTTTCTTCAATTTCAAACCAAAAAGCTTTTAATTGAGTGGCAGAGACAAAGGGACCTAGTCTACTGTAATCAAGTCAGCTGTTCCATGCTTATTTCAATAACATTATCATCTTCTGCCAAAAACAAATTATTGTGCAAAGGAAAATGACATTTATGTTTTCTCTCCTCAAACAATAGAGAAATTTATTGTGCTCTGTACTACAAGATTCCAATTCTACATTGACTTACGTAGCAATAGCATTAGGACTTTGGTGGCAATTGGGAAAGTTAATATACTTTCTGAAATCATATACTGAGATAATTTGTAAAGTGAAAGCAGTAAAAGCACTGATAATGCTACGTGCAAGAATGTTCCTAAAGAGAGATAGATGGGTTTGGGTTTCCTTTTCAAATATGGCCCCAGGAGAACAAAGTGCCCAAACTGAAGGTCTGATCCCAATTTTAGCCACAAAGTAGAAAGCACCACATCTGTTACATCTTCTAAATTCCATTGCGCCGATAGCACGGGAACTGACCATAATAATATTTTAAAACATATTTTAAATTTAATTAGTGTTTATCACCCTGGCTTTAACATAAAATAATGTATAAAGAAAAGTAATTTGGTGCAAACGATAGGATATAATTTTATATATCATCTCAAATATGTGGACACTGATTCCTGATCATGTTTACTTATGTTAATGCATCCAAACATGTCAGTTTTGGACTGGAAATATTTTCTAAGTTCAGACCTAACCTATTCGATGGAGAATAATGGTTTAATAAATTGGTCGGTCAGTTAGTGCAATCTTGTAATTAGCTACATTACAACCTCCCAACTCCCAAGCTCCCCCCCCCTTTATAAGGATGAGAAGCAAAGAGTTCTCATAGCAGAAAATTCAAGATTCACAAATTTCTACAGATAAGCTTTCATTCTCATAGTACTAGAATCCAAATATTGAATATTACAACTTTTATCAATACAATAGACAAGAAAACTGCTGAAAAGAATTTTGTCAAAAATTAACAATTACTCAATTGTATGCTAAGCTGGCATAAATGAGTAAAAGGCCAGTAAACACTTCTTACAAAAGCAGCATAATACCAGCACTTTCTGTTGGATGTAGAAAAGATTAAAAAAAATGAAGGGGAGAGACACACTCTTCTCCCTATACACACAAGGCTAGCTAGCTACTACGCTTATTACATTCCTTTCCCTTCATCTTCATTCAAAATCCGATTCCGGAAATCACTAACCATAAGAGGCAAACCTTCCCTCAGTGGGATTTTTGGCTCCCAGTTTAGCAGTTCCTTTGCTTTGCTAATATCTGGCTTCCTCATGTGTGGATCATCAGCAGTATTTGGTTTGTACTCTATTGTAGCACTTGAATCGATCGTTTCTTTGACAACCTGCATGTTTTTCAAAAGATGACCATAACAAGAAGTTCATGAAACAGTAACTTCGATCTCGGTCCATTTCCCATAGGTGTGCCCTTGCTGTAGAAGGCACAACTAGAATGCTATTTGTTTAATCCATTGCTTAAAAGAATGAATATAATAAGGATATAACAGCATGCTGTCACAGGAATCTTATCATAAAGAAGAAATGAGAGTGAGATTGCAAAATAAGACTATTTACCTGAGCAAGCTCTAACATGGTGAACTCGCCTGGGTTACCCAGGTTGAAAGGTCCCACATGTTCACCATCCATCAAAGCTGCAAGCCCATTAACCTGTGAATTGGGAAAGAAATTTAGTTCACCATTGTATAATTGCAATGCTGCAGATGTTTGTCTCTAGAAGTAGTGATCACAAATTAATCATTCTTAGATTAGAAATAATCCAATTCAAAAAAATTACGTTCAAAATAAATAGTAGGAGAAAACTGCATTCATACAATAACAATAACTTAGTTGAATTACAAGCAATGATTAATAATCTCATTAATGTTTCAACTTTCAAAGCAGATGTTTCTCTTTGCTTGATGCATTATCAGTTACTCTTAATATTTCATTTCATCCGAATGGTATTAGGAGTTCACTCAAGAAAAACTCTGATAAGAAAATTAGGCTCACGTTTCGTTATATTGTTTAACGAATTTAACCTACAGTTTTCTATACCAACTATTTAGACCTTGATTAAGATTTAATATTAATTATACCAACCACAAACTTTTGTACATTGATGAGCTTTAAATGATTTCTCCAAGTCCAGATGTTGATTAGCAAAACAAGTTAAATGCAATACATAATTGATAGTACAAAGTGAAAGGATTCAAAGATATATTAAGTTTTCAAACATAAAAAGCATATTTGCTACTTACCAAATCAGAGACATATTGGAAACTTCTTGTTTGCTTCCCATCACCATATACAGTCAATGGCTGTTTGCGAATAGCCTGTAGACATGGAAAAAAAAACAGCATAAGAACACTAAAATCACTCCCATTGCAATTTAAAGAAAAACAAAGAAATAAGGAAAGGGAGTCAAACCTGAGCAACAAAATTGCTAACAACACGCCCATCATCTAAACACATGCGGGGTCCATATGTGTTGAAAATTCGAGCAATCCGAACCTAAAATTAAATCAGCCCCAATAACATGTGATTTGCACAATTTATCACAAGTAGTCTAAAATTCATTCATGTTGCTGGTTTAGATATAACTTTTTCTCTGTATGAAAAATCTGACATGCATTCAACTTTAAAAACAGATGTTGGGTGCACGCGAGTAAACAAAACCTGATTCAATTTCAACCCTGACCTACTCTTTGCTTATATTGTTATCTTTGTGAAAGATGTCAAGGAGATTGAAAACATCGTAAGCTGACAGTGATTTCATCTTTGTGCTGGTTGTGTATTACTACTATAAAACAAATAATACCAGTATAGCTCACATCACATGATTCAGATTACACAATTTTCGGTTCATAAGTAAATACCAAATTCTCATTGGTACTTTATAAGATACAAATCCAATTTCAGCAAAGTGAAATATTCAATAACCAATCCATTTCTTTTGCAATTTATTTCTTCTTTTTTCATGGAAGTTGCTGTTATTTCCAACATGATAAAAACTCTAAATGTCTGAGATTCCAAATCAAGTTCTCATCAACAAGGAAAAAACAATACAGCAATCAATTTAGTAAATTTACTATAGGAGCTTCGTTAATAATTTATCAAAAACTTTTTGCAACTCACAACAATATTATCTCTCTTAGAATGACCCACAAGTTTGGATAAGCGGTCATGTATGAATGATTTTAGTGAATTAGTACAGGATTTCTATGAAAATATTGGGACAGCCCAATCTTCTCCCTATACAATCTCTGCAAGCTTCAGCAACATAGCACTAGCAAACGTGTACATGGTTTAAACTCACTGATTAAATTGTTAGAACGCTCACTAACTACAATAGATATAAAGCTCAAGCTTAATGTGTTCAGAATACCCCAAGAAAAGACAAAGTTGATAAGCTCAAAAACTACATTATCCTTCTATTTCCACATAGAATGAACTCTAAAAAGCTAAGGATAAATTAACCAATTGAAAATTAAAAATCAAGTAGTTAAAAAAAATTGAGCAAGGTGAAACAGAACAAGTGTAACCAATCAAAGTTTTTAAGTTATATCAAAATGGTTACACAAGAATTTTTCCAACCCAAAACAAGAAAAGAAATTGAGAGTTAAACAACCTAAACCAGCCATGAAAATTTAAAAACTCGTAGCTCACCTCAACACCAGCACCTCGATGATAGTCCATGGCCAGTGTCTCCGCAGTTCGCTTTCCTTCATCATAACAGCTCCTCTCACCTAAAATTTCAACATAATAATTAAACCACGATAAAAACAAATTTCATTTCAAAGCAAGATTTCGGTTTATAATTTGACTCACCAATTGGATTAACATTCCCCCAGTAAGTCTCTTTCTGAGGATGCTCCAGAGGATCACCATATACCTCACTAGTACTAGTTAGAAGAAACCTCGCCCCAATCCTCTTCGCAAGTCCCAACATATTAAGTGTACCCATCACATTTGTCTTGTAAATCAACAATCACTTAAAGTCAAGGATCCAAAAATCCAATCACACATTAACAATCTATGTAGCAACAATACTTCAAATTGAAAGTGTGTCTAGTGAACATAGTTAACAATTCCAAGCAACCATTAAACAACAACAACCACAAAAATTGAAAACGTAAGAAGATAAAAAAAAAAATAAAAAAAAAAAGTGTTATGAATGAAAAAAAGGATATGATTGTTTTGATAGGATTGTACTTGTAATGTACAGGTGATGCAGGACAAGCAAGGTGATAGATCTGATCCACCTCCAACAAAATGGGTTCAACAACATCATGACGAATTAACTCAAACCTAGGGTTCCCAAACAAATGCACAAGATTCTCTTTTCTACCTGTGAAGAAATTATCAATCACAATAACATCATTCCCTCTACCAATCAACTTATCCACCAAATGACTTCCAACAAATCCAGCACCACCAGTAACAACCACCCTCAAACGCCGTCCACCAAGTCCCGCCGGAACACGTCCCACTCTCCCAGGAACAACACCAGAATCAAACCGAACCAACCCGCCACCAGATCTGGGAATAAATGAATGGGCCTCTGGTGGACCTATACGAGAAAGCGTGGGCTGAATGATGAAGAAAGTGGATCCAATCAAAATCCCAACCAAAATAAAGAGAAGACGCTGTTCCCTCAACAAATAGTTGATCGATCTAGGGAGCGATCGAGTGTGCTTCATCGATTTCGGTGAGTACGGTGGGGTTTCGCCTTGTCCGCTTCCCATTTCTTCTTCCCTTCTGTGATTCAAGCTTTGTTGCTTGTGTAACTGTTTCATTTTTTTTTTCTTCTTTCTTTCTTTCGCTTTCACGATAAAGTTTTTTTTTAATAAATGCACAATTTATTATTTCCTTTTTACAATAAGAAAACGTTAACTACAATGAAATCCAGATAGATTGAATTTGATGCACAACAAACATAAACCAGATGCAGTAGCGGTTGTTGGTTAATAACGAAACACTCAACAGAAAACGTGAAATTGAAGGTAATCAACTAATCATCACCTCCGTCATGGATGCTACGTTTTTCAACGTGTAGTAACTATATAATTTTTCTTTTCTTACATTTAATTAATTAAAGGGAAAATCATTAAAAAAAATTTACTCCAATAATTGCGGTAAGAAATTGTGTTCTATTAAAAAAATTTACTCCAACATCACTAGACTACAGTTGGTTTTGATTGGGCCGGTTATCGATAAGTAAGGCCCGAAAGAGAAAATAGTGTCTTGAGCCCATTAACCGAATAGGATGGTTAATTCTGGCCCAATCCAATTAACGTATATAACACACCGTCGTTGAAATGTTCTGGCGATTTTGATTTTAGGGTTTCTGCAAGGAGTTGTTAACTATCACTTCGCAACAGCGCGTGGATCAACGAAATGGGTAAGAATATGAATTTTTCTTCAGCAATGATTTGAATTTGCGAAATTTTATGAATGCTTAATCTAATTTGAATTTGGATTGTTTTGAAGCGAGGATTAAGGTGTATGAGCTGAGGAACAAAACCAAGGCGGATTTGTTGAACCAGTTGAAAGATCTGAAGGCGGAACTCGCTTTGCTACGAGTGGCGAAAGTCACCGGCGGTGCGCCTAACAAGCTCTCCAAAATGTAAACCATACGAACTCGCTTTATTTTTATGGATGGTGCTTATTTTTGTAATTGCGTTTTGTGAACTGTTTTTGTTTGTTTTGCAGAAAAGTTGTGAGGCTTTCAATAGCACAAGTGTTGACAGTGATTTCACAGAAGCAGAAAGCTGCACTCAGAGAGGTTTATAAGAATAAGAAGTATTTGCCACTTGACCTACGTCCTAAGAAGACCCGTGCCATTCGTAGACGCCTTACCAAACACCAGGTTTAACTTTTTTTATTAGTTCTGTTGTTTGGTTGTGTTTCTGATTTTTAAGTTTTGTTAGGGTTGTTTGTGGGTACTATTATAATCTAATGTAGATATATAATGACTATGTTTTTTGTTGGTTGAAGCTGTGATAAGATAGTTCTTATAATGGATATGCATTTTCTCATTGATGATTCATCCGTTTTTTGTTAGGGCTCGAAGTATATTTTATAGATTAGTTATACTCTAAAAATTAGGAGTTCTGGTTTTTCAATAGCGGTCAAGGTTGCAATGGCTACATGATCCATTGTATTTCTGAGTATGGCAGTCAAATGTGATTGTTGCAACCTCAATTACAATCACGCAGTAGACTAAAAAATTATTAATAGCATATTTAGAATTATCTTAAATAATGTCAATGTGGAAGCTTCAACTTGTACTTTCAATATTGTTCAATGTTTGTTCTCATTCAATGGGGATTCAAATACTCAATATTTTTATTGAAAAGCATGGAAGTAATTGTAGTTTAATTTTCTTCCTTTTCATTGATCTTTGGTCACCAAGTTTTGGAATTTGTATTGATTACCTTTTTGATTGGTGGTTGTGGGTCATCTTACCAGTCTCTTGATTGTTGCAGGCATCATTGAAGACAGAACGCGAGAGGAAGAAGGATATATACTTTCCACTAAGAAAGTATGCTATCAAAGCTTAGGCTAGGATTGCTTTCTAGTTTCCGGTTGTAGACCAGTTATTTGAAATATTGAAACTTAAATGTTGCTTAATTTTTTTGTCTCTATATCTGCATGCCAATTTTTCTACTAGCAACTCTGGTTTTTATTATAGTTTCTGTATACACCTAATCTATCTGGCTTTTATTATAGTTTCTGTATACACCTAATCTATCTTGCGAGCTTCCAAGGTTTATGACAAAGGTTTATGAAAAAATGTAAGTTTGGAGAATTTCTAGTTAATAATGAATTATCAATGATGTCATCCTTTTTTCACTACCTAAAGAAGCTGCCACAAAATTTAGTTTAGGATGACGGCTGCTGTATCTCATGCTAGCAATTCATCACAATCTTCAATAGCTCTTTCACTGTCTTTTTCATCACAATTCATCACTGTCTTTTTTCACTACCATTTATACTCGTAATGGCATGTCTTTTTCACTGTTTCCTTGATAGTGTTTTTATAATAAAGTGGAACATTATGCATTAATTTTTTGTAAATCTGACTTTGTATGTGGTGTCCTAATCTAATTTTTTATTTATCGAAAACAGAAGTTGTACATCATTAATAGCATCTTTGAGCACTGAATATTAATTAAAAAGTTAGTTTTTTTATTATATTATTGAGATTTTCTGTATTCTGATTTTTTAGCTTCTCGTATTTTCTAAGAAAAAATTAAAAATTAAAAATAATAACATTAACATGATACATTTTATGACGGTGCCAGAACTCCCGCGGTATTTGTTGATATCCGTATTCAACTATAAATTGTTAAATTTTTTATTGATATATTAATGTATTAATGATTTTTAAAATAAAATTTTTAGATTATTTTATTATAATTGTATTTTTAATCTTCTTACGAAGGCCTGAAAGTATTTTTAATTTAAAATAGATTTAATTGTAATTTTTTTTCTAATTTATTTATTTTCAACTAAAAAATAGTAATTTTTAACATATTTAAAATTTTGTGAAATATAGTTTTATTATATTAAATATATTAATTATTTATATTTTATTAAATAAATGATAAAATAAAAAGTTGAAAATAAATTTTTTAGATTATTTTAATATAATTTAAATTTAATGAATATTAATTATTGAATATTATTATATTATATAATATTTTTTAAAATATATGATATCATCCTTTTTTACACAATAAGTAATTAAAACTGCCACTATATAATAACTAAAAATATATTTTTAAAATA
>JBBPBS010000968.1:30618446-30637341 GCA_037974835.1 Cicer judaicum
TGTTGATTATATTAATAAAAATATAACTTTTACTATATGTGGTGACAAATATTAGTATCGTACACGGTTTTTTGGAATAAATTATAAATTATTATTATTTTATTTAATAAATGTAAAATATTAATTTTAATTAATTGATTAATAATAAATATTTAATTTATTTATGTAGTTTACGTTTCAATGACTTCTTTAACAATTGATTATTTTCAAAAAACGAAGTGATGAAATTGAAGTATGAAAAATTATAATTAATGTATCAAAATTATTGTTAATTTTGAAAAACATTAATTTTAATTAATTTTTTATTAACAAATATTTTTTCTTTGCATAATTTTTATAATATATTATAATTAACATATTATAATTATTTTTATTTTATTAGAAAATATAAAAATATTAATTTGAATTAATTAATTATAGATAAATTCTTTTTTGTGTATAAGTTATATACTTCAATGCACCAGGTTGAGGAAGAACTTGTTATAAGAGTGATTTTTCTTTTTTAGAGAGTGAAACTAAAAATGAAGTAGATGTCAAAAGGGAAGGTTGTATGTAGTTAGACGTCTATGTTTGGAAGGATTATTTGAAAAGTAACATGTTAACTTGGTATGAGTTGATGATGTAAGGAGATCAAATGAAGTATGGTCTTGGAAAAGATTTTAGAGGATCAAATGAAGTATGGACTTGGAAAAATTATAACTTTGGTTAATATATTTTGTGTTTGAATATATTTTGTGTTTGAGTTAACAACGAATAATTTAAAAAAAAAAAATATATTTTTTAATTTATTTTATGAACTGACTTAATAAATATTCGTTTTGTTAAGTCGATTCAGTTTAATCAATCTTAAATTCTGTAAAATAAATTATTTTTTAAGTCAGATCTTTTGATCAACTGATTAAATAAATAAAATTAAAATAATTATTTTTTTAATAAATTTTTTATTTTGTTTGTACGTTCATCTCCTTACATATATACAATCATTAGTATTAAATTTTAAATTATAGTTTTGCATTTATAATTACAATTTTATATAACCATCTAATAATCAAAATATACAATATCATATGTTCATAAAATATAGAATACAAAGAAAATGTGTTTCATTTATGATTAGTCATGACAAAACCGAAAATAAAATTAGATGTCCATTAACAAAATTAGATAAGTACAATGAAGCAATATTTAGTAGATATATATTAGCATTGCCATTTTCTTCCATTATTTTTCTAAAATAAAATACACACAACGTTTTCGAACTTCTTTAATTTGATAAATGAAATGATATCGAGTCATCATAAATCATACTTGCATCCATTAATCAACTTTGTTACAATGTTCAACATATAACGTCATGACATAATAGTCACACTCATGCATTTATCATGTTTAACAAATCATCAAGTCATATCCGTTTTGTATAACTCTACAAATTTCATAACAAATAAGATTATTTTTTATTTGTTCAAAATGTAAATGTAATATGTTTCCATTTAAATATTAACATAAGGAAAATAAAAATTTCCTTTATTTTTATACAACAAATTGTAAAAATTTCTCCAACCATATACACTTCGCTTATGGTAAGATTCATAACTATTTTGTTAAAAATAAAGAACTTTTAAGGTAAGATAAAACTCAAATAATTGTAGTGCAGTTTACTTTTTTATTTATTGACTTACATAGTTGTATTCATATTAAATAAAAGTAATTTAATAATAGTATACAATTGTTTTATTTTTTATTGTTATTATTTTGATTATTGTTTTATTCTCTATTATATAAAATAGAACATGTCATTGTCCAAAACACTTAAAAAAATCATATAAAATATATTATTATTTTTTGAATATTATAAAGATAAACATAATTATTGTAACATACACTGATGAGACAAAATTTACCAAAAAAAGAAAATGGATATAATGAGTTTATCTTTTTAGTGTTAAAATAAAATAAAATGATAAAGAGGAGTTTAAAAAAAAAAGTTCACATGTCATTTTTTTTTAACTTTATTTCCCATGATATACAGTTCTTCTTCAATTAGGATGTTATTATAGAAAAGTTAACTTATGATTATTAATCATTTACGTTGTTATAATTATTGTTATATATCAATAATTATAAGAAAGCAAATCTAAAATAGTGACAGTAAAATTGATTTTTTAAATTTAATTTAAATCAGTTATTAATATAACCTCTTTAACAAAGCTTTAAATTAATATTTCTAATAGAGTTAAACACAAAGAAAAGAAATATATTAATTTTTATTTATTTTTACCATATCTTAAATCGGTCGTTAAAAAATATTTTATCTATTTACAAAATTGACATCGCTTTATTATTTTAATTCGTTTACATATGTTGACTTAAGTATGATAACACATCAACTTAATTCAATTTAAAAACATACTAAATTTGCAGCGGAATAAAGATTTTAAATAATTACACATCTACTGCGATGCATATAAAGTTAAAAATTAATGTGAACCTTTAAAATTGATTCTTAATCTAATATATAACTTTTGCACTACTAATTCAAAAAACAATTGACAATTTGAGAGATAAAGACATTGATTTGTATCAAGTCAAAAAAATTGTCATATTGTTAGTTTTTTCTTTAATTTACAATTGATTTTTTATTAATTATTTAATATTTTTCATATGAGAATTTTTAGATACAACGGGTGTGCTCTATTTACTCCAATACAATACACTCAGATGAGTTATTAAACATACTTGTGAATATATATTGAATATGCATTTCCATATATAAGACTTGTTTGCAGCTTCATATATATAATAAGTTTATTTATGTAATCAAATAATTTAGATGCATATATTATAATAATATTTTTAATGAATATTTTAAAATAAAAGGTAAGAAAATTATATTATTTTATTAATTTTTTTTAAGATTTTTAAGAAAATACATAAAAATAAATATATTGATGATATAAATATTATCATAATTCATGAAAGTTCGATCTTTAAGAATTTATACTTTAAAGAAAAAATTTGAAATAAAATACGAAAGAAGAATAAGGATTTGTTTGCCATTAATCATCCGTCATTCAAATAAATTTTTGTGAGTCAAGGTGCACGCATAATTCTATACGAATAAATCACATATATGTTGCACACTTCAATGGTCGTAAGATTACTAGTGGTGAACAATTATCCTTTTAAAACATGTAAAGTATGAGTTTTAAAATACCATATATTAGTGTTAGCAGACACTAATGTACTTTACTAGTTGTAGGGTATAAAAATATTATTTATCGTTAATCTATTAGATTTATTTACACGGAGTAGTATAACCAATGGAAGAAAAATTAAGTTTAATTATAAATTTAGTCTATTTATTTTTACTGATTTATAAATTAATTTTTTTTATTTTAAAAGTTAACATCTTAATCTTTTTTATTTTATTTTAATTTTTTAACTTAAAAATAATGACATTAAATACTTTAAATAATGTACGATGTTTTAAAACGATTATCATTTATATTTACACATTAATTTTTTTCTCTACAAATATGAGAGATAGTAACAAACGAATCGATTAATACATGAAAAATTATGTAATCCATTTGTTTTAAATTTTAAGAAGTGAAATGTAAATAAAAATTATTTTGTATAAATATTCGATTAATTAAATAGTTTAAAAAATTTCATAGAAAATACTAGAATAGTCTCAAAGTGTCAGCTGTGTTCATCATCACTCGTGAGATTACATGGATGCATGCGTAAGTGACATTGTTGTCATGTGTTTGGATTATTAGTAATTTGATATGGTAGTCAAATTTTATATAACCGCTAGCTGTGTTCATAGTATGATTATGCCGTGTGAATGTGCTTATATCCAGACGCGAAAGGCGACCCCTCTCATTATCATGGAATTGTTTTCGATCCCTAAACTAAATATTATTTTTGGGAATACATAAATATAATTTATGCTTAGCTATTATAATTGTATATATCTAACTATTTTAAATAAATTTATTAGAAAAAAATTATCATTTGATAATATCTATTTGTATTATTTTGATACTTCAAATGAAATAATTTTATTATAAAAAATGTCAAGACATAATTAATTATTACCATTTTCTTTAGTACATTACCATTTTAAAAATTAATTATTTATATTAAAAAAAATTGCTAGTTATTATTGATTCAATAATAGATAAATTTAACTTATTAAAGTGTCATCGAATATTACTTTCTATACAGCTATTATTGATTTTTATTTTCTTTATCGTAATATTAATTTATATTCATATAAGAAGATATTATTATAATTTTTTAGCTTACTGCTTAAATTTAATATATTAATTTTAAAAATATATCGTATTTTTTCTTCGTACATTTGGTCCTCGTAGAAAGTAGATTAGATTGCTTGTAAAATCCCCAAAACAAATTTTCTTCCGGCAACATTTTGAAAATTCTATTTATTTGACTTAATTTTCAGCTGCAAGTTGCTGCTTGATGTAAATTTCATTCCCTGCAATTAGCTAAGCAATGACTGAATCAATAATAATTTTTGGACAGCAAGTAAGTTGGTTACCTTGGTACCAAATATTAGAAGAATATAATTAAGACTGCGAATTTGGAGAAACAAATCATGCATATTTATTATCTTAGCCTTTTTGTTTATGTGATTTGTCGATCATCTCTTTTTGAATAATAGAGAAAACTGTTTCTAAAATATTTTTTAGCCTCGTCTTGCAAAAAAGGACTTGTCTCAAAAAGACTTTCACATTTCTTAATTTTATTTAATTTTTTAATTAATATTATGTGTATCATTCATAATTGGTTGTTTGTTAATTTAATTTATGACAATTTGAATAAAACGATTGTTTAGAAGAATAATTTAGTAAAATTTTTAAAAATTATCTAATGCGACAATTATTTTAATATGAAAGAAGTAATATAGTAATACTTCTTAACTTCTCTTGATTCTTTCTATTTCTCTTAATTAATTTTCTATCATCACTTTATAGGATGCGACACTCTAATTAATAAATATAAATATTATTAAAATTGAATAACCAAATAACGTATCTACCAAAAATATTAACTTAATCAATTTTAATATAATACAATACATACATGCATAAATTAAAAAAAAAAAAAAATCATCAAAAAATTCATAATAAAGATAGACACTGCTACTTATTGTTACCTGAGTACATCCCACTCTATATAATCCTTCAGCAGAGTTTACGATTTGCAACGGAATGCAAAAACAGGATAACATTCCCAAAAAGAATTTCTATAATAAATTCTCTTCCAAATAAACAAATTAACAAACACTTCCAACAACACCAACATAACTGAACTTTACCATTAACCTTTTCCAGAATGAGAATATTTTGCTTGAATTCGAAAACGCCCTCGTTTTCCATAAACGAAAATAGTTCTCCATCATCCAATTCAACTAATTCATCCACAACACCTTCGAATATCAAAGCAATTAAACGAATAGACACAGCAGAAGCGATTATTCAAAAATGGAACCCTGAAACCTCCGTTTATGCCAAAATCACTTCTCTTTTCTACAATAACAAAAACGAAGCCATTGAATACGTTCACCGCGTTAACCAACTTCAAAGAGCAATGCATTCGTTACTCGAATACCATCCATCTTCTCAGAAACTCATTCACGCACAAAACCTAATGCAAATCGCCATGAAAAGACTCCAAAAAGAGTTCTACCAGATCTTATCCATGAACCGGGCCCACCTTGATCCCGAATCCATCTCCGTTGGATCCTCTCGCACCTCCTTTTGTTCCGATGATGGAACACAAGTGGACGATGTTCGCGAAGCAGAGGATTCAATCTCCGAAGTCGAACGCGTTTCTTCAGATTCCGTGGCGGATTTGAAAACCATTGCTGACTGTATGGTTTCTAACGGTTACGCAAAAGAATGCGTAAAAGTTTACATCACGGTGAGAAAATCGATCGTAAATGAAGGAATTTACGGACTCGGTTTCGAGGAGCAAAGTTTCCCGAAGGTGAATAAAATGGACTGGGAAGTTCTAGAGAGGAAAATTAAGCGTTGGTTGGAGGCGGTTAATATTTCAGTTAGGACTCTATTCGTCGGAGAGAGGAACCTCTGCGATCGTATTTTCGCTTCGAGATCCATAAAAGAAGTTTGTTTTAGTGAGATTTCAAGAGTTGGAGCTACTCTTCTGTTTCGATTTCCGGAACTCGTCACCAGAACGAAGAAATCACCGCCTGAGAAGATCTTCAGCGTGCTTGATATGTATGTTGCAATCACCGTGCTGTTACCGGAGATTGAATCGATTTTCTCGTTCAATTCAACCAATGCTGTTAAATCTCAAGCATACGCTTCGCGTTACCGACTTAACGAGTGTGCAAGAAATATTCTCTCAGAATTTGAGTCCGCAATCGTGAAGGATACTTCGAAATTGCCGGCGGACTTCGACCGCGTTCATTCTCTGACAACGCGAACAATGCAGTACCTTACCAGTCTCGCAGATTACAGCAATGTGCTGAATGAAATATTCTTTGACATTAATCCTCCGCCGTCAAAGTCCCCGTTGCCGGAACACATCTACGCAACGGAAACGGCGACGGAATTTTCTGTATGGATGGCGAGGTTGATTGTGGTTCTAGTTTGCAAAATCGAGGGCAAATCGAAGCAGTGGAAGAATGCATCGTTGTGTTATCTGTTTGTTGCGAACAATCTCCAGCACTTGGTGGAGAAGGTTCGTTCATCGAAGTTGCAATACGTTTTGGGCGATGATTGGGAGTTGAAGCATATAGCGAAGGTGAAGCAGTTGATGGGGAATTACGAGTCTTCCGTATCAAAGCACACAGGCGTAAATCGTAACAAGCAAGATGCGGCGTGTGTGTGAGTGTGTTAAATTTGCCACTCATTACTATTATTAGTCTTAGGCCTTTAACTCTTAGACCCATTTGATGACCCGGATAATAAATACCGTAAGCTTATCTTATTTTACTCTAATCTTGTGTGATGCAAAGAGACATGATACCTTAATCAAATTTAGTAAATGTTTCCGCCTTAATTTTTAATTAAGAATTTAAGGTGGATTTAAATAATTTGTTTCCTATTTGATAAAGGTTAATAACTTTTTTTTTCTTCATTTTTATCTTTTTCTCTTCAGGTTTTTCGACTCTTAACTTGTCGTGGTTCTCTTCCCTTCTCTCCATTGTGTTCTTTTCTCTATTCCCTTTCCACTTTCACTCTCGTCTCCCTCCCCACTGCTATGCTCCTCCTCACTGTCGCCCTCTCTAAAGTATTGTTTTTCACAGTTTTTTCCTCTTTTTATATTTGTCCTAATTTCCTTTGATATTTTTTTTATTGTGTTGATAAAATAATTTTTTGATTTCCTCAGATTTTACAACGGTTTTCTGTTAGTGATATTAAGTTGATTTTATGATTGCTGATATTAGATTGATTTTCAAGTATATAAAATTACTTCATAAACTATTTACATTTTTTTTAGCATTTTTTATTTATTTTTAAAAAAAATATATGAATATTATTTTGAAAGAAAAAAATCAAATAGATTATAAGAATAAATTTGTCATTTTATCACAATATAAATCATATCTCATTTAGTTATATATTGTGTATCAAACACTAAATCTGAAAAGCTAATCTAATCAAGTCTTTTATCATGTGCACGTCAAACACACACAACACAATAACTACTTATCATGTCCATATTCGATTTTGTCTCTGCTCTACTTCTTATCTTATCATATCTATGATATCATGTCCATTAAAGAGACCTTTAAGGATATACGAGCTGTATTTTCGAGGTTAAGGAGAGAAAATTTTTGGAGGAGTAAATTTATCTTCGTTTTACAATTTGAAAAAAAAACACACATAATTTCCTCAAAATTGGATAGTTCACAAAGTCGGATTCACCATCACCAATAGTCCATAGATTATTTATTCGGTGAAGTCTTCTTCGACTGTTCGTCGTCTTATACAATAACAATTGTATTCTTCATCGTGAAAGTTCGTATAGTGACGATATTTTTGTTTGTATTTACTCGAACAAAGTAATCTACATATGATTTTGTTTCGTTTATCTAGGTTTCTTTATTTGAGATAAAATTGACTTTCATATAATGTATATGATTTCTAAAATGGATAGTATATTTTAAGGATATTTTTCGATTTAAATAATTTGATTTTTATTTAACCTAAATCGAGTGGCAAATATTACTTGTAAGTTGCAACTCATACACATTTACGAAATGATGATTTAAATTTGAAATATAATATTCAATTAAATAATAAATTAATATAAAAAAAATAACAATTTTTATTTCAATATTTTATGATTTTAAATCTTATATCATAATTGAACTAATATTGCAATTTAAAATAAACGACAACAATTTTAATTTGCATTTAAGCTTTTTTAAAAATAATTAAAAACCAACATTTGAAAAATAATTAAGTAATTATAAATAAAGTTTAAACATCGGGGCCTCTCTTAAATGACATGAAAGCATTGTTTGATTTTTTCTGTCTGTTGATAAAATAATCAATAAATTTATATTCAATTATAAAATTTCAAGTTTAAATATATAATATGATCTTTACTCTAATAATTTTGATTTTCCTTAGTTGAATTAAATCTTACATATACATATGAAAGATTATTTTCTTTCTAAAATACAAAACAAAAATAGCCTATTTTTTTTTTAAAAAAGTAACCACATAAATCATCTAAATTCACCATGAAATAATAGAAAGTACTATTATGTACTACATAATTTAAAATACACTATAGGCCATGATATCAAGTAATTCAATTTACAGTGATTGGTGAATCTACATAGAGCTGTCAATTTGACAAGCCTTCTAATTATTGGCCCCAGCTCACAATTTAGAGGGGTCAAAAGAATTAATAATTTAAAAGTCTTTCAAAAACCAAAGCCTCTTAAAATTTTGTTGGCTTAAGGAGAGACTATAAGCCCTTTTTTTTTTTAAAAAAAAAAATCGATTTTCTTTTTTGAGAAATAAAATTTTTTAATTTTTTCACCGATAATTTTTTTTCTATAAACCTTTTAGATTAATTTTCGATAAAAAATGTCCGATTTTTTTTTGATAAAAAATGTTAGATTGTTTTTTGGATAAAAAATTTCTGATTTTTTTTGATAAAAAAAATTCCGATTTTTTCTTCGATAAAAATTTCCAATTTTTTTTTATAAGAAGTTTTTATTTTTTTTTGATAAAAAAATTTTATTTATTTTTTGAATAATTTTTTTTTAAAAATACAATCTAAAAATTAAAAAAATATTAGAGATCTATAGATCTCTAGAACTCCACCTTTAAATTCCATGAAATAATGAACTGAAATTTTAAAAAAAAATTTAATAATAAAACAAAAATTTAAGAGGCCTTCTAGTTGAGGTTTTTTGACTGCTCTAAATGTATGCAACTGTTTTATATTCTATTCGGCGCAAACTGTTTGATCACTAGGAAGGAGGTTGGACCGTGCATGTGAGATAGTGTTCACTCGGATGAAACACCTTACACCCAACATCCTCTCTCATCAACCCTGCTGTACCACCGTTTAAAAATAAGTCGCCTTCCGAGATTATGTGACCACTTGCTCCAACTTCCTAGTCTGCTGCATACACAAATGTCCAATAATTTAAGCATAAAAAAGTTAAAGAGAGCATGTCCACCGAATAAATAACCAACTTAATACTATTATCTTATAGTGCATTCTTTAGTTTAATAATCAATAAACAATTAAATAATCACTCCTAGTATTTGTTTTCGTGGCGTTAAAATACACTGACGTGTTTTGTTTTTCATAAAATATTAAAATATTGTAGGTTTAATTACAGTTTTGGTCCTCTTATTTTAGCTGAATTGCAAAAGTAGTCTCCCCATTTTGTTTTTTCCCAGTTTTGTTCCCTCAAACAGAATTTTGGTCTAAAATTTGATGAAATTTTATTTTTTAAAGTTGTATTACACAATTTATAATTATATTTTTCAGATACAATTGTTCCAAATGAGATCTTGATGCATGATGTGACTTAAATAAATGCAAAAAAAAAATTCATGAAGTTTTGGACCAAAATGATGCTTGAAGGACCAAAACTGGAGAGAAACAAAATGGGGGAACTACTATCGCGATTTAGCTAAAATAGGGAGACCAAAATTGCAATTAAGCCTTATTTGTGTGAAATTATGTGTTTCATACTACTTACAGTTTTTGCAAGTTCATTTGAACATTTTTTTTTCCTGATAATATAAAAGATTCCAATACAGGCTAAAAACTAAAACATTACTAAGCACATGAGGTTGACAAACCTTTTCAGTAAGATACTTGAAAGCAACCTGTTGGATCTTTATTGGTGACAATTGCTACAAGACTTTAATAGTAAAGTTATTGATGAAGATTATATGTAGCAAATTCCAAAGCGTGTTGTTACACTAGCCTTTAGGTTCAATTCGTCCCTACCAATCGGATGCAAATGAGACAACCAGCGAATCCCCAGGGTACTTTGGAAACCTTGATATGATTTGCACTATCACACCAAGAATATCTCTCAATAGTATGTTACAAAATAATGTTACCTATTCTTTTCTCATGCATTAGAAAAGAATAAGTTGGTTTAGTATATGAGAGAACATTGAACACAACCATTAAACCAACATGAACTTCATGTCAATTGCATCCAATTATAGATACATATATTGCCCAATATTTTGGAAATATCTCACAATCCCCCACCATTTTCAAAATATACTTTGTCCCATAATTTTGGAAATATCATGGTTTCAGATAATGGTATCTTACGATTTGAACCACTACTTAGTAAGCTCTGGGTTCCACTTATCCCGAATAGATTGGTAGACAAGTTTTGAACCAATTATTCATTAGAACAAGTGTGCACAACTTACACATGAAATCTCGGTACTATCGAAAGAATTATAAAGATGACACATTTGTTAAGGCCTTGTGTCATGTACCCTTTTCATGAGAATTTAAGAGTCAAGCCCTTTAACTCTTCGAAACGGCCTCACTTCATCCTCACATAGGTAGACTATATCAGAAATACACCCATAATATGTATTTTAGCAAAATTATGCTATATGTCTATTAAGAGTAAAACTCAACCTTCCAACTTTACACTTATGGTCCAAGTACTTTCAATCTTTGGGATGTATCTATATTCAAGTACTTGCAATCATTCTAATAGTGTACTTTATCATTGAACTCAAGACTTGATGTTACTCAAGTGTGAGTCGACTTTCCACCATTGATGATTAATTAGATGTGGGCTTGAGTCCCATCCCCAATGATGTCTTTAACACCATGTCCCTTGTCAGACCTTTCGTCAAAAGATCTGCAAGATTCTTTTCAGTTCTTACAAACACTATGAATATTACTCCATTTAAAATTAAATCCTTTACATAGCTATGTCTTAGACCAATATGTCTAGATTTTCCATTATATACTTGATTGTATGCTTTGGACAATGTGGATTGACTATCACAATGTATGGATATCGGTGCCATTGGCTTTGGCCAAATTGGTATATCATATAACAAATTTCTTAGCCATTCTGCCTCTTTACTACCTGCAGCTAGGGCAATGAACTCTGCAGCCATGGTGGAGTCGGCAATGCAAGTTTGTTTCTTTGATCCTAAGAACCTGCACCTCCACCAAGGTTGAAGGTCCATCCACTTGTGGAAGCATGATCCTCAACATAAGTTACCCAAATGGCATCTGTATATCCTTCCAAAACTGAAGGATATCCACTATAGATTAAACTATAGTTAATTGTTCCTTTTAAATATTTTAATAGTCTATTAACAGCCTGCCAGTGTTCTTTACTTGGATTGCTAGTATACCGACTTAATCTGCCTACAGAATATGCTATGTCAGGTTTGGTACAGGTCATGGCATACATCAAGCATCCAATTACCTTTGAATAATCTAGTTGTGCCACAGGGCATCCTTTATGTGGTTGCAAACTAACATTTTGATCAAATGGAGTAGAAACATGTTTGCAATTAAATTGATCAAATTTCTTTAGCACTTTCTCAATATAATGAGATTGAGATAAACCAATATTTACTCCATCTCTAATGATTTTAATTCCTAAAATCACATCTACTTCACCTACATCTTTCATATCAAAATTTTTTGATAAAAAAGTTTTAGTTTTCTCCACCTCATCTAAATTGGTGCCAAAGATTAACATATCATCCACATATAAACAAATCATAACACCATTTCCATTATGAAATTTACTATAAATACACTTGTCAGATTCATTTATTTTATATCCATTAGAAAGCAAAAGTTTATCAAACTTTTGGTGCCATTGTTTGGGTGCTTGTTTTAACCCGTATAAGAATTTAATCAATTTACACACTTTATGTTCTTGTCCTTTGATAACAAATCCTTCGGGTTGTTTCATATACACCTCTTCATCTAACTCTCCATTTAGGAAAGCAGTTTTAACATCTATTTGATGGATTACAAACTTATAGATTGAAGCTAGTGCCAAAAGCACTCTTATGGATGCAATTCTTGCAACAGGTGCATAAGTATCAAAGTAGTCGATACCATCTTTTTGTGTAAACCCTTTGGCAACAAGTCTAGTTTTGAATTTATCAATGGTACCATCAACTTTCATTTTCTTCTTAAAGATCCATTTACAACCTATTGGTTTGGATCCAGGTGGGAGGTCTACTAATTTCCAAGTTTTATTCCCTATAATTGAATCCATTTCTTCTTGGATGGCTTATTTCCAAAATAAAGAGTCTTGAGACTTTATTGCCTCTTCATATGTGTCTGAGTCACTTTCTAAATTGTAGCAAATTGGTCCATAACTGTTACTGGAATCATTTGTTCCTTCTACAAGGAACATAAAGAATTTTAGGCCATAATCTTTCTCTTTTCTGGCTCTTTTACTTCTTCTGGGTTTTGAACATGTCAAAGTATCATTATTAGATACATTATTTTCTAGACTTTGTACACTAGAACATACAGTTTCCTTGGGATGTGGAATTGAGTTAAATCTATTTTCTTGAAAAATTGCATTTCTTGACTCAATCACTGTGTTAATAGGATATGAGTCATTAGATTCAACAACCATGAATCTATAGGCCTTGCTATTTTCAGCATAGCCCAGAAATACAATCTCAATTCCTCTTTCTCCTAATTTCTTTCTTTTTGGTTCAGGAACCTTAACAATTGCTCTACAACCCCAAACTTTTATATATTTAAGATTGGCTTTTCTTTTCTTCCAAAGTTCATATGGGGTTATCTTGTTCCTTTTATTGGGAAATCTATTTAGCAAATAACATGCAGTTAGCATGGCTTCACCCCAATAACCTTTAGATAAATCAGAATAAGATAACATAGCATTCACCATTTCTTATAATACCCTATTTTTCCTTTCTGCAATTCCATTTTATTGTGGGGAATATGGTGCAGTTGTTTGATGCACAATACCAGTGGACTCAAAATACTCAGGATGATAGAACTCTCCTCCCCTATCACTTCTAAAAAACTTAATAAAAGTTTCATGTTGAAGTATTACTTGTGCTTTAAATATTTTAAATTTGTCTAAAACTTCATTCTTAGAGTGCATTAAATAAACATAACAAAATCTAGAGTAATCATCAATAAAAGTGACAAAATACTTTTTATCTCCCTCAAATACACTTTTGAAACCAAACTTGTTAAGTAAAGGTACATAAATCAAGTTCTTCCTAATATCAAGAACATAAAATACATCTTTAAAAGTAAGTACTTTTCCAGAAATGAATTGGCATTTAAAGATTTACTTAAATTTCCTTCCTCCATTACATGGACCTTTTCATGAGATTACCCAATTGCTCAAGCGTGGAAGTTTGCCACTGTTTTTGCGAAGGGATATATCTATTTACCGTGCCCTGGCACGATTCAAACACGGAACCTTGTGTTAAGGAACATTGAACACAACCTTCTTCTGGCCGGTATGTTCCGAGAATATCTAGTATGAACACACAATGAAATGATAATTTTGCAGATAAATCAAAACATGTTTTGAAATTCACCACTAAAAACAATGTCAATCAATGAACATATAATCACTTGTGATTCCACACTTGCACAAACAGCATAGATGCCCCAGTTTCTGGTGTAATTATTGTACAAATGTACTTTCGCAAACCTATAACACGAGGATGCCTATGTCGAGTCCCATTAAAAAAACAGTGGTGTATGGTGATCTTCATGCATCTGTCACCAACATGTGAGGGATCTGATCCGATGAGTATTGTTTTGTCATGCTGATGAAAGTGACACCTGAAAATGTTTGAGAAAATCAAAACTTCTTCATTAAATTGAATTCAATGTGAGTCATATATGACGGACGGTCCAAATTGCTTGATTGCATATTTCTTGGCTATAGAAAATCCAAATCCAATTCATCTCACCTTGAAATAGTAATATCAGTGCTTCCTCGAGTGATCTCTATGAGTCCATCTTCAAAATCACTTAGAGTGCAACGATCAATCCAAATATGTTTTGAATTAGGTTTGATCTGAATAGCATCAACATTAAGTCCTCTACCTCCTTCTAACTTTAAATTACAAATTATTACATGTTCACATTCCTTCAGCCGAAAACTCTTTCCAGTCAGTTTAATCCTTTTGCCCCTCCCATCAATGGTCTTGTATGAAGAAGACACACTCAAGTAAGAAGAAACATGGATTGTACCTCAAACATAATCCACAATGGGTCTTTTCTGCGACATGCGTCACGCAATGATCCCGATCCATCATCTACATTCATAATAACAATCCAACGGAAGAATATCAAAGCCAAGTGAAAGATACAAACTAATTAGTATAATGTATTTACAAAAACATTAAAAACAATTTTTGGAAATTTTTCAAAATCATAAAAAAAAAAATATAAAAAAAAAACTTCAATATATTTTTAAAATTCATTTGTAAATGGAAACATCATATTGATAAGAAATAAATTGTTCTATACCAAGTAGTTGAACTCAAATAATTAATACAAAGTAGTGAATGTCAAATCGATCAGGACTAACCAGTTTGACCATAACAAGAACAATCATTAGTTAGACTTTATTTAAAAAATGCAAAAGAAATAGATACAAAAATGCAAGTATAATTGCTCCGCGTTCTCTTAAATTAATTTCAAATAACACTTTAGTTGTTTTTTTTCTTTCTCCATTTAGTATTTTATTTAATTTTAAATAACAATTTGATCATTTATATATTAAAATATCAACAATGTTATCATTTCTTTACAAATACGTAGAAAATTCATCAAAATCTTCAAACAAAACTCATAAAATTCAATACCAATTTCAAGAAAATTCATATATTCATCAAATACATAATTTAAATATTCAAATAAACTTATATTCTTATCTCCAACAAAATTAAATTCATCAAATAAAGAAGGATAACATTGTTGACATTTTAAGACATAAAGAATCAAATTGTTATTAAAAATTAAATAAAAGACAACAAAAAAAAGATAAGAAAACGAAATATTATCTAAAAGACACATAAAGTTCATCCAATTGTGTCTACATCTGCAATCATAAAGCGACTGCATTTCTACTCTATTAATTTCAATTTTTGAATTTGCCAAACACAATTTGTGTTTAAATGGTACAACACAATTATAAAATTACTCCTAGAAATGTACCACAGGAGGAAGTAAAAAACTCTCCAAAAGTTTCCTAAAACTTGGTTGAGTTTATAAGTTTCAATTCAGTACAAGCGAATAAACTCAAACTAGCTTTCTTTGAATTTGAAATAAGCTATTTAATTATTAATATTGACATGTAAATATTTATGCAAGATAGCAAATTAAAAAAATGAAGAAAAAAAAAACAATGAATTTGGGACAAACGAAACTAACCTAAGAGTGATGTGACATGATAAAGGGAGACGTGTAGTCCACCGATTGCGAAGCGGCCAAAGCCTTCTGCCTGAGCGGCTAGAGAACGGAGAGTGGTGTCGACATGGTTGTAAGGAAAATTCATGACAATGTTGAAATTGGAACTACCTTCGTTTTTGTTTCGTTGATTATTTATAAGGAGGAGGAACCGTGTTGTTACGGTGTTTGCGATGTCCGTTACCCATTTGTGTGGTGTGTGGGTGATAACATAATTAAACTGAAAACTGACAGTATAACATACTTCTATTTCTATTGTATAGTTTGGTAACGAATCTTATCTCACCTCATCACTTCCTACCTTTGTCGTTACAGTAACTAACCACACTCCTGCCGTTTTGACCAAAATATCTTTCTCTAAAAGGTCAAATAAATCACTTCAACATCATTTCATTCCAAGATATTTTAGTTTTGAAATTGCCTTAATTTTTTTTATACCAAGTGCTACTGTTCACCAATAATTACGTCATAATATTACTTTTATTAATTAAATTCAATGTTTACGCATACTAATTTTTAAAACATTAGTCTGCATCACTGTGATCCTTAAGAGGGTCTCACTTTTATATTTATAAAAGAATATATATTTAAAAACTCAAAATGACTATTTTTAAAATAAGAGACCATAATTATCGGATTGTAAAAATTGAAAGGCCAAAAGTTTATTTTACCATTTCTTTCTTTAAAATGTATGTTAACTTTAAATTGCTAACAAAAATATAGAAGGCAATTCATATTTGTGATAAAGAGAAGATGGAAGGTAAAATAAAAAGAGTGTGTTTTTAAAAATAATTAAAAAAATATTTTGACATTTGTGAAAATGTTAGATCTATACTTAAAACTGTAAAAGAAAATATTTATTGAATCTAGATTCAATTATGATTATTAATTGAAGTGAAAAAGAAAACGTTAAATATGATAAACAAATATTACATCTCTAACGTAGATTTATTAGATGAGGTTCACTGTGCCCAGAACAATTCATCTATTTTTAAGGTGAATTCAAAATGGATTCATTAAATATGATTCATTAACAATTATAAATTTATTATTATTAATAAATTAATAAAAAAAGATAAAGTATCGTTCCTTCATGATATCACCATGAAGACAGTTTATCACAACTTCAATCGTGAACTCACAAAGACTGAAAGTTACATAACTACATACTTGCAGACGAACTCGTTTGACTACCGTTGGACATGTTTTTATCCATCATCCATAATCCATATTAGATCATTATTCCAAAAGTACCACACATGACATGAATAAGCACTAATTTGAAAAGAAAGTTTGAGTACGAAATTAGTTAGAAAGGTCAAGAGATTCCAGGTGAATATTACAAAATGAGTAAAATAGAGGATTTTTTTTTTAACCAAAATGCCACACAAGAGAAAAAAAAAAGTAGTATGCGATTGTTGTACTTTTACAACTTAATAGGAGGTCATTGGTCAAAAAACGACCAACTGAATGTCATTTTTTTAATTCGTAAGTTAGAAGGTCACTAGCTTCAGGAGCGACCTCTAGCATTTGATTTTTTTTTCTCCTCATTTTAATAATTGTTATTAATTATTTAATAAATTAAAAATAATTAAATTATTTAACAAATAAAAATACTAATAATAAAGTAAAATAAAATATATTAATAAATAATTATTATAATTAAAAATAGAAAATTATATTATAAATTTCGAAGAAAATACATTAAAATTAAAGAAAAAATACATCAAAATATAATAATAATAATTTAAAAAAAATTTATATTAATAGCATGAAAATAAAACTAAATACATTAAATTAATGAATCATTTAATAATTCTGACGATGACGTTGAAGTTGACGAAAATATAAAAGCACAAGATCAATTTATTCTACTTGAATTCGATTTACCATCTTACTTAAAAAACATCAATTTAAATACTCAATAGCAATCAAAATAAATTTAATTACTTATTCATTAACGAAATCTTAATGTAAATGAAACTATTTCAATTTAATGAAGTTGGAACTCTTTCAGTTTCATATTTTCAAGATACAATTTATTTATTCCAATAAATATAACAAACATAAAAGATAAAAGCAACCTAAATTTCTTTTTTTTTTTTCTAATATAGTTTTTCTAATTCCTAAATTCTGCAATTTTTTATTCTAAATTCATGGTGTTGTTAGAAGTGTCCTATTTTGAATATCTTTTAGTTTCAAATTATTTGTTATTTCATAATATTAAGACAACAATACTTTATTTTTGAGATACGATTAAGAGAATAGTATTTATTAACATTTTTAATATCATACTTACCTAAATAGAATGTCTAACTACTTTTAACCACTTTAATTAATGTGAATATTTTAATCTTATCATATAATAAATACTAATATATTGATATATATTTTTAATCAATATCAAATCGTCAATGGAATACAAAGTGACAGAGTATTTTACAATACTTCCCCTAAGGAAATAAATTTGAACATTATCTCTTAACTTAAATATATCTGTGAAAATATTTATTAATCATTGTAAAATGCTTTAGTTTAAAAATAATATATAGAAATATCCTTATTTTTTTATCCAATTGTTCATCGCAATTTGGGATTACAATCTAATTTTTTTTTCTTCATATTAACAGATGGTCGCATGCTAGGAATACAACCTTGTATTATGACAATTTTTTTTAGCCATTTAAAAAATATTTATATTTATTATTAATTATTTTTATTATTTGAACAATTTAAAAATAATTAAAATATTTAAAAAATCAAAATACTATTATGAAAAATAATAATAATAAATTTAATAATATTATAAATTTTTATAATAATGATAATCAGAAATATAATAAGAATAATAATAACAATAATAATAATAATAATAATAAAATAATAATAATAAAATATATTAATAAATAATAATAATTTTAAT
>JBBPBS010000968.1:30645829-30701475 GCA_037974835.1 Cicer judaicum
ATTTTTGAGAATATGTGTATATGCTAATTCAATCTCAACCATAATTTTTTTTCTTTCTTTTCATTCAACTTTTTTTATAACAAATAAACACTAAAAATTTGAATCAATGTTTACTCTTTTTTTTTTCTTCAGATTATTTATTATTATTTACAAAACATAAAAAGAAAGAAATGTAAAAAATTTAAAATTGATAAAATACTATTATTATTATTATTATTATTATTATTATTATCTTTGTACAAAGTTTAGTGATTAATTTGTAAAAAATACAAAAATAAATAAATGTAATAAAATTTGTTCTCTAAACAATTCATTATTATCTTTTTATTTTTCTTTTTATCTCTCTCTCCTTCAACTTCAAGTCTTCTCTCCTTTGCCAAGAACCATAATCCTAGAATCGTCACCAATTTCGCGGAACAGTCACATCTGCACCATAAAATATAGTCTCCATATTGTGTCTTTACCCTTTCCTTTCATCTTTTCCCTTTAGTTTTATTTATAAATTTTGTATGTAATATTGTGTAAAAGAATGAAGAAATTGAGTAAATTAAAAAATTTAATTCAAAAATAACATGCTATTTATATTGGTAATTAAATTTTCATATTACAAAAATATTAATTTTTTAATATACCGTTTCATATTCACAGTAAATGTTTTTAGAACATACTTTAACTAATCAAAAGATTGAAACGTCCCTATTAGTATTTTGTTGATGAGGGCATTAAGGTAATTCAAACAACACGTAATCTTCTTATATTAATTAATAAAATAAGTAAATTGAGCCAAACCGTGTGTAAAGATGAATGTTTTCATTCCTGTATATTAATTGTCCTGTTCTATTATGAGTCAATTAGTGCAATTTGAGAATTTGCAACTCAAAAAGGAAGACGTTGACACAAACCTTGTTTTTAATCGTAAGTTTCAATGAAACGTTATGAACCTTCCAAATCGCTGATGACAAACAAAAGTATAAACATAATGATTTATAGATTAGATTGAACCTAGTGCGTGATTCATATGTACTTGGGTGGTCTCAACTCTCAATGAAATGAATCTACAGTACCCCTGTCTAGTCTACATATCATTATCTCACAATATGAGAGCCTTAATTAAATCCATTCTTGGTAAGCTAGAAATTATGTATAGTGTCATGCATTATACATGCACGTAAATAAGCTAAGATCATTGAACTTTGATTTGGCTATATTAAATATTAATAGTAGCATGATAGGTAAGTGAAACATCGATCATGCACTAAAAAAATAGTAGTAGATTCTTACAATCAAGTCACATTCAAATAGTGTCATGTTTATGTTTAAACTTTGAGGGCAATTTTTCACAATTTTATCATTAATAAAATCCAGTTTTTTGGTAGTGTAAAGAGTGTATTGTTTATTAACTATGTGTAATTACAATCAGACGTGGCCTATAACATAGTTGAAAATTAGGACGACCGTCCAAGGTCTATATATATATTTAAGAGCGTTAAGTTTATATTTTACATAATAATTAATAGTGTGTATACATTAATTGTTTTTCTAATACACACCACATATAAAATAATATTAGTTATTTACGTTATTGTTGCATTGTTGCATTTATTGAGATAAGTTTTTCTAAATTGAAAATGTTAAATTTTAATTACAATCTACTATATTACAAAATTGATTAAATAGTATAACTTTGATTTTTATTAAAATTAATTTTTTTAAATATTAATTATGAAATATCATTGATGATTTCACAACAAAAAGTAAACATATTCAAATAATTATAAAGACATAGTTTTATTAATTTATTAGAGACACTCAAAATTTCAAGACCAGCTATAGCCTCAATTGTCTAATATTAAATTTTTTAGTAATACCCAAACAATAACTTCTTATTTTATAATTTAGAATCTACCTAATACGCAAATGTTACAAACTCAAGAGGCATTTATGATTGTGTGAGCATTGTTTTGATGTATGAGAACAACTAGCATGAAAGGTAAGTGAAACATGCTTTGTCATTTACCCAATGGCTTATCTGCCACAATAGGCATCATATATTTAATAGGGAGGCACATATTTTTCAATTTGGATATTTGGTAGGGAGAGTCACTAAATATCATAAATCCTAAAGAAGCAATAAAATTTGTAAATAGATATTTGCTTTTCCCCTTTTCCTTTTTTGCCTAGTCTATAACTGGTCAATTCTACATAATTTACCCTTTTAAAGGCCCCATCTCTATTTCTCTATCAATAGGCCTGCGGGCAATTATTTTTGGGTTCATTTGACCAGGTAAATATGTAACTAGGAATTTTTAATAATGTATAAGCAAATTGGTCATTCATTAATTAAATTAAATTTCTGAATTTTATAAATTAATATATATATATATATATATTTAAAATTATAAAATTTTATTCAGAATGATTTATATTTATATTTTTATTATTAGAGATTATAATGAATATATTACTCATTTATGTGAACTAATATATTTATGACATTTAAATATTTAACAGACTAATAAAATTTTATTGATAATTTTGTTCTGGAGAACATGACATTTATGTTGAATCAATTTTAATAAATTATATATTAAAATATTTAATAATAAAAGTTTATTAAAAAATTACTTTTTATTGATATTTTACGATCTCAATGATATATTTATCAATTTATAAAATTTATTAATTAATTTGTGACCTTTTCATATCTTTGACTCTCTCCTAGAGTTGCTACAACCTTTCGATTTAAATATTAAAAACAAATTAATCAAAATTAATATATTTTATCTAAATTTTAAATAAAATACATCAATTTTTAATTTAAATAAAATATATTAATTTTTTTAACTCAATAATTTTTCATATTTAAAATGGAACATATGACTCCCTCTATCTCATAATTAGTATCACTTTAATAAAAAATATTATAAATATAACTTTAATTATTTTGTTTCTTATACCATTCTTTAATTATTATTATATATACAAATTCCAAAATATTATTATATTATTTATTAATTATAATAAAAAATGCATTATTAATTAATATAAATATTCGATAAAATTATTTTTTAATTTGTTCTAATTATTTTATTGTTTAATATATATGTAAAAACATTAAAATACGTGTGCTATAAAACAGAGGGACTATTATTTTGGAATTCAAAGTAGGCATTGGGAAGTGATGAATAAGATGCTAGCTAGTATAATTAATGGGCAGCTTAACTTAACAGCTCGAGAACAGTAATTTACAACTCCAAGTTGCCATTCTTTAGTAGATTATCACTGCTTTGATCGGAAATGACTCGACTTATAGCCTTAAACTACCACTTTTAATTAATTAGGCTTAATTGTATTTTTAGTCCCTCTATTATAAGTGAAAATTGAAAGTAGTCCCTCTATTTTGTTTGTCACCAGTTTTAGTCCTCCAAACAAAATTTGATGATAAATCATGATGAGTTGTCATTTTTTTAATGATGTGTCAATAAAAAGGTGACGTGGTAGACGCTTACGTGGAATAAATTTATTATTATATTATTTTTTACTAAACAATATAATTTATATTTTTAAAAATCATTTTTATAATTGTGACAATATTTTTAGAAATACAATTAAATTGTTAAAATTAAATTAAAAAAAAACACCTAAAATCATTCACTCGTGAACAAATCAAAATCAAAACCCTAAAATCATTTTAAACCCTAAGTTAATCGTATCCTTATACCTCATAATTGAATCAATCATCTGCAACTTCAGTTGTTGCTTAAACTTGTTGATGAAATCGTCAGCCTTAGCATCAACCAACTCATCTTCATCCATGGCGGCGACCTTCACCTCTTTCACAGTGGCCGGCCGGAGACTCTCCACAATGTCTTCTTCCTTGAAATGCGAGAACGCTGATTTATTGCTTGCTGATTTCTTCATCTTCCTCGACAGCTTCACTGGAACCTCACCGGAATCCGGTTTCGTATCTGAATGCGTCCTTGTGAAATTACCACCTTGCCCCTGCAACTTCATGTAAACCTCGTCAAGAGAAATATTATCCTCCTCGTTTCCTCCGAGGTTGTCTCTTATATGTCCCAAAACATCATCGTCTTCTTCTTCTTCGTTTTCTTCCACTTGTTGTTTTTGGTGTTTTTCCTTAACTGTCATGTGTCGTTTCTCGTGAGCGAAAACGTTGCTGTTGTTGTCGGGTGTGTGTTTTGAAGTAAAGGGTTGATGAATAGGGAACTGAAAATCCAAGAGGTTAATAGATTTGAGTCTTTGCAAAACAGAAGGAGATCTAACAAGTTGTGGGGTTTCGTTTTCGTAGTTTTGAAGTAGTTGTGGGGTTTCATTTTCGTAGTTTTGAAGTTGTTGGGTTAGAGGTTCTTGTTGGGATCTATAAGGGTTAGAGTAAAAATTGATACTTTTGAGTCTTTGCAAATTACAGAGGGAGATCTAAAGAGTTGTTGTTGATGATGGGGTTGTGGAAAGTTTTGTGCTTGGTGAAGATCTTGTTGATGGGGTTGTTGGTGTTTGTGGGTGGCATTGGCGAGTGATTTCGAATGATTTTAGGGTTTTGATTTTGATTTGTTCATGAGTGAATGATTTTAGGTGTTTTTTTTTTAATTTAATTTTAACAATTTAATTGTATTTTTAAAAATATTGTCACAATTATAAAAATGATTTTTAAAAATATAAATTATATTTTTTAATCAAAAATAATATAATAATGAGTTTATTCCACGTAAGCATCCGCCACGTCACCTTTATATTGACACGTCATTAAAAAATGACAACTCATCATGGCCTCAAATTCTGTTTGGACACTAAAACTGGGAACAAACAAAATAGGAGGACTACTTTCAATTTTCATCTATAATAGAAGACCAAAAAGCACAATTAAGCCAATTAATTAATATGAAAATACTACCTCCAGCCCTGCCTTTACTATAACCATTTATTAGTTTTTTCAGTTTTAGTAAGAAAAACTAAGTAAACTACCACTTTGAGTTAATGAGAAAATACTTATAAGTACTTATTAACTTTTTCGATTAAGATATTAATTAAAACATAAAATTAAGAAGGGAATCAAATATCAACAATTTTAAAAATAAAAATTGTGAGAAAAAAATAAATTTTTTTATTCTTTAATAAATTTTTCTTTCAACTTTAATTTGCCTTCATTCTGCTTCAAGAGTTCTCTTTTTACTATTTTAAATGTCGGGGTATTCATCTTGTATGAGGGGTGCAAAAATATTTACTTAAATTTAATTATATTATTAATTATTAAGTGCAAAAATAATTTAAAAAATATATATTATTTTTGTAATTATCCATTAAATATCAATAAATATTATGCTAAAAAAAATTAAAATGTAACAATTCTCTCATTACCATAAAAATATTTATAAGACTTAAGTATTAATTAGAGTTTTAGTAATTGTTAAGTATTTTTAGTAATATTAAATTAGGATGAACGGTAAAATAGAAAAGTAATATTATGAATAAGTCTAAATGGTAGAGAAAGACATGCCACCTTTATTTTTCTCTCTTTTTCTCCTTCAGGGAAGACTCATCCATTTTAACTGATATGGATAATACCGTTGATACTTGCAAAAATAATAGTGAAATTGATAGTTATAGTCATGCACTCATGAGTACTAACTCATCTTCCCCTTCATTTTCTTTCATTTCCAATGCACACTTTCAAAAACATTCTAAAAACACCAACACTCGGTTACTGTTCATCGTCTTCTTCATTCCTCCATTTTCCTCTTCTTCTCAAATTTATTCAAAGACAACAACCATCTAAAGTCATTTACCTTTAATCCAATCCCTTGCATGTCCTTTCTTCCTTTCCAAAACTCATTAATCAACCAAAGCAGTATTGAGGGAAGATAAGGAACAGATTGAGAAATCTCCAAATCCGAAACAAAACATAAAAGACAGGAAACAAAGAGCTGATAAAACAAGCATCTTCCACAACCTAGCTCGAATTGAAGGGTGTTATTATTAACAAACAATGAATTATTTTCCTATAATTGATATCATATTTTGCATGTGGTTTTTTGGGTTTAATATTGGGTTCTTTTTACTGTTTAGAAATAATTTTTTGAGTTTGAGATAGTCAACTTTATTAAAATCTTAGAATGAGGGAAAACTGTGATGTTTAGCAGGTAAGAAATATTTGATAACCTACATTTTTGTTTTTTAAAACCCACTCATTATGTATATGTTGTGTGAATGATTATAGTTTATTAAAGGTTGAAAGAATGCAAATAAAATTGTTAGTTGATTAACTAATATGCCTTTTGTGTTAACCTATTTCTCTATTCTTTCTACCTCTAAAGTTTTTGTCTACATATGGTGTTTCTTATTTGTGTAGATTGACTATGATGTTTCTTCTTCTTTTTGCATATGACTCTAACCACTATTCATATGCCTCTAACTCTGATCATTGTTCATCTGCCTCTGATTATGATCATTGTTTATCTGTCTCTGATCACTATTCATTTAACCTCTAATCATTGTTCATCTGCCTTTGACTCTAATCATTGTTCATCTACCTCTATCTTTGATTGTTGTTTATCTACCTCTGAATCTGATTTCTGTTCAAATGCCTTTGACCATGTTGCCTCTAGTCCATGTATCCTTTAACCATGTTGCCTCTAGACCATGTATCCTCTTACCACACTACCTCTGGTCCATGTATCTTTTGACCACGATGTCTTTGGTCCATGTATCATCTGATCACACTACATCTTATTCAAATATCCTCTAGTCATGTTGACTCTAACTCTACCTCCAATGATGCTACCTCTGGTTAGAAATCCCTAGTCATATTGCCTCTGATCCAAGAATGTCTTGACTTCATGCCTCTAATTTGAGTACACCTCTGATTACGTTACCTCGAGTTAGAATAAATATTGATGATTAATGCAAGCTATAATATTATACTCTGAATGTAGAATTGTAATGTTGAATGAAGTTAATGATATTCGTTCAATTGATGATTGAGATATGCATTACATTTCGTAAATAAGATAATGACATGCATACTACATTGGGACATTTCAACTTTGTTTCAGGGTAGAAACAATGGATAAAGGTAAAATAATCAAGACGTCAATTAAGGTCATGGCCATACCACTTTTGCAAGAGACTCCATTTATCTGGGTTACACACATCTAGGTAATTGGAGGAGTTTTTTGCTTATAAAAGGAACTTGAAATCATACAATTTTTCCTTATAAAAAGTAAATGGAAATTATAAAGTTTTTCTTAATTAAGAAAAGAAAGAGAATGTACAGTTTTTCCATGCTTAAAGTAAAAGAAAAGATTTAAATGTTTGGCTTATGGCTAATAAAAATCATTAATTGCATATTCATGTCAAATTTTCATTATTTTGTTAAGTAAATTTATTTTAAACTGCTCCCCCTTTTTATAGAACCCACTGATATTATCATCTCACGCTCTATCTTCTTATATATTATAGTAGATAGATGGGCTTGAAGTAGGAAATTCAGGCAACAAAGGATAAAACTCAATAGTACACTATGTATTATATAGTTATATTAATATTTCTAATATTGTACTGGTGACTTTGTATGATTGTTTCTGAAAAACTAAAATGGATAAATTTATTGCCACCTCTATTCATTATCAAATTGGTTAGCCTGATGTGGGCCGTGTAGCCCAATTTGACACCTCTATTCATTACCAGGCCTGTCAAAACGAGCTACTTAGCCTGTTTAGGACTGGCCCTAATGAGTTGCGAGTTTTTCAAATCGGGTCAAAAAGTCCTATTTTAAAATGGACTGAAAAAATATCACTCGAGTCCAGCCCTGGGTTGCGGGCTAAGCAGGTAGTCCACACATTTTTTTAAACATTATGTTTTTAGTTTTTTTTTAAATTTATTTACAATTCTTTTAATTTGAAAAAAAATTTCAAGTCAATTTTTTTACGGTATACTATAAATACATTAAGAATGAATCAATTTGAATAAGTATAAATTATAAACCAATATCTAGTTCAATTTGAATGAGTGTTACTATCTGGTCGTGGATGAATAAGTGAGTTGGGTTTCTTTTGAGCCAATATATTTTTGGGTGTGCAATCCAATTTTACTTTTTTTAAACTAGTTTTGTAGGTCGTAAACTACTAGATACCCATATTGATTAGCCTGAATGAACAACAGATTTATTTTTATTGGGCCAAAAAATCGTAGAAAAATTCATACTAGAATCATCAAGTTCAAACCTTATGTTTTAGCGGATTGGGTGAACCGATCTATATGAGATATGTCGAATGAACTAATCTTATTTGATAGAAGAAAAATATAAGAAAGATTTTTAAAAGGTGTGGAATCTACAAAAATTATTTCTACTCGTGAATAAAAAAAAAATGTTGGAACACCATTTTTATGTTATTTCTAGTTTTATCCATTGTTTTGAAAAATGTAAATAATTGTAGACAAAGATATCTGTGTCATTTCAAAACTATAATATTTCTCACTTCTTTATTCCTTTTCACAATCTTTTATTTTAAACATTACATCAAATTGTTATATCTCTTACATATTTATCTTTTCTTACATTATTTATCATATCTTTCTCTCTTCTCTTTTTATTTCTCACAACTAATCACACTCTAAACAACTCTTTTTCAAGTTGTAAAAAAAACAAAAAACTCTTTTCTAAAGTACTGAAAAAAAAAAAGTCAGTGCCACATCACGTGTTGCTCATCAAATCAAACTATAGTCACATGATGACTTTTATCTAGTACGTTATTGGCTGTCACATAAGCAATGCATTGATGCACTTTGCATTAAAAGGCTGCAAATATATTTTATGGATATTGAATTGAATGCATAACTCATGGAGTATCCTTCATTTAATAAGCACCATATTTATAAGCATTTTTATTGTGGAGTAAAATGTGTGTTTATAGCGATAGGTGTCTCTATAAGTACTTTTTCCTTTTTCTGTTGTTGTAAAATTCACTAATAAATTGTATTTAAATATTTGAATGTTAGTTAAAATGTAATATATAAAATTATTGATTAGATTTATTTAGTAATTTTTTAAAAATATTAAAATAAAAAAATTGTATTTATCATACAGTATTCTTACAAAATTATAAAATGAATAATGTGTACAAATGTACTTGCGCGGAGAGCGTCATTCATTGCACATCATATATAAAGGTTTCTCCTATACTATAATAATATCTTCTAGTTTTCAAGGTGGTAGAGCCGGGGGAATTTTTATTCTAATATATAATATATATATATATATATATATATATATATATATATTATCAAACTGCTACATTATGAATAAATAATATCAAAATATCTTAATTTTGAATTTCAACTATTGATCGCAAATTTGACATGTGACGCGTTAAAGGAAAATTTTGTAAAACTTAATAAAAGGCTATGCTTCATATGCGACTATGTATTAGGTTTAATTTTTTTTTCTTCATTTTTGTGATTAAAAAATTATTAATATAATAAAATAAAAATAATTTTAATATTTTAAAAAACAAAATATTATTATTAAATTGAAGAAAAAAATGTAATTGTGTTTAAACAAATAATGTGTAATATTATTTTAGCAACTCTTCCTTATTTTATAGATAAATTTTAATTATTTTAGTCTACTGTTTTGTAGATAAATTAACAATTTAATTATATTTTGTTCACAATTTTTTTCTATTTTTTTCGAATCAGATAAATAAAAATAATAATAGTAAAATAAAGGTTAAATTATATCAGTGGTCCCTTAACTTAAGTCCTTTATCTTTTTTGTTTTCCCGAATTAGTCATTTATTTTAGTTTTAAGTGACAATTTGATATTTTATGTTTTAAAATTTCAACAATATTATCCTTTTTTATACAAAAATTCAAAAAAATCATCAAATTTTTCAACCAAAACCCATAAAATTAATAATCAACTTCAATCTAATGCAAATTTTATCAAATTCATAACTCAAATATTCAAATACACTCATATTTTCATCTCTAACAACATCAAATAAAAAATGAAAATATGAGTTTATTTCAAGATTTAAGTTATGAATTTGATTAAATTTGTATTTTATTGAAGATGATAATGAATTTTATGAGTTTTGTTTAAAATTTTTGATGATTTTTTTGAATTTTTGTAAAAAAAAAGGACAACATTGTTGACATTTTAAAACATAAAATATCAAATTGTCACTTAAAAATCATTGATTTAAATTTGATGTATTTTTTAAAAAAATTATGATATTTTTTCTTTAATTTAATGTATTTTGTTTATTTAATTTAATTGATTTTTATTTTATTAATATAATATAATATATTTTATTAATTTTTATTTATTTGATCAAGAGAAAATATAGAAGAAAATTGTTAACAAAATATAATTAAATTGTTAATTTATCTACAAAACATGAGACAATTGTTAAATAATAAAAAATTATCTACAAAACAGAAGAGAGTTGTTAAAAGAATACAACACGTTATTTGTCTAGGCACATCTAGTCAACCATTTTTTTTTCAAGTTAATGTATTTTATTTTAATTTATTAATAATACTTTATTTTTTAAAACTATTAAAATTATTTTTATTTTATTAAATAAATAATTTTCTAATTACAAAAATAAAAAAAAAATAATAATAATAATAATTAGACCGAGTATATATGCAGTGGCGGATCTTGGAAAAAGAATATCGGAGGAGCTACAAGTATTAACTAAACTATTATAATTAAAATTTATAAAAGTTATATAGTTTTTTGTAGAGTCTCATACAATTTGTACATAGTCGATAAATTAAAAAAGTTAAGATTTCAATTTTCAAAGGGTTTACAATTTTTACATGTCACAATTTTTATGCGTCATGCAATTCGCACAAGTTTTTAAAAAATCACACAATTCATTCAAATAAAATATATCTACTTTATCATTTTTTTTTATCTATATATATAGAGTTTGTTGAATTAATTTATTATATTTTATCTATTCAATTGCATAATTTCTAATATGATTAACCACTTGTAGTGTTATTTAGTTATATTATAACTATTGAATAATTTTTTATATTGAGTAAAGATAAAAAGATTATTGTTTTTTTATTATATTCTTATAGAAAAATTATTTAAATAAAAAAAAGTAAAAATATAAAAAATATAAACAAAATAAAGGAAAATAGGTGAAGTAAGTTTTTCTATTTTAATAGTATACTAATATTATTTTACTAGTTATTATTTATAAAAATAAAAATAAAAGAAAATTAGGGATACCGTACCAGCTCCCAAGAAGATCCGCATTATAGAGATGCGAACTTCTTAAAACAATTTCCTTATACATGTCTTATGTCGGGCTTGCGATCAACCATTACACTTCAAGACTAAAAGATTTTGATATTATTATTTTTACAGTGTAGCAATTTGGTACAAAATAAAAAAAAAATATATATATATATGAGAATAAAAATTCCTAGAAAGAGTGGGTGTCAAAGTTATCTTTTATTTTGAGGTGTATTTAAAATATTTGGTTCCACCAAATACTATATTAATATATTTATATATTCTCATTTTTCATACAAGTTTAAAATCAATATATAATATAATATTTGTTAAAAATGTTTATCTCATAAATTTTGATATAATTTATTCAATATATTTTAATCAATGAGTTTAAGAAATATACTTAATTAGTGTAAATTTAGATGTTTTTATATATTCTAAGTTTTTTTTTGTCTTAAACCCCATTTCTCATAAAAATAGAACCTTTATAATCCAAAAATGGATAATAAAAAAAAATATGGCTAAGTATTGTTGTAACCATTTCAAACTCAAGTTATATGAACGTTATGGGTAATAAGAAATAAGATATTGCATTTCCTATTAGCCATCTACATTTAGGAGACTTTAACACATAATTCATAGTTGAAAAGGAATTTCCTCACTGACAAAATTGCTACACAAAGTAAACAAGGCTTTATCCAAAAAGTTACATGGTTGGAGATCTACATTTCATCATCAATGATTGAATACATTAATAATGGTACAAATACAAACTACTTTTCAGTGGACCAAACCTGTTTCATGTACATCTTCAAGTTAACATAGTTGCAATATATGGTGTCTAGTATCTGAGTTACACATCTCCTTCCCAAGACACAAAAACCATGCTACCTTTTTTTCCACTCTTTTTACAACATCAAGCTTGTCTTTTTCCATGTTTTGGTCAAGGGTCAACTCATGGTGTATTGATCTTTATCATAAGCATCAAATTCCCATTCACTTATCTCTTCTGCTGAGTCATTCTCGCTTAATTTATCGAGTTCTTCTATTGATATCGTCTTCATTGTAATTGATGGAGAGTTTTTCTTTCTATCTCGCTTGTTTTTATTTGGCAACATGGTGATGGAGGAAGGTGATGGTGCTGTTGATGAGTGTATTTGATTTGAGGGTGTTTCTGACTTTTCAATTGGAGTCTCAATTTGCAACTTTGGTCTCTTAATTGATTCAAATTCTTCTTTTGTTTTCTTAATGGCATCTAATAGTTCTGTCACCTTGTCCTTATCTTTTCTGTATCAAAATTGTAAATGTATAATAACATGTAAAAAAGAGACAAGGATTGAAGGGTAGAGTAAGAAAGAGAGCAGAAAATATTGACCCTAGAATCTCTAACGACACGAGAATCACATAGTCACACAATCAAGATATCTCGATTGTTGGACGGAGATCAAATAGCTCATATTCTTACTTCACCAAATTAACTTCAAAAAACAACTCCGAATATAAGTCCTTAGATCTTCATCCAATCAAATGATCTATTTTTTGGATTAAAAATGAAACGACTCATATTCTGACTTCACCGAATTGACTTCAAAATACAACTCAGAATATAAGTCGTCTGATCTTCATCCACCAGTTGATATCAACAACTGCAACAATGCGCGCCTGCCTAGAATCCAATTCCAAGACACAATATACCTGAAAATGCCTTCCTTTTGAATGTGAAACTGCTTGTTCATGGTGTCCACTATATTCAAAGTGGTTAAAAACTGACAAGTAAAAAAAAAGAAATAATCATTTGTTTTATGGTATACCTCACAAGTATTATTACTTCACTTACAAGAGAACCATCACAGATTATAACTTCACACGAGGAGATAAAACATTATAAAGATAAATAATACCTTGGATTCAATGTCCAGATATTCTTCTTCAAGCTTTTTCCTTGGATTCACTACTTTCGAACCTTCGTTATCTACTTCTACTGGTATTTCTAACCTGATATAAATCAACAGTTAAAGGAATGGATTTGACACAATAGATAATTCAGAGATGCAGAACATCATACCCTTGACTTGAACTTAAATTTTCCACAAGTGTTCTTATTTGAGTAACAGATGAACCCAGCTTTTCCTAATAATAAGAATAAGCCAGTGATGAAGATAAGAAAAATGCAATAAACAAGGTAAAATCACAAAACATAAAGAGAAATATCAAGTTAGGGTGATTTATTACCTTATAAGAAGACAAAAGATGGACAACCAAATTCACAAAATGATCTCCATATCTCTCCAGTTCAGCACTTCAGATGTAATAAGAAAAATAGATAATTAGTAAATGGAAAAATAAACACCTAATAGATTAGGTTATTTGAGTTTATCTACTGAAATAATCATTTGTGAGCTAGTTTGAGAGAATTTATGGAAACAGCGTATGACATGTTTATAAGCTGGTTCCAGCTTAAAACCATAAGCTCTCCACAAGAGCTTATGTAAACAAGCTTATAGCTTATATAAAACATTTTTACTTTATTTTATCTTTAGTTATAGAAAAGCTTATACATAAACACTTATATGATAGCTTATACATAAACTGTTTATCCAAACAAGGCCTAAGTCACATAAAGGAACTATCATGCCATATAGAAAAATGCATAATTTCAAATGTTATTTAATCATATTTGATTGGATATCAGTATTAAATTACAGGACATACTTGACCTTCTCCTCGTTTCTCTTTGTAAGAGAAGTTTGAAATACCCAAGTGTGCTCTAGAAAATGGATCCATGTATTAACAACATTGCCTTCACTTGTATAAGAAGCAATGGCTCGTAACATCTCATCTTCCTAATATCAAAAAACTTTATAACAGATTATGACAAATAATAAAGTGGCATGATCATATTATGAACTTCCTAATGATGCACATGGAATAAACTTTTGTACCTTTGTTTTTAAATGTGCAATGATTTCATTGCTTGCATCGTCAAATTGTTCTTTTTCTTCTTTTGCGTTGCGGAGGCGAGTACGGGCAGATGTCAACAACATGTTCACCTACAATAATATCTTAGGCTTATGTAAGTAACTCCAGCAAAGGGTAACAAAAAAAGATGTCAAAGATTATACGTACTGCAAAGCATGATTATCAAATCAAGATTATAATCGCGACTCAGAAGACCTATTTTCCGAATCCTAAATCGATTCTTATTATGAATTGCAAGATACATTGCCAATAAAAATATATCATTTAAATTAAAACAAGTGATATAATAAAATTATAAGCTGATATATCATGTATCAACCTCAAAGTAATATTAAATATTCAAGTCGAAATCAAATGACAAAAGAAAAGTGGTTGGTTACACTATGTTTAGATAGTGATTGATTAGAGTAAATTAGGATTAATCATATTGAACTGAGATTCATCATAATCAATCAAGATTTATCATGGGATGCGTGTACAAAAAGATACACACTACAGATTTGTATTGATTGAGTTCAGTTTAGTATCAAATCGAATGTATCTTACGATATTGGTAACATGCTGCAAAATGAGAATAGGATAGGGCACTAATTGATAATAAGCAAACATACAATACTGAGTCAATAGTCACATAAACTTGATATAATCAATGCAGATGCAACAAAACTTAAAAAGGTTGAGTTCCGGAATTCAAGTGTTTTTTAGCATTGTAATTCAAGAATTCAAGAAGACGAAGAATGAAAAACCTTTTTAAGTTTGTCTTCGAGCTCGTCTTTTTGCTTCTCGAGTTCTTCAATCTCCCCTGACAATTCCTGAAAAATACTTGGGCATGTGACTTGACCTACTCATAGATTTAATTTCATTTATATATCTTCATTCTTTACTATATCTACAATAAATATAATCTGCTTTTCAGGAGAATGTACCTTCTCAATTTGGCTAACCTCACTGGACTTGGTTACCCGAAAATGAAGTGCTTCTTCTTTCTGAGATCTGCTTGAGAATAAAAACAACAATGAAAACATTTTTGGAAGAAAAATATTGAAAACTCAGTCAAGTTCAGCATTTTCATCTTTTTTGTTCCAATTTTCAACTAGCCAAAGATCAGATGAGATGCATTAAGTATCAAAACTTTACGGCGTTACAAAAATTATATGTATCGTGCTACAAAAAGTTGTTTAAATAAATTATGTTCAGTACCTTTGTGCGATACAAAGGCACTTGACCATACAAGAAAATAACTGCTTTTTTATATTTTCTCTAATCTTACAAAACTCAGAAGCATAATAGCTATATGTGGCACCTGTGCTCCGAAATGCGACTCTCGGCTTTTGTGGCAGAATTTGCAAGAGATTCTGATAAAATTTTCAATTTATCAACCTGTAAGTGATTCAATCACACATCAAGACCAACAAAAAAAAGTGTAACACCAAGAGCATGAAATTGAACATTATTGCACTTTGAATAAAAAGATTATGCCTTCTTGCAAAAGCAGTTGAGTAAGTATTAATAATACAATATGGAATGCAGAACACATAAATGTATTCAAACTTTAGGACTCTAAAAGTTTATGGTAAATAATTGATAAAAATAAAACTTACATGTATTATGGCAATTCAAGAATTCAAGTAAGATTAGCCTATAGCACTATAGCAGGAGGAAGTATCAAATGCTACCAAATTTAAATGAACACGTTAACAAGTAAAAAAGCTACACGTGGGAACCAAAAATACACCAACAATGCTTCGATATGACATAATTTTATAGCAATTTTGAGATAAGACGCTTAGAAGTAAAAGAGATAAGAAGAGTGACCTTTTCAGCATGAAGTTCTGGAGAATCACCACAACTAAAGTATTTCTTTTTCAGTAAGAGCTCTTCCAACTTAGAACACATCTGAATATTTTTTATAGCTTCATCAAAAGCCTGAAAATAAACCAAAATGCTCAATTGCAATTAAGGTACAAATTTAAATATAGATACATGATTCCATGATCTTAATCCATTAAGAATTTCCGAAAATATCCTCGTAAGCCATATAAGAAGCTCATGCATATTTATAAAAAATAAAAAATCCAAATTACTAATAAAAACAACTCTAGTTAGCATCGTAGGGTCGGCCCAAGCCTAACATATTTTAAGGCCTAAGATTGTTACCTCTATTACAACGGAAGTTGTCTCTTTGGATGATTTTCTTGCATCTGAATTTGATGCCTTCATCTTGTCAATTTTTTCTTTCAGATTGCAGGCTTCAACTTCTATTCTGAGATAAGAGAGCGTATCACATTACAAGAGAAGATAAGAATAATAAATCTACTCATGAATATTAGCAATTGTTCGAACTTCGAAGCATTGTTGTTCACGAAGATTTAACTAAAAGCATGAGGAAGGAGGGAAAATCTTTTAACATGATTATACAGTACACATCATGCTTTGGCTTGAAAAAGTTTCAGAATTCAATATTTTAGTAGACTCATGTAAATGCTAGATTCCAACATTCCTTTCTGAGATCAGCATCAATAAAGATAGGCTGTGCAACAACCTCATGAGATCCGCATTTACTTTCAGCCCTGAAACTGTAACTTGGACATATTGAAGTAATTCTTCACGTTTCGCCTGTTGAAAAATTAAGGCTGAAAGATAAAGATATGTAGGTACCAAATAAGTGTATATAGCTCCTATAGCATTCTTCTAAAATGTGTAATGGTTCAATACTTTTAAAAATTCTATAAAAATATATATTAAAATTCTTACTAGTACTTCATCTTCATATCTAGAAAATGCTTTTGCTAAATCTTGTACACTACATAACAAGGCAGTTTGTTCTTCCTTCCCTCCTTTAATGCAGAGCCTGTAAAACCATACCAAACCAGAAGCATATTTTTAAGGAACTTAATCCCCTGATATAAAAACCACTAATTTGGCTTCAGAATATCAATTCACAAAAAAAAATAGAGAGACAAATTTACCCATATATCTCTGAAAGTAGTGAAACTTCTTCCTCATTTGGTGCTTCAAGAATCTGAGTCACACAAAAGAGTTAACCTGCGGTTAAGTTCCATAAATCAGCAAATATAAAGTTGCCATTCTAGATGCAAATTTGTGTAACCAAACACTATAGAAATTAACTCATTGTGGCATGAAAGTTCTCTTCCCTTCAGAAACTACATATGGGAAATTGGCTTCACATTCATTCAATTGAAGAATACTAATCTAAACATTTGGCGCCGCGGCAATTATAGGTGGCAATATTGCATCAACTCACCATTGACAATGTTATGCCCTCGAGAGCTTGACTGTGAAGAAAGACATCACGAAAATTCTTTGGTTCACCCGCCACACCAGGGTCTACATAGTAATTCTGTCCATGGTTATATACTATGGGAACAAATAAATTAGTAGCAAATAAATAAAAACAAAGTTGTAAAAAAAGTTTACTGGTGAAAAAGACAGATTATTTCAAAGAAGCGAGCTAACTTAACATATAGTGATATAATTGAGGCCAAGAATTAATAAAATAGAGATTAAAGACTATACATTGTCTGTGTAAAGTCACTTTACATTAATAACCAATCACAACTCTTCAATTGGCCACATCATACTATACATTTTTTAAACAAAAAACTGAAAATGGCAGGTATGCAATTGTTTTATGCGTTGACAAGTTGTAACTAGTTGTAAGTGTAAAATAACTTTACATTGACACAGTGGATGCCCTATAATCTCAATAAAATAACACAAACAACAAAAACAACAAGAATAATAATTGGTTTAACAAACCAAAGTAGGTGAATCCTTAAAATCATCAAAGTGGTCATCTGCATCTTTTGCATTGGTGTCACTGCATGTAGCAGCAAATCTCTCAACTTCTTTGAGGGCAACCAACCACCGTCTAAGCAACTGAACTCTCTCTATCCCTCTACATGAAACTGAAACTTCTTCTAACCGTTTTACAGTATGCCTAAAACTTTGCATATTACGAGCCACCTGTTCATTTGATCAATAATAAATCCATTTTAGACATAAATAACACTTCATGACCCCTTGAACTTGAAGGGTCACTATTCACTAATATAGAGATTTCTTACACTACAAGGTACAGAGCAAAGTAAAAACTTTCCCCCAAACACCCTTAATTTCTATCAGTTGAAACTCAAGCTTTGTTTGGTACAAAGCAGCGAATGATGAAAAAGATAACTAGAAAGATTGAATTTGAATTATTGGTAAAATTAGTGGTTGAACTAACTGCTATATACAAAATAACATAAAATGAGGGAAAATATGATTCACTTTTAAGTTATAATCTAAGATACTACTTGAAGTAACATCTCAAAATATGCTATAAACACGTGATAAAACACTATAAATTAAGAAGAAGAGATCGTATATTATCAAACCATGTGACTGATTTTGAATTTGAATGAATAGGATTAAGTGTGTTAGAGAGAATGTGTAACCAGTAATTAAAAATTGAAAAAGGAATAATTGGAAAAAGGAGTATGATGTTGTTGTGACATACAATGCGTTCTTGGATGATTTTTGCGCCGCCGGCGACGGCGTTGCTTGCATGGAGAACGACAGAGTCTGCATAGTTGCGAACGGTGCGGGTGAGATTGGTCTGACCACCTGCTTCAACCGCTTTGTTCACAGCGGATCTTACCCACGACATTTTTCTAATTTCAAATGTATATATTAATTTATAACACTGTTACCCATGTTATTTGTAGATGTACATGCACGTGTATGTGTGTCTAAGGAAAATGGAAGAAAAGAATGATAATGGAAGGTGAAGGTGGTGGGAATGCGTGCAATGGAGTTTGTGAGAGGAGAGAGAGAGAGAGAGAAGAAAAATGGAGAAAGAAAGGATTAGGAAGAAGAAGTCAAGCAAGGAAGGAAGCAATTAGAGGATCGATCGGGGGCATGTTCATTGCATCAATTTCGATTCCTCTGCCTTCACTTTCGCTTTATGTTTATTCAAATCATAATTTCATTCTTTTTTTTATTTATAAAATTTAGATACGGCAAGATCAAGTTTATTTAATTTACCGATTAATTAAAATTTAAAGACAAATTTTAAATTTGTGTCAAAATAAGTTTAAGTTTATATTTTTCCATTTTTTTATTTTATTTTAAGGTAAATTCTAAGTTCAATGTGGTACACATATTAGATGTATCCCTAAAAAGTAAAAGAAAAATATAAAAAATACCTTTATATATATAAAAAGTTACCATTTTTTTTAGTTTTTCATTTTAATATTTTCAGAATAAAGTAAGTGTAAAAAAAATCTATTTTTTTGAATTTTTTTTTTAAGTTTTTCGGTACACAACTTTTAGTACAAAATATTATTTTTGAAAATCTTTTTTTGAAATATTCCGTAACTATCAGAAAATTTATTTTAATTTTTTCGAAAAACTTATACTACCAGCAAACTTCAACATGACATTTTCGGAAGTTATAAGAAAACTTGTGAATGAAGTTTTTCGGTAGTTGTTTAATTTTTTGATTTAATTTTTTTTATATTAGTATTTATTTAATTCATTTGAGTTTAACTATTTTTTTTTCAATGGGTAGGGTTAGATATAGAGAAGGCAAAGCTAGGAATAATATGTGACTTTGAATATTCGTTTATAGATGTTGCTTCGAAATGGATTCGTTCATTGAGAGGGGACAATTTATGGTGTATTAAATATTTATGGTGTATTATTTATGGTGTATTATTTATGATGTATTAATTATTTAATGGTGTATTAATTATTATTTGTGATGTATTAAAAAAAAAGGGTGTACCTGAAAACTTGTGAGGTTTTTCGGAAAAATCAAAAAAGTTAAAAATAGTTGAAAATAGTTTTACCATAATACTCTAATATAATTTTACAATATTAATATTAATTATAATTATTTATACATGAAATATTTGTAGTATCGACGCATGTTTATCCATCCATATTTATTCATATTTGTTAACATTTATAAAAATAAATAAATAAAATGGTGTACCGAATATCTTTTTTAGAAAGTTTTCCGAAAACAACTTATGTACCAGAAATATTTTCAATGAAGTTGTTTGGTAATACAATTTTTTCACTTCTATATCGGAAATCTTTTTAAAAAATTTCCAGTAAAAACCTTATGAACCAAAAAAACTTAAATTTTTTTTCTAGAAACAAGGTGTATCGAAATTCTTCAAAAAAGTTTTCCAAAAATCTTTGCTCAGACTTCGAAAAAGATGAAATAGTAACAAAAAATTGGACATATAATTGACATTTTCATAAATTTATGGGGTATAGGTATAGAAATGGGGTACCGGTAAAACTTACTACATATTATTGTAACAAAAAAATGTGGTGCATGGAGTATTGATATTTAAAATAAGTCACTTAAATTTATTTACGATGTACGACATTTTTTAGAAGTATAAGTTAATAATCATTACTTTATTTTTAAAGTGATTTAGTTAGCGTCGGTTTGACAAGATGAGATTTGAGAAACACATTTATTTTATGTTATTTTTATTAAATTGACATCAATCGAGTTGTTATTTCGATTGCAAAGACAACGAATTGTTGTCGATCATCGTTAAAATTTTAAATGATTTTTATATATTATCATCTACCTTAATTTAAATCTCAAAGTTGTTGATTTTATTAAGATATATAGAGTTGATTTTATTAAGATATATAGAGAGAGAAATACGAATAAAATATATGGATAGAAATTCGAAAGATGTAGAAGTCATAGAGCTATTAAAAATACTCCAATGAAAGTTTGTGTATTTTTTGAGCAAGAATATGCGATTTAGGGTTGAAATTGGTATAATAATTGTGGTAGATATAATTAAAATCAATTATCCCTTAATTCAATTATAGTGTATTTTAAGGTGTGTTTAATTTAAGATAACATTTTATGTTCTCATTCACAAGAATATAAGTGTGTGTGTGACATTATTTTGACCTTGTCTTTTGTTTTTGAAGATTTTGTATTGTTTTTGTTGTTTCTTGTACAAATACACAAACTTTCATTTGAGTATTTTTAATAGCTCTATGACTTCTACGTCTTTCGAATTTCTATCCATATATTTTATTTGTACAAGAAACAACGAAAACAATATAAAATCTTCAAAAACAAAAGACAAGGTCAAAATAATGTCTCACACACACTTATATTCTTGTGAACGAGAACAAAAAATGTTATCTTAAATTAAACACACCTTAAAATAAACATAAACACCACGTTAAGACTAAGACTTGATAGTTGCATTGCATATCATGACATGGAAATTGAAATACATTCTCTAATACTTCGACAGTTACATTGATAATCATGTATTGATGTATGCCATTATTTCCTGATAATAATACTCAATGAAAAATATACAAGATGTGGAAGATACCATGTAAGTCAAATGTTACACGTATGGTAGAAATGAATGATTTAATGTAGACAAAACGAAGGAGAAAAACAAGGGCATGGCCATCATAATGAATTATGTCCTTGGAGAACTTACATGCCCATCAACGATTTTTCGGTAGTTTGTTGCATCAGTTAAATAATACAAATAAAATGTATTGTTTTTTATTAAATAATTATTTATTTTAGTTAGTTATCACTCCTAAATTTCATTTATACGTAAAGTTTTATTTCCCATTTAGAAATCATATAGTTATTGTGTTGATTACATGTTATGCAATTGAATTAAGGGATAATATGTTCAACTATAATTGAATATTTGTACAAGAAATAACAAAAACAATACAAAATCTTCAAAAACAAAGACAAGGTCAAAATAACGTCACACACACTTATATTCTTGTGAATGAGAATAGAAAATGTTATCTTAAATTAAACACACCTTAAAATAAACATAAACACAACGTTAAGACTAAGACTTGATAGTTGCATTGCATATCATGGCATGGAAATTGAAATACATTCTCTAATACTTCGACAGTTACATTGATAATCATGTATCGATGTATGTCATTATTTCCTGATAATAATAACTCAATGAAAAATATACAAGATGTGGAAGATACCATGTAAGTCAAATGTTACATGGTAGAAATGAATGATTTAATGTAGACAAAACGAAGGAGAAAAACAAGGGCATGGCCATCATAATGAATTATGTCCTTGGAGAACTTACACGCCCATCAACGAGTTTTCGGATAGAAGGTACTCTCACAGTAAGTGGGTCACATTGGCGGATTGTGTGGTTTTTCATTTGACATGTTGGATGGTTCCATACGAACGGATTAATGTCAAAGGGAAGTAAATAACTTAACCGAGAATTTAGTCAACATCTGGCAATGGCATTCTCCAATAATTCCATGAATTGAAGTCCTCCTGCAATGTTCAGAAATTGAAAGTCAAAATTCATCGATGTTAAGTTCAAACTTTCCAATTAAAAGGGTGGTTTCGGAGATGATTTATCACCTGCTCAACCAATGAAGTAGGTGGAAACATGTCATTGACAAGGGTATGTAACGATGTATACGACTTTGCACCAATACGTTGACTAATAGCCACCTCACCCTGTTTGTTTTCACAACATTTAGTTCATGGTCAGGGAAGAACTAAAGAAAATACTAGTCATTCGAAATTATTAATCATGAAAGCACACCTTAGGGTTAATAATGAATATCTTTCCCTTTGGGATTCCAATCTTCCTGTAACTAAGTTCATCTGTGTCTCTATTGCCAAACCCCGCATAGAATGGATTATAATCAGAAGGAAAAAGTCTTTTGATATCCTGCAAAATATGTATATTTTTTATAAATATAATGTTGGTAAGAAGATGCCGTCTAAGAGCATTTCCGAGCTATACAGTGACATAGTTCTGTGTTCCAGCATTTACCTCTAGACAAGCAATCTTGAACTCATGAGGTGCTCTTCTTATCACTTCATCCAAATAGGGACCAAACACAAAATAACAAGTCAGAGACTTAAAAACTCCAGGGCGTATAAAGAACAGATGATAAGAACATATCAATACAAACGTAATGCATGGTTATAATATTTATGTGAAAAAAATTGAGGAAGATGGAAATTATTATTAATTAAAGTGCCACTAACGAACATTTTGGCAACTTTCCCCTAAGGAATTTGAACTTCGTTTCTTAAGGTTACAAGGCCAAACTCTTACTGTTGAACTGACACCACATAATCACAAATCATGCACATAAAAGTTTTGAACTTCATGAGTTAACGAAAATGAATAATGGGTTGCCAAAGAAATTTTGTTAAGATTATTAATTGTGTCAAACATCAATAGATAGCACAGGCTTTATAATTAAGCAGTCACCTCATTTGATCAGAGTGCATAATAATGAAGTGACTAAATATAATTTTACTTGATATCGATAGTAGTATGCAATTCTATCATCATATAGTTAACAAATAATTACATCAGTACATGAAGTACATAGTAGTATCTATCCAACACAACTTCAATTAATCTCATTTTAAAAGTGCCTCACCTTCTCGGAAAAGTGAAGGAAATAATCCATCGGGAGAAATAACAACAGGTCCATTAGGTAAGGTTTTTCCATCCTGCAAACATAAAGAGGTTTTATTAGTTAAAGAAATATCATTACAGTGATCACCTCATTGTCGAAGTGTAAGGCTATTTGAAGCAAGGTGCCATTAGTATTATGTCAGTCAATTTAAAATATCTGAAAAGCCCGGAAATTCCAAGCATGGGGCCAGCAACCTTCAGACGCACAGAATAATTCTAATATTGGAAATAAGTTATCAATTACCACAAAAGACATGGTTGTTTCAATACCTGTTTCAGGTTAAGTAGGAAGTTCCTGGTTAGATATGCCTGGACAATTGCACGCGCACTCAGAAACAGCAGCTGGTATCCGTTTTCCTGACATTAAATCCAAATTAAATATTAAATATTAATCTTCTTGAGACGATATCGTGATAACATACATCATCCATAGCTGTATTTTCATTTTGAAAGAATAACCACCAACAACCAAGCCTTATCCCACTAAGTAGGGTCGCCTATATGGATTAAACAACGTGATTAAATACGTAATAATGTTTTGCTGATAACCATTTAACTTTTTACATTTTCATTCAAGTTGAAACAAATGTACAGAAACATAATGAACAAATAGCAAGAAGAAGGCGGAAATTTAATTACACATTCAAAGAACAAGATGCTTCATAAGGAAATATCCTATAAAGATCTGTTTGGATGATTTACCTAATCATATTTTGTCCTTCAAATCCTACTCCAATTTTACTAAATAAGTTAGATCTGCATAATAAATAAATAAATACCTTAATGGCAGAGAAAAGCCTTGCCACCCCAGATTGTGTCCAATCTTTGCCAACTAAAGGCATGAACTGTCCCAAAACATCAGACCTAAAAGAAGGGAAAATAAGAATTTGATTATCATTCAGACATATTTTCCTAGTCATAAATCTAATGCAATCATGTTCCACATCTTTTACTTATGCATCTACAAATAACACAGACACAATTGATACGGTATATGCCTCTATAAAACAGGGAGAAAAAAATCATTTTTTTAACGAAACGACTTGTTTAAAACAATAATGATAATGACCCTTTGTAGCCTAAGAAGCGTTTTCAGTAGCCTTACTTTGTAATGGTTCCATCAACGTCTGAAATTACGATTCTTGCATTCCATTTCCATAAGTATATATGAGCATCAACCTGTTGCGTAAATGAAATATCTCTCTTAATAAACCAAACTCAATTACTGTATATAACTTCAAATGAGAACTTTAAACATTCAATGAATGTCAAAACCTGTTGTGTTCCTAGAACCCTTGTGGAGAAACTGAAGGTTACTGTATTTTGACCATCTTTAAGGTTCAAGGATGCTATCTGTTCGTTGGTAGGAACATTTGTCCTTACAAATTGCTTTTGTGGAGATCCCTGAGTGCTAGATGTTTCAGTTGGTTCTACAAGAGTACCCGACTCAGAATCTAGAAATATCTCCTCAGTCGATATGTTGCTATAAGTGTGCTCAATTGTCTTGACCCTTCGAAAAGGAATAGGCCAAAGTCTCCATCTTCGTCCAGACGAGGATGATCCTTGATCCTCATCCCTTGACTTCAATGTGTAATCCTGTTCCACCGGAATTGCATCTTTAGGCTCGACAGGTAAATCGGAGCCAAATGCAGCCATTCCAAGAACAAGAGGAGCAGCCTTTTCCCACGTCAAGTACATATCTTTAAACTTGATAACAAGATTTTGATTCTTAATTATTGATGGTGCAGAATTTTCAAAACCCTCCGCCGATATACGATGTGCTTCAAAGACTCCAGCAGCTGCTACCAAACCCATACCCGCTTTAAGTTCGTGACCACATAGAGAGATCTCAAATCCTGCAAATTATAAGATGAATGAAAAGTAAATAAGTACCAACCTATGTCAAACAAGTAATTAAAAAGAGCAACAACTTTGCAGCACAATGCTTACCCAAACCGTAATGGGTTTGGCCACCTTTACTTGAAGTTTCAGCTTTAGTTTCCACCACCTCACTAGCATTAATATTGTTACTATCTTCAAGTGAAGTGGTTTGATGATTATCATCTACGCTGCCATTTGATACCGACATGTGATCTTGTTCGTAATTCTGTTCAGTATCAACAGTAATAGAAGGAGAGCTGGAAGCAGATTCGACTTCTTTTGATGCATCTTTCTCAACCTCTTGATCTTGAAGTCCTAATTCCGACTTCGGAGATTTATGGCCACCAGAAGAAGTAAGACTACTTGGAGAGGATAATTCGTCAATGTTTTCAGATTGTACAGTGCTCTCTTGTTTGTTTCTGTCAACAACAGGACTACTTGGAGAGGATAACTCGTCAATGTTCTCATATTGTACAATGCTCTCTTGTTCGTTTCCGTTAACTAAAGGACTACTTGCATTAGATTTATCTCCTGAATTTTGAACCTTCAGTGGTGAACCAGCATCATGTAAGTCGGCATTTCCAGCCTGCTGTGCAAGTTCCTGTAGCTCTAAACAGCTTTTGAAAACTCTCTCCTTCTTGATACCAGGTGCAACCCCTTCTGAATCAGTTTTCACATGAAGATCTTCTTGAATTTCAACCTCAAGGGTTTCCTGTGATTGACAGATATTTACCTCCTCTCCTTGAAAAACTTCAAGTGGTGCCACATAGGTATTAGTATTATCATCAACATTACTGTCGCGTCGTTTGGGTTGGACATCACCGGTTGAAACATTGAGCTGGCTAATATAATCAGCAGCCCAAGAATTTTCACCAGAACTAAACTCGCCATTGCCTTCACATAAGTCAGTCTCTTCAGCTGGGCCGAGATGAAATTGAGGATTCCTTAACTGCACATTTTCCGCATTCTGCTCCGATTCTGAGATAGGAGCCGTCAATATATGACCATCAACACTCACCAACACCATCTCAGGATGTGAACCCTGAGAGTCCACGAAATTCTCTCCCTCTAGACTCTCATACGAATTAGACCCGAATTCTGAGAAATCAACCGAATCATCAAAAGAATCTTGAAATTCATAATATCTCCCATCAGATTCTGTCCTTTGAATCCGAGGCCCAACCGGCGAATCAACTTCATCTTTCAACCGAAGCACCCCAGAATCCGATATACTATGATCAAGTCTATGACCGTTACTCAAAAAACTATCACTTTTATTACTAGAATCATGATCAACCCCTTTATCCTCATCAACCTCCTTCACAAAATATGCCTCACCGGAATTGTCGAGATACATATGGAAATTAGACTCAACGCCATTAACACTTATTCTAACAACTTTTTCAGCACCTTTAAGAACACCTTGAAATTTACCAAACCTAACATACCAAGGTGTGCTTCTAAATGTACCATCTTGCTGCTGAACAACAATCACATCAACAGCACCACCAAAAGGGTGAAAAGGTGTAGCAACTGAGTACACACCTTGGCTTATAAAACTTCCAACTTTCCCTACCACATTCATTTTTTCGTAGACTAAATTTTTCTTTTTAAAAAAAAAAAATCAAGACCTCAAACTCAAAGTTCAAACCTTGCTTCCAACCAATCCAAACAACAAACATAAATCATTCCTCCAACATTTGTATCTTTCCAATGATTACCGTTTCGGATCAATAACAGCACTGCATGACAAACATGAACATGATTTATTTTTTTAAGAAATTAACAATCCAAAATTGAAAAATGAAGAAAAAAAATCAGTATAAAAAGATAATAGAGTTACACTTACAGATTCAGAAAACAATCTGGGGTGGGGTCACAAAAAATTGATGGCGATTTCGATTTTTTCTTCTTCCACGTTTTATGTTTATAATTAAAATATATTGTGCTTACCCTTTGATGATTTGAATCATCCACATCTTGTTCCTTGGTGATTATGATTTATTATATATTTTCATGGAGGCTTCCTTCAAAAGTTTGAAGTTTTGGGAGGATTTGGATACCAGAAAAAACCCCCCACAACCCCTTCTCACTCTTACGCATTAAATATTAAATAGTTTTAGTTATTCATTCCTATAATCTTCGATTACTCCGTTTTTTGAAACTATTTTACAGGAATTTTGTGGATAACGTAGGGCTTTTTCGTCATTTTCGTTTGTTTTTTTGGTCTGAATGGTGGCACCGACCAACTTCGTATGTCTGTTGTCTTTTTCTATAATAAAATTAAAAATGCCTTTTTTAAATTAATAGGGTGAAAAAGATAATAATGTTTCAGTTTAATTTAAGAAAACATTTTAAGTTTATTAATTGTTAATATAAATCAATAATTATATAATTATTTTATAATAATAATTACAATGTTGTAGTTAGATGATAAATCAATTAATTATATTAATCGTTTAGATGAAATTAATTTGAACAAACAATAAAGTGTTTCTTTTCTTCATAATATAAAAATAATCAAAATTAAATGAAATATTATTGGAATGACAAAAATGTCCTGCAATGTCTAATCCATTCAACAAATATTGTTTTTGTCCTGATTTTGTTACGAAGGTTTATTCTCTTTTTCGCTCCGAATATTATTTGTATCTTTATTGGGTGTTCGGGAATTTGTCATTTGACAATCTTTTTATTATAAAAAAATGCACGCGTTGATCACGTGATGGATTGGAGTGTTGTTGTGTTCATACGAGGTGAAAGAAAAAGTAGCGGATGAAGATGAGAAAACTGATTGGACAATTTTGTTACCCACCCACCACTGATCTATACTAATAACAAAAACAATATACTTGTCTAATTTTCTTATAATACTACATTTTACTCTCATTGTCTTTCCTTGAGTGTCGATTAAGTTTTATTTTACCCTTTTTTTTTTCTTCGTACATATTAAAAAATATAATAATTAAAAAATATATAAATTATTTTATTAAACTATTTAATTAATTATTGGTGAAGTATTTCAATGTTGTTAATGTAAAATATAATAATATTTTATAAGTTGCTTATATAGTAATTACTGAAATGACAGTATAAAAAAATAAATCCAAGATGTATTAAAAATTAAAAATAATATTTATTTTAAAATAATTTATTAAAATGTCACTTATTATGATATAGATGAAGTTTTTATCACTACAATTTCATTTTAAAAAATCAGTTGTTATTTATATTTTACTATATATTCATTGTTTTCTATTAATTATTTTCATTAATAAATTCATTTGTCTCAAATGGTTATTGATTTAGACAATTTCACTTATTTTATTTAAATCTAAAATAAATAAATAAATAAAATAATTATTCGTGACTAATATACATTGGTATGAAAAATAGACAGAGCAACATGTAGACATTAGTAGCAATAATTGAGTTTCTTACAAAAATATATTTTTTTTAATTAAGAAAAAATTTGTAAAAATTATAATTTATTTTTAGCAATATAAGAAATATGCCTAAAACAACGTTTACCACATTTATAAAGATGTGTTTGAAAATATATTTAGTTTAAAATTATAATGTTAACAAAATTTATTCTTAATCAATCATAATAAATAAATAATAATGTTCAAATAAATAAATTTTATAGAGTGAGACCTTGTAATGAAATTTTAAGGGTCGCCCTAAGTTTATTTTTATCTCATTAGTATAGGTTCATCTGATTATTTAATACACTATCATAAATGAAAATATATTTTTAAAATGGGATAAATCATATAGGCAATTTACTATAATTTCATGAAAGTCGAACATAACATTGTGAAATACTCAAATTCAATTTAGAGTTTTCTCTTAACTTTTGTGAATAATCAAATTCAATCTCGTATGGGAGATAGTCTATTGAATGATTATTTAATCGTATATAAAAAAGATATTTAAAAAATAAAACATTTTTTAGTGATAAAATAAAGAAAAAAATGCACAACCCTCGTACCAATCCAGATGGACTAGTTGGCGAAGCCCGATTTAATAAATTTGAGCCTTAAATTATTAGAGGTTTTCAAATATGTCCATCCTTTAAATTAATATACCGGAAAGATTAAAAATCAATCGGTTATTTTTTAATCCACCAAGTCTACCGTTTACAAAGGACTAGACTATGTTATCCATGATTTTTCTATCTAATTTGAACTAAACTAATTTGATTAGGAATAGTTTAGGTTAGGTTGAATTTTCGGGTGATAAAATAATTTTTTTATTTAATATTTAAAAAATAATAAAATTATATTGTAATATATTATTTAATATTTAAAATGCATTCATAAACACTACAAAACACTTAAATTAATTAAATTAGCAATAAATTATCAATCATATCTCAACAATAAAATTTTAATTATACATCAATGGTGAAAAAATAAATACAAATAAATATGTTACATCAATGAATTGTATTCCTATGTTTATGAGTTTAAAAAATTAATTTAGTTTCAATTGGTTGGTTCGGATAAGACACGAATTTGAATGAGTTGGGTTAAAATGTGGATCAGATTAGATTCGATGACCAGATATGCAGATTTACCATTATTTATGTACACCTCTAATAGTGTTTTTAAAATATACATTTTGATAAGACTTTTGAACTTCATTGAAATTTGTTCAGGTCCATCTTAATTTAAAAGAACTAAGAGCATCTCCTACTATACTCAAATAAGTTCCTCTGTTAGCGTATAATTACGTAACTTTAGTGAATTTATTTGGAGTTGTGTCAAGCTGTCAACAAGGTGTTCTCAATAATGAACATACTTTCATAATTTAATAATAATAAAATTATAATCGTTACAGTAATTTATTAATAATAATAAATTTATAATAGTTAGTGATATAATACATTGGATCCCATCTAATAAATTCATGTTGAGTTCATCCTTAGAGATGCTCTAAATAGTCCATTTTGATAATAACTCTAATTAATATGAAGACAAGGCGTAATATTTCTTTAAAAAAAAAACAGATAACATCTAAAATCAACTTAAAAAATAAATAATACTCAATTGGACTTTTATGGTTGATTATGAGTTTCTAGTTTTCGATTTTGAAAGTTATTTTCACAATGAAATTCCCTGTTCCTTTTTACCTTTTCACTATTCACTGTTAGGGTTAAATTTTTTGAGTGTTTATGTTTTGGACATTTATATTTTAGTTTTACATTTGCCAATTGTATGAATTATTGGAGTTAGAATGCTAAAGAATGTTAATTTGTAGGATAATTACCATGAATGACATTATTAGGAGTTTGGCGGATGATTGAGGTGAAGAGATTCAAAATGTTATAATAAGACTTAAAGATTAAGTGGACATGAGTGAGTGAATAATTGAAATATTAAACGATCATCTAAGAAATTGTTTTCAAATGTTTTGAATGACATTATCCAAGTTTATTAAATTACGTGAGTTGTTAAAAGAAATGGAGGAAATTATATACACTAGATTGTTCCTTCGTCTTTGGATAAAGTTTGTTTAAAGACATTATCCTTTTTTTTTAAGGCAATTATTCTCAATTAAATTTCAATGTACCTATCAATATATATCTATAATGCATCTTGTTTTACTTTTTATATCTTATGAAACTTTTTATTTGATCAAGTAATCTATAGGAGCCATTGATGGTACCTATATTTTAAAGTACATTTTAAAAAATATCAAATTTTGTACTAATAAATAAAACTTAAATCGATTGTTGTTGCTCATTTGATATGAAGTTTACACGACAGAAAATCATTTTCTTATTCTTTATGAAGGTAAATATTATTTAATGAACTTTTAATATAGTAATATGTATGACTTTCTTTCACCATATTGTGGAGAACGATATCACTTGTGTGATTATAGAGGCCAACAAACACCACAAAGTCCGAAAGAGTTATTCAATTACATGCATTCTTGGTTACTAATGTGATTGAAATGTTTTGGAGACTTAAAAACACATTTTTCTATTCTAAAAGCAATGTTGCTATATACCTTTAGAAGACAAAAATATATACCACTTGAATATTGTATTATCCACAATTTTATTAAAAAAGAGATACAAAATGATCTTTTATTTAGACAATATGTCAGAAAAAAATATTGAATTAGAAGTTGAAGATTTGAATGAGAATAATTTGATGAAACAATATATGTCATTACTAATATGTATAACAAATACTTTTCAAATGACTAATCTTTAAGATTGTTACAATAAACTTATAACATAACGATTGTTACAATAAACTTAAAATACTATGACATTTTGGAATCTTTAAAACCTAAATGTTTTTGCTATTTATATAAACATTAGTATTGTCATTTTTAATCATTTTGATTTCCTAGTCTATGTATATATATATATATACATATATATTATTTTTTGGTGAATATATTGTGAGGTAAGGTAAATTAAGTGACTTAACAGTGTCAATGATTCAAAAATCTAATTACTAACATTAATGAGCAATAATTATTCATGATTTGGATTTTACTCCAATTATCTCACTTACTTTAATTAGATAATTAGATAGGGAAATTTAATTAACTTTTTATTCAATAAATGTTTGCCATATTAAAATGTAGAGTAGTGTTGCTTCAACACTCTAATCAACAATTATCTCACTTACTTTAATGAGATAATTAGATAGGGAAATTTAATTAACTTTTTATTCAATAAATGTTTGCCATATTAAAATGTAGAGTAGTGTTGCTTCAACACTATAATCAAACACCAGAGTGACTTGGCTTTCATCATTATTTTTTTCCTCAATCTTCTAGCAGCTCAGTTGTTTGATAACATAGCGTTTAACTATCTAGTAGAGAATTTAGAATAGTAATTATTAAGAGAAATAAATGTTGGAACATAGACATATAGATATCCAATAGATACAATGTTTGTTTAAGACAAAAAGATAAATGCAAAAACAATTTATAAAATAATTTTTTTAATTAAATTTAAATTAGTTAATAATGAATAAATAGATAAAGTTCTTAAAACACTGAAAAAATTTATATAGTATAAAAAGTTTCACCCATTTGATTCAATAATTTTAAATTTTGTATTTCATTATTCATTTCATAAACTCTGTATTCTCCGGCACATCTATTTAAACAAAAAATTAATTAATGATTAAAATGTGAATAACTAAAATAAAATAACATTGACAAATTAAAATAAATCTACCACGTAACTCTGTCTTTTCCCCTTCCAACTAAAACTATCCTATAATGAAATGAATGAATACAAAGAGGTTGTGACCAAATTGATTTTTAATTCTCCGACCATTATACCATTTTGTAAATTCAATTTGAATCGAGTTGTTCTATATGTTTCAGAGTTATACGCAACAACAAAAGAACAAAGATTGTACGTATCTCCCTCACGAATGTTAGTCTAAAATTGAGAAATAAGAGGTTGTTGCTTGAATTTTATTACCCTAAAAATATGAAACACAAATTTGTTAAATTAAAATCAGAACAGTTTGTGTATAATTTAAAACTTTGAATTTATAAAATAAAGAATTAAACTTTTTCATCCATCAATACTATTTCCATCGCATAAAATTTATGTCTGACAAATAAGATATAAACCACGTTCGCATAACTCTAACAACCAAATTTTATGAATCATTTTTTTTTTTGAGAAATTGAAGCAACAAAATGTGGTTTTGATATTTATAAGGGAGGTGCGAAGATGAGAGATTATCCATGATTAACGGCAAAATACGAAGAAAAGTTTGAAGCCACAAAAACAAGTGTTTAAAAAACCATATTTCTCTTCGACAAACAGTCAAATTGTAGTGTAATTGATTGCATTTTTTTTAATTCATAAATAAATTTTCAACTCTCAATAAAAAATATTTTTATTTTCTCTTAATAAATATAAAAAACTGATGATATAATGGAAGTTTTATTCTTTTTTTCTCTAAAAAAAATCTGCATAATGTGTTTTATTTATTTTTTCTAAATTATTTCTATTAATATAAATTTATATTTGCCTAAACACTTTGATTAAGTGACACCGTCAAACTTACTAAAATAGTATGTTTGCTTTAATATACTGTATAGATGTAGAGATTATTCCTGTAATAGAAAAAGAATGAAGTTAAGCTCTTTATAGATTATTTCATCTTCAAACCCATTAGAGGCGGCTTACATCATTTGAGGCAGTGTGATTCAATGGAGTCATGTTCCGCTGCTCTAAAGTATTAACAATTCAAAAATGATGAATTACTTGTTATTTATTTGGTATGATTTACTCGATAAAAATATGATCATTCGATATGAATTGTGTTAAATATTAAAAAAATTGTCAAATTATTGATAAACGATCTAAAATTTAATTGTAAAAGAAAAAATAATGAATATTGAGAGAATATTTTAAAAATAATTACTTCAATAATAAAATTTATCTTTAAATTTAATTTGGCCTTACGTGGTTTTCATGAGATATTGTGCGACATATCAATGGAATTATTTTAGTTTTAATTAAAATGTTAGTTGAATTTAACCAACTATCGAATATCATGTCACATGTATTACATTATAGACGATAAGGTTCATTTTCATTATATTAGGTATAATATAGAAAACGACCTAATACTTTTGCTTGATTTTCCAATTAAAAATGAAATCCTAAGAAAAATCAAACAAACAAAACATTTGTGAGTGATACTTGATTGTACTTCTAATAGCAAATGTCTTTCATAATAAGATATGTTGACGGTTGTTACTATTGAGAAATCTTTTTTAGGAAGACTTATATTGTTTTTCTTATACAATTATTGCATATAAAATTTTGTTGACTATTCCAGTGACAATAGCTTTTATGAAAATAAGTTTTTCAAAATTAAAGTTGTTGAAGTCTTGCTTGCGATTTACTATTGATTATCATTAATAGTAATTGAGAATGACCTTTTAGAGACAATACAATATGAAGACTTGAATGATAAATTTGATTCAAAAAGTGTTAAAATGATGACTCTTTTTAAATAACAAGAATATTAATATTAGTTTGATGGTGTTATTTATAATTTATTTATTTTAATAAATTAAAATAAAATAATATGAGTTTTTATATATTTATTATGTAAAAATATAATATTTTAAAATAGTTTATCATTTTTAAAATTAAATTTTTTAGAATGGATACCAAATTTTTAGATTTGAATAATACTTCCAAAAAAAAATTAAGACTGCTTATACCTTATTCCGGTATTATATATGTATGTATCTATGCAATTGCGCAAAGAAGCATATATTGTAGGAATAATAAATGTAAAAAATATACCGGTATACCATATTTTCACTAAAAAAAGAATGAAAGTTTCTCCTCCCACAAAAAAAATAATGTTAAAAAAGAATGTAATTAAAACACGTTTATTTAAGTGAAATATCTACATTTAAGACATAAAATTTGAGTAAATGGGCGTGTTTTTTGAGGTTGTTGAGCATCCTGAAAAGAAGAAAATTTTTCTTTATACTCACATTCTTATATTTTTACTTTCAAAATATGAGCGAATTGACCATTTTTTTTCTCGTATAAATAATAAAATCAACACAAAATTTTTATTTCACATTTTGACATTTCCAGAACAGAGAGTAAGTTTTTTTTCAAAATTTCTGGAAAAGTTGAAAAACAAGTTTTCCGGTACAGAAGGTTTTACGGGAAATATTTGATGATGTTTTTCGGTACAGAAGAATATTCTGGAAAACTTGTTTTTGAGTTCTCTGGTACAGAAGGTTAACATTTAAAAAAAAAATTAAAAATTTTAAAAATTAAAAAAAAAAATAGTTTGTATCGGAAAACTTATATAAGTTTTTTGGAAATAGTAAAAAAAGAATTGAAGATAGTTTTGGTATTTTTAAAATATTTTGGGGATAGAAGGCTAATTGTGAGGTACAATGGAAACTTTTCTCAAAAGAAACAGTGTTTTTTATCAAACTTCCTAACAAACATTGGGCCACAAGACCACAATATAAATTGGGCCAGAGAGCGCTCTCAAATTATTTACGCGAAGTAACACAGCATCACATCAAACGACGCCGTTTTAAGAAAATAAAATTCATCAATCATCAACGGTGATTGCTTACCTTCAACAATACGCCAACATCCATAGATTAAAACAGAACAACAGAAGAAAACAGTTTCACTCAAATCACTTATTCAGAGTCTCACCCTTCATCCAAAAAATGAAGAAAACGACCTTCACCACCGTCGTTTCACTCATCACAATGTTATTCACGGTAATGATACCTCAATCGACGGCTGAGATCAAATCTCTCACCATAACCTCCGATACCCGACCCATGATCCTATTAGAAAAATTTGGCTTCACACATACTGGTCACGTCCGGATCGCCGTATCAGAAGTCTCCGTCGCCGCTTCCGCTTCACAACCCGACCCATCCCGTCTCGGATTCTTCCTCCTAAGCGAAGAATCACTTCTTCAAGTCCTAATTGAGATCCAACAAAACCCTAGCTTCTGCGTTCTCGATTCACACTACATCACGAGTTTATTCACCTTCCGTGACCTTTCGCCACCTCCAACGGCGTCGTTTAACCGTTCTTATCCCGTCACATCGCCGAATGAGTTCAGTCTCTTTTTCGCGAATTGCGCGCCGGAAACCTCCGTTTCCATGGCCGTTCGCACGGAGCTTTTCAACCTCGACGCCGACAGTTCACGTGATTATCTCTCCGCCGGTCAAACTCAACTTCCTACATTGTTCTTCCTCTTCTCAATCGTTTACTTCGTTTTCCTCGTGATCTGGTTCCACGTTTGTTACACTAACAAACGCTCCGTTCACCGGATCCATCTTCTCATGGCGACTCTCCTCCTCATGAAAGCTCTTAACCTAATCTGCGCCGCCGAGGATAAACACTACGTCAAAGTCACAGGAACTCCACACGGTTGGGATGTTCTCTTCTACATTTTCCAGTTCATCCGTGTCGTGTTGCTTTTCACCGTCATTGTATTGATCGGTACCGGATGGTCGTTTCTCAAGCCATTTCTACAAGAAAGGGAAAAGAAGGTTCTCATGGTTGTTATTCCCCTCCAGGTTTTGGCTAATTTAGCTTCTGTTGTGATCGGCGAAACGGGTCCTTTTATCAAAGATTGGGTTACCTGGAACCAGGTTTTCTTACTTGTTGATATCATTTGCTGTTGTGCAATCATTTTTCCTATTGTGTGGTCGATTAAATCGCTTAGGGAAACCTCAAAAACTGATGGAAAAGCTGCTAGGAATCTCGCGAAATTAACCCTTTTTAGGCAGTTTTATATTGTTGTTATTGGTTACCTTTACTTCACAAGGATTGTTGTTTTTGCTCTTAAAACCATTACTGCTTATAAGTATAGGTGGGTTAGTAATCTTGCTGAGGAAGGTGCTAGTCTTGCCTTTTACATTGTCATGTTTTACATGTTTATGCCTGTGGAGAAGAATGAGTATTTTGTGCTTGATGAGGAGGAAGAAGAGGCTGCAGAGATTGCTCTCAGGGAAGAAGAGTTTGAGCTTTGAAAAAAATAGTAATGCTTTTAGCTCAATCATCACGGATATCAGGTTCGTGCGATTTGCCTATAACTGCTACAGCTACATTTGTGGTTCAAGTCTACTGTGCTGTCACTGCATTGCTTTTCCTCCTTGACCGTTCTTTATTTTTTCTCCCCTTAACATTCTATTTTACAGTTAGAGATATTGGAATACTGCCTGTATGTTTTTAGATTTTATTTTGTTTGCAACACTCATCTTGTATTGTGCGGATTAGAAAAAGTTTGTTCATGTTTGTACCCATAATCAAATGCTACTATCACTCAAGGAAATGATTGCTCAGTTGCTACCGAGTTATTTTGTAACTTACAGTTCTTCTTTGAATTTTCCATATTCACATTCTTCTTGACTGTAAGGTTAAAACGAGCAATGTATACCGTAATCAATTGGACATACATTCTCTGGGAAGCCACATTTCAGACCTTTCATAATCTTTAAATTTTTGTTTACCTTGATAGTTTAACGGAAGTGTGCAATCATGTCTTGCTCTTTTTTGTAACAAGAGGCTTCCCTGTCACGATTTATAATGTTCATTGATTCTTAGTTTTCATTTCCAAGATCTTTGATGTTTTCTTAGAAGTGTAATATGGTTTCATTTGTTGATAACTTGTGAAAATTTATTTAGAGCAAGTTAACTGTGCAACTGGACATGTACCAATTAATAGTTCACCAAAGGCTTTGCTTGTGTCCCACTTAGTTACAAAAACAGCAAATTGATGCATAGCAAGGCTTAACCCTAACTATTCACTTGTTAATTGTGTGTTGTGTCTGTACTTATTCCTGGTTTGTACCTGGCCATTTTAATGAAAGATCTGCTAGAAGAAATACCAGTGTTTTTAATAATTGAAATTTAAATCGAGCACAAAGTCATCAACTTGACCATGTGTGGAAAAGAAGCTGGACTAGAATTTGTTGCAGTGATCTAGGTTGGTTTCTCAGCACTTAATTATTAATATGGCATTTAACTTTTATCTTCAACAGTATGAATTGCATGACCATGGAGTGACTTTAGTTCTGTATGAGAGTGTCTAGTCTTAATCATAGGTAAGCAAATATTCAGGAAGAAGTAGAGTGAAGTTCTAGTAGTTAGTTAGTTTATGCAACTCAGGAGTGTATGGATTTTGAAAGAATGCAATTCATGTTATACCTGATGGAAATGACACAGTTTGAAAACCTGTGTGAACTTTCATTGAACTTGAGCTCATACATTTGTATGCTTTTGGTTTGAAGTCAACATATATTGTTGCGCCATTTGATTGCCATGATGATAGCACTTAGTTAGTTTTGTCGGTTATAGTTTTTTTTCAATTATCGACTTGCTTATCGGACTTATTAACTGTGCTGTGGGCTATTTTGAGCTGAAATCATTCTAATTTTTGTCTTCCATCATGTTAAGATTATTCCTAGTGAACTTCTCAGTTAATTACTTGTTGATAATAAGTATGTGTCTAACTACTGGTGTGACTTCTGTTTAGACCTGCTAACATTTTACCTGTGGGAAATAATTCTTGCACACTTAGTTGGCACTTGTAAAACATCTAATAGCTCCTTTGGAAATACAGTGAGCTGAGCTAGACACATATCCACTCCTCCACTCCAATAGGCAGCTTCTCTCTAAACTTGAATTTTGAACATGGAAATTTTGAATTCCGAACACATGCTAATTGTTGTAAAACTATGTTACAAGTGGGTCCAATTATATTTAGCATATGTTTGGAAACACTTTCACACCGCTTCCCGGTACGAAATCACCATGGTATTTTAGAAGCTACAAATTGTAGCTTTGGATGTTGTACTACTGTGAAAACAAACACGGCATTAGATGATGCATGCCTCAGCAGTGTAGAAGAACATCTGATTGCTAATTTGCAAATTACACTGCTGTTACCTAAAACTTTACGGATAGTTAGTAAAGATCTTAGGTTTTGGACAGATTAGACAAAAAAGAAATGAAGATTTTGTTATATCCTTGAAGTTGAACAATCACTTTTCCTTAAAGGAGTTTATTGGTAGATTGGTGGTAGGTTGTCTTGGGTTTTATGAAGATGTTTCCACTTTCCATGGTTTCAAAGTAGTTTTAAATAGAAGTGTGTGTGAGATAAATGGAAACTGAAAGTGTGTGTGAGATAAAGAATTGGGATCTAATAGCTAATTATTTTGAAAGTTCAGTTTTTTTATTAACATTCATAGATCCATCCAATTATTAAAAATTAATGGATTGAATTGCAAAAATTTGTTTAGTTTATGAATATATTTAGAAATTCTGAAATGGTTGAATGGAAGGTAGTACATGAGTTGGGACTGCTGAAAAAATTGATTGAAAAAATCTGGTCAAATTTCGGTGTGGAAATCCACTCATGTCTAATGTTATTTTATTTATTTTTTGCCTCAAACATGGTTTTAAAAGCCCAAAATTCTAAAAAATAATAATTTATGAGTAAACAAAATTTGCAAGTTAGTATTAACTTGTATGAATAAATAAATATGAAATTTCAGCATTTGTAAAGACCAAAATGCTCTCGGAACAAATAATGTTTCTTGTAAAATGTCATAAAATACATAAAAAACAAACCAAGAGAAATACTTTCAAACCCCTCTCAATATTACACTGAAATTACATTTTCTCCAAACACAATTGTTTCAAATCACACCTTTGAGCAACTCTTTTGAGCATGTGAGGAGGAAGGACGAAGATTCTGTTGAACCTTAGAGGTAGATTGTGAATTTAGAACCTCTGGGACCTAAACAACTGAAGACCAACAGACGAACCAATTCATGATAATGTTAACATGGAAAAATTTGGATGGCAGCTTCTTGTACGACAGGGGAAAAGATTAAACACAATTGCACAAGAGACAACAAACAAGTTTGAGAAACGAGAAGAATGAATAAAATTAGGGTATACGAATGACTAAAATATATTATTTGTAGATGAAAAAAGTAAATTTTTTAATTAAATTTCTATTATGCAATGCTGGTTGAAAGAGTAGTAGTAGTAGTAGTCTCTCAAGTATGCAAGGCTTTTGTGTGATATTAATGGATTTTCAACACAAATTACTCGTTGGATCTCTTAAAATTAAGATTATCTTTGTTGCACCATTTAAAGATAAGATTGCGTTTGGAAATTTTATGAAAGAAATATAATGTTAGAGAGGGATTTAATTCTTCAATATAAATTACTTTTAAATTAAGATTTTTTTTATATCACTTAAAAATAAATATTTAATGACAAACATTTATCTGATTTATGATTTGTAATTATTTATTTCAAACATTGTAGGACAAATTAATGTTATAATTATTTTCAAACATTTTTATAATTTAATTCTTTGGGTGTATGGCTTTGATAATAAACTCATATTATTATATTATAATTATTTTGATTTTGATTTAAAAGATATAAAAACAATTTAATTTAACAAATTGATTAGTATCAAATATATGTCTTGTTCACTCTAATGACTCTTTTAATAATTCATTTGTAAAATATAATAATATAAAAAAACAAAGGTTAAAACAATTATAGTTAATGTATTATATTTTTTTCATTCTTATGTCGTCAACATTAAAAAACATTTAATTTTACAAATATCCGTTTCATGTATGATTTTTATAAAAAGTTTACTTTAGTATATTATGATTATTCTTATAATTATTTATAAGATACAAAATAATATTAAATTTAACTAGTTAGTACAAATGTATGTTCAGGTATAAATTTTAACGATTTTTTAGTTACTCATTTTCAAAAAGTAATGCGTAAAAAAAGTGTGAAAAAAAGTATTACAAAATTGCTACCAACACCCCCTATTTTGTTATTTACACCCCTCAAAATTTAAAAGAAAAAATCAAAATGTCCAAAATACTCCTGTCATCAATATGTCTAAAAACTCAGTTCACGTACGTTTTGGTGTTACGTGAATGTTTTAAAAAATTAAAAATCTCAGACTCTACGCAATCTTAATTCATGTAAATCTACATGAACTCAGATTGCGTAATCAATGGAGTTTGAAACCTGAATTCACATATTGTACGCAATCTAAATTCACGTAGATTTACGTGAACTGACTTCACGTACGTGAACTGAAATTGCGTAATAAGGCATGTACGTGAAATTGCGTACTCAATAGGTTTTAAAAAAAAAAGTTACGTATATGAACTGAGTTCACGTACGTTTACTAGATTTCAGATTGTGTAATTTCAATTCACGTAAACCTATATGAACTCAGATTGCCTAAGGTTTGGATTTTGAAAAAATTTCCACGTACGTGAACTCACATTTTTGAGTTTTTTGAAAACTAAGTTTGCGTACGTTTATGGGTTTAAAGGGCAACGAATGTTGTCTTCTTCATCACAAATGAAAACTACTTTCCTTCAATTTTTAGGCATTGCATTCTTAAATACATAAGACAAAACAACATAACATAACAAAGACAAAGAATGATAATTACTTACTTGATTCACATAATTGATAATAAGTTGATGAACTTGGTTGATGATGATTGATAATTGATGAAGATGTTTGATGAAAATAATGGATGATGATTGATGAAAATGGTGGATGATGATTAATGATGAAAATAAAAAAGATGAACAACAATGAAAATATAGAATGTAGAATGAAGAGAAAGAAGATGAAATAAAGGGAAGTATATTTTGGACATTTTGATTTTTTTTAAATTTTGGGGGGTGTGAATAGCAAAATGGGGGGTGTTGGTAACAATTTTGAAAGTATTATTAATATATTATAATTATTCTAAAAAATTTTAATGTTCCAAAACATCAAATTTTAAGAATATTTGTGAATAGCAAGACATTCTAATTTTAAATTAAAACAAATGACTTACAACGAGAAAAGACCAAAATTTTGTGAGATATTCCCATACATTATTTTGTCTACCAATGAAATTGACAGAAGCATGTCTAAAACTACAAATCAGATCATTACAATCATTAATTACAGTCTCTATAGAGACAATGCATCTTCTTCCTTGCAAGCTGTCCAACACAACCTGCGCACCCAATTACACTTCTATGCTTTGGATATTTTGCTCCGCTGCCAATTGAAGGCACCAACGCACACCAAAGCTTCTGCCGTATATGAATCTGAGGCGATCCATTCTTTTCTGCAAGCTGCCAAAGAAACAGCACCCATTGGATCTTTAAAAACACATCCTCACGTGGTAGGGCCATCCAGACAGCCCCCTGGGTCAACCTGTGCAGTAAAATTAGCAGCGACAGTTCTGATTTGTGGTATGCTTTCCAGCAGAATGTCATTCCCCTGCTTGGTTAAAATTGGAGACAAAATCACAGGCACTCCCAGCCACCTCCAAAGGAAGGATTCGACATTAAGTGTTTTAAACAGAATTAGAATTCTCTCATTCCAAATCTTTCAGAGTTGCACAAACCAGTTACAACCCAAGTTTTTCCTTGCAAGTAACCTAGCTCTTCATCCAGGTTCTTATTAGTCTCACTTGGTACATGAGCTCTACCCTAGTTTTTCCTTGCAAGTAATCTAGCTCTTCATCCAGGTTCTTATTAGTCTCACTTGGTACATGAGCTCTCAGTAGCGAGCAAACCAGACTAGCTTTGCAGAAGTGCAGTGCATAAACAAGTGGTCGTCCGACTCAGGATTGGAATTACATATAGGGCAGGTAATATCAATCATCAGACCTTTTTTCCTCAAGTTGCCGCTGGTTGGAGAATGTCCTTACTAGTCTCCAAAGAAAATTCCTAATGGAGTTTGGACAGAGTCAAAAGAGTAAAAGAATAAATGCTGGAAAACAGTAGTAAAATAGTACAAGATCTTCTGAAATTGTTGATTGTGCATTTGGACAAACAAATTAATTAAACATTTATTCAATAAATGCTTATCATGTATGCATTTATGATTAAGCCGATTCAATAATCAAAGAGCTTGTGAGTTTAAACTCATACTTATAACTCGTAAGCTATTTGTATAGGCTCTTTCAAGTAATTTCATAAGCACTTATGTCATAAGATAGCCCAAATAAGATCTTTCAAACACACCCTTAATAGGACAGTAAATTAAAATAATCCTACTCAACTTTGAGGACAGTAAATTAATATCATCTGATGCATTCTGAAGATCACTACACATTTCCTTTGCACGCTCAATCAAGGCATTTTCTGTTTACAAGCACAATCAAGCAAATAATATGTGAATTGAACAAAAACAGCAGAAATCTTGGTAGCATATCATCAATTGATTTACCTGATTTCATTAGCTTGGAAATGGTGCACTCCTTCTCCTTCAGCTTTGAAACAACTAGCCTGTAATTCTCTTGAAGATCATGCAAGTCGTTGCTGGTTTTTTCCAAATTCATAATTTGATAAGATACTTATTTAAACAGCACATTATGGAGATATAAAAAGAAATATAACTCAAGTTATAATGGAAGCACTTTGATTTCCCTCAAATTGAATAGTAAATCAATTTTGTTTAACAACACAAAAAACTATTCAAAAAACTTCACTATTCATGTAACAAAACATTCGAGATTGTAATTTCGAAAAATACGATATTGTGATTTGGAACTATCGCAGAAGCTTCGTCATTTTGTCTAAGTATCTCTAAGAGTAAACTCAACATAGATTTCATTAAATACCATATCATTTTGAAATGACTTATTCATTTTTTACTCCAATATTAAACTCAACATGGGTTTATTAAATAGGTTTCATAACTTTAATTTATCCATTAAAATTTTATTTATGTTTAATTTTATTATAATTTAAAATATTAATTTAAATATTTTAATTAATATTATTATACATTATTTTAATTTAAATTTAAAATAAAATTGAATTTAAATTTTTATAACAATAATAAAAAAATAATATCGGTCATAAAATTATTATTATTAATAATTAATTAAAAGAAGTTAACCTAAGTTAATAAAAAAAAAAGTAACGATTATAAATTTATTATTATTATAATAATAAATTAATAAAAAATTACAACTATAAATTTATTATTATTAAATTATAAAAGTACCGGACATACTCGTGATTATATTTATAGCTTGACACAACTTCGTGATTACAACTTTGGACAATTTTAAGTAACTCCACGATGGTGGACAAATATTGGAGATGCTCCCACTAAAATAAGGTCTAAAATCTTCGGTTCTTCCTTCACAATCTCATCATAAACCTTGATAATCTTCTTCCATTACCTTCGCCTGTGCAATCAAAAGCAAAAATTCCCTCACTTATGAGTAACATGAAATATACATTTGACCCCTAAAAATCTAAGTGTAGATTTGGAGAGCAACATGTAAGAAATAAAAGCAAAAAATAAACTCTAGGTCAAGAGTTATCTGATTGATCTAAAAGGAAGAGAGAGAAGAGAGAAGAGAGAATGAGGAAGGAAAAAGATCGACGAAGATGAAAAGGAAGAGAGAGTGTGTAGTGTTTATTTGTTTAATTTGATTTTATTATCAATTAATAAATAGAGAATGATACAGGTATATTAACGAATACAAAGTATAAATGTGTATAATATGTCGTGTATATGTATCCAGTAGTTGTGTTTATATTTGTGTTTAAAATAGTGTTTAAATAACATTTCTCTTTTATTAATACAACTGTATCATTATCTCTTTATTAATTAATAATAAAATCAAATTAAACAAATAAACACTACATACTCTCTATCTCTTATTGGTTAATGAAGTACAATAGGTGGTTAATGCATTAGTTTTGTCTAAAAATTAGACATAATATTGAGATAATTATTATGCCTAATTTATATTCATATTTTTTTTAATAAAATAACACTAATTATGAAATGATAATTGACAAATTTATTAATTAATAATATAAAAGATTTTAATTTTTAATATATTATAAAAGATGATGTGTGAGTATGTATTTATAGGGCCACCTAACACTGTTTTTTGTAATATTGATTTGAAATTAGGGATCATAGTTAATTTTCTCTAGTTTTACAGTCACTAAATACAAACAAAAAAGTTTACAGAGATTAAAATAAAAAAATGATATACTTATAGTGACTAAAGACATATTTAAACCTTAAAAAAATAAAATAAAAATTTATTATGTTCAAAACAAAGAAATTGTTTGATATAATTTCTTCATTTATATAATTATTTAAAAAAACATTTTTTATATTCATCGAATATAAAATAATTATATCAAATAATGCAAATGAAAGTAAATGTTTGATAGCCTCTAATTAATATAAAAAAAGATTTTAATTTATATAAAGTAATTTTTTTAAAAGCAGTTTTTGTAATATAAATATATATCCATCAACTATTAGAAGGACTAAGTTTATAATAACTCGAAGTGAGTCGAGTCACTAAAATAAAAGCCCATTACGGCATGGCTTATAAACTACGGATATTAATTCTTTTTTGCTTTAACATTATTACACTTCTAGTTTACATGTCGTTTGGTTTGTTTGTCTTGTTCTTTTTCTCATTCTTGATAATTCAATAACATTCAGCTTGAGAAAATATAACGTGTTCTGTCCCAAAACATTCAAATGCTTGAGAAAAGAATGTTGATTGAGGGAACATTTTCTATTACAAGACATTCAATCGTCTGCTTAAGAAAATAACCTTGATTGAGGAAACATTTTCTATCACAAAACATTCAATCTTCTGTTTGGCATACTCTTTTTCTCATTCATGATTATTTCAAGAACATTCAATCTTCTACGAAAAAACCTTAATTGAGGCAATGCGTTCCGTTCCAAAACCCATTTTGTTACCAAGATTTTGAAAGAATTATTTTTAAGTTTCTTACGATCATGGAGTTATATATGATTTTGGAATATTCATTCCTACAAAATCTGACCCATGTTGTTTATAATTGAGATATTATTTTTCTAGTTCTTGATTATTCAAGATCATTCAATCCTCTGCTTGAGAAAAAAAAACTTTCGAATTTGTTAATCAAAATTTATTAGAGCATACAAACCCTCATCACATAAATGTGACATAAATTCGCAAAAGTGACCCTTCTTTTTATGGTTAATTGATTCGTGGTGCTTAAAGGGATTGCCTTAAAGCTTATCATCCAGAATGCGTGTATAAAGACAATACCTTTTTGTGGTAAGCTGCTTCAACGTTTATCTCTACTTATGCGGCATTCAAATACATTTCTTTTACTTTTGTTGGTCTGTAATTATTTATGCAGTTGATACTGCCATGACGATTGTCAATCTTATAGTTTTCTTAAAAATGTGCTCTGGCCCGAGTTTTGCTTTCGAACACTCTATAATCTATACATTGTCTGAACCTGCATATCCTAATTATGCCCAAAATGCTTGAGAAGATGGTTTTATATGTTAATTGTCTTTTAATTCTTGTGATGCTGAATGACTTTTGAATAATTTTTGTAGGTTCCCATTATTGCTACATATGCAGAAAAGCATCAAAGTTCATGTGCTTTTCCTGCCCAGCTGCTGTTTGTGGAAAATGCTTATTTGATGGTGAATTTGCTACTGTCAAAAGAAACAAAGGATTTTGTAGGCACTGCGCAAAACTTGCATCTCTACTTGAAAAAAAAGCTGATGTTGATTCTGATGGGGTAAGATATGTTTCAATCATGTGTTATGTTATATACAGCAAGAGAAAGAAATAGAAACCTGCAATAGTATGTAGAATCCTAAAATCAAAAACCTTGCTGTTTGTTTATCATTTATGTGTATTTACAAATTGACATTTTTGGGTTGCCGATGTTTTTGATTGTTATGCTGGTGCCATAAATAACGCAGGAACTTGTTCTATGTTTTGGAAACTTCTCGCAATTGCTTTTGTTTTGAGGTGTTTAAAACAACAAACTTATTCTATTAATCTTTGAAAAAGAATCATAGATTGTCCAACAGGTTCATTCGTCACTGTTATTCTTCGTACAGGTGAAAAGCGTTTGTTGAAACAGTATCAGGAACAAATTTTTGTCATTGTAATATAATTTTTTTTTATATCATATTTTATCGGTTGTACTCGCAATTGAGTAAAGAAAGTTCACCTCTTTATGCAGGCTGTATGTATACATTTTCTCTTTCGCTGTATATATTCATTATTATGTGCTTTTTTATTAACAGGAAAAGAAAGATTTCGAAGATCAAGAGACATATGAATGTTATTTTCAAGAATATTATAAATTTATCCAAAAAAAAGGGCTGAATTCTCAAAATGCTCATTTTGCCCATGATTTCATTAAAAATGGGAAAAACAAGCGTGACTATGATCCAAACGAAATAGGTCAGGAGGAAGATGATTCCGGCGAATCTGATGTAAGTGACTTTCAACCTTTTGATTCTGATGACCTGAATGACACATCAAAAGTTAAATCGGTAAGGGGAAAGAGGAAATGCATGAAAAAGCTAAAGTCAATAAAAGGAAAAGTTGGAGAGAAGAAAAAGGATTTTGTAGGATGGGGTTCATGAAGTCTCATTGATTTTGTTGAAGATATTAGTAGAGACACAGCCAAAGAACTTACCGAACACGATGTTGCTTCAATAATCATTGAGTACTGCAATAGTGTAACAAGCTAATTTGACCCTTCGAAAAAGCGAAAGACATATATGTGATGAAAGTTAAGGACTTTACTACGGAGGAAGTCGGTGAACAAAAACAACATCCAAAACCTTCTGACATCGCATTTTATTGAGCATCTTGAGGAAACAGATGATAACATCTGTGGTTCAGAAGAAAGGGATTATAATGAGCCGATAAAATTTTCAAGGTCGAGAAATTTGAACCCAACTACAAAATCTTGTCAGAACCTAGTTTCTAAAGAGCTTCCAAACGGTTTCGCAGCTATAATTAGTTAAAACCTAAAGCTTGTCTAGTTGAAGAGGAGCTTAATTGAGGAGATTTTAAAGAAACCAGAAGCTTTTGATGGCAAAGTCTTGGGAAGTTTTGTGAGAACCGAATCTGACACCAATGACTATTTGCAGAAGAACTCCCATCTGCTCTTACCAGTAATAGGTAATGTTGGTCGTGGCTAGAAGTTATTGGTCATTAAAAACAAGCATACAATTTTTTACTAGTAGATAATTTTGCTAGCTTCAGGTATTTAAGTACTCTACCGATATTGCCATTTTGTCATTTTCTTGATCTTATTTCTAAAATGCTGTCATAAGTTCTATACAAGCATCAATTCTCTTAATGTAGAGCATCACACTTTTGTTGTTGCAGGTTTTAGCAAGATATGCTTGTTTCACCTAGTCAGCATTGTGGTATAGAGGAAAAGTAAATTATGCTTCGTGATCTGATCAATTATGAATAAGGTCCCTGTAAATCTTTTCAGATTTTAATAGTAGGAATTATTATTATGCAGTGCAATATTATGCTGGCTGTACAAGAAAATATCTGTAAAAGAAAAGGCAAATGAAGTTCAGTAATACAGTAGTAGTAATAACTAATAAAAGTAATACATCTAAAAAAGCATTTTTGTAGTACATGTACATCAGGTAATCGATAGATTAAGTTTGAGACTTAAGCTAGAGAAAATTTATATTTTTAGCTATCTACTAGTCTACTATTAAACCGATTTCTTCAAAATCTAGCCTTAAACTGACGCTGTTCACTTGTTTCAACCATTTTTTGGCCATACCACATGCTTGATAATATCTCATATTCATTATTTTGTTTGGTAAAGTGAATTGTAAAGTTAGTAACCCTACACATGTTATGAATCTTCAGCATTGAAGTCAAAGTCTAATTTCTTCCATTGTCTTTGTAGAAATCATAGAAAGCTATGTCTCTACATGGTTATTAGGGCCTGTTTTTTCACTTCCCGAGTTGATGTCCAATAATGTCCTGTGATTGAAGCTAATATATGTCAATGGCATAGAGAAGGGGTCAGTGAACTGGTGGGAAGTAAGATATTGAGGGGTCACATGGGATATCATGTAAATCACAGGGGAGGAGCAATATTACTAGCTGCTTCTCGAGAAACAGAAGCATGCTATAGATTTAATGTCACATAATTAAGGTGTGTTTTGGCCTAGAACCTTTAATTTTTTTCAGTCATTTTAGACGACGCTCATTTTATGGGCTTTCCCGTATGTGAACAATGTGTTCCTTATGAGTAATAATTTAATTTTTTAAATAATATTTGATTGGATTTGTAGAAAAATGTGAACAAATGATAACCACCTGGGTTTCGCAGCTGGAGCTTGAGAAGGAAGCCAAAACTCTGCATGAAGATATAATAAAGCATGTACGTAGCTTATAAATATTATTATGTTGTGTAGTAGAATCCTTTTTTTTTTTGGCTATCGTAAGATAGATCTCAAAATATATAATTCAAAGTGCAATTTCATAAAGTCTAGCATGTAAACATGGGTTATGCATCATGAAATTCAACTAGGGAAAAAAATCACTTAATCTTTTCCAACATTAAAAAAACTTACTATACATGCATAGAATTTACATTCACAAAATTGTGAAATTTAGTTAAACAAATGCCAGGAGGCACTAATTCTATACATTGTACTGAAATATTTGAAATCTTCCCTTATGTTATCCCTTCAATCATTTATGCTCAATAATTCATTTGTCTAATGGATTATTAATATGTTAACAACTGCTCTAACACAAATATTATTGGGTATAAATGAAACTAAGATGTATCATATTTTCTTACTGATATTTGTCTTTCTCTTCTGCTTTATACAACAGTGAATCTCAAGGGAATTAGCATTGTTACGAAACCGCATTGATCTGGCCAATGAAAAAGGATGGAGGAGAGAATATCCTTTCATGATGTTTTTGTTGATTAGAAAGCTAAAAGGCCAAATATTGAGAATTGTTAATTTCTTCCGTAATTAATTGCTGAAAGGTTGTGCCTTAACCATGTTTCCATACACTTGCTCAGTACACGGACTGCAAACTGAAGTAATTCCTGAAATAGTTTATACCAATATGTCATCAAAAGATTGTTCAAGCGAAGTTAAGCTTAAGCAATATGATTTTCCTTGTGATTTGGATTTTTATTGGTGTTCATTATGGGTTAGTTGTACGACGGATTTTATTGGATGCTGGGTGTTGAATTTTTTTAGTTTTTTTGTTTTTTTTTTCTTTCTCTCGGTTGGTTTCAGTTATGTATATTTTTTAGTTGTCTCTCTGTTTGGTTGTTGTTTCTTCTTTGGAATGTTTCTTTCTTTTGATTCTTACATTTGATTGTCTCTCTCCATATTAACTCTTGCTCCTCTCTATCGGTTCTTCCATTTGATTGGCTCTTCATATTTGGTTGCTTGTCTCCCTGTTGTGCTCTTTCACTTGATTTGGTTTAGTTTGGTTTGTCATGTATGGTTTAGTTTGGTTGGTTCTTTTAATTTGATTCGGTTGTTTCCTCTCTTTGTTGGTTTGGTTCTTCTCTGTCAGTTTGATTTGGTTTGTTTCGTTCATCTATGTGTTGTTTCTCTTCTAATATTAGTATGTTTGCTTTGAACTTCTACTTAAAGGTATGTTCAAATATTATAAAATTAGTTTTGGGATCGAGTATTTTGTATGATTCGTAATCTCTCCATATTTCATGTTAATGTAGTATGAGTTTGAGAAGAGATAATAGACAACAGTTTATTAGACTTATGTTATTTGACTTTATATATAGTTAAGGGTAGTTTAGTTTTTTAAGGCATTAATATTTATACCTTACTATTAGATTGAATTTGGTAATACCATAACATTTTTTTTTTGTTACGTAAATACAATCTCATCTAGCCTTATTTCTTATATGTATTAGATGTTGGAGAAAACAATTGATTGTATCGAATGATATGAGACATATGAATGTATCTATTATAAGGGACGAAAATGTATTGAAAATGTATTAATACTTTGATTGACAAACTTAGTAAAGTTGGGAGGAAAGAAGATGGTTTGAGTTTGCTGCCAGAGAGGAAAACTGAGAAGAAAAATAGGCTAAACATTGTTCCATATAATTGCTTGATGGATGGGTTATGCAAAGCTGAAAGGAAATGTTATTACTTATACTGTTTTGATATCTGCATTCGGTGGTGTGGTGTGAACAATATTGATAAAGCCATGCAATATTCTGATGAGATGTTGAGTTCTGGATGATGACCGGATGCAATTGTTTACATGCAGTTTGGTATATGGCTTAAGCATTGCTGGAAGGATAGGTGATGCCAGTGTTGTTATATCACAGTTGAAACGGGGTGGGTTCAGGTTTTGATACATATGAGGCAGTTATACATGCATTCATATTGTTTAAAGAAGAATGTTGATGAGGCCATGAAGTGACTCTGTTAGTAGTAGGCTTGAGCTATAAGTTAAATGCTTAGCTTTTAGTTGTCTAATAGCTCCAAACTTTGGTACTTATTTTCAAACCACATAATTTTAGTAATATGTTGTGGAATTACATTACTTTATTTGGTTATCAGATTGAATAGTTGTTTGAACTTTGAAGGGGTTGATCCTGAACTTTCTATTAGGATACTATGACACTTTTTTTTTTCTTCTTATTGATGAAAAAATTGAACTATCTAAGAAACAGAGAACAAGATAGTTTGCCAATTGAGGAAGGCAACAGAATGGATAATGTGACGCTAACAATTAAAAATTGAAATTTGCATATATCACGTAACGTGTGGAAGAAGGGATATGTGCAAGATGGAAGTCTTGATGTTTGTTATTGTTAATAAATTTTATTATATAAGTGTTTTGCAATTGGAATTGTGGTCTTCTACGACAAACAATCTAAAGTTGCAAATTCAGTCACTTAAATTTCAGAGGTATATTCAGTTTTTTTTCAATGATTTTGTTGTTAGCTTTTGTATTTTTTGTGTGTATGTTTTACACTTGTGTGCTCAATTGTCTCTTTGGTATAGGTTCATGTTGTATTTTATATCATATCCAAGGGTTCTAATTATAGGCAGACAACAATAGCAAGAGCTCTATGGTTACAAAAAGGATTTATAAAAGGAGTTCTAATTATAAAATTAATGGTTACCCTGAATCCTGTCTTAGAATTGAATTATGTTAATTGGTTAATATTCCTTTCACTTCGTTTTACATGTTCCGTTTTCTTGCCATTGCTTTTGGCATGCTGAAAATGTTTTCCTATTGATATTCTTGATTATGCTCATAGTAAAATTGGAGTTGATGATGAACAGTGTAGTTTTGTGAACTTGGAGTTTAAGAATGAAAGACTATTAAGACAAATTCATCAAAGGAATTAGTCAGTTAGTATTCTTTATAATCAACTCTAACTTTTTATATAACATTCTTTATATGAATGAGTTTTTACATAAATAATTAAATATATAGTGATAATTTTGATAAAATGGTCTTAATTTAAATTAGTCTTTATTATACTCTATTAGTGAGTTGCCACCTACATTTGGTTTGTGACTTTTATTCATCAATATTTATTCATCAATTTTATTTTTGATATAGTCAATGACAAATAATTTTATTTGGAAATTATCTTGAAATATGTACCTGATCCCATGCTCTCTCATATGTAGTGTTATTTTTATCAATAATACCTTGCTAGTTTTCTACTTCTACATTAGACTTTAGCGGCAAGGTATAAAAACTTATATTTTCTTTTATTTGAACCTTGTCAGACTCAATCACATGTGGAGGATTGAAAGTGTACTTGCGAAGTTGAGACACATGAAATACACTATGAATATTAGAAAAAGACGGAGGCAATGTGACCTAATATGCTACGTTACCGACACATTTAAGAATTTAGTAAGGTCCTATAAACCAAGGAGTAAGCTTTCGTATTTTTAATGCCTGAACAACCCCAATTGTTGGAGTAACTCAGAAATACGTGATCACCCTCTTGAAACTCAAGATATTTTCTTATTTTATCATGGTAACTATTTTGCCTACTTTGAGACGCTCTCATCTTTTCCTGAATCATTATTACTTTATGAGTAGTCTATTGAACAATCACTGATTCTAACACAAGGTTATCGAGTGTCTCAAACCAAAGGGACCTATGCAATACTAGAATGGAAATTATTATTATAGGTGAACTATAAGTGGCAAAAAGCTATCCCAACTTTCAACATATAAGCTCTCAACAAGTCTTCTTGGGATTGATTGGTTTTTTCAATTTGACCATCTTTTTATGGGTGGTAGGCTGAACTCATCCTAAGGTTCGTATCCAAAGTGCTCTGTAAACATTTCCAAAATTTATAAATCATTTATTGATTTATAGTTTATCAATATTTCACTTTGTTGTAAATCATTTATTGATTTCTCGATTTTTCTGTCTTTCACTTTATATGAGGATAAATTTCAAATTTGGTTAGTGTTGCTGGTTGTGGTGTAATACGATGTATGAATTATAATTTAAATACATTCATTATTGATTGAATTGTATGGTGAAGATTTGTCTAAGGTAATGAAAAGAAAAATATGTTGGAAATTTCTCGTAGTTTTGTTATCATAGTTGCATAATGCATCAAATTCTTGAAACTAACAAGTTATATTTGTTGAAACAAACTCTCAAATTAAAGTTTTGACGCCACACGAATATGTTTTTTTACTGGCAAAAACCCGTGCTCAAAATAAAATAGAAAATAAACAAAGGTTAATTATGATTATAAAATGTTATCTTAATTTAACATATGCTTTTGAGTGTGTTAATTCAAAGGTAGGAATCAAGCAAAGTAAAGAAAACAGTTAAAAAGTAAACAAAACAAAGAAACAAGAACATTCTGAACAAAATGGAGAATGATCGCCAGATTCAAGAATGAATGTCATAGTATCTTAATCAATGAATCTCCACTATTTTAACGAAGTTTGTCCCTTTGAATTTTATACTAAGTTCATAAGTACATGACAAGGAACAAATAGATCTCGTCACAGTCAAAGAAGGCTTTCGAATCATTAAAATAAAAGGTCTCAAATCAAGCTAGTTGAAACAGTTTGGAACACCTTCAACCAAACTATAAATAAAATTCAATCAAACAGAATCTCTAGATTGATCATCAACGTCTAGAAAGTTCAAACTGCCAAAACCAGATTGATAATCAATCTCTGTTTCTGGAGAACTACAGTTCTGATCTCCTTACTTCTGCAAAGATTTATAATTATTCAGCAAACTGTTATGAACAGATTCAAGGCTGCAAATCGAAACGGTAACATCAAAAACTGAGTGACAAGCTTCAAAGATATTTTAAACTCAAAGACAAACATATTAAGCAAAGCTGTAACAACAACATCTGTCAAAATAGATTCAAAATATTTAAAGGTTGAATTATTTTTAATCATATACATTGGTTTTGGTCAAAAAGGATAGAGTACTATGAACAACTCTTGTGACCGTAATTAAATGCTCAAATCACATATAATAGTGAGGCCATTGTCCAGGAAAAAATGTAGAACTTCAAGTGCTATCAAAGTTTCCTAAATCATTCGCATACTTAAAATTCTAATCTGTCAAAATCACATAATCAAAAATTGATTATTTAACTATAATTAATTTTGTAACTGATTTTAAATAAAATTATAAATCTGAATTCATATAATGAGTTTAAAATGGATAGGTTAATTGTTATATTATTTTTTGGTGAAATTTGTCACATAATCCCTTGTATGTTGTATTATAAATGAGAACAAGAAAGGTTAGCGGTGTTTCAAATCAATGGACAAGGGTAACACTATCATAATCAGTTGTCATGTGGAGCCCGGAAACAAAACGAAATTGCCTTCCTGTTCCTGCACGCGCCAAAGCACAAGCACATGAACTCCAAGAAATAAGGGTGTGCACCAACCGTACCTGTCGCAGACAAGGATTCTTTCAAACCCTAGAAACCCTCTTTGGCATCGCGGTACGTAGACAAGGATCCTTTCAAACCTTAGAAACCCTCTCTGGCATCGCGGTACGCAGACAAGGATCATTTCAAACCCTAGAAACCCTTTTTGGCATCGCTCCGCCAAACGTCTCCGTAAAGTATTGCGGTTGCTTGGGGCGGTGCGGCTCCGGGCCTAACCTGGTTGGCCTTTGCGATGGAATTATGGTTGGGTTGGCCATTGTGGGACAGCTGCTCGGTGTTTGGAGGTCATGGTAAGTCTGGTTGGTGTTGGATATAACTTTTCCACATCAAACTTTAATCAACTAATTTTGTCTTTCCTTTGGCCACATCAAAATTAATCATTTTCACATTACCAATATTTCCTTCATTTTTTATTCAATTGCATGAAACATGGTCATGTATCACTTAAACTAAATAATTTATTGTTAACCTCTCTTTGCCTCATATAAAATTTCTTTTGCTGTGCAGCTACTTGGAAGGATGATATACTTGCGAAGTTTGATCACTGAACGGATATATAAAGTTTTCCGTGAAAATATTGAGTTTTTGTTTGATATTTTTGAGTGTTTAGGATTTGGGGTTTAGGGTTTGGGGTTTGGGGTTTGGGGTTTGG
>JBBPBS010000970.1:0-35514 GCA_037974835.1 Cicer judaicum
ATTTAGGTCATTTTCGTCCTCCCTAAACTTAATCTTGTCCAATTAGGGTTTTTAACCAATCTTCTACATCCAATAGGTGTTTTGTGTCATTGGATGAACATTTAGGTCATTTTCGTCCTCCCTAAACTTAATCTTGTCCAATTAGGGTTTTTAAGCAATCTTGTGCATCCAATAGGTGTTTTGTGTCATTGGATGAACATTTAGGTCATTTTCGTCCTCCCTACACTTAATCTTGTTCAATTAGGGTTTCTGACCAATCTTGTGCATCCGACAGGTGTTTTTGTGTCATTGGATGAACAATTAGGTCATTTTGGTCCTCCCTATGATAATTCTTGTCCAATTAGGGTTTCTAACCAATCTTGTGCATCCGATAGGTGTTTTTGTGTCATTGGATGAACATTTAGGTCATTTTCGTCCTCCCTAGGCTTAATCGTGTCCAATTAGGGTTTTTAACCAATCTTGTTCATTCAATAGGTGTGTTGTGTCATTGGATGAATATTTAGGTCATTTTCGTCCTCCCTAAACTTAATCTTGTCCAATTAGGGTTTTTAACCAATCTTGTGCATCGAATAGGTGTTTTGTGTCATTGGATGAACTTAGGTCATTTTCGTCCTCCCTACACTTTATCTTGTCCAATTAGGGTTTCTGACCAATCTTGTGCATCCGATAGGTGTTTTTGTGTCATTGGATGAACATTTAGGTCATTTTCGTCCTCTCTATGATAATTCTTGTCCAATTAGGGTTTTTAACCAATCTTGTGCATCCAATAGGTGTTTTGTGTCCTTGGATGAACATTTAGGTCATTTTCGTCCTCCTTAGGCTAATTCTTATCCAATTAGGGTTTTTAACCAATCTTGTGCATCCAATAGGTGTTTTGTGTCATTGGATGAACATTTAGGTCATTTTCGTCCTCCCTAAACTTAATCTTGTTCAATTAGGGTTTCTAACCAATCTTGTGCATCCGATAGGTGTTTTTGTGTCATTGGATGAACAATTAGGTCATTTTCGTCCTCCCTAGGCTAATTCTTGTCCAATTAGGGTTTTTAACCAATCTTGTGCATCCAATAGGTGTTTTGTGTCATTGGATGAACACTTAGGTCATTTTCGTCCTTCATACACTTTATCTTGTCCAATTAGGGTTTCTAACCAATCTTGTGCTTCCAAATGGTGTTTTTGTGTCATTGGATGAACAATTAGGTCATTTTCGTCCTCCCTATGATAATTCTTGTCCAATTAGGGTTTCTAAGCAATCTTGTGCATCCAATAGGTGTTTTGTGTCATTGGATGAACATTTAGGTCATTTTCGTCCTCCCTAAACTTAATCTTGTTCAATTAGGGTTTCTAACCAATCTTGTGCATCCGATAGGTGTTTTTGTGTCATTGGATGAACAATTAGGTCATTTTCGTCCTCCCTAGGCTTATTCTTGTCCAATTAGGGTTTTTAACCAATCTTGTGCATCCAATAGGTGTTTTGTGTCATTGGATGAACACTTAGGTCATTTTCGTCCTCCCTACACTTTATCTTGTCCAATTAGGGTTTCTAACCAATCTTGTGCATCCAATTGGTGTTTTTGTGTCATTGGATGAACAATTAGGTCATTTTCGTCCTCCCCATGATAATTCTTGTCCAATTAGGGTTTTTAACCAATCTTGTGCATCCAATAGGTGTTTTGTGTCATTGGAGGAACATTTAGGTCATTTTCGTCCTCCCTACACTTAATCTTGTTCAATTAGGGTTTCTAACCAATCTTGTGCATCCGATAGGTGTTTTTGTGTCATTCGATGAACAATTAGGTCATTTTCGTCCTCCCTAGGCTAATTCTTGTCCAATTAGGGTTTTTAACCAATCTTGTGCATCCAATAGGTGTTTTGTGTCATTGGATGAACACTTAGGTCATTTTCGTCCTCCCTACACTTTATCTTGTCCAATTAGGGTTTCTAACCAATCTTGTGCATCCAATTGGTGTTTTTGTGTCATTGGATGAACAATTAGGTCATTTTCGTCCTCTCTATGATAATCCTTGTCCAATTAGGGTTTTTAACCAATCTTGTGCATCCAATAGGTGTTTTGTGTCATTGGATGAACATTTAGGTAATTTTCGTCCTCCCTACACTTAATCTTGTTCAATTAGGGTTTCTGACCAATCTTGTGCATCCGACAGGTGTTTTTGGGTCATTGGATGAACAATTAGGTCATTTTCGTCCTCCCTAGGCTAATTCTTGTCCAATTAGGGTTTTTAACCAATCTTGTGCATCCAATAGGTGTTTTGTGTCATTGGATGAACACTTAGGTCATTTTCGTCCTCCCTACACTTTATCTTGTCCAATTAGGGTTTCTAACCAATCTTGTGCATCCAATTGGTCTTTTTGTGTCATTGGATGAACAATTAGGTCATTTTCGTCCTCTCTATGATAATTCTTGTTCAATTAGGGTTTCTAACCAATCTTGTGCATCCAATAGGTGTTTTGTGTCATTGGATGAACATTTAGGTCATTTTCGTCCTCCCTAAACTTAATCTTGTTCAATTAGGGTTTCTAACCAATCTTGTGCATCCGATAGGTGTTTTTGTGTCATTGGATGAACAATTAGGTCATTTTCGTCCTCCCTAGGCTAATTCTTGTCCAATTAGGGTTTTTAACCAATCTTGTGCATCCAATAGGTGTTTTGTGTCATTGGATGAACACTTAGGTCATTTTCGTCCTCCCTACACTTTATCTTGTCCAATTAGGGTTTCTAACCAATATTGTGCATCCAATTGGTGTTTTTGTGTCATTGGATCAACAATTAGGTCATTTTCGTCCTCCCTACACTTAATCTTTTCCAATTAGGGTTTTTAACCAATCTTGTGCATCCAATTGGTGTTTTTGTGTCATTGGATGAACAATTAGGTCATTTTCGTCCTCTCTATGATAATTCTTGTTCAATTAGGGTTTCTAACCAATCTTGTGCATCCGATAGGTGTTTTTGTGTCATTGGATGAACAATTAGGTCATTTTCGTCCTCCCTAGGCTAATTCTTGTCCAATTAGGGTTTTTAACCAATCTTGTGCATCCGATAGGTGTTTTTGTGTCATTGGATGAACATTTAGGTCATTTTCGTCCTCCCTACACTTAATCTTGTCCAATTAGGGTTTTTAACCAATCTTGTTCATTCAATAGGTGTGTTGTGTCATTGGATGAATATTTAGGTCATTTTCGTCCTCCCTATGATAATTCTTGTCCAATTAGGGTTTTTAACCAATCTTGTGCATCCAATAGGTGTTTTGTGTCATTGGATGAACATTTAGGTCATTTTCGTCCTCCCTACACTTAATATTGTTCAATTAGGGTTTTTGACCAATCTTGTGCATCCGATAGGTGTTTTTCTGTCATTGGATGAACAATTAGGTCATTTTCGTCCTCCCTAGGCTAATTCTTGTCCAATTAGGGTTTTTAACCAATCTTGTGCATCCAATAGGTGTTTTGTGTCATTGGATGAACACTTAGGTCATTTTCGTCCTCCCTACACTTTATCTTGTCCAATTAGGGTTTCTGAACAATCTTGTGCATCCAATTGGTGTTTTTGTGTTATTGGATGAACAATTAGGTCATTTTCGTCCTCTCTATGATAATTCTTGTCCAATTAGGGTTTTTAACCAATCTTGTGCATCCAATAGGTGTTTTGTGTCATTGGATGAACATTTAGGTCATTTTCGTCCTCCTTAGGCTAATTCTTTTCCAATTAGGGTTTTTAACCAATCTTGTGCATCCAATAGGTGTTTTGTGTCATTGGATGAACATTTAGGTCATTTTCGTCCTCCCTACACTTAATCTTGTTCAATTAGGGTTTCTGACCAATCTTGTGCATCCGACAGGTGTTTTTGTGTCATTGGATGAACAATTAGGTCATTTTCGTCCTCCCAAGGCTAATTCTTGTCCAATTAGGGTTTTTAACCAATCTTGTGCATCCAATAGGTGTTTTGTGTCATTGGATGAACGCTTAAGTCATTTTCGTCCTCCCTACACTTTATCTTGTCCAATTAGGGTTTCTAACCAATCTTGTGCATCCAATAGGTGTTTTGTGTCATTGGATGAACATTTAGGTCATTTTCGTCCTCCCTATGATAATTCTTGTCCAATTAGAGTTTTTAACCAATCTTGTGCATCCAATAGGTGTTTTGTGTCATTGGATGAATATTTAGGTCATTTTCGTCCTCCCTACACTTAATCTTGTCCAATTAGGGTTTTTAACCAATCTTGTTCATTCAATAGGTGTGTTGTGTCATTGGATGAACATTTAGGTCATTTTCGTCCTCCTTAGGCTAATTCTTATCCAATTAGGGTTTTTAACCAATCTTGTGCATCCAATAGGTGTTTTGTGTCATTGGATGAACATTTAGGTCGTTTTCGTCCTCCCTACACTTAATCTCGTTCAATTAGGGTTTCTGACCAATCTTGTGCATCCGACAGGTGTTTTTTGTGTCATTGGATGAACAATTAGGTCATTTTCGTCCTCCCTATGATAATTCTTGTCCAATTAGGGTTTTTAACCAATCTTGTGCATCCAATAGGTGTTTTGTGTCATAGGATGAACATTTAGGTCATTTTCGTCCTCCCTACACTTAATCTTGTTCAATTACGGTTTCTAACCAATCTTGTGTATCCGATAGGTGTTTTTGTGTCATTGGATGAATATTTAGGTCATTTTCGTCCTCCCTAAACTTAATCTTGTCCAATTAGGGTTTTTAACCAATGTTGTGCATCCGATAGGTGTTTTGTGTCATTGGATGAACATTTAGGTCATTTTCGTCCTCCCTAAACTTAATCTTGTCCAATTAGGGTTTTTAAGCAATCTTGTGCATCCAATAGGTGTGTTTTGTGTCATTGGATAAACATTTAGGTCATTTTCGTCCTCCCTACACTTAATCTTGTTCAATTAGGGTTTCTGACCAATCTTGTGCATCCGACAGGTGTTTTTGTGTCATTGGATGAACAATTAGGTCATTTTCGTCCTCCCTAGGCTAATTCTTGTCCAATTAGGGTTTTTAACCAATCTTGTGCATCCAATAGGTGTTTTGTGTCATTGGATGAACACTTAGGTCATTTTCGTCCTCCCTACACTTTATCTTGTCCAATTAGGGTTTCTGACCAATCTTGTGCATCCAATTGGTGTTTTTGTGTCATTGGATGAACAATTAGGTCATTTTCGTCCTCCCTATGATAATTCTTGTCCAATTAGGGTTTTTAACCAATCTTGTGCATCCAATAGGTGTGTTTTGTGTCATTGGATGAACATTTAGGTCATTTTCGTCCTCCCTACACTTAATCTTGTTCAATTAGGGTTTCTGACCAATCTTGTGCATCCGACAGGTGTTTTTGTGTCATTGGATGAACAATTAGGTCATTTTCGTCCTCCCTAGGCTAATTCTTGTCCAATTAGGGTTTTTAACCAATCTTGTGCATCCAATAGGTGTTTTGTGTCATTGGATAAACACTTAGGTCATTTTCGTCCTCCCTACACTTTATCTTGTCCAATTAGGGTTTCGGAACAATCTTGTGCATCCAATTGGTGTTTTTGTGTCATTGGATGAACAATTAGGTCATTTTCGTCCTCTCTATGATAATTCTTGTCCAATTAGGGTTTTTAACCAATCTTGTGCATCCAATAGGTGTTTTGTGTCATTGGATGAACATTTAGGTCATTTTCGTCCTTCCTACACTTAGTCTTGTTCAATTAGGGTTTCTAACCAATCTTGTGCATCCGATAGGTGTTTTTGTGTCATTGGATGAACAATTAGGTCATTTTCGTCCTCCCTAGGCTAATTCTTGTCCAATTAGCGTTTTTAACCAATCTTGTGCATCCAATAGGTGTTTTGTGTCATTGGATGAACACTTAGGTCATTTTCGTCCTCCCTACACTTTATCTGGTCCAATTAGGGTTTCGGAACAATCTTGTGCATCCAATTGGTGTTTTTGTGTCATTGGATGAACAATTTGGTCATTTTCGTCCTCTCTATGATAATTCTTGTCCAATTAGGGTTTTTAACCAATCTTGTGCATCCAATAGGTGTTTTGTGTCATTGGATGAACATTTAGGTCATTTTCGTCCTCCTTAGGCTAATTCTTATCCAATTAGGATTTTTAACCAATCTTGTGCATCCAATAGGTGTTTTGTGTCATTGGATGAACATTTAGGTCATTTTCGTCCTTCCTACACTTAATCTTGTTCAATTAGGGTTTCTAACGAATCTTGTGCATCCGATAGGTGTTTTTGTGTCATTGGATGAACAATTAGGTCATTTTCGTCCTCCCTAGGCTAATTCTTATCCAATTAAGGTTTTTAACCAATCTTGTGCATCCAATAGGTGTTTTGTGTCATTGCATGAACACTTAGGTCATTTTCGTCCTCCCTACACTTTATCTTGTCCAATTAGGGTTTCTAACCAATCTTGTGCTTCCAATTGGTGTTTTTGTGTCATTGGATGAACAATTAGGTCATTTTCGTCCTCCCTATGATAATTCTTGTCCAATTAGGGTTTTTAACCAATCTTGTGCATCCAATAGGTGTTTTGTGTCATTGGATGAACATTTAGGTCATTTTCGTCCTCCTTAGGCTAATTCTTATCCAATTAGGGTTTTTAACCAATCTTGTGCATATAATAGGTGTTTTGTGTCATTGGATGAACATTTAGGTTATTTTCGTCCTCCCTAAACTTAATCTTGTCCAATTTGGATTTTTAAGCAATCTTGTGCATCAAATAGGTGTTTTGTGTCATTGGATGAACATTTAGGTCATTTTCGTCCTCCCTACAGTTAATCTTGTACAATTAGGGTTTCTAACCAATCTTGTGCATCCGATAGGTGTTTTTGTGTCATTGGATGAACATTTAGGTCATTTTCGTCCTCCCTACACTTAATCTTGTCCAATTAGGGTTTTTAACCAATCTTGTTCATTCAATAGGTGTGTTGTGTCATTGGATGAATATTTATGTTATTTTCGCTCTACCTAAACTTAATCTTATCCAATTACGGTTTTTAACCAATGTTGTGCATCCAATAGGTGTTTTGTGTCATTGGATGAACATTTAGGTCATTTTCGTCCTCCCTACACTTAATCTTGTATAAATAGGGTTTCTAACCAATCTTGTGTATCCGATAGGTGTTTTAGTGTCATTGGATGAACATTTAGGTCATTTTCGTCCTCCCAACATTTAATCTTGTCCAATTAGGGTTTTCAACCAATCTTGTTCATTCAATAGGTGTGTTGTGTCATTGGATGAATATTTAGGTCATTTGCATCCTCCCTAAACTTAATCTTGTCCAATTAGGGTTTTTAACCAATCTTGTGCATCCAATAGGTGTTTTGTGTCATTGGATGAACATTTAGGTCATTTTCGTCCTCCCTAAACTTAATCTTGTCCAATTAGGGTTTTTAAGCAATCTTGTGCATCCAATAGGTGTTTTGTGTCATTGGATGAACATTTAGGTCATTTTCGTCCTCCCTACACTTAATCTTATTCAATTAGGGTTTCTGACCAATCTTGTGCATCCGTGTTTTTGTGTCATTGGATGAACAATTAGGTCATTTTCGTCCTCCCTATGATAATTCTTGTCCAATTAGGGTTTTTAACCAATCTTGTGCATCCAATAAGTGTTTTGTGTCATTGGATGAACACTTAGGTCATTTTCGTCCTCCCTACACTTAATCTTGTCCAATTAGGGTTTTTAACCAATCTTGTACATCCAATAGGTGTTTTGTGTCATTGGATGAACATTTAGGTCATTTTCGTCCTCCCTAAACTTAATCTTGTCCAATTAGGGTTTTTAAGCAATCTTGTGCATCCAATAGGTGTTTTGTGTCATTGGATGAACATTTAGGTCATTTTCGTTCTCCCTACACTTAATCTTGTTCAATTAGGGTTTCTGACCAATCTTGTGCATCCGACAGGTGTTTTTGTGTCATTGGATGAACAATTAGGTCATTTTCGTCCTCCCTAGGCTTATTCTTGTCCAATTAGGGTTTTTAACCAATCTTGTGCATCCAATAGGTGTTTTGTGTCATTGGATGAACATTTAGGTCATTTTCGTCCTCCTTAGGCTAATTCTTATCCAATTAGGGTTTTTAACCAATCTTGTGCATCCAATAGGTGTTTTGTGTCATTGGATGAACATTTAGGTCATTTTCGTCCTCCTTAGGCTAATTCTTATCCAATTAGGGTTTTTAACCAATCTTGTGCATCCAATAGGTGTTTTGTGTCATTGGATGAACACTTAGGTCATTTTCGTCCTTCCTAAACTTAATCTTGTTCAATTAGGGTTTTTAACCAATCTTGTGCATCCGATTGGTGTTTTTGTGTCATTGGATCAACAATTAGGTCATTTTCGTCCTCCCTATGATAATTCTTGTCCAATTAGGGTTTTTAACCAATCTTGTGCATCCAATAGGTGTTTTGTGTCATTGGATGAACAGTTAGGTCATTTTCGTCCTCCCTACACTTTATCTTGTCCAATTAGGGTTTTTAACCAATCTTGTTCATTCAATAGGTGTGTTTTGTCATTGGATGAATATTTAGGTCATTTTCGTCCTCCCTAAACTTAATCTTCTCCAATTACGGTTTTTAACCAATCTTGTGCATCCAATAGGTGTTTTGTGTCATTGGATGAACTTAGGTCATTTTCGTCCTCCCTACACTTTATCTTGTCCAATTAGGGTTTCTGAACAATCTTGTGCATCCAATTGGTGTTTTTGTGTCATTGGATGAACAATTTGGTCATTTTCGTCCTCTCTATGATAATTCTTGTCCAATTAGGGTTTTTAACCAATCTTGTGCATCCAATAGGTGTTTTGTGTCATTGGATGAACATTTAGGTCATTTTCGTCCTCCTTAGGCTAATTCTTATCCAATTAGGGTTTTTAACCAATCTTGTGCATCCAATAGGTGTTTTGTGTCATTGGATGAACACTTAGGTCATTTTCGTCCTCCCTACACTTAATCTTGTCCAATTAGGGTTTTTAACCAATCTTGTTCATTCAATAGGTGTGTTGTGTCATTGGATGAATATTTAGGTCATTTTCGTCCTGCCTAAACTTAATCTTGTCCAATTAGGGTTTTTAACCAATCTTGTGCATCCAATAGGTGTTTTGTGTCATTGGATGAACATTTAGGTCATTTTGGCCTCCCTAAACTTAATCTTGTCCAATTAGGGTTTTTAAGCAATCTTGTGCATCCAATAGGTGTTTTGTGTCATTGGATGAACATTTAGGTCATTTTCGTCCTCCCTACACTTAATCTTGTTCAATTAGGGTTTTTGACCAATCTTGTGCATCCGATAGGTGTTTTTGTGTCATTGGATGAACAATTAGGTCATTTTCGTCCTCCCTAGGCTAATTCTTGTCAAATTAGGGTTTTTAACCAATCTTGTGCATCCAATAGGTGTTTTGTGTCATTGGATGAACACTTAGGTCATTTTCGTCCTCCCTACACTTTATCTTGTCCAATTAGGGTTTCTGAACAATCTTGTGCATCCAATTGGTGTTTTTGTGTCATTGGATGAACAATTAGGTCATTTTCGTCCTCTCTACGATAATTCTTGTCCAATTAGGGTTTTTAACCAATCTTGTGCATCCAATAGGTGTTTTGTGTCATTGGATGAACATTTAGGTCATTTTCGTCTTCCCTACACTTAATCTTGTTCAATTAGGGTTTCAAACCAATCTTGTGCATCCGATAGGTGTTTTTGTGTCATCGGATGAACATTTAGGTCATTTTCGTCCTCCCTACACTTAATCTTGTCCAATTAGGGTTTTTAACCAATCTTGTTCATTCAATAGGTGTGTTGTGTCATTGGATGAATATTTAGGTCATTTTCGTCCTCCCTAAACTTAATCTTATCCAATTACGGTTTTTAACCAATCTTGTGCATCCAATAGGTGTTTTGTGTTATTGGATGAACATTTAGGCCATTTTCGTCTTCCCTACAGTTAATCTTGTACAATTAGGGTTTTTGACCAATCTTGTGCATCCAACAGGTGTTTTTGTGTCATTGGATGAACAATTAGGTCATTTTCGTCCTCCCTAGGCTAATTCTTGTCCAATTAGGGTTTTTAACCAATCTTGTGCATCCGATAGGTGTTTTTGTGTCATTGGATGAACATTTAGGTCATTTTCGTCCTCCCTACACTTAATCTTGTCCAATTAGGGTTTTTAACCAATCTTGTTCATTCAATAGGTGTGTTGTGTCATTGGATGAATATTTAGGTAATTTTCGTCCTCCCTAAACTTAATCTTGTCCAATTAGGGTTTTTAACCAATCTTGTGCATCCAATAGGTGTTTTGTGTCATTGGATGAACATTTAGGTCATTTTCGTCCTCCCTAAACTTAATCTTGTCCAATTAGGGTTTTTAAGCAATCTTGTGCATCCAATAGGTGTTTTGTGTCATTGGATGAACATTTAGGTCATTTTCGTCCTCCCTACAGTTAATCTTGTTCAATTAGGGTTTCTAACCAATCTTGTTCATCCGATAGGTGTTTTTGTGTCATTGGATGAACAATTAGGTCATTTTCGTCCTCCCTAGGCTAATTCTTGTCCAATTAGGGTTTTTAACCAATCTTGTGCATCCAATAGGTGTTTTGTGTCATTGGATGAACACTTAGGTCATTTTCGTCCTCCCTACACTTTATCTTGTCCAATTAGGGTTTCTAACCAATCTTGTGCATCCAATTGGTCTTTTTGTGTCATTGGATGAACAATTAGGTCATTTTCGTCCTCTCTATGATAATTCTTGTTCAATTAGGGTTTCTAACCAATCTTGTGCATCCAATAGGTGTTTTGTGTCATTGGATGAACATTTAGGTCATTTTCGTCCTCCTTAGGCTAATTCTTATCCAATTAGGGTTTTTAACCAATCTTGTGCATCCAATAGGTGTTTTGTGTCATTGGATGAACATTTAGGTCATTTTCGTCCTCCTTAGGCTAATTCTTATCCAATTAGGGTTTTTAACCAATCTTGTGCATCCAATAGGTGTTTTGTGTCAATGGATGAACATTTAGGTCATTTTCGTCCTCCCTACACTTAATCTTGTTCAATTAGGGTTTCTAACCAATCTTGTGCATCTGATAGGTGTTTTTGTGTCATTGGATGAACATTTAGGTCATTTCGCTCTCCCTACACTTTATCTTGTCCAATTAGGGTTTCTAACCAATGTTGTACATCCAATTGGTGTTTTTGTGTCATTGGATGAACAATTAGGTCACTTTCGTCCTCCCTATGCTAATTCTAATCCAATTAGGGTTTTTAACCAATCTTGTGCATCCAATAGGTGTTTTGTGTCATTGGATGAACATTTAGGTCATTTTCGTCCTCCTTAGGCTAATTCTTATCCAATTAGGGTTTTTAACCAATCTTGTGCATCCAATAGGTGTTTTGTGTCATTGGATGAACATTTAGGTCATTTTCGTCCTCCCTACACTTAATCTTGTTCAATTAGGGTTTCTAACCAATCTTGTGCATCCGATAGGTGTTTTTGTGTCATTGGATGAACAATTAGGTCATTTTCGTTCTCCCTAGGCTAATTCTTGTCCAATTAGGGTTTTTAACCAATCTTGTGCATCCAATAGGTGTTTTGTGTCATTGGATGAACATTTAGGTCATTTTCGTCCTCCTTAGGCTAATTCTTATCCAATTAGGGTTTTTAACCAATCTTGTGCATCCAATAGGTGTTTTGTGTCATTGGATGAACATTTAGGTCATTTTCGTCCACCCTAAACTTAATCTTGTTCAATTAAGGTTTCTAACCAATCTTATACATCCGATAGGTGTTTTTGTGTCATTGGATGAACAATTAGGTCATTTTCGTTCTCCCTAGGCTAATTCTTGTCCAATTAGGGTTTTTAACCAATCTTGTGCATCCAATAGGTGTTTTGTGTCATTGGATGAACACTTAGGTCATTTTCGTCCTCCCTACACTTTATCTTGTCCAATTAGGGTTTCTAACCAATCTTGTGCATCCAATTGGTGTTTTTGTGTCATTGGATCAACAATTAGGTCATTTTCATCCTCCCTATGATAATTCTTGTCCAATTAGGGTTTTTAACCAATCTTGTGCATCCAATAGGTGTTTTGTGTCATTGGATGAACAGTTAGGTCATTTTCGTCCTCCCTACACTTTATCTTGTCCAATTAGGGTTTCTAACCAATCTTGTGCTTCCAATTGGTGTTTTTGTGTCATTGGATGAACAATTAGGTCATTTTCGTCCTCCCTATGATAATTCTTGTCCAATTAGGGTTTTTTACCAATCTTGTTCATCCAATAGGTGTTTTGTGTCATTGGATGAACATTTAGGTCATTTTCGTCCTCCTTAGGCTAATTCTTATCCAATTAGGGTTTTTAACCAATCTTGTGCATCCAATAGGTGTTTTGTGTCATTGGATGAACATTTAGGTCATTTTCGTCCTCCCTACACTTAATCTTGTTCAATTAGGGTTTCTAACCAATCTTGTGCATCCGATAGGTGTTTTTGTGTCATTGGATGAACATTTAGGTCATTTTCGTCCTCCCTACACTTAATCTTGTCCAATTAGGGTTTTTAACCAATCTTGTTCATTCAATAGGTGTGTTGTGTCATTGGATGAATATTTAGGTCATTTTCGTCCTCCCTAAACTTAATCTTGTCCAATTAGGGTTTTTAACCAATCTTGTGCATCCAATAGGTGTTTTGTGTCATTGGATGAACATTTAGGTCATTTTCGTCCTCCCTAAATTTAATCTTGTCCAATTAGGGTTTTTAAGCAATCTAGTGCATCCAATAGGTGTTTTGTGTCATTGGATGAACATTTAGGTAATTTTCGTCCACCCTATACTTAATCTTGTTCAATTAGGGTTTCTGACCAATCTTGTGCATCCGACAGGTGTTTTTGTGTCATTGGATGAACAATTAGGTCATTTTCGTCCTCCCTAGGCTAATTCTTGTCCAATTAGGGTTTTTAACCAATCTTGTGCATCCAATAGGTGTTTTGTGTCATTGGATAAACAGTTAGGTCATTTTCGTTCTCCCTACACTTTATCTTGTCCAATTAGGGTTTCTAACCAATCTTGTGCTTCCAATTGGTGTTTTTGTGTCATTGGATCAACAATTAGGTCATTTTCGTCCTCCCTATGATAATTCTTGTCCAATTAGGGTATTAAACCAATCTTGTGCATCCAATAGGTGTTTTGTGTCATTGGATGAACATTTAGGTCATTTTCGTCCTCCCTACACTTAATCTTGTTCAATTAGGGTTTCTGACCAATCTTGTGCATCCGACAGGTGTTTTTGTGTCATAGGATGAACAATTAGGTCATTTTGGTACTCCCTATGATAATTCTTGTCCAGTTAGGGTTTTTAACCAATCTTGTGTATCCAATAGGTGTTTTGTGTCATTGGATGAACATTTAGGTCATTTTCGTCCTCCTTAGGCTAATTCTTATCCAATTAGGGTTTTTAACCAATCTTGTGCATCCAATAGGTGTTTTGTGTCATTGGATGAACATTTAGGTCATTTTCGTCCTCCCTAAACTTAACCTTGTTCAATTAGGGTTTCTAACCAATCTTGTGCATCCGATAGGTGTTTTTGTTTCATTGGATGAACAATTAGGTCATTTTCTTCCTCCCTAGGCTTAATCTTGTCCAATTAGGGTTTTTAACCAATCTTGTTCATTCAATAGGTGTGTTGTGTCATTGGATGAATATTTAGGTCATTTTCGTCCTCCCTAAACTTAATCTTATCCAATTACGGTTTTTAACCAATCTTGTGCATCCAATAGGTGTTTTGTGTCATTGGATGAACATTTAGGTCATTTTCGTCCTCCCTACAGTTAATCTTGTTCAATTAGGGTTTCTAACCAATCTTGTGCATCCGATAGGTGTTTTTGTGTCATTGGATGAACATTTAGGTCATTTTCGTCCTCCCTACACTTGTCCAATTAGGGTTTTTAACCAATCTTGTTCATTCAATAGGTGTGTTGTGTCATTGGATGAATATTTAGGTCATTTTCGTCCTCCCTAAACTTAATCTTGTCCAATTAGGGTTTTTAAGCAATCTTGTGCATCCAATAGGTGTTTTGTGTCATTGGATGAACATTTAAGTCATTTTCGTCCTCCCTACACTTAATCTTGTTCAATTAGGGTTTCTAACCAATCTTGTACATCCGACAGGTGTTTTTGTGTCATTGGATGAACAATTAGGTCATTTTCGTCCTCCCTAGGCTAATTCTTGTCCAATTAGGGTTTTTAACCAATCTTGTGCATCCAATAGGTGTTTTGTGTCATTGGATGAACACTTAGGTCATTTTCGTCCTCCCTACACTTTATCTTGTCCAATTAGGGTTTCGGAACAATCTTGTGCATCCAATTGGTGTTTTTGTGTCATTGGATGAACAATTAGGTCATTTTCGTCCTCTCTATGATAATTCTTGTCCAATTAGGGTTTTTAACCAATCTTGTGCATCCAATAGGTGTTTTGTGTCATTGGATGAACATTTAGGTCATTTTCGTCCTTCCTACACTTAGTCTTGTTCAATTAGGGTTTCTAACCAATCTTGTGCATCCGATAGGTGTTTTTGTGTCATTGGATGAACAATTAGGTCATTTTCGTCCTCCCTAGGCTAATTCTTGTCCAATTAGCGTTTTTAACCAATCTTGTGCATCCAATAGGTGTTTTGTGTCATTGGATGAACACTTAGGTCATTTTCGTCCTCCCTACACTTTATCTGGTCCAATTAGGGTTTCGGAACAATCTTGTGCATCCAATTGGTGTTTTTGTGTCATTGGATGAACAATTTGGTCATTTTCGTCCTCTCTATGATAATTCTTGTCCAATTAGGGTTTTTAACCAATCTTGTGCATCCAATAGGTGTTTTGTGTCATTGGATGAACATTTAGGTCATTTTCGTCCTCCTTACACTTAATCTTGTTCAATTAGGGTTTCTGACCAATCTTGTGCATCCGACAGGTGTTTTTGTGTCATTGGATGAACAATTAGGTCATTTTCGTCCTCCCTAGGCTAATTCTTGTCCAATTAGGGTTTTTAACCAATCTTGTGCATCCACTAGGTGTTTTGTGTCATTGGATGAACACTTAGGTCATTTTCGTCCTCCCTACACTTTATCTTGTCCAATTAGGGTTTCTAACCAATCTTGTGCATCCCATTGGTGTTTTTGTGTCATTGGATGAACAATTAGGTCATTTTCGTCCTCCCTATGATAATTCTTGTCCAATTAGGGTTTTTAACCAATCTTGTGCATCCAATAGGTGTTTTGTGTCATTGGATGAACAGTTAGGTCATTTTCGTCCTCCTTAGGCTAATTCTTATCCATTTACGGTTTTTAACCAATCTTGTGCATCCAATAGGTGTTTTGTGTCATTGGATGAACATTTAGGTCATTTTCGTCCTCCCTACACTTAATCTTGTTCAATTAGGGTTTCTGACCAATCTTGTGCATCCGATAGGTGTTTTTTGTGTCATTGGATGAACAATTAGGTCATTTTCGTCCTCCCTATGATAATTCTTGTCCAATTAGGGTTTTTAACCAATCTTGTGCATCCAATAGGTGTTTTGTGTCATTGGATGAACATTTAGGTCATTTTCGTCCTCCTTATGCTAATTCTTATCCAATTAGGGTTTTTAACCAATCTTGTGCATCCAGTAGGTGTTTTGTGTCATTGGATGAACATTTAGGTCATTTTCATCTTCCCTACACTTAATCTTGTTCAATTAGGGTTTCTAACCAATCTTGTGCATCCGATAGGTGTTTTTGTGTCATTGGATGAACATTTAGGTCATTTTCGTCCTCCCTACACTTAATCTTGTCCAATTAGGGTTTTTAACCAATCTTGTTCATTCAATAGGTGTGTTGTGTCATTGGATAAATATTTAGGTCATTTTCGTCCTCCCTAAACTTAATCTTGTCCAATTAGGGTTTTTAACCAATCTTGTTCATCCAATAGGTGTTTTGTGTCATTGGATGAACATTTAGGTCATTTTCGTCCTCCCTAAACTTAATCTTGTCCAATTAGGGTTTTTAAGCAATCTTGTGCATCCAATAGGTGTTTTGTGTTATTGGATGAACATTTATGTCATTTTCGTCGTCCCTACACTTAATCTTGTCCAATTAGGGTTTTTAAGCAATCTTGTGCATCCAATAGGTGTTTTGTGTCATTGGATGAACATTTAGGTCATTTTCGTCCTCCCTACACTTTATCTTGTTCAATTAGGGTTTCTGACCAATCTTGTGCATCCGACAGGTGTTTTTGTGTCATTGGATGAACAATTAGGTCATTTTCGTCCTCCCTAGGCTAATTCTTGTCCAATTAGGGTTTTTAACCAATCTTGTGCATCCAATAGGTGTTTTGTGTCATTGGATGAACACTTAGGTCATTTCCGTCCTCCCTACACTTTATCTTGTCCAATTAGGGTTTCTAACCAATCTAGTGCATCCAATTGGTGTTTTTGTGTCATTGGATGAACAATTAGGTCATTTTCGTCCTCCCTATGATAATTCTTGTCCAATTAGGGTTTTTAACCAATCTTGTGCATCCAATAGGTGTTTTGTGTCATTGGATGAACATTTAGGTCATTTTCGTCCTCCTTAGGCTAATTCTTATCCAATTAGGGTTTTTAACCAATCTTGTGCATCCAATAGGTGTTTTGTGTCATTGGATGAACATTTAGGTCATTTTCGTCGTCCCTAAACTTAATCTTGTCCAATTAGGGTTTTTAACCAATCTTGTGCATCCAATAGGTGTTTTGTGTCATTGGATGAACATTTAGGTCATTTTCGTCCTCCTTATGCTAATTCTTATCCAATTAGGGTTTTTAACCAATCTTGTGCATCCAATAGGTGTTTTGTGTCATTGGATGAACATTTAGGTCATTTTCGTCCTCCCTACACTTAATCTTGTTCAATTAGGGTTTCTAACCAATCTTGTGCATCCGATAGGTGTTTTTGTGTTATTGGATGAACATTTAGGTCATTTTCGTCCTCCTTAGGCTAATTCTTATCCAATTAGGGTTTTTAACCAATCTTGTGCATCCAATAGGTGTTTTGTGTCATTGGATGAACATTTAGGTCATTTTCGTCCTCCCTACACTTTATCTTTTCCAATTAGGGTTTCTAACTAATCTTGTGCATCCAATTGGTGTTTTTGTGTCATTGGATGAACAATTAGGTCATTTTCCTCCTCCCTATGATAATTCTTGTCCAATTAGGGTTTTTAACCAATCTTGTGCATCCAATAGGTGTTTTGTGTCATTGGATGAACATTTAGGTCATTTTCGTCCTCCTTAGGCTAATTCTTATCCAATTAGGGTTTTTAACCAATCTTGTGCATCCAATAGGTGTTTTGTGTCATTGGATGAACATTTAGGTCATTTTCGTCCTCCCTACACTTAATCTTGTTCAATTAGGGTTTCTAACCAATCTTGTGCATCCGATAGGTGTTTTTGTGTCATTAGATGAACATTTAGGTCATTTTCGTCCTCCCTACACTTAATCTTGTCCAATTAGGGTTTTTAACCAATCTTGTTCATTCAATAGGTGTGTTGTGTCATTGGATGAATATTTAGGTCATTTTCGTCCTCCCTAAACTTAATCTTATCCAATTACGGTTTTTAACCAATCTTGTGCATCCAATAGGTGTTTTGTGTCATTGGATGAACATTTAGGTCATTTTCGTCCTCCCTAGGCTAATTCTTGTCCAATTAGGGTTTTTAACCAATCTTGTGCATCCAATAGGTGTTTTGTGTCATTGGATGAACATTTAGGTCATTTTCGTCCTCCCTACGCTTATTCTTGTCCAATTAGGGTTTTTAACCAATCTTGTTCATTCAATAGGTGTGTTGTGTCATTGGATGAATATTTAGGTCATTTTCGTCCTCCCTAAACTTAATCTTATCCAATTACGGTTTTTAACCAATCTTGTGCATCCAATAGGTGTTTTGTGTCATTGGATGAACATTTAGGTCATTTTCGTCCTCCCTACAGTTAATCTTGTTCAATTAGGGTTTCTAACCAATCTTGTTCATCCGATAGGTGTTTTTGTGTCATTGGATGAACATTTAGGTCATTTTCGTCTTCCCTACACTTAATCTTGTCCAATTAGGGTTTTTAACCAATCTTGTTCATTCAATAGGTGTGTTGTGTCATTGGATGAATATTTAGGTCATTTTCGTTCTCCCTAAACTTAATCTTGTCCAATTAGGGTTTTTAACCAATCTTGTGCATCCAATAGGTGTTTTGTGTCATTGGATGAACATTTAGGTCATTTTCGTCCTCCCTAAACTTAATCTTGTCCAATTAGGGTTTTTAAGCAATCTTGTCCATCCAATAGGTGTATTGTATCATTGGATGAACATTTAGGTCATTTTCGGCCTCCCTACACTTAATCTTGTTCAATTAGGGTTTCTGACCAATCTTGTGCATCCGACAGGTGTTTTTGTGTCATTGGACGAACAATTAGGTCATTTTCGTCCTCTCTATGATAATTCTTGTCCAATTAGGGTTTTTAACCAATCTTGTGCATCCAATAGGTGTTTTGTGTCATTGGATGAACATTTAGGTCATTTTCGTCCTCCTTAGGCTAATTCTTATCCAATTAGGGTTTTTAACCAATCTTGTGCATCCAATAGGTGTTTTGTGTCATTGGATGAACATTTAGGTCATTTTCGTCCTTCCTACACTTTATCTTGTTCAATTAGGGTTTCTGACCAATCTTGTGCATCCGACAGGTGTTTTTGTGTCATTGGATGAACAATTAGGTCATTTTCGTCCTCCCTAGGCTAATTCTTGTCCAATTAGGGTTTTTAACCAATCTTGTGCATCCAATAGGTGTTTTGTGTCATTGGATGAATACTTAGGTCATTTTCGTCCTCCCTACACTTTATCTTGTCCAATTAGGGTTTCTAACCAATCTTGTGCATCCAATTGGTGTTTTTGTGTCATTGGATGAACATTTAGGTCATTTTCGTCCTCCCTACACTTAATCTTGTCCAATTAGGGTTTTTAACCAATCTTGTTCATTCAATAGGTGTGTTGTGTCATTGGATGAATATTTAGCTCATTTTCGTCCTCCCTAAACTTAATCTTATCCAATTACGGTTTTTAACCAATCTTGTGCATCCAATAGGTGTTTTGTGTCATTGGATGAACATTTAGGTCATTTTCGTCCTCCCTACAGTTAATCTTGTTCAATTAGGGTTTCTAACCAATCTTGTGCATCCGATAGGTGTTTTTGTGTCATTGGATGAACATTTAGGTCATTTTCGTCCTCCCTACACTTAATCTTGTACAATTAGGGTTTTTAACCAATCTTGTGCATCCAATAGGTGTTTTGTGTCATTGGATGAACATTTAGGTCATTTTCGTCCTCCCAACACTTAATCTTGTTCAATTAGGGTTTCTAACCAATCTTGTGCATCCGATAGGTGTTTTTGTGTCATTGGATGAACATTTAGGTCATTTTCGTCCTCCCTACACTTAATCTTGTCCAATTAGGGTTTTTAACCAATCTTGTTCATTCAATAGGTGTGTTGTGTCATTGGATGAATATTTAGGTCATTTTCGTCCTCCTTACACTTAATCTTGTTCAATTAGGGTTTCTGACCAATCTTGTGCATCCGACAGGTGTTTTTGTGTCATTGGATGAACAATTAGGTCATTTTCGTCCTCCCTAGGCTAATTCTTGTCCAATTAGGGTTTTTAACCAATCTTGTGCATCCAATAGGTGTTTTGTGTCATTGGATGAACATTTAGGTCATTTTCGTCCTCCTTATGCTAATTCTTAACCAAATTAGGGTTTTTAACCAATCTTGTGCGTCCAATAGGTGTTTTGTGTCATTGGATGAACATTTCGGTCATTTTCGTCCTCCCTACACTTAATCTTGTTCAATTAGGGTTTCTAACCAATCTTGTGCATCCGATAGGTGTTTTTGTGTCATTGGATGCACATTTAGGTCATTTTCGTCCTCCCTAAACTTAATCTTGTCCAATTAGGGTTTTTAACCAATCTTGTGCATCCAATAGGTGTTTTGTGTCATTGGATGAACATTTAGGTCATTTTCGTCCTCCCTAAACTTAATTCTTGTCCAATTAGGGTTTTTAACCAATCTTGTGCATCCAATAGGTGTGCTGTGTCATTGGATGAATATTTATGTCATTTTCGTCCTCCCTAAACTTAATCTTATCCAATTACGGTTTTTAACCAATCTTGTGCATCCAATAGGTGTTTTATGTCATTGGATGAACATTTAGGTCATTTTCGTCCTCCTTATGCTAATTCTTAACCAAATTAGGGTTTTTAACCAATCTTGTGCGTCCAGTAGGTGTTTTGTGTCATTGGATGAACATTTCGGTCATTTTCGTCCTCCCTACACTTAATCTTGTTCAATTAGGATTTCTAACCAATCTTGTGCCTCCGATAGGTCTTTTTGTGTCATTGGATTAACAATTAGCTCATTTTCGCCCTCCCTAGGCTAATTCTTGTCCAATTAGGGTTTTTAACCAATCTTGTGCATCCAATAGGTGTTTTGTGTCATTGGATGAACATTTAGGTCATTTTCTTCCTCCTTAGGCTAATTCTTATCCAATTACGATTTTTCACCAATCTTGTGCATCCAATAGGTGTTTTGTGTCATTGGACGAACATTTAGGTCATTTTCGTCCTCCCTACACTTAATCTTGTTCAATTAGGGTTTGTGACCAATCTTGTGCATCCGACAGGTGTTTTTGTGTCATTGGATGAACAATTAGGTCATTTTCGTCCTCTCTAGGCTAATTCTTGTCCAATTAGGGTTTTTAACCAATCTTGTGCATCCAATAGGTGTTTTGTGTCATTGGATGAACACTTAGGTCGTTTTCGTCCTCCCTACACTTTATCTTGTCCAATTAGGGTTTCTAACCAATCTTGTGCATCCAATTGGTGTTTTTGTGTCATTGGATGAACAATTAGGTCATTTTCGTCCTCCCTATGATAATTCTTGTCCAATTAGGGTTTTTAACCAATCTTGTGCATCCAATAGGTGTTTTGTGTCATTGGATGAACATTTAGGTCATTTTCGTCCTCCTTAGGCTAATTCTTATCTAATTAGGGTTTTTAACCAATCTTGTGCATCCAATAGGTGTTTTGTGTCATTGGATGAACATTTAGGTCATTTCGTCCTCCCTAAACTTAATCTTGTTCAATTAGGGTTTCTAACCAATCTTGTGCATCCGGTAGGTGTTTTTGTGTCATTGGATGAACAATTAGGTCATTTTCGTCCTCCCTAGGCTAATTCTTGTCCAATTAGGGTTTTTAACCAATCTTGTGCATCCAATAGGTGTTTTGTGTCATTGGATGAACACTTAGGTCATTTTCGTCCTCCCTACACTTTATCTTGTCCAATTAGGGTTTCTAACCAATCTTGTGCATCCAATTGGTCTTTTTGTGTCATTGGATGAACAATTAGGTCATTTTCGTCCTCTCTATGATAATTCTTGTTCAATTAGGGTTTCTAACCAATCTTGTGCATCCAATAGGTGTTTTGTGTCATTGGATGAACATTTAGGTCATTTTCGACCTCCTTAGGCTAATTCTTATCCAATTAGGGTTTTTAACCAATCTTGTGCATCCAATAGGTGTTTTGTGTCATTGGATGAACATTTAGGTCATTTTCGTCCTCCCTAAACTTAACCTTGTTCAATTAGGGTTTCTAACCAATCTTGTGCATCCGATAGGTGTTTTTGTTTCATTGGATGAACAATTAGGTCATTTTCTTCCTCCCTAGGCTTAATCTTGTCCAATTAGGGTTTTTAACCAATCTTGTTCATTCAATAGGTGTGTTGTGTCATTGGATGAATATTTAGGTCATTTTCGTCCTCCCTAAACTTAATCTTATCCAATTACGGTTTTTAACCAATCTTGTGCATCCAATAGGTGTTTTGTGTCATTGGATGAACATTTAGGTCATTTTCGTCCTCCCTACAGTTAATCTTGTTCAATTAGGGTTTCTAACCAATCTTGTGCATCCGATAGGTGTTTTTGTGTCATTGGATGAACATTTAGGTCATTTTCGTCCTCCCTACAGTTAATCTTGTTCAATTAGGGTTTCTAACCAATCTTGTGCATCCAATAGGTGTTTTGTGTCATTGGATGAACATTTAGGTCATTTTCGTCCTCCCAAAACTTAATCTTGTCCAATTAGGGTTTTTAAGCAATCTTGTGCATCCAATAGGTGTTTTGTGTCATTGGATGAACATTTAAGTCATTTTCGTCCTCCCTACACTTAATCTTGTTCAGTTAGGGTTTTTGACCAATCTTGTACATCCGACAGGTGTTTTTGTGTCATTGGATGAACAATTAGGTCATTTTCGTCCTCCCTAGGCTAATTCTTGTCCAATTAGGGTTTTTAACCAATCTTGTGCATCCAATAGGTGTTTTGTGTCATTGGATGAACACTTAGGTCATTTTCGTCCTCCCTACACTTTATCTTGTCCAATTAGGGTTTCTAACAAATCTTGTGCATCCAATAGGTGTTTTGTGTCATTGGATGAACATTTAGGTCATTTTCGTCCTCCCTACACTTTATCTTGTTCAATTAGGGTTTTTGACCAATCTTGTGCATTCAATAGGTGTGTTGTGTCATTGGATGAATATTTAGGTCATTTTCGTCCTCCCTAAACTTAATCTTGTCCAATTAGGGTTTTTAACCAATCTTGTGCATCCAATAGGTGTTTTGTGTCATTAGATGAACATTTAGGTCATTTTCGTCCTCCCTAAACTTAATCTTGTCCAATTAGGGTTTTTAAGCAATCTTGTGCAACCAAAAGGTGTTTTCTGTAATTGGATGAACTTTTAGGTCATTTTCGTCCTCCCTACACTTAATCTTGTTCAATTAGGGTTTCTAACCAATCTTGTGCATCCGACAGGTGTTTTTGTGTCATTGGATGAACAATTAGGTCATTTTCGTCCTCCCTTGGCTAATTCTTGTCCAATTAGGGTTTTTAACCAATCTTGTGCATCCAATAGGTGTTTTGTGTCATTGGATGAACACATAGGTAATTTTCGTCCTCCCTACACTTTATCTTGTCCAATTGGGGTTTCTAACCAATCTTGTGCATCCAATTGGTGTTTTTGTGTCATTGGATGAACAATTAGGTCATTTTCGTCCTCCCTATGATAATTCTTGTCCAATTAGGGTTTTTAACCAATCTTGTGCATCCAATAGGTGTTTTGTGTCATATGATGAACATTTAGGTCATTTTCGTCCTCCTTAGGCTAATTCTTATCCAATTAGGGTTTTTAACCAATCTTGTTCATTCAATAGGTGTGATATGTCATTGGATGAATATTTAGGTCATTTTCGTCCTCCCTAAACTTAATCTTATCCTATTACGGTTTCTAACCAATCTTGTTCATCCGATAGGTGTTTTTGTGTCATTGGATGAACATTTAGGTCATTTTCGTCCTCCCTACACTTAATCTTGTCCAATTAGGGTTTTTAACCAATCTTGTTCATTCAATAGGTGTGTTGTGTCATTGGATGAATATTTAGGTCATTTTCGTCCTCCCTAAACTTAATCTTATCCAATTACGGTTTTTAACCAATCTTGTGCATCCAATAGGTGTTTTGTGTCATTGGATGAACATTTAGGTCATTTTCGTCCTCCCTACACTTAATCTTGTTCAATTAGGGTTTCTAACCAATCTTGTGCATCCGATAGGTGTTTTTGTGTCATTGGATAAACATTTAGGTCATTTTCGTCATCCCTACACTTAATCTTGTCCAATTAGGGTTTTTAACCAATCTTGTGCATCCAATAGGTGTTTTGTGTCATTGGATGAACATTTAGGTCATTTTCGTTCTCCTTATGCTAATTCTTATCCAATTAGGGTTTTTAACCAATCTTGTGCATCCAATAGGTGTTTTGTGTCATTGGATGAACATTTAGGTCATTTTCGTCCTCCCTACACTTAATCTTGTCGAATTAGGGTTTTTAACCAATCTTGTGCATCCAATAGCTGTTTTGTGTCATTGGATGAACATTTAGGTCATTTTCGTTCTCCTTATGCTAATTCTTATCCAATTAGGGTTTTTAACCAATCTTGTGCATCCAATAGGTGTTTTTGTGTCATTGGATGAACATTTAGGTCATTTTCGTCCTCCCTACACTTAATCTTGTTCAATTAGGGTTTCTAACCAATCTTGTGCATCCGATAGGTGTTTTTGTGTCATTGGATGAACATTTAGGTCATTTTCGTCCTCCCTACACTTAATCTTGTCCATTTAGGGTTTTTAACCAATCTTGTTCATTCAATAGGTGTGTTGTGTCATTGGATGAATATTTAGGTCATTTTCGTCCTCCCTAAACTTAATCTTATCCAATTACGGTTTTTAACCAATCTTGTGCATCCAATAGGTGTTTTGTGTCATTGGATGAACATTTAGGTCATTTTCGTCCTCCCTACAGTTAATCTTGTTCAATTAGGTTTTCTAACCAATCTTGTGCATCCAATAGGTGTTTTTGTGTCATTGGATGAACATTTAGGTCATTTTCGTCCTCCCTACACTTAATCTTGTTCAATTAGGGTTTCTAACCAATCTTGTGCATCCGATAGGTGTTTTTGTGTCATTGGATGAACATTTAGGTCATTTTCGTCCTCCCTAGGCTTATTCTTGTCCAATTAGGGTTTTTAACCAATCTTGTGCATCCAATAGGTGTTTTGTGTCATTGGATGAACATTTAGGTCATTTTCGTCCTCCTTAGGCTAATTCTTATCCAATTAGGGTTTTTAACCAATCTTGTGCATCCAATAGGTGTTTTGTGTCATTGGATGAACATTTAGGTCATTTTCGTCCTCCCTACACTTAATCTTGTTCAATTAGGGTTTTTAACCAATCTCGTGCATCCAATAGGTGTTTTGTGTCATTGGATGAACACTTAGGTCATTTTCGTCCTCCTTAGGCTAATTCTTATCCAATTAGGGTTTTTAACCAATCTTGTGCATCCAATAGGTGTTTTGTGTCATTGGATGAACATTTAGGTCATTTTCGTCCTCCCTACACTTTATCTTGTCCAATTAGGGTTTCTGACCAATCTTGTGCATCCAATTGGTGTTTTTGTGTCATTGGATGAACAATTAGGTCATTTTCGTCCTCCCTATGATAATTCTTGTCCAATTAGGGTTTTTAACCAATCTTGTGCATCCAATAGGTGTTTTGTGTCATTGGATGAACATTTAGGTCATTTTCATCCTCCTTAGGCTAATTCTTATCAAATTAGGGTTTTTAACCAATCTTGTGCATCCAATAGGTGTTTTGTGTCATTGGATGAACATTTAGGTCATTTTCGTCCTGCCTACACTTAATCTTGTTCAATTAGGGTTTCTGACCAATCTTGTGCATTCGACAGGTGTTTTTGTGTCATTGGATGAACAATTAGGTCATTTTCGTCCTCCCTAGGCTAATTCTTGTCCAATTAGGGGTTTTAACCAATCTTGTGCATCCAATAGGTGTTTTGTGTCATTGGATGAACGTTTAGGTCATTTTCGTCCTCCCTACACTTTATCTTGTCCAATTAGGGTTTCTAACCAATCTTGTGCATCCAATAGGTGTTTTTGTGTCATTGGATGAACAATTAGGTCATTTTCGTCCTCCCTATGATAATTCTTGTCCAATTAGGGTTTTTAACCAATATTGTGCATCCAATAGGTGTTTTGTGTCATTGGATAAACATTTAGGTCATTTTCGTCCTCCTTATGCTAATTCTTATCCAATTAGGGTTTTTAACCAATCTTGTGCATCCAGTAGGTGTTTTATGTCATTGGATGAACATTAAGGTCATTTTCGTCCTCCCTACACTTAATCTTGTTCAATTAGGGTTTCTAACCAATCTTGTGCATCCAATTGGTGTTTTGTGTCATCGGATGAACATTTAGGTCATTTTCATCCTCCCTACACTTAATCTTGTTCAATTAGGGTTTCTACCCAATCTTGTGCATCCGATAGGTGTTTTTGTGTCATTGGATGAACAATAAGGTCATTTTCTTCCTCCCTAGGCTAATTCTGGTCCAATTAGGGTTTTTAACCAATCTTGTGCATCCAATAGGTGTTTTGTGTCATTGGATGAACATTTAGGTCATTTTCGTCCTCCTTAGGCTAATTCTTATCCAATTAGGGTTTTTAACCAATCTTGTGCATCCAATAGGTGTTTTGTGTCATTGGATGAACATTTAGGTCATTTTTGTCCTCCCTACACTTAATCTTGTTCAATTAGGGTTTCTAACCAATCTTGTGCATCCGATAGGTGTTTTTGTGTCATTGGATAAACATTTAGGTCATTTTCGTCCTCCCTACACTTAATCTTGTCCAATTAGGGTTTTTAACCAATCTTGTTCATTCAATAGGTGTGTTGAGTCATTGGATGAATATTTAGGTCATTTTCGTCTTCCCTAAACATAATCTTGTCCAATTAGGGTTTTTAACCAATCTTGTGCATCCAATAGGTGTTTTGTGTCATTGGATGAACATTTAGGTCATTTTCGTCCTCCCTACACTTAATCTTGTTCAATTAGGGTTTCTAACCAATCTTGTGCATCCGATAGGTGTTTTTGTGTCATTGGATGAACATTTACGTCATTTTCGTCCTCCCTATGATAATTCTTGTCCAATTAGGGTTTTTAACCAATCTTGTGCATCCAATAGGTGTTTTGTGTCATTGGATGAACATTTAGGTCATTTTCGTCCTCCTTATGCTAATTCTTCTCCAATTAGGGTTTTTAACCAATCTTGTGCATCCAGTAGGTGTTTTGTGTCATTGGATGAACATTTAGGTCATTTTCGTCCTCCCTACACTTAATCTTGTTCAATTAGGGTTTCTAACCAATCTTGTGCATCCGATAGGTGTTTTTGTGTCATTGGATGAACATTTAGGTCATTTTCGTCCTCCCTACACTTAATCTTGTCCAATTAGGGTTTTTAACCAATATTGTTCATTCAATAGGTGTGTTGTGTCATTGGATGAATATTTAGGTCATTTTCGTCCTCCCTAAACTTAATCTTATCCAATTACGGTTTTAAACCAATCTTGTGCATCCAATAGGTGTTTTGTGTCATTGGATGAACATTTAGGTCATTTTCGTCCTCCCTATAGTTAATCTCGTTCAATTAGGGTTTCTAACCAATCTTGTGCATCCGATTGGTGTTTTTGTGTCATTGGATGAACATTTAGGTCATTTTCGTCCTCCCTACACTTAATCTTGTCCAATTAGGGTTTCTAACCAATCTTGTGCTTCCAATTGGTGTTTTTGTGTCATTGGATATACAATTAGGTCATTTTTGTCCTCCCTATGATAATTCTTGTCCAATTAGGGTTTTTAACCAATCTTGTGCATCCAATAGGTGTTTTGTGTCATTGGATGAACATTTAGGTCATTTTCGTCCTCCTTAGGCTAATTCTTATCCAATTAGGGTTTTTAACCAATCTTGTGCATCCAATAGGTGTTTTGTGTCATTGGATGAACATTTAGGTCATTTTCGTCCTTCCTACACTTAGTCTTGTTCAATTAGGGTTTCTAACCAATCTTGTGCATCCGATAGGTGTTTTTGTGTCATTGGATGAACAATTAGGTCATTTTCGTCCTCCCTAGGCTAATTCTTGTCCAATTAGCGTTTTTAACCAATCTTGTGCATCCAATAGGTGTTTTGTGTCATTGGATGAACACTTAGGTCATTTTCGTCCTCCCTACACTTTATCTGGTCCAATTAGGGTTTCGGAACAATCTTGTGCATCCAATTGGTGTTTTTGTGTCATTGGATGAACAATTAGGTCATTTTCGTCCTCTCTATGATAATTCTTGTCCAATTAGGGTTTTTAACCAATCTTGTGCATCCAATAGGTGTTTTGTGTCATTGGATGAACATTTAGGTCATTTTCGTCCTCCTTAGGCTAATTCTTATCCAATTAGGGTTTTTAACCAATCTTGTGCATCCAATAGGTGTTTTGTGTCATTGGATGAACATTTAGGTCATTTAGGTCCTCCCTAAACTTAATCTTGTCCAATTAGGGTTTTTAAGCAATCTTGTGCATCCAATAGGTGTTTTGTGTCATTGGATGAACATTTAGGTCATTTTCGTCCTCCCTACACTTTATCTTCTTCAATTAGGGTTTCTAACCAATCTTGTGCATCCGACAGGTGTTTTTGTGTCATTGGATGAACAATTAGGTCATTTTCGTCCTCCCTAGGCTAATTCTTGTCCAATTAGGGTTTTTAACCAATCTTGTACATCCAATAGGTGTTTTGTGTCATTGGATGAACATTTAGGTCATTTTCGTCCTCCCTACACTTAATCTTGTCCAATTAGGGTTTTTAACCAATCTTGTTCATTCAATAGGTGTGTTGTGTCATTGGATGAATATTTAGGTCATTTTCGTCCTCCCTAAACTTAATCTTGTCCAATTAGGGTTTTTAACCAATCTTGTGCATTCAATAGGTGTTTTTGTGTCATTGGATGAACAATTAGGTCATTTTCGTCCTCCCTATGATAATTCTTGTCCAATTAGGGTTTTTAACCAATCTTGTGCATCCAACAGGTATTTTGTGTCATTGGATGAAAATTTAGGTCATTTTCGTCCTCCTTAGGCTAATTCTTGTCCAATTAGGGTTTTTAACCAATCTTGTGCATCCAATAAGTGTTTTGTGTCATTGGTTGAACATTTAGGTCATTTTCGTCCTCCCTACACTTAATCTTGTCCAATTAGGGTTTTTAACCAATCTTGTTCATTCAATAGGTGTGTTGTGTCATTGGATGAATATTTAGGTCATTTTCGTCCTCCCTAAACTTAATCTTGTCCAATTAGGGTTTTTAACCAATCTTGTGCATCCAATAGGTGTTTTGTGTCATTGGATGAACATTTAGGTCATTTTCGTCCTCCTTAGGCTAATTCTTATCCAATTAGGGTTTTTAACCAATCTTGTTCATTCAATAGGTGTTTTGTGTCATTGGATGAATATTTAGGTCATTTTCGTCCTCCCTAAACTTAATCTTTTCCAATTAGGGTTTTTAACCAATCTTGTGCATCCAATAGGTGTTTTGTGTCAATGGATGAACACTTAGGTCATTTTCGTCCTCCCTACACTTTATCTTGTCCAATTAGGGTTTCTAACCAATCTTGTGCATCCAATTGGTGTTTTTGTGTCATTGGATGAACAATTAGGTCATTTTCGTCCTCCCTATGATAATTCTTGTCCAATTAGGGTTTTTAACCAATCTTGTGCATCCAATAGGTGTTTTGTGTCATTGGATGAACATTTAGGTCATTTTCGTCCTCCTTAGGCTAATTCTTATCCAATTAGGGTTTTTAACCAATCTTGTGCATCCAATAGGTGTTTTGTGTCATTGGATGAACATTTAGGTCATTTTCGTCCTCCCTAAACTTAATCTTGTCCAATTAGGGTTTTTAACCAATCTTTTGCATCCAATAGGTGTTTTGTGTTATTGGATGAACATTTAGGTTATTTTCGTCCTCCCTACACTTAATCTTGTTCAATTAGGATTTCTAACCAATCTTGTGCATCCGATAGGTGTTTTTGTGTCATTGGATGAACAATTAGGTCATTTTCGTCCTCCCTATGATAATTCTTGTCCAATTAGGGTTTTTAACCAATCTTGTGCATCCAATAGGTGTTTTGTGTCATTGGATGAACATTTAGGTCATTTTCGTCCTCCTTAGGCTAATTCTTATCCAATTAGGGTTTTTAACCAATCTTGTGCATCCAATAGGTGTTTTGTGTCATTGGATGAACATTTAGGTTATTTTCATCCTCCCTACACTTAATCTTGTTCAATTAGGGTTTCTAACCAATCTTGTGCATCCGATAGGTGTTTTGTGTCATTGGATGAACACTTAGGTCATTTTCGTCCTCCCTACACTTTATCTTGTCCAATTAGGGTTTCTAACCAATCTTGTGCATCCAATTGGTGTTTTTGTGTCATTGGATGAACAATTAGGTCATTTTCGTCCTCCCTATGATAATTCTTGTCCAATTAGGGTTTTTAACCAATCTTGTGCATCCAATAGGTGTTTTGTGTCATTGGATGAACATTTAGGTCAATTTCGTCCTCCTTAGTCTAATTCTTATCCAATTAGGGTTTTTAACCAATCTTGTGCATCCAATAGATGTTTTGTGTCATTGGATGAATATTTATGTCATTTTCGTCCTCCCTAAACTTAATCTTATCCAATTACGGTTTTTAACCAATCTTGTGCATCCCATAGGTGTTTTGTGTCATTGGATGAACATTTAGGTCATTTTCGTCCTCCTTAGGCTAATTCTTATGCAATTAGGGTTTTTAACCAATCTTGTGCATCCAATAGTTGTTTTGTGTCATTGGATGAACATTTAGGTCATTTTCGTCCTCCTTAGGCTAATTCTTATCCAATTACGGTTTTTAACCAATCTTGTGCATCCAATAGGTGTTTTGTGTCATTGGATGAACATTTAGGTCATTTTCGTCCTCCCTACACTTAATCTTGTTCAATTAGGGTTTCTAACCAATCTTGTGCATCCGATAGGTGTTTTTGTGTCATTGGATGAACAATTAGGTCATTTTCGTGCTCCCTAGGCTAATTCTTGTCCAATTAGGGTTTTTAACCAATCTTGTGCATCCAATAGGTGTTTTGTGTCATTGGATGAACATTTAGGTCATTTTCGTCCTCCTTAGGCTAATTCTTATCCAATTAGGGTTTTTAACCAATCTTGTGCATCCAATAGGTGTTTTGTGTCATTGGATGAACATTTAGGTCATTTTCGTCCTCCCTACACTTAATCTTGTTCAATTAGGGTTTCTAACCAATCCTGTGCATCCGATAGGTGTTTTTGTGTCATTGGATGAACAATTAGGTCATTTTCGTCCTCCCTATGATAATTCTTGTCCAATTAGGGTTTTTAACCAATCTTGTGCATCCAATAGGTGTTTTGTGTCATTGGATGAACATTTAGGTCATTTTCGTCCTCCTTAGGCTAATTCTTATCCAATTAGGGTTTTTAACCAATCTTGTGCATCCAATAGGTGTTTTGTGTCATTGGATGAACATTTAGGTCATTTTCGTCCTCCTTAGGCTAATTCTTATCCAATTAGGGTTTCTGACCAATCTTGTGCATCCAATAGGTGTTTTGTGTCATTGGATGAACATTTAGGTCATTTTCGTCCTCCCTACACTTAATCTTGTTCAATTAGGGTTTCTAACCAATCTTGTGCATCCGATAGGTGTTTTTGTGTCATTGGATAAACATTTAGGTCATTTTCGTCCTACCTACACTTAATCTTGTCCAATTAGGGTTTTTAACCAATCTTGTGCATCCAATAGGTGTTTTGTGTCATTGGATGAACATTTAGGTCATTTTTGTCCTCCCTACACTTAATCTTGTTCAATTAGGGTTTCTAACAAATATTGTGCATCCGATAGGTGTTTTTGTGTCATTGGATAAACATTTAGGTCATTTTCGTCCTCCCTTCACTTAATCTTGTCCAATTAGGGTTTTTAACCAATCTTGTGCATCCAATAGGTGTTTTGTGTCATTGGATGAACATTTAGGTCATTTTCGTCCTCCCTACACTTAATCTTGTTCAATTAGGGTTTCTAACCAATCTTGTGCATCCGATAGGTGTTTTTGTGTCATTGGATAAACATTTAGGTCATTTTCGTCCTCCGTACACTTAATCTTGTCCAATTAGGGTTTTTAACCAATCTTGTGCATCCAATAGGTGTTTTGTGTCATTGGATGAACATTTAGGTCATTTTCGTCTTCCTTATGCTAATTCTTATCCAATTAGGGTTTTTAACCAATCTTGTGCATCCAATAGGTGTTTTGTGTCATTGGATGAACATTTAGGTCATTTTCGTCCTCCCTACACTTAATCTTGTTCAATTAGGGTTTCTAACCAATCTTGTGCATCCGATAGGTGTTTTTGTGTCATTGGATGAACATTTAGGTCATTTTCGTCCTCCCTACACTTAATCTTGTCGAATTAGGGTTTTTAACCAATCTTGTGCATCCAATAGGTGTTTTGTGTCATTGGATGAACATTTAGGTCATTTTCGTTCTCCCTATGCTAATTCTTATCCAATTAGGGTTTTTAACCAATCTTGTGCATCCAATAGGTGTTTTTGTGTCATTGGATGAACATTTAGGTCATTTTCGTCCTCCCTACACTTAATCTTGTTCAATTAGGGTTTCTAACCAATCTTGTGCATCCGATAGGTGTTTTTGTGTCATTGGATGAACATTTAGGTCATTTTCGTCCTCCCTACACTTAATCTTGTCCAATTAGGGTTTCTAACCAATCTTGTTCATTCAATAGGTGTGTTGTGTCATTGGATGAATATTTAGGTCATTTTCGTCCTCCCTAAACTTAATCTTGTCCAATTAGGGGTTTTAAGCAATCTTGTGCATCCAATAGGTGTTTTGTGTCATTGGATGAACATTTAGGTCATTTTCGTCCTCCCTACACTTTATCTTGTTCAATTAGGGTTTTTGACCAATCTTGTGCATCCGACAGGTGTTTTTGTGTCATTGGATGAACAATTAGGTCATTTTCGTCCTCCCTAGGCTAATTCTTGTCCAATTAGGGTTTTTAACCAATCTTGTGCATCCAATAGGTGTTTTGTGTCATTGGATGAACACTTAGGTCATTTCTGTCCTCCCTACACTTTATCTTGTCCAATTAGGGTTTCTGACCAATCTTGTGCATCCAATTGGTGTTTTTGTGTCATTGGATGAACAATTAGGTCATTTTCGTCCTCCCTATGATAATTCTTGTCCAATTAGGGTTTTTAACCAATCTTGTGCATCCAATAGGTGTTTTGTGTCATTGGATGAACATTTAGGTCATTTTCGTCCTCCTTAGGCTAATTCTTATCCAATTAGGGTTTTTAACCAATCTTGTTCATTCAATAGGTGTGTTGTGTCATTGGGTGAATATTTAGGTCATTTTCGTCCTCCCTAAACTTAATCTTGTCCAATTACGGTTTTTAACCAATCTTGTGCATCCAATAGGTGTTTTGTGTCATTGGATGAACAATTAGGTCATTTTCGTCCTCGCTACAGTTAATCTGGTTCAATTAGGGTTTCTAACCAATCTTGTGCATCCGATAGGTGTTTTTGTGTCATTGGATGAACAATTAGGTCATTTTCGTCCTCTCTATGATAATTCTTGTCCAATTAGGGTTTTTAACCAATCTTGTGCATCCAATAGGTGTTTTGTGTCATTGGATGAACATTTAGGTCATTTTCGTCCTCCTTAGGCTAATTCTTATCCAATTAGGGTTTTTAACCAATCTTGTGCATCCAATAGGTGTTTTGTGTCATTGGATGAACATTTAGGTCATTTTCGTCCTCCCTAAACTTAATCTTGTCCAATTAGGGTTTTTAACAAATCTTGTGCATCCAATAGGTGTTTTATGTCATTGGATGAACATTTAGGTCATTTTCGTCCTCCCTAAACTTAATCTTGTCCAATTAGGGTTTTTAAGCAATCTTGTCCATCCAATAGGTGTTTTGTGTCATTGGATGAACATTTAAGTCATTTTCGTCCTCCGTACACTTAATCTTGTTCAATTAGGGTTTCTGACCAATCTTGTGCATCCGACAGGTGTTTTTGTGTCATTGGATGAACAATTAGGTCATTTTCGTCCTCTCTATGATAATTCTTGTCCAATTAGGGTTTTTAACCAATCTTGTGCATCCAATAGGTGTTTTGTGTCATTGGATGAACATTTAGGTCATTTTCGTCCTCCTTAAACTTATTCTTGTTCAATTAGGGTTTTTAACCAATCTTGTGCATCCAATAGGTGTTTTGTGTCATTGGATGAACATTTAGGTCATTTTCGTCCTCCTTAGGCTAATTCTTATCCAATTAGGGTTTTTAACCAATCTTGTGCATCCAATAGGTGTTTTGTGTCATTGGATGAACATTTAGGTCATTTTCGTCCTCCCTACACTTAATCTTGTTCAATTAGGGTTTCTAACCAATCTTGTGCATCCGATAGGTGTTTTTGTGTCATTGGATGAACATTTAGGTCATTTTCGTCCTCCCTACACTTAATCTTGTCCAATTAGGGTTTTTAACCAATCTTGTTCATTCAATAGGTGTGTTGTGTCATTGGATGAATATTTAGGTCATTTTCGTCCTCCCTAAACTTAATCTTATCTAATTACGGTTTTTAACCAATCTTGTGCATCCAATAGGTGTTTTGTGTCATTGGATGAACATTTAGGTCATTTTCGTCCTCCCTACAGTTTATCTTTTTCAATTAGGGTTTCTAACCAATCTTGTGCATCCGATAGGTGTTTTTGTGTCATTGGATGAACATTTAGGTCATTTTCGTCCTCCCTACACTTAATCTTGTCCAATTAGGGTTTTTAACCAATCTTGTTCATTCAATAGATGTGTTGTGTCATTGGATGAACAATTAGGTCATTTTCGTCCTCCCTATGATAATTCTTGTCCAATTAGGGTTTTTAACCAATCTTGTGCATCCAATAGGTGTTTTGTGTCATTGGATGAACATTTAGGTCATTTTCGTCCTCCGTATGCTAATTCTTATCCAATTAGGGTTTTTAACCAATCTTGTGCATCCAGTAGGTGTTTTGTGTCATTGGATGAATATTTAGGTCATTTTCGTCCTCCCTACACTTAATCTTGTTCAATTAGGGTTTCTAACCAATCTTGTGCATCCGATAGGTGTTTTTGTGTCATTGGATGAACATTTAGGTCATTTTCGTCCTCCCTACACTTAATCTTGTCCAATTAGGGTTTTTAACCAATCTTGTTCATTCAATGGGTGTGTTGTGTCATTGGATGAATATTTAGGTCATTTTCGTCCTCCCTACACTTAATCTTGTCCAATTAGGGTTTTTAACCAATCTTGATCATTCAATAGGTGTGTTGTGTCATTGGATGAATATTTATGTCATTTTCTTCCTCCCTAAACTTAATCTTATCCAATTACGGTTTTTAACCAATCTTGTGCATCCAATAGGTGTTTTGTGTCATTGGATGAACATTTAGGTCATTTTCGTCCTCCCTACACTTAATCTTGTTCAATTAGGGTTTCTAACCAATCTTGTGCATCCGATAGGTGTTTTTGTGTCATTGGATGAACATTTAGGTCATTTTCGTCCTCCTTATGCTAATTCTTATCCAATTAGGGTTTTTAACCAATCTTGTGCATCCAATAGGTGTTTTGTGTCATTGAATGAACATTTAGGTCATTTTCGTCCTCCCTACACTTAATCTTGTTCAATTAGGGTTTCTAACCAATCTTGTGCATCCGATAGGTGTTTTTGTGTCATTGGATGAACATTTTGGTTATTTTCGTCCTCCCTACACTTAATCTTGTCCAATTAGGGTTTTTAACCAATCTTGTTCATTCAATAGGTGTGTTGTGTCATTGGATGAATATTTAGGTCATTTTCGTCCTCCCTAAACTTAATCTTATCCAATTACGGTTTTTAAC
>JBBPBS010000970.1:35679-92642 GCA_037974835.1 Cicer judaicum
TAACCAATCTTGTGCATCCGATAGGTGTTTTTGTGTCATTGGATGAACAATTAGGTCATTTTCGTCCTCTCTATGATAATTCTTGTCCAATTAGGGTTTTTAACCAATCTTGTGCATCCAATAGGTGTTTTGTGTCATTGGATGAACATTTAGGTCATTTTCGTCCTCCTTAGGCTAATTCTTATCCAATTAGGATTTTTAACCTATCTTGTGCATCCAATAGGTGTTTTGTGTCATTGGATGAACATTTAGGTCATTTTCGTCCTTCCTACACTTAATCTTGTTCAATTAGGGTTTCTAACCAATCTTGTGCATCCGATAGGTGTTTTTGTGTCATTGGATGAACATTTAGGTCATTTTCGTCCTCCCTACACTTAATCTTGTACAATTAGGGTTTTTAACCAATCTTGTTCATTCAATAGGTGTGTTGTGTCATTGGATGAATATTTAGGTCATTTTCGTCCTCCCTAAACTTAATCTTATCCAATTACGGTTTTTAACCAATCTTGTGCATCCAATAGGTGTTTTGTGTCATTGGACGAACATTTAGGTCATTTTCGTCCTCCCTACAGTTAATCTTGTTCAATTAGGGTTTGTAACCAATCTTGTGCATCCGATAGGTGTTTTTGTGTCATTGGATGAACATTTAGGTCATTTTCGTCCTCCCTACACTTAATCTTGTCCAATTACGGTTTTTAACCAATCTTGTTCATTCAATAGGTGTGTTGTGTCATTGGATGAATATTTAGGTCATTTTCGTCCTCCCTAAAATTAATCTTGTCCAATTAGGGTTTTTAACCAATCTTGTGCATCCAATAGGTGTTTTGTGTCATTGGATGAACATTTAGGTCATTTTCGTCCTCCCTAAACTTAACCTTGTCCAATTAGGGTTTTTAAGCAATCTTGTGCATCCAATAGGTGTTTTGTGTCATTGGATGAACATTTAGGTCATTTTCGTCCTCCCTACACTTAATCTTGTTCAATTAGGGTTTCTGACCAATCTTGTGCATCCGACAGGTGTTTTTGTGTCATTGGATGAACAATTAGGTCATTTTCGTCCTCCCTAGGCTAATTCTTGTCCAATTAGGGTTTTTAACCAATCTTGTGCATCCAATAGGTGTTTTGTGTCATTGGATGAACATTTAGGTCATTTTCGTCCTCCCTAAACTTAATCTTGTCCAATTAGGGTTTTTAAGCAATCTTGTGCATCCAATAGGTGTTTTGTATCATTAGATGAACATTTAGGTCATTTTCGTCCTCCCTACACTTTATCTTGTTCAATTAGGGTTTCTGACCAATCTGGTGCATCCGACAGGTGTTTTTGTGTCATTGGATGAACAATTAGGTCATTTTCGTCCTCCCTATGCTAATTCTTGTCCAATTAGGGTTTTTAACCAATCTTGTGCATCCAATAGGTGTTTTGTGTCATTGGATGAACACTTAGGTCATTTCCGTCCTCCCTACACTTTATCTTGTCCAATTAGGGTTTCTAACCAATCTTGTGCATCCAATTGGTGTTTTTGTGTCATTGGATGAACATTTTGGTCATTTTCGTCCTCCCTACACTTAATCTTGTCCAATTAGGGTTTTTAACCAATCTTGTCCAATTAGGGTTTTTAACCAATCTTGTTCATTCAATAGGTGTGTTGTGTCATTGGATGAATATTAATGTCATTTTCGTCCTCCCTAAACTTAATCTTATCCAATTACGGTTTTTAACCAATCTTGTGCATCCAATAGGTGTTTTGTGTCATTTGATGAACATTTAGGTCATTTTCATCCTCCCTACACTTAATCTTGTTCAATTAGGGTTTCTAACCAATCTTGTGCATCCGATAGATGTTTTGTGTCATTGGATGAACACTTAGGTCATTTTCGTCCTCCCTACACTTTATCTTGTCCAATTAGGGTTTCGGAACAATCTTGTGCATCCAATTGGTGTTTTTGTGTCATTGGATGAACAATTAGGTCATTTTCGTCCTCTCTATGATAATTCTTGTCCAATTAGGGTTTTTAACCAATCTTGTGCATCCAATAGGTGTTTTGTGTCATTGGATGAACATTTAGGTCATTTTCGTCCTCCTTAGGCTAATTCTTATCCAATTAGGGTTTTTAACCAATCTTGTGCATCCAATAGGTGTTTTGTGTCATTGGATGAACATTTAGGTCATTTAGGTCCTTCCTACACTTAATCTTGTTCAATTAGGGTTTCTAACCAATCTTGTGCATCCGATAGGTGTTTTTGTGTCATTGGATGAACAATTAGGTCATTTTCGTCCTCCCTAGGCTAATTCTTATCCAATTAAGGTTTTTAACCAATCTTGTGCATCCAATAGGTGTTTTGTGTCATTGGATGAACATTTAGGTCATTTTCGTCCTCCCTACACTTAATCTTGTTCAATTAGGGTTTCTAACCAATCTTGTGCATCCGATAGGTGTTTTTGTGTCATTGGATGAACATTTAACTCATTTTCGTCTTCCCTACACTTAATCTTGTCCAATTAGGGTTTTTAACCAATCTTGTTCATTCAATAGGTGTGTTGTGTCATTGGATGAATATGTAGGTCATTTTCGTCCTCCCTAAACTTAATCTTATCCAATTACGGTTTTTAACCAATCTTGTGCATCCAATAGGTGTTTTGTGTCATTGGATGAACACTTAGGTCATTTTCGTCCTCCCTACACTTTATCTTGTCCAATTAGGGTTTCGGAACAATCTTGTGCATCCAATTGGTGTTTTTGTGTCATTGGATGAACAATTAGGTCATTTTCGTCCTCTCTATGATAATTCTTGTCCAATTAGGGTTTTTAACCAATCTTGTGCATCCAATAGGTGTTTTGTGTCATTGGATGAACATTTAGGTCATTTTCGTCCTCCTTAGGCTAATTCTTATCCAATTAGGGTTTTTAACCAATCTTGTGCATCCAATAGGTGTTTTGTGTCATTGGATGAACATTTAGGTCATTTAGGTCCTTCCTACACTTAATCTTGTTCAATTAGGGTTTCTAACCAATCTTGTGCATCCGATAGGTGTTTTTGTGTCATTGGATGAACAATTAGGTCATTTTCGTCCTCCCTATGATAATTCTTGTCCAATTAGGGTTTTTAACCAATCTTGTGCATCCAATAGGTGTTTTGTGTCATTGGATGAACATTTAGGTCATTTTCGTCCTCCCTACAGTTATTCTTGTTCAATTAGGGTTTCTAACCAATCTTGTGCATCCGATAGGTGTTTTTGTGTCATTGGATGAACATTTAGGTCATTTTCGTCCTCCCTACACTTAATCTTGTCCAATTAGGGTTTTTAACCAATCTTGTTCATTCAATAGGTGTGTTGTGTCATTGGATGAATATTTAGGTCATTTTCGTCCTCCCTAAACTTAATCTTGTCCAATTAGGGTTTTTAACCAATCTTGTGCATCCAATAGGTGTTTTGTGTCATTGGATGAACATTTAGGTCATTTTCGTCCTCCCCAAACTTAATCTTGTCCAATTAGGGTTTTTAAGCAATCTTGTGAATCCAATAGGTGTTTTGTGTCATTGGATGAACATTTAGGTCATTTTTGTCCTCCCTACACTTAATCTTGTTCAATTAGGGTTTCTGACCAATCTTGTGCATCCGACAGGTGTTTTTGTGTCATTGGATGAACAATTAGGTCATTTTCGTCCTCCCTAGGCTAATTCTTGTCCAATTAGGGTTTTTAACCAATCTTGTGCATCCAATAGGTGTTTTGTGTCATTGGATGAACATTTTAGGTCATTTTCGTCCTCCCTACACTTTATCTTTTCCAATTAGGGTTTCTAACCAATCTTGTGCATCCAATTGGTGTTTTTGTGTCATTGGATGAACAATTAGGTCATTTTCATCCTCCCTATGATAATTCTTGTCCAATTAGGGTTTTTAACCAATCTTGTGCATCCAATAGGTGTGTTGTGTCATTGGATGAACATTTAGGTCATTTTCGTCCTCCTTAGGCTAATTCTTATCCAATTAGGGTTTTTAACCAATCTTGTGCATCCAATAGGTGTTTTGTGTCATTGGATGAACATTTAGGTCATTTTCGTCCTCCCTACACTTAATCTTGTCCAATTAGGGTTTTTAACCAATCTTGTTCATTCAATAGGTGTGTTGTGTCATTGGATGAATATTTATGTCATTTTCGTCCTCCCTAAACTTAATCTTATCCAATTACGGTTTTTAACCAATCTTGTGCATCCAATAGGTGTTTTGTGTCATTGGATGAACATTTAGGTCATTTTTGTCCTCCCTACACTTAATCTTGTTCAATTAGGGTTTCTAACAAATATTGTGCATCCGATAGGTGTTTTTGTGTCATTGGATAAACATTTAGGTCATTTTCGTCCTCCCTACACTTAATCTTGTCCAATTAGGGTTTTTAACCAAACTTGTGCATCCAATAGGTGTTTTGTGTCATTGGATGAACATTTAGGTCATTTTCGTCCTCCCTACACTTAATCTTGTCCAATTAGGGTTTTTAACCAATCTTGTTCATTCAATAGGTGTGTTGTGTCATTGGATGAATATTTATGTCATTTTCGTCCTCCCTAAACTTAATCTTATCCAATTACGGTTTTTAACCAATCTTGTGCATCCAATAGGTGTTTTGTGTCATTGGATGAATATTTAGGTCATTTTCGTCCTCCCTACACTTAATCTTGTTCAATTAGGGTTTCTAACCAATCTTGTGCATCCGATAGGTGTTTTTGTGTCATTGGATGAACAATTAGGTCATTTTCGTCCTCCCTACACTTAATCTTGTCCAATTAGGGTTTTTAACCAATCTTGTTCATTCAATAGGTGTGTTGTGTCATTGGATGAATATTTAGGTCATTTTCGTCCTCCCTAAACTTAATCTTGTCCAATTAGGGTTTTTAACCAATCTTGTGCATCCAATAGGTGTTTTGTGTCATTGGATGAACATTTAGGTCATTTTCGTCCTCCTTAGGCTAATTCTTATCCAATTAGGGTTTTTAACCAATCTTGTTCATTCAATAGGTGTTTTGTGTCATTGGATGAATATTTAGGTCATTTTCGTCCTCCCTAAACTTAATCTTTTCCAATTAGGGTTTTTAACCAATCTTGTGCATCCAATAGGTGTTTTGTGTCAATGGATGAACACTTAGGTCATTTTCGTCCTCCCTACACTTTATCTTGTCCAATTAGGGTTTCTAACCAATCTTGTGCATCCAATTGGTGTTTTTGTGTCATTGGATGAACAATTAGGTCATTTTCGTCCTCCCTATGATAATTCTTGTCCAATTAGGGTTTTTAACCAATCTTGTGCATCCAATACGTGTTTTGTGTCATTGGATGAACATTTAGGTCATATTCGTCCTCCTTAGTCTAATTCTTATCCAATTAGGGTTTTTAACCAATCTTGTGCATCCAATAGATGTTTTGTGTCATTGGATGAACATTTAGGTCATTTTCGTCCTCCCCAAACTTAATCTTGTCCAATTAGGGTTTTTAACCAATCTTGTGCATCCAATAGGGGTTTGTGTCATTGGATGAACATTTTAGGTCATTTTCGTCCTCCCTACACTTTATCTTTTCCAATTAGGGTTTCTAACCAATCTTGTGCATCCAATTGGTGTTTTTGTGTCATTGGATGAACAATTAGGTCATTTTCGTCCTCCCTATGATAATTCTTGTCCAATTAGGGTTTTTAACCAATCTTGTGCATCCAATAGGTGTGTTGTGTCATTGGATGAACATTTAGGTCATTTTCGTCCTCCTTAGGCTAATTCTTATCCAATTAGGGTTTTTAACCAATCTTGTGCATCCAATAGGTGTTTTGTGTCATTGGATGAACATTTAGGTCATTTTCGTCCTCCCTACACTTAATCTTTTCCAATTAGGGTTTTTAACCAATCTTGTTCATTCAATAGGTGTGTTGTGTCATTGGAAGAATATTTATGTCATTTTCGTCCTCCCTAAACTTAATCTTATCCAATTACGGTTTTTAACCAATCTTGTGCATCCAATAGGTGTTTTGTGTCATTGGATGAACATTTAGGTCATTTTCGTCCTCCCTACAGTTAATCTTGTTCAATTAGGTTTTCTAACCAATCTTGTGCATCCGATAGGTGTTTTTGTGTCATTGGATAAACATTTAGGTCATTTTCGTCCTCCCTACACTTAATCTTGTCCAATTAGGGTTTTTAACCAATCTTGTGCATCCAATAGGTGTTTTGTGTCATTGGATGAACATTTAGGTCATTTTCGTTCTCCTTATGCTAATTCTTATCCAATTAGGGTTTTTAACCAATCTTGTTCATTCAATAGGTGTGTTGTGTCATTGGATGAATATTTAGGTCATTTTCGTCCTCCCTAAACTTAATCTTATCCAATTACGGTTTTTAACCAATCTTGTGCATCCAATAGGTGTTTTGTGTCATTGGATGAACATTTAGGTCATTTTCGTCCTCCCTACAGTTAATCTTGTTCAATTAGGGTTTCTAACCAATCTTGTGCATCCGATAGGTGTTTTTGTGTCATTGGATGAACATTTAGGTCATTTTCGTCCTCCCTAAACTTAATCTTGTTCAATTAGGGTTTCTAACCAATCTTGTGCATCCGATAGGTGTTTTTGTGTCATTGGATGAACATTTAGGTCATTTTCGTCCTCCCTACACTTAATCTTGTCCAATTAGGGTTTTTAACCAATCTTGTTCATTCAATAGGTGTGTTGTGTCATTGGATGAATATTTAGGTCATTTTCGTCCTCCCTAAACTTAATCTTGTCCAATTAGTGTTTTTAACCAATCTTGTGCATCCAATAGGTGTTTTGTGTCATTGGATGAACATTTAGGTCATTTTCGTCCTCCCTAAACTTAATCTTGTCCAATTAGGGTTTTTAAGCAATCTTGTGCATCCAATAGGTGTTTTGTGTCATTGGATGAACATTTAGGTCATTTTCGTCCTCCCTACACTTAATCTTGTTCAATTAGGGTTTCTGACCAATCTTGTGCATCCGACAGGTGTTTTTGTGTCATTGGATGAACAATTAGGTCATTTTCGTCCTCCCTAGGCTAATCCTTGTCCAATTAGGGTTTTTAACCAATCTTGTGCATCTAATAGGTGTTTTGTGTCATTGGATGAACATTTAGGTCATTTTCGTCCTCCCTAAACTTAATCTTGTCCAATTAGGGTTTTTAAGCAATCTTGTGCATCCAATAGGTGTTTTGTGTCATTGGATGAACATTTAGGTCATTTTTGTCGTCCCTACACTTAATCTTGTTCAATTAGGGTTTCTGACCAATCTTGTGCATCCGACAGGTGTTTTTGTGTCATTGGATGAACAATTAGGTCATTTTCGTCCTCCCTAGGCTAATTCTTGTCCAATTAGGGTTTTTAACCAATCTTGTGCATCCAATAGGTGTTTTGTGTCATTCGATGAACATTTAGGTCATTTTCGTCCTCCCTAAACTTAATCTTGTCCAATTAGGGTTTTTAAGCAATCTTGTGCATCCAATAGGTGTTTTGTGTCATTGGATGAACATTTAGGTCATTTTCGTCCTCCCTACACTTAATCTTGTTCAATTAGGGTTTCTGACCAATCTTGTGCATCCGACAAGTGTTTTTGTGTCATTGGATGAACAATTAGGTCATTTTCGTCCTCCCTAGGCTAATTCTTGTCCAATTAGGGTTTTTAACCAATCTTCTACATCCAATAGGTGTTTTGTGTCATTGGATAAACATTTAGGTCATTTTCGTCCTCCCTAAACTTAATCTTGTCCAATTAGGGTTTTTAAGCTATCTTGTGCATCCAATAGGTGTTTTGTGTCATTGGATGAACATTTAGGTCATTTTCGTCCTCCCTACACTTTATCTTGTACAATTAGGGTTTCTGACCAATCTTGTGCATCCGACAGGTGTTTTTGTGTCATTGGATGAACAATTAGGTCTTTTTCGTCCTCCCTAGGCTAATTCTTGTCCAATTAGGGTTTTTAACCAATCTTGTGCATCCAATAGGTGTTTTGTGTCATTGGATGAACATTTAGGTCATTTTCGTCCTCCTTAGGCTAATTCTTATCCAATTAGGGTTTTTAACCCATCTTGTGCATCCAATAGGTGTTTTGTGTCATTGGATGAACATTTAGGTCATTTTCGTCCTCCCTACACTTAATCTTGTTCAATTAGGGTTTCTAACCAATCTTGTGCATCCGATAGGTGTTTTTGTGTCATTGGATGAACAATAAGGTCATTTTCGTCCTCCCTAGGCTAATTCTTGTCCAATTAGGGTTTTTAACCAATCTTGTGCATCCAATAGGTGTTTTGTGTCATTGGATGAACACTTAGGTCATTTTCGTCCTCCCTACACTTTATCTTGTCCAATTAGGGTTTCGGAACAATCTTGTGCATCCAATTGGTGTTTTTGTGTCATTGGATGAACAATTAGGTCATTTTCGTCCTCTCTATGATAATTCTTGTCCAATTAGGGTTTTTAACCAATCTTGTGCATCCAATAGGTGTTTTGTGTCATTGGATGAACATTTAGGTCATTTTCGTCCTCCCTACACTTAATCTTGTTCAATTAGGGTTTCTGACCAATCTTGTGCATCCGACAGGTGTTTTTGGGTCATTGGATGAACAATTAGGTCATTTTCATCCTCCCTAGGCTAATTCTTGTCCAATTAGGGTTTTTAACCAATCTTGTGCATCCAATAGGTGTTTTGTGTCATTGGATGAACACTTAGGTCATTTTCGTCCTCCCTACACTTTATCTTGTCCAATTAGGGTTTCTGACCAATCTTATGCATCCAATTGGTGTTTTTGTGTCATTGGATGAACAATTAGGTCATTTTCGTCCTCCCTATGATAATTCTTGTCCAATTAGGGTTTTTAACCAATCTTGTGCATCCAATAGGTGTTTTGTGTCATTGGATGAACATTTAGGTCATTTTCATCCTCCCTAAACTTAATCTTGTTCAATTAGGGTTTCTAACGTATCTTGTGCATCCAATTGGTGTTTTTGTGTCATTGGATCAACAATTAGGTCATTTTCGTCCTTCCTATGATAATTCTTGTCCAATTATGGTTTTTAACCAATCTTGTGCATCCAATAGGTGTTTTGTGTCATTGGATGAACACTTTGGTCATTTTCGTCCTCCCTACACTTTATCTTGTCCAATTAGGGTTTCTAACCAATCTTGTGCTTCCAATTGGTGTTTTTGTGTCATTGGATGAACAATTAAGTCATTTTCGTCCTCCCTATGATAATTCTTGTCCAATTTGGGTTTTTAACCAATCTTGTGCATCCAATAGGTGTTTTGTGTCATTGGATGAACATTTAGGTCATTTTCGTCCTCCTTAGGCTAATTCTTATCCAATTAGGGTTTTTAACCAATCTTGTGCATCCAATAGGTGTTTTGTGTCATTGGATGAACATTTAGGTCATTTTCGTCCTCCCTACACTTAATCTTGTCCAATTAGGGTTTTTAACCAATCTTGTTCATTCAATAGGTGTGTTGTGTCATTGGATGAATATTTAGGTCATTTTCGTCCTCCCTAAACTTAATCTTATCCAATTACGGTTTTTAACCAATCTTCTGCATCCAATAGGTGTTTTGTGTCATTGGATGAACATTTAGGTCATTTTCGTCCTCCCTCAACTTAATCTTGTCCAATTAGGGTTTTTAACCAATCTTGTGCATTGAATAGGCGTTTTGTGTCATTGGATGAACATTTAGGTCATTTTCGTCCTCCCTACACTTAATCTTGTTGAATTAGGGTTTCTAACCAATCTTGTGCATCCGATAGGTGTTTTTGTGTCATTGGATGAACATTTAGGTCATTTTCGTCCTCCCTACACTTAATCTTGTCCAATTAGGGTTTTTAACCAATCTTGGTCATTCAATAGGTGTGTTGTGTCATTGGATGAATATTTAGGTCATTTTCGTCTTCCCTACACTTAATCTTGTCCAATTAGGGTTTTTAACCAATCTTGTGCATCGAATAGGTGTTTTGTGTCATTGGATGAACATTTAGGTCATTTTCGTCCTCCCTACACTTAATCTTGTTCAATTAGGGTTTCTAACCAATCTTGTGCATCCGATAGGTGTTTTTGTGTCATTGGATGAACATTTAGGTCATTTTCGTCCTCCCTACACTTAATCTTGTCCAATTAGGGTTTTTAACCAATCTTGTTCATTCAATAGGTGCGTTGTGTCATTGGATGAATATTTAGGTCATTTTCGTCCTCCCTAAACTTAATCTTGTCCAATTAGGGTTTTTAACCAATCTTGTGCATCCAATAGGTGTTTTGTGTCATTGGATGAACATTTAGGTCATTTTCGTCCTCCCTAAACTTAATCTTGTCCAATTAGGGTTTTTAAGCAATCTTGTGCATCCAATAGGTGTTTTGTGTCATTGGATGAACATTTAGGTCATTTTCGTCCTCCCTACACTTTATCTTCTTCAATTAGGGTTTCTGACCAATCTTGTGCATCCGACAGGTGTTTTTGTGTCATTGGATGAACAATTAGGTCATTTTCGTCCTCCCTAGGCTAATTGTTGTCCAATTAGGGTTTTTAACCAATCTTGTGCATCCAATAGGTGTTTTGTGTCATTGGATGAACATTTAGGTCATTTTCGTCCTCCCTACACTTAATCTTGTTCAATTAGGGTTTCTAACCAATCTTGTGCATCCGATAGGTGTTTTTGTGTCATTGGATGAACATTTAGGTCATTTTCGTCCTCCCTACACTTAATCTTGTCCAATTAGGGTTTTTAACCAATCTTGTTCATTCAATAGGTGTGTTGTGTCATTGGATGAATATTTAGGTCATTTTCGTCCTCCCTAAACTTAATCTTATCCAATTACGGTTTTTAACCAATCTTGTGCATCCAATAGGTGTTTTGTGTCATTGGATGAACATTTAGGTCATTTTCGTCCTCCCTACAGTTAATCTTGTTCAATTAGGGTTTCTAACCAATCTTGTGCATCCGGTAGGTGTTTTTGTGTCATTGGATGAACAATTAGGTCATTTTCGTCCTCCCTAGGCAAATTCTTGTCCAATTAGGGTTTTTAACCAATCTTGTGCATCCAATAGGTGTTTTGTGTCATTGGATGAACATTTAGGTCATTTTCGTCCTCCCTACACTTAATCTTGTTCAATTAGGGTTTCTGACCAATCTTGTGCATCCGACAGGTGTTTTTGTGTCATTTGATGAACAATTAGGTCATTTTCGTCCTCCCTAGGCTAATTCATGTCCAATTAGGGTTTCTAACCAATCTTGTGCATCCGACAGGTGTTTTTGTGTCATTGGATGAACAATTAGGTCATTTTCGTCCTCCCTACACTTTATCTTGTCCAAATAGGGTTTCTGACCAATCTTGTGCATCCAATTGGTGTTTTTGTGTCATTGGATGAACAATTAGGTCATTTTCGTCCTCCCTATGATAATTCTTGTCCAATTAGGGTTTTTAACCAATCTTGTGCATCCAATAGGTGTTTTGTGTCATTGGATGAACACTTAGGTCATTTTCGTCCTCCCTACACTTAATCTTGTCCAATTAGGGTTTTAAACCAATGTTGTTCATTCAATAGGTGTGTTGTGTCATTGGATGAATATTTAGGTCATTTTCGTCCTCCCTAAACGTAATCTTGTCCAATTAGGGTTTTTAACCAATCTTGTACATCCAATAGGTGTTTTGTGTCATTGGAAGAACATTTAGGTCATTTTCGTCCTCCCTAAACTTAATCTTGTCCAATTAGGGTTTTTAAGCAATCTTGTGCATCCAATAGGTGTTTTGTGTCATTGGATGAACATTTAGGTCATTTTCGTTCTCCCTACACTTAATCTTGTTCAATTAGGGTTTCTGACCAATCTTGTGCATCCGACAGGTGTTTTTGTGTCATTGGATGAACAATTAGGTCATTTTCGTCCTCCCTAGGCTAATTCTTGTCCAATTAGGGTTTTTAACCAATCTTGTGCATCCAATAGGTGTTTTGTGTCATTGGATGAACGCGTAAGTCATTTTCGTCCTCCCTACACTTTATCTTGTCCAATTAGGGTTTCTAACCAATCTTGTGCATCCAATTGGTGTTTTTGTGTCATTGGATGAACAATTAGGTCATTTTCGACCTCCCTATGATAATTCTTGTCCAATTAGGGTTTTTAACCAATCTTGTGCATCCAATAGGTGTTTTGTGTCATTGGATGAACATTTAGGTCATTTTTGTCCTCCTTATGCTAATTCTTATCCAATTAGGGTTTTTAACCAATCTTGTGCATCCAGTAGGTGTTTTGTGTCATTTGATGAACATTTAGGTCATTTTCGTCCTCCCTACACTTAATCTTGTTCAATTAGGGTTTCTAACCAATCTTGTGCATCCGACAGGTGTTTTTGTGTCATTGGATGAACAATTAGGTCATTTTCGTCCTCCCTACACTTTATCTTGTCCAAATAGGGTTTCTGACCAATCTTGTGCATCCAATTGGTGTTTTTGTGTCATTGGATGAACAATTAGGTCATTTTCGTCCTCCCTATGATAATTCTTGTCCAATTAGGGTTTTTAACCAATCTTGTGCATCCAATAGGTGTTTTGTGTCATTGGATGAACACTTAGGTCATTTTCGTCCTCCCTACACTTAATCTTGTCCAATTAGGGTTTTTAACCAATCTTGTTCATTCAATAGGTGTGTAGTGTCATTGGATGAATATTTAGGTCATTTTCGTCCTCCCTAAACGTAATCTTGTCCAATTAGGGTTTTTAACCAATCTTGTACATCCAATAGGTGTTTTGTGTCATTGGAAGAACATTTAGGTCATTTTCGTCCTCCCTAAACTTAATCTTGTCCAATTAGGGTTTTTAAGCAATCTTGTGCATCCAATAGGTGTTTTGTGTCATTGGATGAACATTTAGGTCATTTTCGTTCTCCCTACACTTAATCTTGTTCAATTAGGGTTTCTGACCAATCTTGTGCATCCGACAGGTGTTTTTGTGTCATTGGATGAACAATTAGGTCATTTTCGTCCTCCCTAGGCTAATTCTTGTCCAATTAGGGTTTTTAACCAATCTTGTGCATCCAATAGGTGTTTTGTGTCATTGGATGAATACTTAGGTCATTTTCGTCCTCCCTACACTTTATCTTGTCCAATTAGGGTTTCTAACCAATCTTGTGCATCCAATTGGTGTTTTTGGGTCATTGGATGAACAATTAGGTCATTTTCGTCCTCCCTATGATAATTCTTGTCCAATTAGGGTTTTTAACCAATCTTGTGCATCCAATAGGTGTTTTGTGTCATTGGATGAACATTTATGTCATTTTCGTCCTCCTTAGGCTAATTCTTATCCAATTAGGGTTTTTAACCAATCTTGTGCATCCAATAGGTGTTTTGTGTCATTGGATGAACATTTAGGTCATTTTCGTGCTCCCTAAACTTAATCTTGTCCAATTAGAGTTTTTAAGCAATCTTGTGCATCCAAAAGGTGTTTTGTGTCATTGGATGAACATTTAGGTCATTTTCATCCGCCCTACACTTAATCTTGTTCAATTAGGGTTTCTGAGCAATCTAGTGCATCCGACAGGTGTTTTTGTGTCATTGGATGAACAATTAGGTCATTTTCGTCCTCCCTAGGCTAATTCTTGTCCAATTAGGGTTTTTAACCAATCTTGTGCATCCAATAGGTGTTTTGTGTCATTGGATGAACACTTAGGTCATTTCCGTCCTCCCTACACTTTATCTTGTCCAATTAGGGTTTCTAACCAATCTAGTGCATCCAATTGGTGTTTTTGTGTCATTGGATGAACAATTAGGTCATTTTCGTCCTCCCTAGGATAATTCTTGTCCAATTAGGGTTTTTAACCAATCTTGTGCATCCAATAGGTGTTTTGTGTCATTGGATGAACATTTAGGTCATTTTCGTCCTCCCTAAACTTAATCTTGTCCAATTAGGGTTTTTAAGCAATCTTGTGCATCCAATAGGTGTTTTGTGTCATTGGATGAACATTTAGGTCATTTTCGTCGTCCCTACATTTAATCTTGTTCAATTAGGGTTTCTGACCAATCTTGTGCATCCGACAGGTGTTTTTGTGTCATTGGATGAACAATTAGGTCATTTTCGTCCTCCCTAGGCTAATTCTTGTCCAATTAGGGTTTTTAACCAATCTTGTGCATCCAATAGGTGTTTTGTGTCATTGGATGAACACTTAGGTCATTTTCGTCCTCCCTACACTTTATCTTGTTCAATTAGGGTTTCTGACCAATCTTGTGCATCCAATTGGTGTTTTTGTGTCATTGGATGAACAATTAGGTCATTTTCGTCCTCCCTATGATAATTCTTGTCCAATTAGGGTTTTTAACCAATCTTGTGCATCCAATAGGTGTTTTGTGTCATTGGAAGAACATTTAGGTCATTTTCGTCCTCCCTACACTTTATCTTGTTCAATTAGGGTTTCTGACCAATCTTGTGCATCCGACAGGTGTTTTTGTGTCATTGGATGAACAATTAGGTCATTTTCGTCCTCCCTAGGCTAATTCTTGTCCAATTAGGGTTTTTAACCAATCTTGTGCATCCAATAGGTGTTTTGTGTCATTGGATGAACACTTAGGTCATTTCCGTCCTCCCTACACTTTATCTTGTCCAATTAGGGTTTCTAACCAATCTTGTGCATCCAATTGGTGTTTTTGTGACATTGGATGAACAATTAGGTCATTTTCGTCCTCCCTATGATAATTCTTGTCCAATTAGGGTTTTTAACCAATGTTGTGCATCCAATAGGTGTTTTGTGTCATTGGATGAACATTTAGGTCATTTTCGTCCTCCCTACACTTAATCTTGTTCAATTAGGGTTTCTAACCAATCTTGTGCATCCGATAGGTGTTTTTGAGTCATTGGATGAACATTTAGGTCATTTTCGTCCTCCCTACACTTAATCTTGTCCAATTAGGGTTTTTGACCAATCTTGTTCATTCAATAGGTGTGTTGTGTCATTGGATGAATATTTAGGTCATTTTCGTCCTCCCTAAACTTAAACTTATCCAATTAGGGTTTTTAACCAATCTTGTGCATCCAATAGGTGTTTTGTGTCATTGGATGAACATTTAGGTCATTTTCGTCCTCCCTACACTTAATCTTGTCCAATTAGGGTTTTTAACCAATCTTGTTCATCCAATAGGTGTGTTGTGTCATTGGATGAATATTTAGGTCATTTTCGTCCTCCCTAAACTTAATCTTGTCCAATTAGGGTTTTTAACCAATCTTGTGCATCCAATAGGTGTTTTGTGTCATTGGATGAACATTTAGGTCATTTTCGTCCTCCCTAAACTTAACCTTGTCCAATTAGGGTTTTTAAGCAATCTTGTGCATCCAATAGGTGTTTTGTGTCATTGGATGAACATTTAGGTCATTTTCGTCCTCCCTACACTTAATCTTGTTCAATTAGGGTTTCTGACCAATCTTGTGCATCCGACAGGTGTTTTTGTGTCATTGGATGAACAATTAGGTCATTTTCGTACTCCCTAGGCTAATTCTTGTCCAATTAGGGTTTTTAACCAATCTTGTGCATCCAATAGGTGTTTTGTGTCATTGGATGAACACTTAGGTCATTTCCGTCCTCCCTACACTTTATCTTGTCCAATTAGGGTTTCTAACCAATCTTGTGCATCCAATTGGTGTTTTTGTGTCATTGGATGAACATTTAGGTCATTTTCGTCCTCCCTACACTTAATCTTGTCCAATTAGGGTTTTTAACCAATCTTGTTCATTCAATAGGTGTGTTGTGTCATTGGATGAATATTTATGTCATTTTCGTCCTCCCTAAACTTAATCTTATCCAATTAGGGTTTTTAACCAATCTTGTGCATCTAATAGGTGTTTTGTGTCATTGGATGAACATTTAGGTCATTTTCGTCCTCCTAATGCTAATTCTTATCCAATTAGGGTTTTTAACCAATCTTGTGCATCCAATAGGTGTTTTGTGTCATTGGATGAACATTTAGGTCATTTTCGTCCTCCCTACACTTAATCTTGTTCAATTAGGGTTTCTGACCAATCTTGTGCATCCAATTGGTGTTTTTGTGTCATTGGATGAACAATTAGGTCATTTTCGTCCTCCCTATGATAATTCTTGTCCAATTAGGGTTTTTAACCAATCTTGTGCATCCAATAGGTGTTTTGTGTCATAGGATGAACATTTAGGTCATTTTCGTCCTCCCTACACTTAATCTTGTTCAATTAGGGTTTCTAACCAATCTTGTGTATCCGATAGGTGTTTTTGTGTCATTGGATGAACATTTAGGTCATTTTCGTCCTCCCAACATTTAATCTTGTCCAATTAGGGTTTTCAACCAATCTTGTTCATTCAATAGGTGTGTTGTGTCATTGGATGAATATTTAGGTCATTTTCGTCCTCCCTAAACTTAATCTTATCCAATTACGGTTTTTAACCAATCTTGTGCATCCAATAGGTGTTTTGTGTCATTGGATGAACATTTAGGTCATTTTCGTCCTCCCTACACTTAATCTTGTTCCATTAGGGTTTCTAACCAATCTTGTGCATCCGATAGGTGTTTTTGTGTCATTGGATAAACATTTTGGTCATTTTCGTCCTCCCTACACTTAATCTTGTCCAATTAGGGTTTTTAACCAATCTTGTTCATTCAATAGGTGTGTTGTGTCATTGGATGAATATTTAGGTCATTTTCGTCTTCCCTAAACTTAATGTTGTCCAATTAGGGTTTTTAACCAATCTTGTGCATCCAATAGGTGTTTTGTGTCATTGGATGAACATTTAGGTCATTTTCGTTTTCTTTAGGCTAATACTTATCCAATTAGGGTTTTTAACCAATCTTGTGCATCCAATAGGTGTTTTGTGTCATTGGATGAACATTTAGGTCATTTTCGTCCTCCTTAGGCTAATTCTTATCCAATTAGGGTTTTTAATCAATCTTGTGCATCCAATAGGTGTTTTGTGTCATTGGATGAACATTTAGGTCATTTTCGTCCTCCTTAGGCTAATTCTTATCCAATTAGGGTTTTTAACCAATCTTGTGCATCCAATAGGTGTTTTGTGTCATTGGATGAACATTTAGGTCATTTTCGTCCTCCCTACACTTAATCTTGTTCAATTAGGGTTTCTAACCAATCTTGTGCATCCGATAGGTGTTTTTGTTTCATTGGATGAACATTTAGGTCATTTTCGTCCTCCCTACACTTAATCTTGTCCAATTAGGGTTTTTAACCAATCTTGTTCATTCAATAGGTGTGTTGTGTCATTGGATGAATATTTAGGTCATTTTCGTCCTCCCTAAACTTAATCTTGTCCAATTAGGGTTTCTGACCAATCTTGTGCACCCGATAGGTGTTTTTGTGTCATTGGATGAACAATTAGGTCATTTTCGTCCTCCCTAGGCTAATTCTTGTCCAATTAGGGTTTTTAACCAATCTTGTGCATCCAATAGGTGTTTTGTGTCATTGGATGAATACTTAGGTCATTTTCGTCCTCCCTACACTTTATCTTGTCCAATTAGGGTTTCTAACCAATCTTGTGCATCCAATTGGTGTTTTTGTGTCATTGGATGAACATTTAGGTCATTTTCGTCCTCCCTACACTTAATCTTGTCCAATTAGGGTTTTTAACCAATCTTGTTCATTCAATAGGTGTGTTGTGTCATTGGATGAATATTTAGCTCATTTTCGTCCTCCCTAAACTTAATCTTATCCAATTACGGTTTTTAACCAATCTTGTGCATCCAATAGGTGTTTTGTGTCATTGGATGAACATTTAGGTCATTTTCGTCCTCCCTACAGTTAATCTTGTTCAATTAGGGTTTCTAACCAATCTTGTGCATCCGATAGGTGTTTTTGTGTCATTGGATGAACATTTAGGTCATTTTCGTCCTCCCTACACTTAATCTTGTACAATTAGGGTTTTTAACCAATCTTGTTCATTCAATAGGTGTGTTGTGTCATTGGATGAATATTTAGGTCATTTTCGTCCTCCCTAAACTTAATCTTATCCAATTACGGTTTTTAACCAATCTTGTGCATCCAATAGGTGTTTTGTGTCATTGGATGAACATTTAGGTCATTTTCGTCCTCCCTATATTTAATCTTGTTCAATTAGGGTTTCTAACCAATCTTGTGCATCCGATAGGTGTTTTTGTGTCATTGGATGAACATTTAGGTCATTTTCGTCCTCCCTACACTTAATCTTGTCCAATTAGGGTTTTTAACCAATCTTGTTCATTCAATAGGTGTGTTGTGTCATTGGATGAATATTTAGGTCATTTTCGTCCTCCCTAAACTTAATCTTGTCCAATTAGGGTTTTTAACCAATCTTGTGCATCCAATAGGTGTTTTGTGTCATTGGATGAACATTTAGGTCATTTTCGTCCTCCCTACACCTAATCTTGTTCAATTAGGGTTTCTGACCAATCTTGTGCATCCGACAGGTGTTTTTGTGTCATTGGATGAACAATTAGGTCATTTTCGTCCTCCCTAGGCTAATTCTTATCCAATTAGGGTTTTTAACCAATCTTGTGCATCCAATAGGTGTTTTGTGTCATTGGATGAACATTTAGGTCATTTTCGTCCTCCCTAAACTTAATCTTGTCCAATTAGGGTTTTAAAGCAATCTTGTGCATCCAATAGGTGTTTTGTGTCATTAGATGAACATTTAGGTCATTTTCGTCCTCCCTACACTTTATCTTGTTCAATTAGGGTTTCTGACCAATCTGGTGCATCCGATAGGTGTTTTTGTGTCATTGGATGAACAATTAGGTCATTTTCGTCCTCCCTAGGCTAATTCTTGTCCAATTAGGGTTTTTAACCAATCTTGTGCATCCAATAGGTGTTTTGTGTCATTGGATGAACACTTAGGTCATTTCCGTTCTCCCTACACTTTATCTTGTCCAATTAGGGTTTCTAACCAATCTTGTGCATCCAATTGGTGTTTTTGTGTCATTGGATGAACATTTTGGTCATTTTCGTCCTCCCTACACTTAATCTTGTCCAATTAGGGTTTTTAACCAATCTTGTTCATTCAATAGGTGTGTTGTATCATTGGATGAATATTAATGTCATTTTCGTCCTCCCTAAACTTAATCTTATCCAATTACGGTTTTTAACCAATCTTGTGCATCCAATAGGTGTTTTGTGTCATTTGATGAACATTTAGGTCATTTTCATCCTCCCTACACTTAATCTTGTTCAATTAGGGTTTCTAACCAATCTTGTGCATCCGATAGGTGTTTTGTGTCATTGGATGAACACTTAGGTCATTTTCGTCCTCCCTACACTTTATCTTGTCCAATTAGGGTTTCGGAACAATCTTGTGCATCCAATTGGTGTTTTTGTGTCATTGGATGAACAATTAGGTCATTTTCGTCCTCTCTATGATAATTCTTGTCCAATTAGGGTTTTTAACCAATCTTGTGCATCCAATAGGTGTTTTGTGTCATTGGATGAACATTTAGGTCATTTTCGTCCTCCCTACACTTTATCTTGTACAATTAGGGTTTCTGACCAATCTTGTGCATCCGACAGGTGTTTTTGTGTCATTGGATGAACAATTAGGTCTTTTTCGTCCTCCCTAGGCTAATTCTTGTCCAATTAGGGTTTTTAACCAATCTTGTGCATCCAATAGGTGTTTTGTGTCATTGGATGAACATTTAGGTCATTTTCGTCCTCCCTAAACTTAATCTTGTCCAATTAGGGTTTTTAACCAATCTTGTGCATCCAATAGGTGTTTTGTGTCATTGGATGAACGTTTAGGTCATTTTCGTCCTCCCTAAACTTAATCTTGTCCAATTAGGGTTTTTAAGCAATCTTGTGCATCCAATAGGTGTTTTGTGTCATTGGATGAACATTTAGGTCATTTTCGTCCTCCCTACACTTTATCTTGTTCAATTAGGGTTTCGGACCAATCTTGTGCATCCGACAGGTGTTTTTGTGTCATTGGATGAACAATTAGGTCATTTTCGTCCTCCCTAGGCTAATTCTTGTCCAATTAGGGTTTTTAACCAATCTTGTGCATCCAATAGGTGTTTTGTGTCAATGGATGAACATTTAGGTCATTTTCGTCCTCCCTAAACTTAATCTTGTCCAATTAGGGTTTTTAACCAATCTTGTGCATCCAATAGGTGTTTTGTGTCATTGGATGAACATTTAGGTCATTTTCGTCCTCCTTAGGCTAATTCTTGTCCAATTAGGGTTTCTGACCAATCTTGTGCATCCAATAGGTGTTTTGTGTCATTGGATGAACATTTAGGTCATTTTCGTCCTCCCTAAACTTAATCTTGTCCAATTAGGGTTTTTAAGCAATCTTGTGCATCTAATAGGTGTTTTGTGTCATTGGAAGAACATTTAGGTCATTTTCGTCGTCCCTACACTTAATCTTGTTCAATTAGGGTTTCTGGCCAATCTTGTGCATCCGACAGGTGTTTTTGTGTCATTGGATGAACAATTAGGTCATTTTCGTCCTCCCTAGGCTAATTCTTGTCCAATTAGGGTTTTTAACCAATCTTGTGCATCCAATTGGTGTTTTGTGTCATTGGATGAACACTTAGGTCATTTTCGTCCTCCCTACAGTTAATCTTGTTCAATTAGGTTTTCTAACCAATCTTGTGCATCCGATAGGTGTTTTTGTGTCATTGGATGAACATTTAGGTCATTTTCGTCCTCCCTACACTTAATCTTGTCCAATTAGGGTTTTTAACCAATCTTGTTCATTCAATAGGTGTGTTGTGTCATTGGATGAATATTTAGGTCATTTTCGTCCTCCCTAAACTTAATCTTATCCAATTACGGTTTTTAACCAATCTTGTGCATCCAATAGGTGTTTTGTGTTATTGGATGAACATTTAGGCCATTTTCGTCTTCCCTACAGTTAATCTTGTACAATTAGGGTTTTTGACCAATCTTGTGCATCCAACAGGTGTTTTTGTGTCATTGGATGAACAATTAGGTCATTTTCGTCCTCCCTAGGCTAATTCTTGTCCAATTAGGGTTTTTAACCAATCTTGTGCATCCGATAGGTGTTTTTGTGTCATTGGATGAACATTTAGGTCATTTTCGTCCTCCCTACACTTAATCTTGTCCAATTAGGGTTTTTAACCAATCTTGTTCATTCAATAGGTGTGTTGTGTCATTGGATGAATATTTAGGACATTTTCGTCCTCCCTAAACTTAATCTTGTCCAATTAGGGTTTTTAACCAATCTTGTGCATCTAATAGGTGTTTTGTGTCATTGGATGAACATTTAGGTCATTTTCGTCCTCCCTAAACTTAATCTAGTCCAATTAGGGTTTTTAAGCAATCTTGTGCATCCAATAGGTGTTTTGTGTCATTGGATGAACATTTAGGTCATTTTCGTCCTCCCTACACTTTATCTTGTTCAATTAGGGTTTTTGACCAATCTTGTGCATCCGACAGGTGTTTTTGTGTCATTGGATGAACAATTAGGTCATTTTCGTCCTCCCTAGGCTAATTCTTGTCCAATTAGTGTTTTTAACCAATCTTGTGCATCCAATAGGTGTTTTGTGTCATTGGATGAACACTTAGGTCATTTTCGTCCTCCCTACACTTTATCTTGTCCAATTAGGGTTTCTAACCAATCTTGTGCATCCAATTGGTGTTTTTGTGTCATTGGATGAACAATTAGGTCATTTTCGTCCTCCTTATGATAATTCTTGTCCAATTAGGGTTTTTAACCAATCTTGTGCATCCAATAGCTGTTTGGTGTCATTGGATGAACACTTAGGTTATTTTCGTTCTCCCTACACTTTATCTTGTCCAATTAGGGTTTCTAACCAATCTTGTGCATCCAATTGGTGTTTTTGTGTTTTTGGATCAACAATTAGGTCATTTTCGTCCTCCCTAAACTTAATCTTGTCCAATTAGGGTTTTTAAGCAGTCTTGTGCATCCAATAGGTGTTTTGTGTCATTGGATTAACACTTAGGTCATTTTCGTCCTCCCTAATATTAATCTTGTCCAATTCGGGTTTTTAAGCAATCTTGTGCATCCAATAGGTGTTTTGTGTCATTGGATGAACATTTAGGTCATTTTCGTCCTCCCTACACTTAATCTTGTTCAATTAGGGTTTCTGACCAATCTTGTGCATCCGACAGGTGTTTTTGTGTCATTGGATGAACAATTAGGTCATTTTCGTCCTCCCTAGGCTAATTCTTGTCCAATTAGGGTTTTTAACCAATCTTGTGCATCCAATAGGTGTTTTGTGTCATTGGATGAACACTTAGGTCATTTTCGTCCTCCCTACACTTTATCTTGTCCAATTAGGGTTTCTGACCAATCTTATGCATCCAATTGGTGTTTTTGTGTCATTGGATGAACAATTAGGTCATTTTCGTCCTCTCTATGATAATTCTTGTCCAATTAGGGATTTTAACCAATCTTGTGCATCCAATAGGTGTTTTGTGTCATTGGATGAACATTTAGGTCATTTTCGTCCTCCTTAGGCTAATTCTTATCCAATTAGGGTTTTTAACCAATCTTGTGCAACCAATAGGTGTTTTCTGTCATTGGATGAACATTTAGGTCATTTTCGTCCTCCCTACACTTAATCTTGTTCAATTAGGGTTTCTAACCAATCTTGTGCATTCGATAGGTGTTTTTGTGTCATTGGATGAACAATTAGGTCATTTTCGTCCTCCCTATGATAATTCTTGTCCAATTAGGGTTTTTAACCTATCTTCTGCATCCAATAGGTGTTTTGTGTCATTGGATGAACATTTAGGTCATTTTCGTCCTCCTTAGGCTAATTCTTATCCAATTAGGGTTTTTAACCAATCTTGTGCATCCAATAGGTGTTTTGTGTCATTGGATGAACATTTAGGTCATTTTCGTCCTCCCTACACTTAATCTTGTTCAATTAGGGTTTCTAACCAATCTTGTGCATCCGATAGGTGTTTTTGTGTCATTGGATGAACATTTAGGTCATTTTCGTCCTCCCTACACTTAATCTTGTCCAATTAGGGTTTTTAACCAATCTTGTTCATTCAATAGGTGTGTTGTGTCATTGGATGAATATTTAGGTCATTTTCGTCCTCCCTAAACTTAATCTTATCTAATTACGGTTTTTAACCAATCTTGTGCATCCAATAGGTGTTTTGTGTCATTGGATGAACATTTAGGTCATTTTCGTCCTCCCTACAGTTTATCTTTTTCAATTAGGGTTTCTAACCAATCTTGTGCATCCGATAGGTGTTTTTGTGTCATTGGATGAACATTTAGGTCATTTTCGTCCTCCCTACACTTAATCTTGTCCAATTAGGGTTTTTAACCAATCTTGTTCATCCAATAGGTGTGTTGTGTCATTGGATGAATATTTAGGTCATTTTCGTCCTCCCTAAACTTAATCTTATCCAATTACGGTTTTTAACCAATCTTGTGCATCCAATAGGTGTTTTGTGTCATTGGATGAACATTTAGGTCATTTTCGTCCTCCCTACAGTTAATCTTGTTCAATTAGGTTTTCTAACCAATCTTGTGCATCCGATAGGTGTTTTTGTGTCATTGGATGAACATTTAGGTCATTTTCGTCCTCCCTACACTTAATCTTGTTCAATTAGGGTTTCTAACCAATCTTGTGCATCTGATAGGTGTTTTTGTGTCATTGGATGAACATTTAGGTCATTTTCGTCCTCCCTACACTTAATCTTGTTCAATTAGGGTTTCTAACCAATCTTGTGCATCCGATAGGTGTTTTTGTGTCATTGGATGAACATTTAGGTCATTTTCGTTCTCCTTATGCTAATTCTTATCCAATTAGGGTTTTTAACCAATCTTGTGCATCCAATAGGTGTTTTTGTGTCATTGGATGAACATTTAGGTCATTTTCGTCCTCCCTACACTTAATCTTGTTCAATTAGGGTTTCTAACCAATCTTGTGCATCCGATAGGTGTTTTTGTGTCATTGGATGAACATTTAGGTCATTTTCGTCCTCCCTACACTTAATCTTGTCCAATTAGGGTTTTTAACCAATCTTGTTCATTCAATAGGTGTGTTGTGTCATTGGATGAATATTTAGGTCATTTTCTTCCTACCTAAACTTAATCTTATCCAATTACGGTTTTTAACCAATCTTGTGCATCCAATAGGTGTTTTGTGTCATTGGATGAACATTTAGGTCATTTTCGTCCTCCCTACAGTTAATCTTGTTCAATTAGGGTTTCTAACCAATCTTGTGCATCCGATAGGTGTTTTTGTGTCATTGGATGAACAATTAGGTCATTTTCGTCCTCCCTACACTTAATCTTGTCCAATTAGGGTTTTTAACCAATCTTGTTCATTCAATAGGTGTGTTGTGTCATTGGATGAATATTTAGGTCATTTTCGTCCTACCTAAACTTAATCTTATCCAATTACGGTTTTTAACCAATCTTGTGCATCCAATAGGTGTTTTGTGTCATTGGATGAACATTTAGGTCATTTTCGTCCTCCCTACAGTTAATCTTGTTCAATTAGGGTTTCTAACCAATCTTGTGCATCCGATAGGTGTTTTTGTGTCATTGGATGAACATTTAGGTCATTTTCGTCCTCCCTACACTTAATCTTGTACAATTAGGGTTTTTAACCAATCTTGTGCATCCAATAGGTGTTTTGTGTCATTGGATCAACATTTAGGTCATTTTCGTCCTCCCAACACTTAATCTTGTTCAATTAGGGTTTCTAACCAATCTTGTGCATCCGATAGGTGTTTTTGTGTCATTGGATGAACATTTAGGTCATTTTCGTCCTCCCTACACTTAATCTTGTCCAATTAGGGTTTTTAACCAATCTTGTTCATTCAATAGGTGTGTTGTGTCATTGGATGAATATTTAGGTCATTTTCGTCCTCCCTAAACTTAATCTTATCCAATTACTGTTTTTAACCAATCTTGTGCATCCAATAGGTGTTTTGTGTCATTGGATGAACATTTAGGTCATTTTCGTCCTCCCTACACTTAATCTTGTCCAATTAGGGTTTTTAACCAATCTTGTGCATCCAATAGGTGTGTTTGTGTCATTGGATGAACAATTAGGTCATTTTCGTCTTCCCTAGGCTAATTCTTGTCGAATTAGGGTTTTTAACCAATCTTGTGCATCCAATAGGTGTTTTGTGTCATTGGATGAACATTTAGGTCATTTTCGTCCTCCCTACACTTAATCTTGTCCAATTAGGGTTTCTAACCAATCTTGTGCATCCAAGAGGTGTTTTTGTGTCATTGGATGAACAATTAGGTCATTTTCGTCCTCCCTAGGCTAATTCTTGTCCAATTAGGGTTTTTAACCAATCTTGTGCATCCAATAGGTGTTTTGTGTCATTGGATGAACATTTAGGTCATTTTCGTCCTCCCTACAGTTAATCTTGTCCAATTAGGGTTTCTAACCAATCTTGTGCATCCAATAGGTGTTTTTGTGTCATTGGATGAACAATTAGGTCATTTTCGTCCTCCCTAGGCTAATTCTTGTCCAATTAGGGTTTTTAACCAATCTTGTGCATCCCATAGGTGTTTTGCGTCATTAGATGAACATTTAGGTCATTTTCGTCCTCCCTAAACTTAATCTTGTCCAATTAGGGTTTCTAACCAATCTTGTGCATCCAATAGGTGTTTTTGTGTCATTGGATGAACAATTAGGTCATTTTCGTCCTCCCTAGGCTAATTCTTGTCCAATTAGGGTTTTTAACCAATCTTGTGCATCCAATAGGTGTTTTGTGTCATTGGATGAACATTTAGGTCATTTTCGTCGTCCCTACACTTAATCTTGTTCAATTAGGGTTTCTGACCAATCTTGTGCATCCGACAGGTGTTTTTGTGTCATTGGATGAACAATTAGGTCATTTTCGTCCTCCCTAGCCTAATTCTTGTCCAATTAGGGTTTTTAACCAATCTTGTGCATCCAATAGGTGTTTTGTGTCATTGGATGAACATTTAGGTCATTTTCGTCCTCCCTACACTTAATCTTGTCCAATTAGGGTTTTTAACCAAACTTGTGCATCCAATAGGTGTTTTGTGTCATTGGATGAACATTTAGGTCATTTTCGTCCTCCCTACACTTAATCTTGTTCAATTACGGTTTCTAACTAATCTTGTGCATCCGATAGGTGTTTTTGTGTCATTGGATGAATATTTAAGTCATTTTCGTCCTCCCTACACTTAATCTTGTCCAATTAGGGTTTTTAACCAATCTTGTTCATTCAATAGGTGTGTTGTGTCATTGGATGAATATTTATGTCATTTTCGTCCTCCCTAAACTTAATCTTATCCAATTACGGTTTTTAACCAATCTTGTGCATCCAATAGGTGTTTTGTGTCATTGGATGAACATTTAGGTCATTTTCGTCCTCCCTACACTTAATCTTGTTCAATTAGGGTTTCTAATCAATCTTGTGCCTCCGATAGGTGTTTTTGTGTCATTGGATGAACATTTAGGTCATTTTCGTCCTCCCTACACTTAATCTTGTCCAATTAGGGTTTTTAACCAATCTTGTTCATTCAATAGGTGTGTTGTGTCATTGGATGAATATTTAGGTCATTTTCGTCCTCCCTAAACTTAATCTTGTCCAATTAGGGTTTTTAACCAATCTTGTGCATCCAATAGGTGTTTTGTGTCATTGGATGAACATTTAGGTCATTTTCGTCCACCCTAAACTTAATCTTGTCCAATTAGGGTTTTGAAGCAATCTTGTGCATCCAATAAGTGTTTTGTGTCATTGGATGAACATTTAGGTCATTTTCGTCCTCCCTACACTTAATCTTGTTCAATTAGGGTTTCTGAACAATCTTGTGCATCCGATAGGTGTTTTTGTGTCATTGGATGAACAATTAGGTCATTTTCGTCCTCCCTAGGCTAATTCTTGTCCAATTAGGGTTTTTAACCAATCTTGTGCATCCAATAGGTGTTTTGTGTCATTGGATGAACACTTAGGTCATTTCCGTTCTCCCTACACTTTATCTTGTCCAATTAGGGTTTCTAACCAATCTTGTGCATCCAATTGGTGTTTTTGTGTCATTGGATGAACATTTTGGTCATTTTCGTCCTCCCTACACTTAATCTTGTCCAATTAGGGTTTTTAACCAATCTTGTTCATTCAATAGGTGTGTTGTGTCATTGGATGAATATTAATGTCATTTTCGTCCTCCCTAAACTTAATCTTATCCAATTACGGTTTTTAACCAATCTTGTGCATCCAATAGGTGTTTTGTGTCATTTGATAAACATTTAGGTCATTTTCATCCTCCCTACACTTAATCTTGTTCAATTAGGGTTTCTAACCAATCTTGTGCATCCGATATGTGTTTTTGTGTCATTGGATGAACATTTAGGTCATTTTCGTCCTCCCTACACTTAATCTTGTACAATTAGGGTTTTTAACCAATCTTGTTCATTCAATAGGTGTGTTGTGTCATTGGATGAATATTTAGGTCATTTTCGTCCTCCCTAAACTTAATCTTATCCAATTACGGTTTTTAACCAATCTTGTGCATCCAATAGGTGTTTTGTGTCATTGGATGAACATTTAGGTCATTTTCGTCCTCCCTATATTTAATCTTGTTCAATTAGGGTTTCTAACCAATCTTGTGCATCCGATAGGTGTTTTTGTGTCATTGGATGAACATTTAGGTCATTTTCGTCCTCCCTACACTTAATCTTGTCCAATTAGGGTTTTTAACCAATCTTGTTCATTCAATAGGTGTGTTGTGTCATTGGATGAATATTTAGGTCATTTTCGTCCTCCCTAAATTTAATCTTACCTAATTACGGTTTTTAACCAATCTTCTGCATCCAATAGGTGTTTTGTGTCATTGGATGAACATTTAGGTCATTTTCGTCCTCTCTACACTTAATCTTGTTCAATTAGGGTTTCTAACCAATCTTGTGCATCCGATAGGTGTTTTTGTGTCATTGGATAAACATTTAGGTCATTTTCGTCCTCCCTACACTTAATCTTGTTCAATTAGGGTTTCTAACCAATCTTGTGCATCCGATAGGTGTTTTTGTGTCATTGGATGAACATTTAGGTCATTTTCGTCCTCCCTACACTTAATCTTGTCCAATTAGGGTTTTTAACCAATCTTGTTCATTCAATAGGTGTGTTGTGTCATTGGATGAATATTTATGTCATTTTCGTCCTCCCTAAACTTAATCTTATCCAATTACGATTTTTAACCAATCGTGTGCATCCAATAGATGTTTTGTGTCATTGGATGAACATTTAGGTCATTTTCGTCCTCCCTACACTTAATCTTGTTCAATTAGGGTTTCTAATCAATCTTGTGCATCCAATTGGTGTTTTTGTGTCATTGGATGAACAATTAGGTCATTTTCGTCCTCCTTATGATAATTCTTGTCCAATTAGGGTTTTTAACCAATCTTGTGCATCCAATAGGTGTTTTGTGTCATTGGATGAACATTTAGGTCATTTTCGTCCTCCTTATGCTAATTCTTATCCAATTAGGGTTTTTAACCAATATTGTGCATCCAGTAGGTGTTTTGTATCATTGGATGAACATTTAGGTCATTTTCGTCGTCCCTACACTTAATCTTGTTCAATTAGGGTTTCTAACCAATCTTGTGCATCCGATAGGTGTTTTTGTTTAATTGGATGAACATTTAGGTCATTTTCGTCCTCCCTACACTTAATCTTGTCCTATTAGGGTTTTTAACCAATCTTGTTCGTTCAATAGGTGTGTTGTGTCATTGGATGAATATTTAGGTCATTTTCGTCCTCCCTAAACTTAATCTTGTCCAATTAGGGTTTGTAACCAATCTTGTGCATCCAATAGGTGTTTTGTTTCATTGGATGAACACTTAGGTCATTTTCGTCCTCCCTACACTTTATCTTGTCCAATTAGGGTTTCTAACCAATCTTGTGCATCCAATTGGTGTTTTTGTGTCATTGGATGAACAATTAGGTCATTTTCGTCCTCCCTATGATAATTCTTGTCCAATTAGGGTTTTTAACCAATCTTGTGCATCCAATAGGTGTTTTGTGTCATTGGATGAACATTTAGGTCATTTTCGTCCTCCTTAGGCTAATTCTTATCCAATTAGGGTTTTTAACCAATCTTGTGCATCCAATAGGTGTTTTGTGTCATTGGATGAACATTTAGGTCAGTTTCGTCCTCCCTACACTTAATCTTGTTCAATTAGGGTTTCTGAACAATCTTGTGCATCCGACAGGTGTTTTTGTGTCATTGGATGAACAATTAGGTCATTTTCGTCCTCCCTAGGCTAATTCTTGTCCAATTAGGGTTTTTAACCAATCTTGTGCATCCAATAGGTGTTTTGTGTCATTGGATGAACACTTAGGTCATTTTCGTCCTCCCTACACTTTATCTTGTCCAATTAGGGTTTCTAACAAATCTTGTGCATCCAATTGGTGTTTTTGTGTCATTGGATGAACAATTAGGTCATTTTCGTCCTCCCTATGATAATTCTTGTCCAATTAGGGTTTTTAACCAATCTTGTGCATCCAATAGGAGTTTTGTGTCATTGGATGAACACTTCGGTCATTTTCGTCCTCCCTACACTTTATCTTGTCCAATTAGGGTTTCTAACAAATCTTGTGCATCCAATAGGTGTTTTGTGTCATTGGATGAACATTTAGATCATTTTCGTCCTCCTTAGACTAATTCTTATCCAATTAGGGTTTTTAACCAATCTTGTTCATTCAATAGGTGTGATGTGTCATTGGATGAATATTTAGGTCATTTTCGTCCTCCCTAAACTTAATCTTATCCTATTACGGTTTCTAACCAATCTTGTGCATCCGATAGGTGTTTTTGTGTCATTGGATGAACATTTAGGTCATTTTCGTCCTCCCTACACTTAATCTTGTCCAATTAGGGTTTTTAACCAATCTTGTTCATTCAATAGGTGTGTTGTGTCATTGGATGAATATTTAGGACATTTTCGTCCTCCCTAAACTTAATCTTGTCCAATTAGGGTTTTTAACCAATCTTGTGCATCCAATAGGTGTTTTGTGTCATTGGATGAACATTTAGGTCATTTTCGTCCTCCCTACACTTAATCTTGTTCAATTAGGGTTTCTAACCAATCTTGTGCATCCGATAGGTGTTTTTGTGTCATTGGATGAACATTTAGGTCATTTTCGTCCTCCCTACACTTAATCTTGTCCAATTAGGGTTTTTAACCATTCTTGTTCATTCAATAGGAGTGTTGTGTCATTGGATGAATATTTATGTCATTTTCGTCCTTCCTAAACTTAATCTTATCCAATTACGGTTTTTAACCAATCTTGTGCAACCAATAGGTGTTTTGTGTCATTGGATGAACATTTAGGTCATTTTCGTCCTCCCTACACTTCATCTTGTTCAATTAGGGTTTCTAACCAATCTTGTGCATCCGATAGGTGTTTTTGTGTCATTGGATAAACATTTAGGTCATTTTCGTCCTCCCTACACTTAATCTTGTCCAATTAGGGTTTTTAACCAATCTTGTGCATCCAATAGGTGTTTTGTGTCATTGGATGACCATTTAGGTCATTTCCGTCCTCCTTATGCTAATTCTTATCCAATTAGGGTTTTTAACCAATCTTGTGCATCCAATAGGTGTTTTGTGTCATCGGATGAACATTTAGGTCATTTTCGTCCTCCCTACACTTAATCTTGTTCAATTAGGGTTTCTAACCAATCTTGTGCATCCGATAGGTGTTTTTGTGTCATTGGATGAACAATAAGGTCATTTTCGTCCTCCCTAGGCTAATTCTTGTCCAATTAGGGTTTTTAACCAATCTTGTGCATCCAATAGGTGTTTTGTGTCATTGGATGAACACTTAGGTCATTTTCGTCCTCCCTACACTTTATCTTGTCCAATTAGGGTTTCTAACCAATCTTGTGCATCCAATTGGTGTTTTTGGATCAACAATTAGGTCATTTTCGTCCTCCCTAAACTTAATCTTGTCCAATTAGGGTTTTTAAGCAGTCTTGTGCATCCAATAGGTGTTTTGTGTCATTGGATTAACACTTAGGTCATTTTCGTCCTCCCTAAAATTAATCTTGTCCAATTCGGGTTTTTAAGCAATCTTGTGCATCCAATAGGTGTTTTGTGTCATTGGATGAACATTTAGGTCATTTTCGTCCTCCCTACACTTAATCTTGTTCAATTAGGGTTTCTGACCAATCTTGTGCATCCGACAGGTGTTTTTGTGTCATTGGATGAACAATTAGGTCATTTTCGTCCTCCCTAGGCTAATTCTTGTCCAATTAGGGTTTTTAACCAATCTTGTGCATCTAATAGGTGTTTTGTGTCATTGGATGAACATTTAGGTCATTTTCGTCCTCCCTAAACTTAATCTTGTCCAATTAGGGTTTTTAAGCTATCTTGTGCATCCAATAGGTGTTTTGTTTCATTGGAAGAACATTTAGGTCATTTTCGTCCTCCCTACACTTTATCTTGTACAATTAGGGTTTCTGACCAATCTTGTGCATCCGACAGGTGTTTTTGTGTCATTGGATGAACAATTAGGTCATTTTCGTCCTCCCTAGGCTAATTCTTGTCCAATTAGGGTTTTTAACCAATCTTGTGCATCCAATAGGTGTTTTGTGTCATTAGATGAACACTTAGGTCATTTCCGTCCTCCCTACACTTTATCTTGTCCAATTAGGGTTTCTAACCAATCTTGTGCATCCAATTGGTGTTTTTGTGACATTGGATGAACAATTAGGTCATTTTCGTCCTCCCTATGATAATTCTTGTCCAATTAGGGTTTTTAACCAATCTTGTGCATCCAATAGGTGTTTTGTGTCATTGGATGAACATTTAGGTCATTTTCGTCCTCCCTACACTTAATCTTGTTCAATTAGGGTTTCTAACCAATCTTGTGCATCCGATAGGTGTTTTTGAGTCATTGGATGAACATTTAGGTCATTTTCGTCCTCCCTACACTTAATCTTGTCCAATTAGGGTTTCTAACCAATCTTGTGCATCCGATAGGTGTTTTTGTGTCATTGGATGAACATTTAGGTCATTTTCGTCCTCCCTACACTTAATCTTGTCCAATTAGGGTTTTTAACCAATCTTGTTCATTCAATAGGTGTGTTGTGTCATTGGATGAATATTTAGGTCATTTTCGTCCTCCCTAAACTTAATCTTATCCAATTACGGTTTTTAACCAATCTTGTGCATCCAATAGCTGTTTTGTGTCATTGGATGAACATTTAGGTCATTTTCGTTCTCCTTATGCTAATTCTTATCCAATTAGGGTTTTTAACCAATCTTGTGCATCCAATAGGTGTTTTTGTGTCATTGGATGAACATTTAGGTCATTTTCGTCCTCCCTACACTTAATCTTGTTCAATTAGGGTTTCTAACCAATCTTGTGCATCCGATAGGTGTTTTTGTGTCATTGGATGAACATTTAGGTCATTTTCGTCCTCCCTACACTTAATCTTGTCCAATTAGGGTTTTTAACCAATCTTGTTCATTCAATAGGTGTGTTGTGTCATTGGATGAATATTTAGGTCATTTTCGTCCTCCCTAAACTTAATCTTATCCGATTACGGTTTTTAACCAATCTTGTGCATCCAATAGGTGTTTTGTGTCATTGGATGAACATTTAGGTCATTTTCGTCCTCCCTACACTTAATCTTGTTCAATTAGGGTTTCTAACCAATCTTGTGCATCCGATAGGTGTTTTTGTGTCATTGGATGAACATTTAGCTCATTTTCGTCTTCCCTACACTTAATCTTGTCCAATTAGGGTTTTTAACCAATCTTGTTCATTCAATAGGTGTGTTGTGTCATTGGATGAATATTTAGGTCATTTTCGTCCTCCCTAAACTTAATCTTATCCAATTACGGTTTTTAACCAATCTTGTGCATCCAATAGGTGTTTTGTGTCATTGGATGAACATTTAGGTCATTTTCGTCCTCCCTACAGTTATTCTTGTTCAATTAGGGTTTCTAACCAATCTTGTGCATCCGATAGGTGTTTTTGTGTCATTGGATGAACATTTAGGTCATTTTCGTCCTCCCTACACTTAATCTTGTCCAATTAGGGTTTTTAACCAATCTTGTTCATTCAATAGGTGTGTTGTGTCATTGGATGAATATTTAGGTCATTTTCGTCCTCCCTAAACTTAATCTTGTCCAATTAGGGTTTTTAACCAATCTTGTGCATCCAATAGGTGTTTTGTGTCATTGGATGAACATTTAGGTCATTTTTGTCCTCCCTACACTTAATCTTGTTCAATTAGGGTTTCTAACCAATCTTGTGCATCCGATAGGTGTTTTTGTGTCATTGGATGAACAATTAGGTCATTTTCGTCCTCCCTAGGCTAATTCTTGTCCAATTAGGGTTTCTAACCAATCTTGTGCATCCAATTGGTGTTTTTGTGTCATTGGATGAACAATTAGGTCATTTTCCTCCTCCCTATGATAATTCTTGTCCAATTAGGGTTTTTAACCAATCTTGTGCATCCAATAGGTGTTTTGTGTCATTGGATGAACATTTCGGTCATTTTCGTCCTCCTTAGGCTAATTCTTATCCAATTAGGGTTTTTAACCAATCTTGTGCATCCAATAGGTGTTTTGTGTCATTGGATGAACATTTAGGTCATTTTCGTCCTCCCTACACTTAATCTTGTTCAATTAGGGTTTCAAACCAATCTTGTGCATCCGATAGGTGTTTTTCTGTCATTGGATGAACATTTAGGTCATTTTCGTCCTCCCTACACTTAATCTTGTTCAATTAGGGTTTCTAACCAATCTTGTGCATCTGATAGGTGTTTTTGTGTCATTGGATGAACATTTAGGTCATTTCGCTCTCCCTACACTTTATCTTGTCCAATTAGGGTTTCTAACCAATCTTGTACATCCAATTGGTGTTTTTGTGTCATTGGATGAACAATTAGGTCACTTTCGTCCTCCCTATGCTAATTCTTATCCAATTAGGGTTTTTAACCAATCTTGTGCATCCAATAGGTGTTTTGTGTCATTGGATGAACATTTAGGTCATTTTTGTCCTCCCTACACTTAATCTTGTTCAATTAGGGTTTCTAACCAATCTTGTGCATCCGATAGGTGTTTTTGTGTCATTGGATGAACATTTAGGTCATTTTCGTCCTCCCTACACTTAATCTTGTCCAATTAGGGTTTTTAACCAATCTTGTTCATTCAATAGGTGTGTTGTGTCATTCGATGAATATTTATGTCATTTTCGTCCTCCCTAAACTTAATCTTATCCAATTACGGTTTTTAACCAATCTTGTGCATCCAATAGGTGTTTTGTGTCATTGGATGAACATTTAGGTGATTTTCGTCCTCCCTAAACTTAATCTTGTCCAATTAGGGTTTCTAACCAATCTTGTGCATCCCATAGGTGTTTTTGTGTCATTGGATAAACATTTAGGTCATTTTCGTCCTCCGTACACTTAATCTTGTCCAATTAGGGTTTTTAACCAATCTTGTGCATCCAATAGGTGTTTTGTGTCATTGGATGAACATTTAGGTCATTTTCGTCCTCCTTATGCTAATTCTTGTCCAATTAGGGTTTTTAACCAATCTTGTGCATCCAATAGGTGTTTTGTGTCATTGGATGAACATTTAGGTCATTTTCGTCCTCCCTACACTTAATCTTGTTCAATTAGGGTTTCTAACCAATCTTGTGCATCTGATAGGTGTTTTTGTTTCATTGGATGAACATTTAGGTCATTTTCGTCCTCCCAACACTTAATCTTGTCCAATTAGGGTTTTTAACCAATCTTGTTCATTCAATAGGTGTGTTGTGTCATTGGATGAATATTTAGGTCATTTTCGTCCTCCCTAAACTTAATCTTATCCAATTACGGTTTTTAACCAATCTTGTGCATCCAATAGGTGTTTTGTGTCATTGGATGAACATTTAGGTCATTTTCGTCCTCCCTAAACTTAATCTTGTTCAATTAGGGTTTCTAACCAATCTTGTGCATCCGATAGGTGTTTTTGTGTCATTGGATGAACATTTAGGTCATTTTCGTCCTCCCTACACTTAATCTTGTCCAATTAGGGTTTTTAACCAATCTTGTTCATTCAATAGGTGTGTTGTGTCATTGGATAAACATTTAGGTCATTTTCGTCCTCCGTACACTTAATCTTGTCCAATTAGGGTTTTTAACCAATCTTGTGCATCCAATAGGTGTTTTGTGTCATTGGATGAATATTTAGGTCATTTTCGTCCTCCTTATGCTAATTCTTATCCAATTAGGGTTTTTAACCAATCTTGTGCATCCAATAGGTGTTTTGTGTCATTGGATGAACATTTAGGTCATTTTCGTCCTCCCTACACTTAATCTTGTTCAATTAGGGTTTCTAACCAATCTTGTGCATCCGATAGGTGTTTTTGTGTCATTGGATGAACATTTAGGTCATTTTCGTCCTCCCTACACTTAATCTTGTCCAATTAGGGTTTTTAACCAATCTTGTTCATTCAATAGGTGTGTTGTGTCATTGGATGAATATTTAGGTCATTTTCGTCCTCCCTAAACTTAATCTTGTCCAATTAGGGTTTTTAACCAATATTGTGCATCCAATAGGTGTTTTGTGTCATTGGATGAACATTTAGGTCATTTTCGTCCTCCCTAAACTTAATCTTGTCCAATTAGGGTTTTTAAGCAATCTTGTGCATCCAATAGGTGTTTTGTGTCATTGGATGAACATTTAGGTCATTTTCGTCCTCCCTACACTTAATCTTGTTCAATTAGGGTTTCTGACCAATCTTGTGCATCCGACAAGTGTTTTTGTGTCATTGGATGAACAATTAGGTCATTTTCGTCCTCCCTAGGCTAATTCTTGTCCAATTAGGGTTTTTAACCAATCTTCTACATCCAATAGGTGTTTTGTGTCATTGGATAAACATTTAGGTCATTTTCGTCCTCCCTAAACTTAATCTTGTCCAATTAGGGTTTTTAAGCAATCTTGTGCATCCAATAGGTGTTTTGTGTCATTGGATGAACATTTAGGTCATTTTCGTCCTCCCTACACTTTATCTTGTACAATTAGGGTTTCTGACCAATCTTGTGCATCCGACAGGTGTTTTTGTGTCATTGGATGAACAATTAGGTCTTTTTCGTCCTCCCTAGGCTAATTCTTGTCCAATTAGGGTTTTTAACCAATCTTGTGCATCCAATAGGTGTTTTGTGTCATTGGATGAACATTTAGGTCATTTTCGTCCTCCTTAGGCTAATTCTTATCCAATTAGGGTTTTTAACCAATCTTGTGCATCCAATAGGTGTTTTGTGTCATTGGATGAACAATTAGGTCATTTTCGTCCTCCCTAAACTTAATCTTGTTCAATTAGGGTTTCTAACCAATCTTTTGCATCCGATAGGTGTTTTTGTGTCATTGGATGAACAATTAGGTCATTTTCGTTCTCCCTAGGCTAATTCTTGTCCAATTAGGGTTTTTAACCAATCTTGTGCATCCAATAGGTGTTTTGTGTCATTGGATGAACATTTAGGTCATTTTCGTCCTCCTTAGGCTAATTCTTATCCAATTAGGGTTTTTAACCAATCTTGTGCATCCAATAGGTGTTTTGTGTCATTGGATGAACATTTAGGTCATTTTCGTCCTCCATACACTTAATCTTGTTCAATTAGGGTTTCTATCCAATCTTGTGCATCCGATAGGTGTTTTTGTGTCATTGGATGAACAATTAGGTCATTTTCGTCCTCCCTAGGCAAATTCTTGTCCAATTAGGGTTTTTAACCAATCTTGTGCATCCAATAGGTGTTTTGTGTCATTGGATGAACACTTAGGTTATTTTCGTCCTCCCAACACTTTATCTTTTCCAATTAGGGTTTCTAACCAATCTTGTGCATCCAATTGGTGTTTTTGTGTCATTGGATGAACAATTAGGTCATTTTCGTCCTCTCTACGATAATTCTTGTCCAATTAGGGTTTTTAACCAATCTTGTGCATCCAATAGGTGTTTTGTGTCATTGGATGAACATTTAGGTCATTTTCGTCCTCCATACACTTAATCTTGTTCAATTAGGGTTTCTATCCAATCTTGTGCATCCGATAGGTGTTTTTGTGTCATTGGATGAACAATTAGGTCATTTTCGTCCTCCCTAGGCAAATTCTTGTCCAATTAGGGTTTTTAACCAATCTTGTGCATCCAATAGGTGTTTTGTGTCATTGGATGAACACTTAGGTCATTTTCGTCCTCCCTACACTTTATCTTGTCCAATTAGGGTTTCTAACCAATCTTGTGCATCCAATTGGTGTTTTTGTGTCATTGGATGAACAATTAGGTCATTTTCGTCCTCCCTATGATAATTCTTGTCCAATTAGGGTTTTTAACCAATCTTGTGCATCCAATAGGTGTTTTGTGTCTTTAGATGAACATTTAGGTCATTTTCGTCCTCCTTAGGCTAATTCTTATCCAATTAGGGTTTTTAACCAATCTTTTGCATCCAATAGGTGTTTTGTGTCATTGGATGAACATTTAGGTCATTTTCGTCCTCCTTAGCCTAATTCTTATCCAATTAGGGTTTTTAACCAATCTTGTGCATCCAATAGGTGTTTTGTGTCATTGGATGAACATTTAGGTCATTTTCGTCCTCCCTACACTTAATCTTGTTCAATTAGGGTTTCTAACCAATCTTGTGCATCCGATAGGTGTTTTTGTGTCATTGGATGAACAATTAGGTCATTTTCGTCCTCCCTAGGTTAATTCTTGTCCAATTAGGGTTTTTAACCAATCTTGTGCATCCAATAGGTGTTTTATGTCATTGGATGAACACTTAGGTCATTTTCGTCCTCCCTAGGCTAATTCTTATCCAATTAGGGTTTTTAACCAATCTTGTGCATCCAATAGGTGTTTTGTGTCATTGGATGAACATTTAGGTCATTTTCGTCCTCCCTACACTTAATCTTGTCCAATTATGGTTTTTAACCAATCTTGTGCATCCAATAGGTGTTTTGTGTCATTGGATGAACATTTAGGTCATTTTCGTCCTCCCTACACTTTATCTTTTCCAATTAGGGTTTCTAACCAATCTTGTGCATCCAATTGGTGTTTTTGTGTCATTGGATGAACAATTAGGTCATTTTCGTCCTCTCTACGATAATTCTTGTCCAATTAGGGTTTTTAACCAATCTTGTGCATCCAATAGGTGTTTTGTGTCATTGGATGAACATTTAGGTCATTTTCGTCCTCCCCAAACTTAATCTTGTTCAATTAGGGTTTCTAACCAAACTTGTGCATCCGATAGGTTTTTTTTCTGTCATTGGATGAACAATTCGGTCATTTTCGTCCTCCCTAGGCTAATTCTTGTCCAATTAGGGTTTTTAACCAATCTTGTGCATCCAATAGGTGTTTTGTGTCATTGGATGAACACTTAGGTCATTTTCGTCCTCCCTAGGCTAATTCTTATCCAATTATGATTTTTAACCAATCTTGTGCATCCAATAAGTGTTTTGTGTCATTGGATGAACATTTAGGTCATTTTCGTCCTCCCTACACTTAATCTTGTTCTATTAGGGTTTTTAACCAATCTTGTGCATCCGATAGGTGTTTTTGTGTCATTGGATGAACATTTAGGTCATTTTCGTCCTCCCTACACTTAATCTTGTCCAATTAGGGTTTTTAACCAATCTTGTTCATTCAATAGGTGTGTTGTGTCATTGGATGAATATTTAGGTCATTTTCGTCCTCCCTAAACTTAATCTTGTCCAATTAGGGGTTTTAAGCAATCTTGTGCATCCAATAGGTGTTTTGTGTCATTGGATGAACATTTAGGTCATTTTCGTCCTCCCTACACTTTATCTTGTTCAATTAGGGTTTTTGACCAATCTTGTGCATCCGACAGGTGTTTTTGTGTCATTGGATGAACAATTAGGTCATTTTCGTCCTCCCTAGGCTAATTCTTGTCCAATTAGGGTTTTTAACCAATCTTGTGCATCCAATAGGTGTTTTGTGTCATTGGATGAACACTTAGGTCATTTATGTCCTCCCTACACTTTATCTTGTCCAATTAGGGTTTCTGACCAATCTTGTGCATCCAATTGGTGTTTTTGTGTCATTGGATGAACAATTAGGTCATTTTCGTCCTCCCTATGATAATTCTTGTCCAATTAGGGTTTTTAACCAATCTTGTGCATCCAATAGGTGTTTTGTGTCATTGGATGAACATTTAGGTCATTTTCGTCCTCCTTAGGCTAATTCTTATCCAATTAGGGTTTTTAACCAATCTTGTTCATTCAATAGGTGTGTTGTGTCATTGGGTGAATATTTAGGTCATTTTCGTCCTCCCTAAACTTAATCTTGTCCAATTACGGTTTTTAACCAATCTTGTGCATCCAATAGGTGTTTTGTGTCATTGGATGAACAATTAGGTCATTTTCGTCCTCGCTACAGTTAATCTGGTTCAATTAGGGTTTCTAACCAATCTTGTGCATCCGATAGGTGTTTTTGTGTCATTGGATGAACAATTAGGTCATTTTCGTCCTCTCTATGATAATTCTTGTCCAATTAGGGTTTTTAACCAATCTTGTGCATCCAATAGGTGTTTTGTGTCATTGGATGAACATTTAGGTCATTTTCGTCCTCCTTAGGCTAATTCTTATCCAATTAGGGTTTTTAACCAATCTTGTGCATCCAATAGGTGTTTTGTGTCATTGGATGAACATTTAGGTCATTTTCGTCCTCCCTAAACTTAATCTTGTCCAATTAGGGTTTTTAACAAATCTTGTGCATCCAATAGGTGTTTTATGTCATTGGATGAACATTTAGGTCATTTTCGTCCTCCCTAAACTTAATCTTGTCCAATTAGGGTTTTTAAGCAATCTTGTCCATCCAATAGGTGTTTTGTGTCATTGGATGAACATTTAAGTCATTTTCGTCCTCCGTACACTTAATCTTGTTCAATTAGGGTTTCTGACCAATCTTGTGCATCCGACAGGTGTTTTTGTGTCATTGGATGAACAATTAGGTCATTTTCGTCCTCTCTATGATAATTCTTGTCCAATTAGGGTTTTTAACCAATCTTGTGCATCCAATAGGTGTTTTGTGTCATTGGATGAACATTTAGGTCATTTTCGTCCTCCCTACACTTAATCTTGTTCAATTAGGGTTTCTAACCAATCTTGTGCATCCGATAGGTGTTTTGTGTCATTGGATGAACATTTTGGTCATTTTCGTATTCCCTAGGCTAATTCTTGTTCAATTAGGGTTTTTAACCAATCTTGTGCATCCAATAGGTGTTTTGTGTCATTGGATGAACATTTAGGTCTTTTTCGTCCTCCCTAGGCTAATTCTTGTCCAATTAGGGTTTTTAACTAATCTTGTGCATCCAATAGGTGTTTTGTGTCATTGGATGAACATTTAGGTCATTTTCGTCCTCCTTACACTTTATCTTTTCCAATTAGGGTTTCTAACCAATCTTGTGCATCCAATTGGTGTTTTTGTGTCATTGGATGAACAATTAGGTCATTTTCGTCCTCTCTACGATAATTCTTGTCCAATTAGGGTTTTTAACCAATCTTGTGCATCCAATAGGTGTTTTGTGTCATTGGATGAACATTTAGGTCATTTTCGTCCTCCTTAGGCTAATTCTTATCCAATTAGGGTTTTTAACCAATCTTGTGCATCCAATAGGTGTTTTGTGTCATTGGATGAACATTTAGGTCATTTTCGTCCTCCTTAGGCTAATTCTTATCCAATTAGGGTTTTTAACCAATCTTGTGCATCCAATAGGTGTTTTGTGTCATTGGATGAACACTTAGGTCATTTTCGTCCTTCCTAAACTTAATCTTGTTCAATTAGGGTTTTTAACCAATCTTGTGCATCCGATTGGTGTTTTTGTGTCATTGGATCAACAATTAGGTCATTTTCGTCCTCCCTATGATAATTCTTGTCCAATTAGGGTTTTTAACCAATCTTGTGCATCCAATAGGTGTTTTGTGTCATTGGATGAACATTTAGGTCATTTTCGTCCTCCTTAGGCTAATTCTTATCCAATTAGGGTTTTTAACCAATCTTGTGCATCCAATAGGTGTTTTGTGTCATTGGATGAACATTTAGGTCATTTTCGTCCTTCCTACACTTAATCTTGTTCAATTAGGGTTTCTAACCAATCTTGTGCATCCGATAGGTGTTTTTGTGTCATTGGATGAACAATTAGGTCATTTTCGTCCTCCCTAGGATAATTCTTGTCCAATTAGAGTTTTTAACCAATCTTGTGCATCCAATAGCTGTTTTGTGTCATTGGATGAACACTTAGGTCATTTTCGTCCTCCCTACACTTTATCTTGTCCAATTAGGGTTTCTAACCAATCTTGTGCTTCCAATTGGTGTTTTTGTGTCATTGGATGAACAATTAGGTCATTTTCGTCCTCCCTATGATAATTCTTGTCCAATTAGGGTTTTTAACCAATCTTGTGCATCCAATAGGTGTTTTGTGTCATTGGATGAACATTTAGGTCATTTTCGTCCTCCTTAGGCTAATTCTTATCCAATTAGGGTTTTTAACCAATCTTGTGCATCCAATAGGTGTTTTGTGTCATTGGATGAACATTTAGGTTATTTTCATCCTCCCTACACTTAATCTTGTTCAATTAGGGTTTCTAACCAATCTTGTGCATCCGATAGGTGTTTTGTGTCATTGGATGAACACTTAGGTCATTTTCGTCCTCCCTACACTTTATCTTGTCCAATTAGGGTTTCTAACCAATCTTGTGCATCCAATTGGTGTTTTTGTGTCATTGGATGAACAATTAGGTCATTTTCGTCCTCCCTATGATAATTCTTGTCCAATTAGGGTTTTTAACCAATCTTGTGCATCCAATAGGTGTTTTGTGTCATTGGATGAACATTTCGGTCATTTTCGTCCTCCCTACACTTAATCTTGTTCAATTAGGATTTCTGACCAATCTTGTGCATCCGACAGGTGTTTTTGTGTCATTGGATGAACAATTAGGTCATTTTCGTCCTCCCTAGGCTAATTCTTGTCCAATTAGGGTTTTTAACCAATCTTTTGCATCCAATAGGTGTTTTGTGTCATTGGATGAACTTAGGTCATTTTCGTCCTCCCTACACTTTATCTTGTCCAATTAGGGTTTCTGACCAATCTTGTGCATCCAATTGGTGTTTTTGTGTCATTGGATGAACAATTAGGTCATTTTCGTCCTCTCTATGATAATTCTTGTCCAATTAGGGTTTTTAACCAATCTTGTGCATCCAATAGGTGTTTTGTGTCATTGGATGAACATTTAGGTCATTTTCGTCCTCTTTAGGCTAATACTTATCCAATTAGGGTTTTTAACCAATCTTGTGCATCCAATAGGTGTTTTGTGTCATTGGATGAACATTTCGGTCATTTTCGTCCTCCCAGCACTTAATCTTGTTCAATTAGGGTTTCTACCCAATCTTGTGCATCCGATAGGTGCTTTTGTGTCATTGGATGAACAATTAGGTCATTTTCTTCCTCCCTAGGTTAATTCTTATCCAATTAGGGTTTTTAACCAATCTTGTGCATCCAATAGGTGTTTTGTGTCATTGGATGAACATTTAGGTCATTTTCGTCCTCCCTAAACTTAATCTTGTCCAATTAGGGTTTTTAACCAATCTTGTGCATCCAATAGGTGTTTTATGTCATTGGATGAACATTTAGGTCATTTTCGTCCTCCCTAAACTTAATCTTGTCCAATTAGGGTTTTTAAGCAATCTTGTCCATCCAATAGGTGTTTTGTGTCATTGGATGAACATTTAGGTCATTTTCGGCCTCCCTACACTTAATCTTGTTCAATTAGGGTTTCTGACCAATCTTGTGCATCCGACAGCTGTTTTTGTGTCATTGGACGAACAATTAGGTCATTTTCGTCCTTTCTATGATAATTCTTGTCCAATTAGGGTTTTTAACCAATCTTCTGCATCCAATAGGTGTTTTGTGTCATTGGATGAACATTTAGGTCATTTTCGTCCTCCTTAGGCTAATTCTTATCCAATTAGGGTTTTTAACCAATCTTGTGCATCCAATAGGTGTTTTGTGTCATTGGATGAACATTTAGGTCATTTTCGTCCTCCCTACACTTAATCTTGTTCAATTAGGGTTTCTAACCAATCTTGTGCATCCGATAGGTGTTTTTGTGTCATTGGATGAACATTTTGGTCATTTTCGTCCTCCCTACACTTAATCTTGTCCAATTAGGGTTTTTAACCAATCTTGTTCATTCAATAGGTGTGTTGTGTCATTGGATGAATATTTATGTCATTTTCGTCCTCCCTAAACTTAATCTTATCCAATTACGGTTTTTAACCAGTCTTGTGCATCCAATAGGTGTTTTGTGTCATTGGATGAACATTTAGGTCATTTTCGTCCTCCTTATGCTTATTCTTATCCAATTAGGGTTTTTAACCAATCTTGTGCATCCAATAGGTGTTTTGTGTCATTGGATGAACATTTAGGTCATTTTCGTCCTCCCTACACTTAATCTTGTTCAATTAGGGTTTCTAACCAATCTCGTGCATCCGATAGGTGTTTTTGTGTCATTGGATAAACATTTAGGTCATTTTCGTCCTACCTACACTTAATCTTGTCCAATTAGGGTTTTTAACCAATCTTGTGCATCCAATAGGTGTTTTGTGTCATTGGATGAACATTTAGGTCATTTTCGTCCTCCTTATGCTAATTCTTATCCAATTAGGGTTTTTAACCAATCTTGTGCATCCAATAGGTGTTTTGTGTCATTGGATAAACATTTAGGTCATTTTCGTCCTCCCTACACTTAATCTTGTCCAATTAGGGTTTTTAACCAATCTTGTGCATCCAATAGGTGTTTTGTGTCATTGGATGAACATTTAGGTCATTTTCGTCCTCCCTACACTTAATCTTGTTCAATTAGGGTTTTTAACCAATCTTGTGCATCCGATAGGTGTTTTTGTGTCATTGGAAGAACAATTAGGTCTTTTTCGTCCTCCCTAGGCTAATTCTTGTCCAATTAGGGTTTTTAACCAATCTTGTGCATCCAATAGGTGTTTTGTGTCATTGGATGAACACTTAGGTCATTTTCGTCCTCCCTACACTTTATCTTGTCCAATTAGGGTTTCTGACCAATCTTATGCATCCAATTGGTTTTTTTGTGTCATTGGATGAACAATTAGGTCATTTTCGTCCTCTCTATGATAATTCTTGTCCAATTAGGGTTTTTAACCAATCTTGTGCATCCAATAGGTGTTTTGTGTCATTGGATGAACATTTAGGTCATTTTCGTCCTCCCTACACTTAATCTAGTTCAATTAGGGTTTCTGACCAATCTTGTGCATCCGACAGGTGTTTTTGTGTCATTGGATGAACAATTAGGTCATTTTCGTCCTCCCTAGGCTAATTCTTATCCAATTAGGGTTTTTAACCAATCTTGTGCATCCAATAGGTGTTTTGTGTCATTGGATGAACACTTAGGTCATTTTCGTCCTCCCTACACTTTATCTTGTCCAATTAGGGTTTCTGACCAATCTTATGCATCCAATTCGTGTTTTTGTGTCATTGGATGAACAATTAGGTCATTTTCGTCCTCTCTATGATAATTCTTGTCCAATTAGGGTTTTTAACCAATCTTGTGCATCCAATAGGTGTTTTGTGTCATTGGATAAACATTTAGGTCATTTTCGTCCTCCTTAGGCTAATTCTTATCCAATTAGGGTTTTTAACCAATCTTGTGCATCCAATAGGTGTTTTGTGTCATTGGATGAACATTTAGGTCATTTTCGTCCTCCCTACACTTAATCTTGTTCAATTAGGGTTTCTACCCAATCTTGTGCATCCAATAGGTGTTTTTGTGTCATTGGATGAACAATTAGGTCATTGTCTTCCTCCCTAGGCTAATTCTTGTCCAATTAGGGTTTTTAACCAATCTTGTGCATCCAATAGGTGTTTTGTGTCATTGGATGAACATTTAGGTCATTTTCGTCCTCCTTAGGCTAATTCTTATCCAATTAGGGTTTTTAACCAATTTTGTGCATCCAATAGGTGTTTTGTGTCATTGGATGAACATTTAGGTCATTTTCGTCCTCCCTAAACTTAATCTTGTCCAATTAGGGTTTTTAACCAATCTTGTGCATCCAATAGGTGTTTTGTGTCATTGGATGAACATTTAGGTCATTTTCGTCCTCCCTAAACTTAATCTTGTCCAATTAGGGTTTTTAAGCAATCTTGTGCATCCAACAGGTGTTTTGTGTCATTGGATGAACATTTAGGTCATTTTCGTCCTCCCTACACTTAATCTTGTCCAATTAGGGTTTCTAACCAATCTTGTGCATCCAATTGGTGTTTTTGTGTCATTGGATGAACATTTAGGTCATTTTCGTCCTCCCTACACTTAATCTTGTCCAATTAGGGTTTTTAACCAATCTTGTTCATTCAATAGGTGTGTTGTGTCATTGGATGAATATTTAGGTCATTTTCGTCCTCCCTAAACTTAATCTTGTCCAATTAGGGTTTTTAACCAATCTTGTGCATCCAATAGGTGTTTTGTGTCATTGGATGAACATTTAGGTCATTTTCGTCCTCCCGAAACTTAATCTTGTCCAATTAGGGTTTTTAAGCAATCTTGTGCATCCAAAAGGTATTTTGTGTCATTAGATGAACATTTAGGTCATTTTCGTCCTCCCTACACTTAATCTTGTTCAATTAGGGTTTCTGACCAATCCTGTGCATCCGACAGGTGTTTTTGTGTCATTGGATGAATAATTAGGTCATTTTCGTCCTCCCTAGGCTAATTCTTGTCCAATTAGGGTTTTTAACCAATCTTGTGCATCCAATAGGTGTTTTGTGTCATTGGATGAACACTTAGGTCATTTTCGTCCTCCCTACACTTTATCTTGTCCAATTAGGGTTTCTAACCAATCTTGTGCATCCAATTGGTGTTTTTGTGTCATTGGATGAACAATTAGGTCATTTTCATCCTCCCTATGATAATTCTTGTCCAATTAGGGTTTTTAACCAATCTTGTGCATCCAATAGGTGTTTTGTGTCATTGGATGAACATTTAGGTCATTTTCGTCCTCCTTAGGCTAATTCTTGTCCAATTAGGGTTTTTAACCAATCTTGTGCATCCAATAGGTGTTTTGTGTCATTGGATAAACATTTAGGTCATTTTCGTCCTCCCTAAACTTAATCTTGTCCAATTAGGGTTTTTAAGCAATCTTGTGCATCCAATAGGTGTTTTGTGTCATTGGATGAACATTTAGGTCATTTTCGTCCTCCCTACACTTTATCTTGTACAATTAGGGTTTCTGACCAATCTTGTGCATCCGACAGGTGTTTTTGTGTCATTGGATGAACAATTAGGTCTTTTTCGTCCTCCCTAGGCTAATTCTTGTCCAATTAGGGTTTTTAACCAATCTTGTGCATCCAATAGGTGTTTTGTGTCATTGGATGAACATTTAGGTCATTTTCGTCCTCCTTAGGCTAATTCTTATCCAATTAGGGTTTTTAACCAATCTTGTCCATCCAGTAGGTGTTTTGTGTCATTGGATGAACATTTAGGTCATTTTCGTCCTCCCTAAACTTAATCTTGTCCAATTAGGGTTTTTAACCAATCTTGTGCATCCAATAGGTGTTTTGTGTCATTGGATGAACATTTTAGGTCATTTTCGTCCTCCCTACACATTATCTTTTCCAATTAAGATTTCTAACCAATCTTGTGCATCCAATTGGTGTTTTTGTGTCATTGGATGAACAATTAGGTCATTTTCGTCCTCCCTATGATAATTCTTGTCCAATTAGGGTTTTTAACCAATCTTATGCATCTAATAGGTGTGTTGTGTCATTGGATGAACATTTAGGTCATTTTCGTCCTCCTTAGGCTAATTCTTATCCAATTAGGGTTTTTAACCAATCTTGTGCATCCAATTGGTGTTTTGTGTCATTGGATGAACATTTAGGTCATTTTCGTCCTCCCTACACCTAATATTGTTCAATTAGGGTTTCTACCCAATCTTGTGCATCCGATAGGTGTTTTTGTGTCATTGGATGAACAATTAGGTCATTTTCTTCCTCCCTAGGCTAATTCTTGTCCAACTAGGGTTTTTAACCAATCTTGTGCATCCGATAGGTGTTTTGTGTCATTGGATGAACATTTAGGTCATTTTCGTCCTCCTTAGGCTAATTCTTATCCAATTAGGGTTTTTAACCAATTTTGTGCATCCAATAGGTGTTTTGTGTCATTGGATGAACATTTAGGTCATTTTCGTCCTCCCTAAACCTAATCTTGTCCAATTAGGGTTTTTAACCAATCTTGTGCATCCAATAGGTGTTTTGTGTCATTGGATGAACATTTAGGTCATTTTCGTCCTCCCTAAACTTAATCTTGTCCAATTAGGGTTTTTAACCAATCTTGTGCATCCAATAGGTGTTTTATGTCATTGGATGAACATTTAGGTCATTTTCGTCCTCCCTACACTTAATCTTGTTCAATTAGGGTTTCTACCCAATCTTGTGCATCCAATAGGTGTTTTTGTGTCATTGGATGAACCATTAGGTCATTTTCTTCCTCCCTAGGCTAATTCTTTTCCAATTAGGGTTTTTAACCAATCTTGTGCATCCAATAGGTGTTTTGTGTCATTGGATGAACATTTAGGTCATTTTCGTCCTCCTTAGGCTAATTCTTTTCCAATTAGGGTTTTTAACCAATTTTGTGCATCCAATAGGTGTTTTGTGTCATTGGATGAACATTTAGGTCATTTTCGTCCTCCCTAAACTTAATCTTGTCCAATTAGGGTTTTTAACCAATCTTGTGCATCCAATAGGTGTTTTATGTCATTGGATGAATATTTAGGTCATTTTCGTCCTCCCTAAATTTAATCTTGTCCAATTAGGGTTTTTAAGCAATCTTGTCCATCCAATAGGTGTTTTGTGTCATTGGATGAACATTTAGGTCATTTTCGTCCTCCCTACACTTAATCTTGTTCAATTAGGGTTTCTGACCAATCTTGTGCATTCGACAGGTGTTTTTGTGTCATTGGATGAACAATTAGGTCATTTTCGTCCTCTCTATGATAATTCTTGTCCAATTAGGGTTTTTAACTAATCTTGTGCATCCAATAGGTGTTTTGTGTCATTGGATGAACATTTAGGTCATTTTCGTCCTCCCTACACTAAATCTTGTTCAATTAGGGATTCTAACCAATCTTGTGCATCCGATAGGTGTTTTTGTGTCATTGGATGAACAATTAGGTCATTCTCGTCGTCCCAAGGCTAATTCTTGTCCAATTAGGGTTTTTAACCAATCTTGTGCATCCAATAGGTGTTTTGTGTCATTGGATGAACATTTAGGTCATTTTCGTCCTCCTTATGCTAATTCTTATCCAATTAGGGTTTTTAACCAATCTTGTGCATCCAATAGGTGTTTTGTGTCATTGGATGAACATTTAGGTCATTTTCGTCCTCCTTAGGCTAATTCTTATCCAATTAGGGTTTTTAACCAATCTTGTGCATCCAATAGGTGTTTTGTGTCATTGGATGAACATTTAGGTCATTTTCGTCCTCCCTACACTTAATCTTGTTCAATTAGGGTTTCTAACCAATCTTGTGCATCCGATAGGTGTTTTTGTGTCATTGGATGAACAATTAGGTCATTTTCGTCCTCCCTATGATAATTCTTGTCCAATTAGGGTTTTTAACCAATCTTGTGCATCCAAGTGCATCCAATAGGTGTTTTGTGTCATTGGATGAACATTTAGGTCATTTTCGTCCTCCTTAGGCTAATTCTTATCCAATTAGGGTTTTTAACCAATCTTGTGCATCCAATAGGTGTTTTGTGTCATTGGATGAACATTTAGGTCATTTTCGTCCTCCCTACACTTAATCTTGTTCAATTAGGGTTTCTAACCAATCTTGTGCATCCGATAGGTGTTTTTGTGTCATTGGATGAACATTTAGGTCATTTTCGTCCTCCCTACACTTAATCTTGTCCAATTAGGGTTTTTAACCAATCTTGTTCATTCAATAGGTGTGTTGTGTCATTGGATGAATATTTAGGTCATTTTCGTCCTCCCTAAACTTAATCTTATCTAATTACGGTTTTTAACCAATCTTGTGCATCCAATAGGTGTTTTGTGTCATTGGATGAACATTTAGGTCATTTTCGTCCTCCCTACAGTTTATCTTTTTCAATTAGGGTTTCTAACCAATCTTGTGCATCCGATAGGTGTTTTTGTGTCATTGGATGAACATTTAGGTCATTTTCGTCCTCCCTACACTTAATCTTGTCCAATTAGGGTTTTTAACCAATCTTGTTCATTCAATAGGTGTGTTGTGTCATTGGATGAATATTTATGTCATTTTCGTCCTCCCTAAACTTAATCTTATCCAATTACGGTTTTTAGCCAATCTTGTGCATCCAATAGGTGTTTTGTGTCATTGGATGAACATTTAGGTCATTTTCGTCCTCCCTACACTTAATCTTGTTCAATTAGGGTTTCTAACCAATCTTGTGCATCCGATAGGTGTTTTTGTGTCATTGGATGAACATTTAGGTCATTTTCGTCCTCCCTACACTTAATCTTGTCCAATTAGGGTTTTTAACCAATCTTGTTCATTCAATAGGTGTGTTGTGTCATTGGATAAACATTTAGGTCATTTTCGTCCTCCGTACACTTAATCTTGTCCAATTAGGGTTTTTAACCAATCTTGTGCATCCAATAGGTGTTTTGTGTCATTGGATGAACATTTAGGTCATTTTCGTCCTCCTTATGCTAATTCTTATCCAATTAGGGTTTTTAACCAATCTTGTGCATCCAATAGGTGTTTTGTGTCATTGGATGAACATTTAGGTCATTTTCGTCCTCCCTACACTTAATCTTGTTCAATTAGGGTTTCTAACCAATCTTGTGCATCCGATAGGTGTTTTTGTGTCATTGGATGAACATTTAGGTCATTTTCGTCCTCCCTACACTTAATCTTGTCCAATTAGGGTTTTTAACCAATCTTGTTCATTCAATAGGTGTGTTGTGTCATTTGATGAATATTTAGGTCATTTTCGTCCTCCCTAAACTTAATCTTATCCAATTACGGTTTTTAACCAATCTTGTGCATCCAATAGGTGTTTTGTGTCATTGGATGAACATTTAGGTCATTTTCGTCCTCCTTAGGCTAATTCTTATCCAATTAAGGTTTTTAACCAATCTTGTGAATCCAATAGGTGTTTTGTGTCATTGGATGAACATTTAGGTCATTTTCGTCCTCCCTATATTTAATCTTGTTCAATTAGGGTTTCTAACCAATCTTGTGCATCCGATAGGTGTTTTTGTGTCATTGGATGAACATTTAGGTCATTTTCGTCCTCCCTACACTTAATCTTGTCCAATTAGGGTTTTTAACCAATCTTGTTCATTCAATAGGTGTGTTGTGTCATTGGATGAATATTTAGGTCATTTTCGTCCTCCCTAAACTTAATCTTATCCAATTACGGTTTTTAACCAATCTTGTGCATCCAATAGGTGTTTTGTGTCATTGGATGAACATTTAGGTCATTTTCGTCCTCCCTACACTTAATCTTGTTCAATTAGGGTTTCTAACCAATCTTGTGCATCCGATAGGTGTTTTTGTGTCATTGGATAAACATTTAGGTCATTTTCGTCATCCCTACACTTAATCTTGTCCAATTAGGGTTTTTAACCAATCTTGTGCATCCAATAGGTGTTTTGTGTCATTGGATGAACATTTAGGTCATTTTCGTTCTCCTTATGCTAATTCTTATCCAATTAGGGTTTTTAACCAATCTTGTGCATCCAATAGGTGTTTTGTGTCATTGGATGAACATTTAGGTCATTTTCGTCCTCCCTACACTTAATCTTGTCGAATTAGGGTTTTTAACCAATCTTGTGCATCCAATAGCTGTTTTGTGTCATTGGATGAACATTTAGGTCATTTTCGTTCTCCTTATGCTAATTCTTATCCAATTAGGGTTTTTAACCAATCTTGTGCATCCAATAGGTGTTTTTGTGTCATTGGATGAACATTTAGGTCATTTTCGTCCTCCCTACACTTAATCTTGTTCAATTAGGGTTTCTAACCAATCTTGTGCATCCGATAGGTGTTTTTGTGTCATTGGATGAACATTTAGGTCATTTTCGTCCTCCCTACACTTAATCTTGTCCAATTAGGGTTTTTAACCAATCTTGTTCATTCAATAGGTGTGTTGTGTCATTGGATGAATATTTAGGTCATTTTCGTCCTCCCTAAACTTAATCTTATCCGATTACGGTTTTTAACCAATCTTGTGCATCCAATAGGTGTTTTGTGTCATTGGATGAACATTTAGGTCATTTTCGTCCTCCCTACACTTAATCTTGTTCAATTAGGGTTTCTAACCAATCTTGTGCATCCGATAGGTGTTTTTGTGTCATTGGATGAACATTTTGGTCATTTTCGTCCTCCCTACACTTAATCTTGTCCAATTAGGGTTTTTAACCAATCTTGTTCATTCAATAGGTGTGTTGTGTCATTGGATGAATATTTATGTCATTTTCGTCCTCCCTAAACTTAATCTTATCCAATTACGGTTTTTAACCAATCTTGTGCATCCAATAGGTGTTTTGTGTCATTGGATGAACATTTAGGTCATTTTCGTCCTCCCTACACTTTATCTTGTCCAATTAGGGTTTCTAACCAATCTTGTGCATCCAATTGGTGTTTTTGTGTCATTGGATGAACAATTAGGTCATTTTCGTCCTCTCTATGATAATTCTTGTCCAATTAGGGTTTTTAACCAATCTTGTGCATCCAATAGGTGTTTTGTGTCATTGGATGAACATTTAGGTCATTTTCGTCCTCCCTAGGCTAATTCTTGTCCAATTAGGGTTTTTAACCAATCTTGTGCATCCAATAGGTGTTTTGTGTCATTGGATGAACATTTAGGTCATTTTCGTCCTCCTTAGGCTAATTCTTATCCAATTAGGGTTTTTAACCAATCTTGTGCATCCAATAGGTGTTTTGTGTCATTGGATGAACACTTAGGTTATTCTCGTCCTCCCTACACTTAATCTTGTTCAATTAGGGTTTCTAACCAATCTTGTGCATCCGATAGGTGTTTTTGTGTCATTGGATGAACAATTAGGTCATTTTCGTCCTCCCTAGGCTAATTCTTGTCCAATTAGGGTTTTTAACCAATCTTGTGCATCCAATAGGTGTTTTGTGTCATTGGATGAACACTTACGTCATTTTCGTCCTCCCTACACTTTATCTTGTCCAATTAGGGTTTCTAATCAATCTTGTGCATCCAATTGGTGTTTTTGTGTCATTGGATGAACAATTAGGTCATTTTCGTCCTCCCTAGGCTAATTCTTATCCAATTAGGGTGTTTAACCAATCTGGTGCATCCAATAGGTGTCTTGTGTCATTGGATGAACATTTAGGTCATTTTCGGCCTCCCTACACTTTATCTTGTCCAATTAGGGTTTCTAACCAATCTTGTGCATCCAATAGGTGTTTTGTGTCATTGGATGAATATTTAGGTCATTTTCGTCCTCCCTACACTTAATCTTGTCCAATTAGGGTGTTTAACCAATCTGGTGCATCCAATAGGTGTCTTGTGTCATTGGATGAACATTTAGGTCATTTTCGCTCTCCCTACACTTTATCTTGTCCAATTAGGGTTTCTAACCAATCTTGTGCATCCAATTGGTGTTTTTGTGTCATTGGATGAACAATTAGGTCATTTTCGTCCTCTCTATGCTAATTCTTATCCAATTAGGGTTTTTAAACAATCTTGTGCATCCAATAAGTGTTTTGTGTCATTGGATGAACATTTATGTCACTTTTGTCCTCCCTACATTTAATCTTGTCCAATTAGGGTTTTTAACCAATCTTGTGCATCCAATAGGTGTTTTGTGTCATTAGATGAATATTTAGGTCATTTTCGTCCTCCCTACACTTAATCTTGTCCAATTAGGGTGTTTAACCAATCTGGTGCATCCAATAGGTATCTTGTATCATTAGATGAACAATTAGGTCATTTTCGTCCTCCCTATGATAATTCTTGTCCAATTAGGGTTTTTAACCAATCTTGTGCGTCCAATAGGTGTTTTGTGTCATTGGATGAACATTTAGGTCATTTTCGCTCTCCCTACACTTTATCGTGTCCAATTAGGGTTTCTAACCAATCTTGTGCATCCAATTGGTGTTTTTGTGTCATTGGATGAACAACTAGGTCATTTTCGTCCTCCCTAGGCTAATTCTTATCCAATTAGGGTTTTTAAACAATCTTGTGCATCCAATAACTGTTTTGTGTCATTGGATGAACATTTATGTCATTTTCGTTCTCCCTACATTTAATCTTGTCCAATTAGGGTTTTTAACCAATATTGTGCATCCAATAGGTGTTTTGTGTCATTTTATGAATATTTAGGTCATTTTCGTCCTCCCTACACTTAATCTTGTCCAATTAGGGTTTTTAACTAATCTTGTGCATCCAATAGGTGTTTTGTGTCAATGGATAAACATTTAGGTCATTTTCATCCTCCCTACACTTAATCTTGTTCAACTAGGGTTTCTAACCAATCTTGTGCATCCGATAGGTGTTTTTGTGTCATTGGATGAACAATTAGGTCATTTTCGTCCTCCCTAGGCTAATTCTTGTCCAATTAGGGTTTTTAACCAATCTTGTGCATCCAATAGGTGTTTTGTGTCATTGGATGAACACTTAGGTCATTTTCGTCCTCCCTATAGTTTATCTTGTCCAATTAGGGTTTCTAACAATTCTTGTGCATCCAATTGGTGTTTTTGTGTCATTGGATGAACAATTAGGTCATTTTCGTCCTCCCTATGATAATTCTTGTCCAATTAGGGTTTTTAACCAATCTTGAGCATCCAATAGGTGTTTTGTGTCATTGGATGAATATTTAGGTCATTTTCGTCCTGCCTACACTTAATCTTGTCCAATTAGGGTGTTTAACCAATCTGGTGCATCCAATAGGTGTCTTGTGTCATTGGATGAACATTTTGGTCATTTTCGCTCTCCCTACACTTTATCTTGTCCAATTAGGGTTTCTAACCAATCTTGTGCATCCAATTGGTGTTTTTGTGTCATTGGTTGAACATTTAGGTCATTTTCGTCCTCCCTACACTTAATCTTGTCCAATTAGGGTTTCTAACCAATCTTGTGCATCCAATAGGTGTGTTTGTGTCATTGGATGAACAATTAGGTCATTTTCGTCCTCCCTAGGCTAATTCTTGTCCAATTAGGGTTTTTAACCAATCTTGTGCATCCAATAGGTGTTCTGTGTCATTGGAAGAACATTTAGGTCATTTTCGTATTTTCACCCTCCCTACACTTAATCTTGTCCAATTAGGGTTTTTAACCAATCTTGTGCATCCAATAGGCGTTTTGTGTCATTGGATGAACAATTAGGTCATTTTCGTCCTCCCTAGGCTAATTCTTGTCCAATTAGGGTTTTTAACCAATCTTGTGCATCCAATAGGTGTTTTGTGTCATTGGATGAACACTTAGGTCATTTTCGTCCTCCCTACACTTTATCTTGTCCAATTAGGGTTTCTAACCAATCTTGTGCATCCAATTGGTGTTTTTGTGTCATTGGATGAACAATTAGGTCATTTTCGTCCTCCCTATGATAATTCTTGTCCAATTAGGGTTTTTAACCAATATTGTGCATCCAATAGGTGTTTTGTGTCATTCGATAAACATTTAGGTTATTTTCGTCCTCCTCATGCTAATTCTTATCCAATTAGGGTTTTTAACCAATCTTGTGCATCCAGTAGGTGTTTTGTGTCATTGGATGAACATTTAGGTCATTTTCGTCCTCCCTACACTTAATGTTGTCCAATTAGGGTTTTTAACCAAACTTGTGCATCCAATAGGTGTTTTGTGTCATTGGATGAACATTTAGGTCATTTTCGTCCTCCCTACACTTAATCTTGTCCAATTAGGGTTTTTAACCAATCTTGTTCATTCAATAGGTGTGTTGTGTCATTGGATGAATATTTATGTCATTTTCGTCCTCCCTAAACTTAATCTTATCCAATTACGGTTTTTAACCAATCTTGTGCATCCAATAGGTGTTTTGTGTCATTGGATGAACATTTAGGTCATTTTTGTCCTCCCTACACTTAATCTTGTTCAATTAGGGTTTCTAACAAATATTGTGCATCCGATAGGTGTTTTTGTGTCATTGGATAAACATTTAGGTCATTTTCGTCCTCCCTACACTTAATCTTGTCCAATTAGGGTTTTTAACCAATCTTGTGCATCCAATAGGTGTTTTGTGTCATTGGATGAAAATTTAGGTCATTTTCGTCCTCCTTATGTTAATTCTTATCCAATTAGGGTTTTTAACCAATCTTGTGCATCCAATAGGTGTTTTGTGTCATTGGATGAACATTTAGGTCATTTTCGTCCTCCCTACACTTAATCTTGTTCAATTAGGGTTTCTAACCAATCTTGTGCATCCGATAGGTGTTTTTGTGTCATTGGATGAACATTTAGGTCATTTTCGTCCTCCCTACACTTAATCTTGTCCAATTAGGGTTTTTAACCAATCTTGTTCATTCAATAGGTGTGTTGTGTCATTGGATGAATATTTATGTCATTTTCGTCCTCCCTAAACTTAATCTTATCCAATTACGGTTTTTAGCCAATCTTGTGCATCCAATAGGTGTTTTGTGTCATTGGATGAACATTTAGGTCATTTTCGTCCTCCCTACAGTTAATCTGGTTCAATTAGGGTTTCTAACCAATCTTGTGCATCCGATAGGTGTTTTTGTGTCAATGGATGAACAATTAGGTCATTTTCGTCCTCCCTAGGCTAATTCTTGTCCAATTAGGGTTTTTAACCAATCTTGTGCATCCAATAGGTGTTTTGTGTCATTGGATGAACACTTAGGTCATTTTCGTCCTCCCTACACTTTATCTTGTCCAATTAGGGTTTCTAACCAATCTTGTGCATCCAATTGGTGTTCCTTGTCATTGGATGAATATTTAGGTCATTTTCGTCCTCCCAAAACTTAATCTTGTCCAATTAGGGTTTTTAACCAATCTTGTGCATCCAATAGTTGTTTTGTGTCATTGGATGAACATTTAGGTCATTTTCGTCGTCCCTAAACCTAATCTTGTCCATTTAGGGTTTTTAAGCAATCTTGTGCATCCAATAGGTGTTTTGTGTCATTGGATGAACATTTAGGTCATTTTCGTCCTCCCTACACTTAATCTTGTTCAATTAGGGTTTCTAACCAATCTTGTGCATCCGACAGGTGTTTTTGTGTCATTGGATGAACAATTAGGTCATTTTCGTCCTCCCTAGGCTAATTCTTGTCCAATTAGGGTTTTTAACCAATCTTTTGCATCCAATAGGTGTTTTGTGTCATTGGATGAAGTTAGGTCATTTTCGTCCTCCCAACACTTTATCTTGTCCAATTAGGGTTTCTGACCAATCTTGTGCATCCAATTGGTGTTTTTGTGTCATTGGATGAACAATTAGGTCATTTTCGTCCTCTCTATGATAATTCTTGTCCAATTAAGGTTTTTAACCAATCTTGTGCATCCAATAGGTGTTTTGTGTCATTGGATGAACATTTAGGTCATTTTCGTCCTCTTTAGGCTAATACTTATCCAATTAGGGTTTTTAACCAATCTTGTGCATCCAATAGGTGTTTTGTGTCATTGGATGAACATTTAGGTCATTTTCGTCCTCCTTAGGCTAATTCTTATCCAATTAGGGTTTTTAACCAATCTTGTGCATCCAATCGGTGTTTTGTGTCATTGGATGAACATTTAGGTCATTTTCGTCCTCCCTGCACTTAATCTTGTTCAATTAGGGTTTCTACCCAATCTTGTGCATCCGATAGGTGTTTTTGTGTCATTGGATGAACAATTAGGTCATTTTCTTCCTCCCTAGGTTAATTCTTGTCCAATTAGGGTTTTTAACCAATCTTGTGCATCCAATAGTTGTTTTGTGTCATTGGATGAACATTTAGGTCATTTTCGTCCTCCCTAAACTTAATCTTGTCCAATTAGGGTTTTTAACC
>JBBPBS010000970.1:92652-107929 GCA_037974835.1 Cicer judaicum
TCCTCCCTAGGCTAATTCTTGTCCAACTAGGGTTTTTAACCAATCTTGTGCATCCAATAGGTGTTTTGTGTCATTGGATGAACATTTAGGTCATTTTCGTCCTCCTTAGGCTAATTCTTATCCAATTAGGGTTTTTAACCAATCTTGTCCATCCAGTAGGTGTTTTGTGTCATTGGATGAACATTTAGGTCATTTTCGTCCTCCCTACACTTAATCTTGTTCAATTAGGGTTTCTAACCAATCTTGTGCATCCGAGAGGTGTTTTTGTGTCATTGGATGAACAATTAGGTCATTTTCGTCCTCCCTAGGCTAATTCTTGTCCAATTAGGGTTTTTAACCAATCTTGTGCATCCAATAGGTGTTTTGTGTCATTAGATGAACACTTAGGTCATTTTCGTCCTTCCTACACTTTATCTTGTCCAATTAGGGTTTCTAACCAATCTTGTGCATCCAATTGGTGTTTTTGTGTCATTGGATGAACAATTAGGTCATTTTCGTCCTCCCTATGATAATTCTTGTCCAATTAGGGTTTTTAACCAATCTTGTGCATCCAATAGGTGTTTTGTGTCATTGGATGAACATTTAGGTCATTTTCGTCCTCCTTAGCCTAATTCTTATCCAATTAGGGTTTTTAACCAATCTTGTGCATCCAATAGGTGTTTTGTGTCATTGGATGAACATTTAGGTCATTTTCGTCCTCCCTACACTTAATCTTGTTCAATTAGGGTTTCTAACCAATCTTGTGCATCCGATAGGTGTTTTTGTGTCATTGGATGAACATTTACGTCATTTTCGTCCTCCCTATGATAATTCTTGTCCAATTAGGGTTTTTAACCAATCTTGTGCATCCAATAGGTGTTTTGTGTCATTGGATGAACATTTAGGTCATTTTCGTCCTCCTTATGCTAATTCTTATCCAATTAGGGTTTTTAACCAATCTTGTGCATCCAATAGGTGTTTTGTGTCATTGGATGAACATTTAGGTCATTTTCGTCCTCCTTAGGCTAATTCTTATCCAATTAGGGTTTTTAACCAATCTTGTGCATCCAATCGGTGTTTTGTGTCATTGGATGAACATTTAGGTCATTTTCGTCCTCCCTGCACTTAATCTTGTTCAATTAGGGTTTCTACCCAATCTTGTGCATCCGATAGGTGTTTTTGTGTCATTGGATGAACAATTAGGTCATTTTCTTCCTCCCTAGGTTAATTCTTGTCCAATTAGGGTTTTTAACCAATCTTGTGCATCCAATAGTTGTTTTGTGTCATTGGATGAACATTTAGGTCATTTTCGTCCTCCCTAAACTTAATCTTGTCCAATTAGGGTTTTTAACCTATCTTGTGCATCCAATAGGTGTTTTGTGTCATTGGATGAACATTTTAGGTCATTTTCGTCCTCCCTACACTTTATCTTTTCCAATTAGGATTTCTAACCAATCTTGTGCATCCAATTGGTGTTTTTGTGTCATTGGATGAACAATTAGGTCATTTTCGTCCTCCCTATGATAATTCTTGTCCAATTAGGCTTTTTAACCAATCTTATGCATCCAATAGGTGTGTTGTGTCATTGGATGAACATTTAGGTCATTTTCGTCCTCCTTAGGCTAATTCTTATCCAATTAGGGTTTTTAACCAATCTTGTGCATCCAATAGGTGTTTTGTGTCATTGGATGAACATTTAGGTCATTTTCGTCCTCCCTACACTTAATCTTGTTCAATTAGGGTTTCTACCCAATCTTGTGCATCCGATAGGTGTTTTTGTGTCATTGGATGAACAATTAGGTCATTTTCTTCCTCCCTAGGCTAATTCTTGTCCAACTAGGGTTTTTAACCAATCTTGTGCATCCAATAGGTGTTTTGTGTCATTGGATGAACATTTAGGTCATTTTCGTCCTCCTTAGGCTAATTCTTATCCAATTAGGGTTTTTAACCAATTTTGTGCATCCAATAGGTGTTTTGTGTCATTGGATGAACATTTAGGTCATTTTCGTCCTCCCTAAACCTAATCTTGTCCAATTAGGGTTTTTAACCAATCTTGTGCATCCAATAGGTGTTTTATTTCATTGGATGAACATTTAGGTCATTTTCGTCCTCCCAAAATTTAGTCTTGTCCAATTAGGGTTTTTAAGCAATCTTGTCCATCCAATAGGTGTTTTGTGTCATTGGATGAACATTTAGGTCATTTACGTCCTCCCTACACTTAATCTTGTTCAATTAGGGTTTCTGACCAATCTTGTGCATCCGACAGGTGTTTTTGTGTCATTGGATGAACAATTAGGTCATTTTCGTCCTCTCTATGATAATTCTTGTCCAATTAGGGTTTTTAACTAATCTTGTGCATCCGATAGGTGTTTTATGTCATTGGATGAATATTTAGGTCATTTTCGTCCTCCCTACACTAAATCTTGTTCAATTAGGGATTCTAACCAATCTTGTGCATCCGATAGGTGTTTTTGTGTCATTGGATGAACAATTAGGTCATTTTCGTCCTCCCTAGGCTAATTCTTGTCCAATTAGGGTTTTTAACCAATCTTGTGCATCCAATAGGTGTTTTGTGTCATTGGATGAACATTTAGGTCATTTTCGTCCTCCCTAAACCTAATCTTGTCCAATTAGGGTTTTTAAGCAATCTTGTGCATCCAATAGGTGTTTTGTGTCATTGGATGAACATTTAGGTCATTTTCGTCCTCCCTAAACTTAATCTTGTCCAATTAGGGTTTTTAACCAATCTTGTGCATCCAATAGGTGTTTTATGTCATTGGATGAACATTTAGGTCATTTTCGTCCTCCTTAGGCTAATTCTTATCCTATTAGGGTTTTTAACCAATCTTGTGCATCCAATAGGTGTTTTGTGTCATTGGATGAACATTTAGTTCATTTTCGTCCTCCCTAAACTTAATCTTGTCCAATTAGGGTTTTTAACCAATCTTGTGCATCCAATAGGTGTTTTATTTCATTGGATGAACATTTAGGTCATTTTCGTCCTCCCTAAATTTAACCTTGTTCAATTAGGGTTTTTAAGCAATCTTGTCCATCCAATAGGTGTTTTGTGTCATTGGATGAACATTTAGGTCATTTACGTCCTCCCTACACTTAATCTTGTTCAATTAGGGTTTCTGACCAATCTTGTGCATCCGACAGGTGTTTTTGTGTCATTGGATGAACAATTAGGTCATTTTCGTCCTCTCTATGATAATTCTTGTCCAATTAGGGTTTTTAACTAATCTTGTGCATCCAATAGGTGTTTTGTGTCATTGGATGAACATTTAGGTCATTTTCGTCCTCCCTACACTAAATCTTGTTCAATTAGGGATTCTAACCAATCTTGTGCATCCGATAGGTGTTTTTGTGTCATTGGATGAACAATTAGGTCATTTTCGTCCTCCCTAGGCTAATTCTTGTCCAATTAGGGATTTTAACCAATCTTGTGCAACCAATAGGTTTTTTGTATCATCGAATGAACACTTAGGTCATTTTCGTCCTCCCTACACTTTATGTTGTCCAATTAGGGTTTCTAACCAATCTTGTGCATCCAATTGGTGTTTTTGTGTCATTGGATGAACAATTAGGTCATTTTCGTCCTCCCTATGATAATTCTTATCCAATTAGGCTTTTTAACCAATCTTGTGCATCCAATAGGTGTTTTGTGTCATTGGATGAACATTTAGGTCATTTTCGTCCTCCCTACAGTTAATCTTGTTCAATTAGGGTTTCTAACCAATCTTGTGCATCCGATAGGTGTTTTTGTGTCATTGGATGATCATTTAGGTCATTTTCGTCCTCCCTACACTTAATCCTGTCCAATTAGGGTTTTTAACCAATCTTGTTCATTCAATAGGTGTGTTGTGTCATTGGATGAATATTTAGGTCATTTTCGTCCTCCCTAAACTTAATCTTGTTCAATTAGGGTTTTTAACCAATCTTGTGCATCCAATAGGTGTTTTGTGTCATTGGATGAACATTTAGGTCATTTTCGTCCTCCCTAAACTTAATCTTGTCCAATTAGGGTTTTTAAGCAATCTTGTGCATCCCATAGGTGTTTTGTGTCATTGGATAAACATTTAGGTCATTTTCGTCCTCCCTAGGCTAATTCTTGTCCAATTAGGGTTTTTGACCAATCTTGTGCATCCAATAGGTGTTTTGTGTCATTGGATGAACACTTAGGTCATTTTCGTCCTCCCTAGGCTAATTCTTGTCCAATTAGGGTTTTTAACCAATCTTGTGCATCCAATAGGTGTTTTGTGTCATTGGATGAACACTTAGGTCATTTTCGTCCTCCCTACACTTTATCTTGTCCAATTAGGGTTTCTAACCAATCTTGTGCATCCAATTAGTGTTTTTGTGTGAATGGATGAAGAATTAATCATTTTCGTCCTCCCTATGATAATTCTTGTCCAATTAGGGTTTTTAACCAATCTTGTGCATCCAATAGCTGTTTGGTGTCATTGGATGAACACTTAGGTCATTTTCGTCCTTCCTACAGTTAATCTTGTTCTATTAGGGTTTCTAACCAATCTTGTGCATCCGATAGGTGTTTTTGTGTCATTGGATGAACATTTAGGTCATTTTCGTCCTCCCTACACTTAATCTTGTCCAATTAGGGTTTTTAACCAATCTTGTTCATTCAATAGGTGTGTTGTGTCATTGGATGAATATTTATGTCATTTTCGTCCTCCCTAAACTTAATCTTATCCAATTACGGTTTTTAACCAATCTTGTGCATCTAATAGGTGTTTTGTGTCATTGGATGAACATTTAGGTCATTTTCGTCCTCCTAATGCTAATTCTTATCCAATTAGGGTTTTTAACCAATCTTGTGCATCCAATAGGTGTTTTGTGTCATTGGATGAACATTTAGGTCATTTTCGTCCTCCCTACACTTAATCTTGTTCAATTAGGGTTTCTAACCAATCTTGTGCATCCGATAGGTGTTTTTGTGTCATTGGATGAACATTTAGGTCATTTTCGTCCTCCTTATGATAATTCTTGTCCAATTAGGGTTTTTAACCAATCTTGTGCATCCAATAGGTGTTTTGTGTCATTGGATGAACATTTAGGTCATTTTCGTCCTCCTTAGGCTAATTCTTATCCAATTAGGGTTTTTAACCAATCTTGTGCATCCAATAGGTGTTTTGTGTCATTGGATGAACATTTAGGTCATTTTCGTCCTCCTTAATCTAATTCTTATCCAATTAGGGTTTTTAACCAATCTTGTGCATCCAATAGATGTTTTGTGTCATTGGATGAACATTTAGGTCATTTTCGTCCTCCCTACACTTAATCTTGTCCAATTAGGGTTTTTAACCAATCTTGTGCATCCAATAGGTGTTTTGTGTCATTGGATGAACATTTAGGTCATTTTCGTCCTCCCTAAACCTAATCTTGTCCAATTAGGGTTTTTAAGCAATCTTGTGCATCCAATAGGTGTTTTGTGTCATTGGATGAACATTTAGGTCATTTTCGTCCTCCCTACACTTAATCTTGTCCAATTAGGGTTTTTAACCAATCTTGTGCATCCAATAGGTGTTTTATGTCATTGGATGAACATTTAGGTCATTTTCGTCCTCCTTAGGCTAATTCTTATCCTATTAGGGTTTTTAACCAATCTTGTGCATCCAATAGGTGTTTTGTGTCATTGGATGAACATTTAGGTCATTTTCGTCCTCCTTAGGCTAATTCTTATCCAATTAGGGTTTTTAACCAATCTTGTGCATCCAATAGGTGTTTTGTGTCATTGGATGAACATTTAGGTCATTTTCGTTCTCCTTAGGCTAATTCTTATCCAATTAGGGTTTTTAACCAATCTTGTGCATCCAATAGGTGTTTTGTGTCATTGGATGAACATTTAGGTCATTTTCGTCCTCCCTACACTTAATCTTGTTCAATTAGGGTTTTTAACCAATCTGGTGCATCCAATAGGTGTTTTGTGTCATTGGATGAACACTTAGGTCATTTTCGTCCTCCCTAGGCTAATTCTTGTCCAATTAGGATTTTTAACCAATCTTATGCATCCAATAGGTGTTTTGTGTCATTGGATGAACACTTAGGTCATTTTCGTCCTCCTTAGGCTAATTCTTATAAAATTAGGGTTTTTAACCAATCTTGTGCATCCAATAGGTGTTTTGTGTCATTGGATGAACATTTAGGTCATTTTCGTCCTCCCTACACTTTATCTTGTCCAATTATGGTTTCTAATCAATCTTGTGCATCCAATTGGTGTTTTGGTGTCATTGGATGAACAATTAGGTCATTTTTGTCCTCCCTATGATAATACTTGTCCAATTAGGGTTTTTAACCAATCTTGTGCATCCAATAGGTGTTTTGTGTCATTGGATGAACATTTAGGTCATTTTCGTCCTCCTTAGGCTAATTCTTATCCAATTAGGGTTTTTAACCAATCTTGTGCATCCAATAGGTGTTTTGTGTCATTGGATGAACATTTAGGTCATTTTCGTCCTCCCTACACTTTATCTTGTTCAATTAGGGTTTCTAACCAATCTTGTGCATCCAATTGGTGTTTTTGTGTCATTGGATGAACAATTAGGTCATTTTCGTCCTCCCTATGATAATTCTTGTCCAATTAGGGTTTTTAACCAATCTTGTGCATCCAATATGTGTGTTGTGTCATTGGATGAACATTTAGGTCATTTTCGTCCTCCTTAGGCTAATTCTTATCCAATTAGGGTTTTTAACCAATCTTGTGCATCCAATAGGTGTTTTGTGTCATTGGATGAACATTTAGGTCATTTTTGTCCTCCCTACACTTAATCTTGTTCAATTAGGGTTTCTAACCAATCTTGTGCATCCGATAGGTGTTTTTGTGTCATTGGATAAACATTTAGGTCATTTTCGTCCTCCGTACACTTAATCTTGTCCAATTAGGGTTTTTAACCAATCTTGTGCATCCAATAGGTGTTTTGTGTCATTGGATGAACATTTAGGTCATTTTCGTCCTCCTTATGCTAATTCTTATCCAATTAGGGTTTTTAACCAATCTTGTGCATCCAATAGGTGTTTTGTGTCATTGGATGAACATTTAGGTCATTTTCGTCCTCCCTACACTTAATCTTGTCCAATTAGGATTTTTAACCAATCTTGTTCATTCAATAGGTGTGTTGTGTCATTGGATGAATATTTAGGTCATTTTCTTCCTCCCTACACTTAATCTTGTCCAATTAGGGTTTTTACCCAATCTTGTGCATCCAATAGGTGTTTTGTGTCATTGGATGAACATTTAGGTCATTTTCGTCCTCCTTATGCTAATTCTTATCCAATTAGGGTTTTTAACCAATCTTGTGCATCCAATAGGTGTTTTGTGTCATTGGATGAATATTTAGGTCATTTTCGTCCTCCCTACACTTAATCTTGTTCAATTAGGGTTTCTAACCAATCTTGTGCATCCGATAGGTGTTTTTGTGTCATTGGATGAACATTTAGGTCATTTTCGTCCTCCCTACACTAAATCTTGTTCAATTAGGGATTCTAACCAATCTTGTGCATCCGATAGGTGTTTTTGTGTCATTGGATGAACAATTAGGTCATTTTCGTCCTCCCTAGGCTAATTCTTGTCCAATTAGGGTTTTTAACCAATCTTGTGCATCCAATAGGTGTTTTGTGTCATTGGATGAACATTTAGGTCATTTGCGTCCTCCTTATGCTAATTCTTATCCAATTAGGGTTTTTAACCAATCTTGTGCATCCAATAGGTGTTTTGTGTCATTGGATGAATATTTAGGTCATTTTCGTCCTCCCTACACTTAATGTTGTTCAATTAGGGTTTCTAACCAATCTTGTGCATCCGATAGGTGTTTTTGTGTCATTGGATGAACATTTAGGTCATTTTCGTCCTCCCTACACTTAATCTTGTTCAATTAGGGTTTCTAACCAATCTTGTGCATCCGATAGGTGTTTTTGTGTCATTGGATAAACATTTAGGTCATTTTCGTCCTCCCTACACTTAATCTTGTCCAATTAGGGTTTTTAACCAATCTTGTTCATTCAATAGGTGTGTTGTGTCATTGGATGAATATTTATGTCATTTTCGTCCTCCCTAAACTTAATCTTATCCAATTACGGTTTTTAACCAATCTTGTGCATCCAATAGGTGTTTTGTGTCATTGGATGAACATTTAGGTCATTTTCGTCCTCCCTCAACTTAATCTTGTCCAATTAGGGTTTTTAACCAATCTTGTGCATTGAATAGGCGTTTTGTGTCATTGGATGAACATTTAGGTCAATTTCGTCCTCCCTACACTTAATCTTGTTGAATTAGGGTTTCTAACCAATCTTGTGCATCCGATAGGTGTTTTTCTCATTGGATGAACATTTAGGTCATTTTCGTCCTCCCGACACTTAATCTTGTTCAATTAGGGTTTCTAACCAATCTTGTGCATCCGATAGGTGTTTTTGTGTCATTGGATAAACATTTAGGTCATTTTCTTCCTCCCTACACTTAATCTTGTCCAATTAGGGTTTTTAACCAATCTTGTTCATTCAATAGGTGTGTTGTGTCATTGGATGAATATTTAGGTCATTTTCGTCCTCCCTAAACTTAATCTTGTTCAATTAGGGTTTTTAACCAATCTTGTGAATCCAATAGGTGTTTTGTGTCATTGGATGAATATTTAGGTCATTTTCGTCCTCCCTACACTTAATCTTGTTCAATTAGGGTTTCTAACCAATCTTGTGCATCCGATAGGTGTTTTTGTGTCATTGGATGAACATTTAGGTCATTTTCGTCCTCCCTACACTTAATCTTGTCCAATTAGGGTTTTTAACCAATCTTGTTCATTCAATGGGTGTGTTGTGTCATTGGATGAATATTTAGGTCATTTTCGTCCTCCCTACACTTAATCTTGTCCAATTAGGGTTTTTAACCAATCTTGATCATTCAATAGGTGTGTTGTGTCATTGGATGAATATTTATGTCATTTTCTTCCTCCCTAAACTTAATCTTATCCAATTACGGTTTTTAACCAATCTTGTGCATCCAATAGGTGTTTTGTGTCATTGGATGAACATTTAGGTCATTTTCGTCCTCCCTACACTTAATCTTGTTCAATTAGGGTTTCTAACCAATCTTGTGCATCCGATAGGTGTTTTTGTGTCATTGGATAAACATTTAGGTCATTTTCGTCCTCCGTACACTTAATCTTGTCCAATTAGGGTTTTTAACCAATCTTGTGCATCCAATAGGTGTTTTGTGTCATTGGATGAACATTTAGGTCATTTTCGTCCTCCGTATGCTAATTCTTATCCAATTAGGGTTTTTAACCAATCTTGTGCATCCAATAGGTGTTTTGTGTCATTGGATGAACATTTAGGTCATTTTCGTCCTCCCTACACTTAATCTTGTTCAATTAGGGTTTCTAACCAATCTTGTGCATCCGATAGGTGTTTTTGTGTCATTGGATGAACATTTAGGTCATTTTCGTCCTCCCTACACTTAATCTTGTCGAATTAGGGTTTTTAACCAATCTTGTGCATCCAATAGGTGTTTTGTGTCATTGGATGAACACTTAGGTCATTTTCGTCCTCCCTACACTTTATCTTGTCCAATTAGGGTTTCTAACCAATCTTGTGCATCCAATTGGTGTTTTTGTGTCATTGGATGAACAATTAGGTCATTTTCGTCCTCTCTATGATAATTCTTGTCCAATTAGGGTTTTTAACCAATCTTGTGCATCCAATAGGTGTTTTGTGTCATTGGATGAACATTTAGGTCATTTTCGTCCTCCCTACAGTTAATCTTGTTCAATTAAGGTTTCTAACCAATCTTGTGCATCCGATAGGTGTTTTTGTGTCATTGGATGAACATTTAGGTCATTTTCGTCCTCCCTACACTTAATCTTGTCCAATTAGGGTTTTTAACCAATCTTGTTCATTCAATTGGTGTGTTGTGTCATTGGATGAATATTTAGGTCATTTTCGTCCTCCCAAAACTTAATCTTGTCCAATTAGGGTTTTTAACCAATCTTGTGCATCCAATAGGTGTTTTGTGTCATTGGATGAACATTTAGGTAATTTTCGTCCTCCCTAAACTTAATCTTGTCCAATTAGGGTTTTTAAGCAATCTTGTGCATCCAATAGGTGTTTTGTGTCATTGGATGAACATTTAGGTCATTTTCGTCCTCCCTACAGTTAATCTTGTTCAATTAGGGTTTCTAACCAATCTTGTGCATCCGATAGGTGTTTTTGTGTCATTGGATGAACATTTAGGTCATTTTCGTCCTCCCTACCCTTAATCTTGTCCAATTAGGGTTTTTAACCAATCTTGTTCATTCAATAGGTGTGTTGTGTCTTTGGATGAATATTTAGGTCATTTTCGTCCTCCCTAAACTTAATCTTGTCCAATTAGGGTTTTTAACCAATCTTGTGCATCCAATAGGTGTTTTGTGTGATTGGATGAACATTTAGGTCATTTTCGTCCTCCCTAAACTTAATCTAGTCCAATTAGGGTTTTTAAGCAATCTTGTGCATCCAATAGGTGTTTTGTGTCATTGGATGAACATTTAGGTCATTTTCGTCCTCCCTACACTTAATCTTGTTCAATTAGGGTTTCTAAGTAATCTTGTGCATCCGACAGGTGTTTTTGTGTTATTGGATGAACAATTACGTCATTTTCGTCCTCCCTAGGCTAATTCTTGTCCAATTAGGGTTTTTAACCAATCTTGTGCATCCAATAGGTGTTTTGTGTCATTGGATGAACACTTAGGTCATTTTCGTCTTCCCTACACTTTATCTTGTCCAATTAGGGTTTCTAACAAATCTTGTGCATCCAATTGGTGTTTTTGTGTCATTGGATGAACAATTAGGTCATTTTCGTCCTCCCTATGATAATTCTTGTCCAATTAGGGTTTTTAACCAATCTTGTGCATCCAATAGGTGTTTTGTGTCATTGGATGAACATTTAGGTCATTTTCGTCCTCCTTAGGCTAATTCTTATCCAATTAGGGTTTTTAACCAATCTTGTTCATTCAACAGGTGTGTTGTGTCATTGGATGAATATTTAGGTCATTTTCGTCCTCCCTAAACTTAATCTTATCCAATTACGGTTTTTAACCAATCTTGTGCATCCAATAGGTGTTTTGTGTCATTGGATGAACATTTAGGTCATTTTCGTCCTCCCTACAGTTAATCTTGTTCAATTAGGGTTTCTAACCAATCTTGTGCATCCGATAGGTGTTTTTGTGTCATTGGATGAACATTTAGGTCATTTTCGTCCACCCTACACTTAATTTTGTCCAATTAGGGTTTTTAACCAATCTTGTGCATCCAATAGGTGTTTTTGTGTCATTGGATGAACAATTAGGTCATTTTCGTCCTCCCTAGGCTAATTCTTGTCCAATTAGGGTTTTTAACCAATCTTGTGCATCCAATTGGTGTTTTGTGTCATTGGATGAACATTTAGGTCATTTTCGTCCTCCCTAAACTTAATCTTGTCCAATTAGGGTTTTTAACCAATCTTGTGCATCCAATAGGTGTTTTGTGTCATTGGATGAACATTTAGGTCATTTTTGTCCTCCCTACACTTAATCTTGTCCAATTAGGGTTTTTAACCAATCTTGTTCATTCAATAGGTGTGTTGTGTCATTGGATGAATATTTATGTCATTTTCGTCCTCCCTAAACTTAATCTTATCCAATTACGGTTTTTAACCAATCTTGTGCATCCAATAGGTGTTTTGTGTCATTGGATGAACATTTAGGTCATTTTCGTCCTCCTTATGCTAATTCTTATCCAATTGGGGTTTTTAACCAATCTTGTGCATCCAATAGGTGTTTTGTGTCATTGGATGAACATTTAGGTCATTTTCGTCCTCCCTACACTTAATCTTGTTCAATTAGGGTTTCTAACCAATCTTGTGCATCCGATAGGTGTTTTGTGTCATTGGATGAACATTTAGGTCATTTTCCTCCTCCCTACACTTAATCTTGTCCAATTAGGGTTTTTAACCAATCTTGTTCATTCAATAGGTGTGTTGTGTCATTGGATGAATATTTAGGTCATTTTCGTCCTCCCTAAACTTAATCTTGTCCAATTAGGGTTTTTAACCAATCTTGTGCATCCAATAGGTGTTTTGTGTCATTGGATGAACATTTAGGTCATTTTCGTCCACCCTAAACTTAATCTTGTCCAATTAGGGTTTTGAAGCAATCTTGTGCATCCAATAAGTGTTTTGTGTCATTGGATGAACATTTAGGTCATTTTCGTCCTCCCTACACTTAATCTTGTTCAATTAGGGTTTCTGAACAATCTTGTGCATCCGATAGGTGTTTTTGTGTCATTGGATGAACAATTAGGTCATTTTCGTCCTCCCTAGGCTAATTCTTGTCCAATTAGGGTTTTTAACCAATCTTGTGCATCCAATAGGTGTTTTGTGTCATTGGATGAACATTTAGGTCATTTTCGTCCTCCTTATGCTAATTCTTATCCAATTAGTGTTTTTAACCAATCTTGTGCATCCAATAGGTGTTTTGTGTCATTGGATGAACATTTAGGTCATTTTCGTCCTCCCTACACTTAATCTTGTTCAATTAGGGTTTCTAACCAATCTTGTGCATCCGATAGGTGTTTTTGTGTCATTGGATGAACATTTAGGTCATTTTCGTCCTCCCTCAACTTAATCTTGTCCAATAAGGATTTTTAACCAATCTTGTGCATTGAATAGGCGTTTTGTGTCATTGGATGAACATTTAGGTCATTTTCGTCCTCCCTACACTTAATCTTGTTGAATTAGGGTTTCTAACCAATCTTGTGCATCCGATAGGTGTTTTTGTGTCATTGGATGAACATTTAGGTCATTTTCGTCCTCCCTACACTTAATCTTGTTCAATTAGGGTTTCTAACCAATCTTGTGCATCCGATAGGTGTTTTTGTGTCATTGGATAAACATTTAGGTCATTTTCTTCCTCCCTACACTTAATCTTGTCCAATTAGGGTTTTTAACCAATCTTGTTCATTCAATAGGTGTGTTGTGTCATTGGATGAATATTTAGGTCATTTTCGTCCTCCCTAAACTTAATCTTGTTCAATTAGGGTTTTTAACCAATCTTGTGCATCCAATAGGTGTTTTGTGTCATTGGATGAATATTTAGGTCATTTTCGTCCTCCCTACACTTAATCTTGTTGAATTAGGGTTTCTAACCAATCTTGTGCATCCGATAGGTGTTTTTGTCATTGGATGAACATTTAGGTCATTTTCGTCCTCCCGACACTTAATCTTGTTCAATTAGGGTTTCTAACCAATCTTGTGCATCCGATAGGTGTTTTTGTGTCATTGGATAAACATTTAGGTCATTTTCTTCCTCCCTACACTTAATCTTGTCCAATTAGGGTTTTTAACCAATCTTGTTCATTCAATAGGTGTGTTGTGTCATTGGATGAATATTTATGTCATTTTCGTCCTCCCTAAACTTAATCTTGTCCAATTACGGTTTTTAACCAATCTTGTGCATCCAATAGGAGTTTTGTGTCATTGGATGAACATTTAGGTCATTTTCGTCCTCCCTACACTTATTCTTGTCCAATTAGGGTTTTTAACCAAACTTGTGCATCCAATAGGTGTTTTGTGTCATTGGATGAACATTTAGGTCATTTTCGTCCTCCCTACACTTAATCTTGTTCAATTAGGGTTTCTAACCAATCTTGTGCATCCGATAGGTGTTTTTGTGTCATTGGATGAACATTTAGGTCATTTTCTTCCTCCCTACACTTAATCTTGTCCAATTAGGGTTTTTAACCAATCTTGTTCATTCAATAGGTGTGTTGTGTCATTGGATGAATATTTAGGTCATTTTCGTCCTCCCTAAACTTAATCTTGTTCAATTAGGGTTTTTAACCAATCTTGTGCATCCAATAGGTGTTTTGTGTCATTGGATGAACATTTAGGTCATTTTCTTCCTCCCTACACTTAATCTTGTTCAATTAGGGTTTCTAACCAATCTTGTGCATCCGATAGGTGTTTTTGTGTCATTGGATGAACATTTAGGTCATTTTCGTCCTCCCTACACTTAATCTTGTTCAATTAGGGTTTCTAACGAATCTTGTGCATCCGATAGATGTTTTTGTGTCATTGGATAAACATTTAGGTCATTTTCTTCCTCCCTACACTTAATCTTGTCCAATTAGGGTTTTTAACCAATCTTGTTCATTCAATAGGTGTGTTGTGTCATTGGATGAATATTTAGGTCATTTTCGTCCTCCCTAAACTTAATCTTGTTCAATTAGGGTTTTTAACCAATCTTGTGCATCCAATAGGTGTTTTGTGTCATTGGATGAATATTTAGGTCATTTTCGTCCTCCCTACACTTAATCTTGTTCAATTAGGGTTTCTAACCAATCTTGTGCATCCGATAGGTGTTTTTGTGTCATTGGATAAACATTTAGGTCATTTTCTTCCTCCCTACACTTAATCTTGTCCAATTAGGGTTTTTAACCAATCTTGTTCATTCAATAGGTGTGTTGTGTCATTGGATGAATATTTAGGTCATTTTCGTCCTCCCTACACTTAATCTTGTTCAATTAGGGTTTTTAACCAATCTTGTGCATCCAATAGGTGTTTTGTGTCATTGGATGAATATTTAGGTCATTTTCGTCCTCCCTACACTTAATCTTGTTCAATTAGGGTTTCTAACCAATCTTGTGCATCCGATAGGTGTTTTTGTGTCATTGGATGAACATTTAGGTCATTTTCGTCCTCCCTACACTTAATCTTGTCCAATTAGGGTTTTTAACCAATCTTGATCATTCAATACGTGTGTTGTGTCATTGGATGAATATTTATGTCATTTTCGTCCTCCCTAAACTTAATCTTATCGAATTACGGTTTTTAACCAGTCTTGTGCATCCAATAGGTGTTTTGTGTCATTGGATGAACATTTAGGTCATTTTCGTTTTCCCTACACTTAATCTTGTTCAATTAGGGTTTCTAACCAATCTTGTGCATCCGATAGGTGTTTTTGTGTCATTGGATAAACATTTAGGTCATTTTCGTCCTCCGTACACTTAATCTTGTCCAATTAGGGTTTTTAACCAATCTTGTGCATCCAATAGGTGTTTTGTGTCATTGGATGAACATTTAGGTCATTTTCGTCCTCCTTATGCTAATTCTTATCCAATTAGGGTTTTTAACCAATCTTGTGCATCCAATAGGTGTTTTGTGTCATTGGATGAACATTTAGGTCATTTTCGTCCTCCCTACACTTAATCTTGTCCAATTAGGATTTTTAACCAATCTTGTTCATTCAATAGGTGTGTTGTGTCATTGGATGAATATTTA
>JBBPBS010000973.1:0-29424 GCA_037974835.1 Cicer judaicum
TGCATCCAATTGGTGTTTTTGTGTCATTGGATGAACAATTAGGTCATTTTCGTCCTCCCTAGGCTAATTCTTATCCAATTAGGGTTTTTAAACAATCTTGTGCATCCAATAGGTGTTTTGTGTCATTGGATGAACATTTATGTCATTTTCGTCCTCCCTACATTTAATCTTGTCCAATTACGGTGTTTAACCAATCTGGTGCATCCAATAGGTGTCTTGTGTCATTGGATGAACATTTAGGTCATTTTCGCTCTCCCTACACTTTATCTTTTCCAATTAGGGTTTCTAACCAATCTTGTGCATCCAATAGGTGTGTTTGTGTCATTGGATGAACAATTAGGTCATTTTCGTCCTCCCTAGGCTAATTCTTGTCCAATTAGGGTTTTTAACCAATATTGTGCATCCAATAGGTGTTTTGTGTCATTTTATGAATATTTAGGTCATTTTCGTCCTCCCTACACTTAATCTTGTCCAATTAGGGTTTTTAACTAATCTTATGCATCCAATTGGTGTTTTGTGTCATCGGATGAACATTTAGGTCATTTTCGTCCTCCCAACACTTAATCTTGTCCAATTAGGGTTTTTAACCAATCTTGTGCATCCAATAGGTATTTTGTGTCATTGGATGAACAATTAGGTCATTTTCGTCCTCCCTAGGCTAATTCTTGTCCAATTAGGGTTTTTAACCAATCTTGTGCATCCAATTGGTGTTTTTGTGTCATTGGATGAACAATTAGGTCATTTTCGTCCTCCCTAGGCTAATTCTTATCCAATTAGGGTTTTTAAACAATCTTGTGCATCCAATAACTGTTTCGTGTCATTGGATGAACATTTATGTCATTTTCGTTCTCCCTACATTTAATCTTGTCCAATTAGGGTTTTTAACCAATATTGTGCATCCAATAGGTGTTTTGTGTCATTTTATGAATATTTAGGTCATTTTCGTCCTCCCTACACTTAATCTTGTCCAATTAGGGTTTTTAACTAATCTTGTGCATCCAATAGGTGTTTTGTGTCAACGGATGAACATTTAGGTCATTTTCATCCTCCCTACACTTAATCTTGTTCAATTAGGGTTTCTAACCAATCTTGTGCATCCGATAGGTGTTTTTGTGTCATTGGATGAACAATTAGGTCATTTTCGTCCTCCCTAGGCTAATTCTTGTCCAATTAGGGTTTTTAACCAATCTTGTGCATCCAATAGGTGTTTTGTGTCATTGGATGAACACTTAGGTCATTTTCGTCCTCCCTATAGTTTATCTTGTCCAATTAGGGTTTCTAACAATTCTTGTGCATCCAATTGGTGTTTTTGTGTCATTGGATGAACAATTAGGTCATTTTCGTCCTCCCTATGATAATTCTTGTCCAATTAGGGTTTTTAACCAATCTTGTGCATCCAATAGGTGTTTTGTGTCATTGGATGAACATTTAGGTCATTTTCGACCTCCCTACACTTAATCTTGTCCAATTAGGGTTTTTAACCAATCTTGTGCATCCAATAGGTGTTTTGTGTCATTGGATGAACAATTAGGTCATTTTCGTCCTCCCTACACTTAATCTTGTCCAATTTGGGTTTCTAACCAATCTTGTGAATTCAATAGTGGTTTTTGAGTCATTGGATGAACATTTATGTCATTTTCGACCTCCCTAAACTTAATCTTGTCCAATTAGGGTTTCTAACCAATCTTGTGCATCCAATAGGTGTTTTTGTGTCATTGGATGAACAATTACATCATTTTTGTCCTCCCAAGGCTAATTCTTGTCCAATTAGGGTTTCTAACCAATCTTGTGCATCCAATAGGTGTTTTGTGTCATTGGATGAACAATTAGGTCATTTTCGTCCTCCCTAGGCTAATTCATGTCCAATTAGGGTTTTTAACCAATCTTGTGCATCCAATAGGTGTTTTGTGTCATTGGATGAACATTTAGGTCATTTTCGTCCTCCCTACACTTAATCTTGTCCAATTAGGGTTTTTAACCAATCTTGTGCAACCAATTGGTGTTTTGTGTCATTGGATGAACATTTAGGTCATTTTTGTCCTCCCTACACTTAATCTTGTTCAATTAGGGTTTCTAACCAATCTTGTGCATCCGATAGGTGTTTTTGTGTCATTGGATGAACAATTAGGTCATTTTCGTCCTCCCTAGGCTAATTCTTGTCCAATTAGGGTTTTTAGCCAATCTTGTGCATCCAATAGGTGTTTTGTGTCATTGGATGAACACTTAGGTCATTTTCGTCCTCCCTACAGTTTATCTTGTCCAATTAGGGTTTCTAACCAATCTTGTGCATCCAATTGGTATTTTTGTGTCATTGGATGAACAATTAGGTCATTTTCGTCCTCCCTATGATAATTCTTGTCCAATTAGGGTTTTTAACCAATCTTGTGCATCCAATAGGTGTTTTGTGTCATTGGATGAACATTTAGGTCATTTTCGTCCTCCCTACACTTAATCTTGTTAAATGAGGGTTTCTAACCAATCTTGTGTATCCGATAGGTGTTTTTGTGTCATTGGATGAACAATTAGGTCATTTTCGTCCTCCCTAGGCTAGTTCTTGTCCAATTAGGGTTTCTAACCAATCTTGTGCATCCAATTGGTGTTTTTGTGTCATTCGATGAACAATTAGGTCATTTTCGTCCTCCCTATGAAAATTTCTTCACCAATTAGGGTTTTTAATCAATCTTGTGCATCCAATAGGTGTTTTGTGTCATTGGATGAACATTTAGGTCATTTTCGTCCTCCTTAGGCTAATTCTTATCCAATTAGGGTTTTTAACCAATCTTGTGCATCCAATAGGTGTTTTGTGTCATTGGATGAACACTTAGGTCATTTTCGTCCTCCCTACACTTTATCTTGTCCAATTAGGGTTTCTAACAAATCTTGTGCATCCAATTGGTGTTTTTGTGTCATTGGATGAACAATTAGGTCATTTTCGTCCTCCCTATGATAATTCTTGTCCAATTAGGGTTTTTAACCAATCTTGTGCATCCAATAGGTGTTTTGTGTCATTGGATGAACATTTAGGTCATTTTCGTCCTCCCTACACTTAATCTTGTTCAATTAGGGTTTCTAAGTAATCTTGTGCATCCGACAGGTGTTTTTGTGTCATTGGATGAACAATTACGTCATTTTCGTCCTCCCTAGGCTAATTCTTGTCCAATTAGGGTTTTTAACCAATCTTGTGCATCCAATAGGTGTTTTGTGTCATTGGATGAACACTTAGGTCATTTTCGTCCTCCCTACACTTTATCTTGTCCAATTAGGCTTTCTAACAATTCTTGTGCATCCAATTGGTGTTTTTGTGTCATTGGATGAACAATTAGGTTATTTTCGTCCTCCTTATGATAATTCTTGTCCAATTAGGGTTTTTAAACAATCTTGTGCATCCAATAACTGTTTTGTGTCATTGGATGAACATTTATGTCATTTTCGTCCTCCCTACATTTAATCTTGTCCAATTAGGGTTTTTAACCAATCTTGTGCATCCAATAGGTGTTTTGTGTCATTAGATGAATTTTTAGATCATTTTCGTCCTCCCAACAGTTAATCTTGTCCAATTAGGGTGTTTAACCAGTCTGGTGCATCCAATAGGTGTCTTGTATCATTGGATGAACAATTAGGTCATTTTCGTCCTCCCTATGATAATTCTTGTCCAATCTGGGTTTTTAACCAATCTTGTGAATCCAATAGGTGTTTTGTGTCATTGGATGAACATTTAGGTCATTTTCGCTCTCCCTACACTTTATCTTGTCCAATTAGGGTTTCTAACTAATCTTGTGCATCCAATTGGTGTTTTTGTGTCATTGGATGAACAATTAGGTCATTTTCGTCCTCCCTAGGCTAATTCTTATCCAATTAGGGTTTTTAAACAATCTTGTGCATCCAATAACTGTTTTGTGTCATTGGATGAACATTTATGTCATTTTCGTCCTCCCTACATTTAATCTTGTCCAATTAGGGTTTTTAACCAATCTTGTGCATCCAATAGGTGTTTTGTGTCATTAGATGAATATTTAGGTCATTTTCGTCCTCCCTACACTTAATCTTGTCCAATTAGGGTGTTTAACCAATCTGGTGCATCCAATAGGTGTCTTGTGTCATTGGATGAACATTTAGGTCATTTTCGGCCTCCCTACACTTTATCTTGTCCAATTAGGGTTTTTAACCAATCTTGTGCATCCAATAGGTGTTTTGTGTCATTGGATGAACATTTAGGTCATTTTCGTCCTCCCTACACTTAATCTTGTCCAATTAGGGTGTTTAACCAATCTGGTGCATCCAATAGGTGTCTTGTGTCATTGGATGAACATTTAAGTCATTTTCGCTCTCCCTACACTATATCTTGTCCAATTAGGGTTTCTAACCAATCTTGTGCATCCAATTGGTGTTTTTGTGTCATTGGATGAACAATTAGGTCATTTTCGTCCTCCCTAGGCTAATTCTTATCCAATTAGGGTTTTTAAACAATCTTGTGCATCCAATAAGTGTTTTGTGTCATTGGATGAACATTTAGGTCATTTTCGTCCTCCCTACACTTAATCTTGTCCAATTAGGGTGTTTAACCAATCTGGTGCATCCAATAGGTGTCTTGTGTCATTGGATGAACATTTAGGTCATTTTCGCTCTCCCTACACTTTATCTTATCCAATTAGGGTTTCTAACCAATCTTGTGCATCCAATTGGTGTTTTTGTGTCATTGGATGAACAATTAGGTCATTTTCGTCCTCCCTATGATAATTCTTGTCCAATTAGGGTTTTTAACCAATCTTGTGCATCCAATAGGTGTTTTGTGTCATTGGATGAACATTTAGGTCATTTTCGTCCTCCTTAGTCTAAGTCTTGTCCAATTAGGGTTTTTAACCAATCTTGTGCATCCAATAGATGTTTTGTGTCATTGGATGAACATTTAGGTCATTTTCGTCCTCCCTAAACTTAATCTTGTCCAATTAGGGTTTTTAACCAATCTTGTGCATCCAATAGGTGTTTTGTGTCATTGGATGAACATTTAGGTCATTTTCGTCCTCCCTAAACTTAATCTTGTCCAATTAGGGTTTTTAACCAATCTTGTGCATCCAATAGGTGTTTTGTGTCATTGGATGAACAGTTAGGTCATTTTCGTCCTCCCTACACTTTATCTTGTCCAATTACGGTTTCTAACCAATCTTGTGCTTCCAATTGGTGTTTTTGTGTCATTGGATGAACAATTAGGTCATTTTCGTCCTCCCTATGATAATTCTTGTCCAATTAGGGTTTTTAACCAATCTTGTGCATCCAATAGGTGTTTTGTGTCATTGGATGAACATTTAGGTCATTTTCGTCCTCCCTAATCTTAATCTTGTCCAATTAGGGTTTTTAACCAATCTTGTGCATCCAATAAGTGTTTTGTGTCATTGGATGAACACTTAGGTCATTTCCGTCCTCCCTACACTTTATCTTGTCCAATTAGGGTTTCTAACCAATCTTGTGCAACCAATTGGTGTTTTTGTGTCATTGGATGAACAATTAGGTCATTTTCGTCCTCCCTATGATAATTCTTGTCCAATTAGGGTTTTTAACCAATCTTGTGCATCCAATAGGTGTTTTGTGTCATTGGATGAACATTTAGGTCACTTTCGTCCTCCTTAGGCTAATTCTTATCCAATTAGGGTTTTTAACCAATCTTGTGCATCCAATAGGTGTTTTGTGTCATTGGATGAACATTTAGGTCATTTTCGTCCTCCCTACACTTAATCTTGTTCAATTAGGGTTTTTGACCAATCTTGTGCATCCGACAGGTGTTTTTGTGTCATTGGATGAACAATTAGGTCATTTTCGTCCTCCCTAGGCTAATTCTTGTCCAATTAGGGTTTTTAACCAATCTTGTGCATCCGATAGGTGTTTTTGTGTCATTGGATGAACATTTAGGTCATTTTCGTCCTCCCTACACTTAATCTTGTCCAATTAGGGTTTTTAACCAATCTTGTTCATTCAATAGGTGTGTTGTGTCATTGGATGAACATTTAGGTCATTTTCGTCCTCCCTAAACTTAATCTTATTCAATTAGGGTTTCTAACCAATCTTGTGCATCCGATAGGTGTTTCTGTGTCATTGGATGAACATTTAGGTCATTTTCGTCCTCCCTACACTTAATCTTGTTCAATTAGGGTTTCTAACCAATCTTGTGCATCCGATAGGTGTTTTTGTGTCATTGGATGAACAATTAGGTCATTTTCGTCCTCCCTAGGCTAATTCTTGTCCAATTAGGGTTTTTAACCAATCTTGTGCATCCAAGAGGTGTTTTGTATCATTGGATGAACACTTAGGTCATTTTCGTCCTCCCTACACTTTATCTTGTCCAATTAGGGTTTCTAACCAATCTTGTGCATCCAATTGGTGTTTTTGTGTCATTGGATGAACAATTAGGTCATTTTCGTCCTCCCTAGGCTAATTCTTATCCAATTAGGGTTTTTAAACAATCTTGTGCATCCAATAACTATTTTGTGTCATTGGATGAACATTTATATCATTTTCGTCCTCCCTACAGTTAATCTTGTCCAATTAGGGTTTTTAACCAATCTTGTGCATCCAATACGTGTTTTGTGTCATTAGATGAATATTTAGGTCATTTTCGTCCTCCCTACACTTAATCTTGTCCAATTAGGGTGTTTAACCAATCTGGTGCATCCAATAGGTGTCTTGTGTCATTGGATGAACATTTAGGTCATTTTCGTCCTCCCTATGCTAATTCTTGTCCAATTAGGGTTTTTAACCAATCTTGTGCATCCAATAGGTGTTTTGTGTCATTGGATGAACATTTAGGTCATTTTCGCTCTCCCTACACTTTATCTTGTCCAATTAGGGTTTCTAACCAATCTTGTGCATCCAATTGGTGTTTTTGTGTCATTGGATGAACAATTAGGTCATTTTCGTCCTCCCTAGGCTAATTCATATCCAATTAGGGTTTTTAAACAATCTTGTGCATCCAATAACTGTTTTGTGTCATTGGATGAACATTTATGTCATTTTCGTCCTCCCTACATTTAATCTTGTCCAATTAGGGTGTTTAACCAATCTGGTGCATCCAATAGGTGTCTTGTGTCATTGGATGAACATTAAGGTCATTTTCGCTCTCCCTACACTTTATCTTGTCCAATTAGGGTTTCTAACCAATCTTGTGCATCCAATTGGTGTTTTTGTGTCATTGGTTGAACATTTAGGACATTTTCGTCCTCCCTACACTTAATCTTGTCCAATTAGGGTTTCTAACCAATCTTGTGCATCCAATAGGTGTGTTTGTGTCATTGGATGAACAATTAGGTCATTTTCGTCCTCCCTAGGCTAATTCTTGTCCAATTAGGGTTTTTAACCAATATTGTGCATCCAATAGGTGTTTTGTGTCATTTTATGAATATTTAGGTCATTTTCGTCCTCCCTACACTGAATCTTGTCCAATTAGGGTTTTTAACTAATCTTGTGCATCCAATAGGTGTTTTGTGTCATTGGATCAGTATTTAGGTCATTTTCGTCCTCCCTACACTTAATCTTGTCCAATTAGGGTTTTTAACCAATCTTGTGCATCCAATAGGTATTTTGTGTCATTGGATGAACAATTAGGTCATTTTCGTCCTCCCTAGGCTAATTCTTGTCCAATTAGGGTTTTTAACCAATCTTGTGCATCCAATAGGTGTGTTTGTGTCATTGGATGAACAATTAGGTCATTTTCGTCCTCCCTAGGCTAATTCTTGTCCAATTAGGGTTTTTAACCAATATTGTGCATCCAATAGGTGTTTTGTGTCATTTTATGAATATTTAGGTCATTTTCGTCCTCCCTACACTTAATCTTGTCCAATTAGGGTTTTTAACTAATCTTGTGCATCCAATAGGTGTTTTGTGTCATCGGATGAACATTTAGGTCATTTTCGTCCTCCCTACACTTAATCTTGTTCAATTAGGGTTTCTAACCAATCTTGTGCATCCGATAGGTATTTTTGTGTCATTGGATGAACAATTAGGTCATTTTCGTCCTCCCTAGGCTAATTCTTGTCCAATTAGGGTTCTTAACCAATCTTGTGCATCCAATACATGTTTTGTGTCATTGGATGAACACTTAGGTCATTTTCGTCCTCCCTACACTTTATCTTGTACAATTAGGGTTTCTAACAATTCTTGTGCTTCCAATTGGTGTTTTTGTGTCATTGGATGAACAATTAGGTCATTTTCGTCCTCCCTAGGATAATTCTTGTCCAATTATGGTTTTTAACCAATCTTGTGCATCCAATAGGTGTCTTGTGTCATTGGATGAACATTTAGGTCATTTTCGTCCTCCCTACACTTAATCTTGTCCAATTAGGGTGTTTAACCAATCTGGTGCATCCAATAGGTGTCTTGTGTCATTGGATGAACATTTAGGTCATTTTCGCTCTCCCTACACTTTATCTTGTCCAATTAGGGTTTCTAACCAATCTTGTGCATCCAATTGGTGTTTTTGTGTCATTGGATGAACAATTACGTCATTTTCGTCCTCCCTAGACTAATTCTTATCCAATTAGGGTTTTTAAACAATCTTGTGCATCCAATAAGTGTTTTGTGTCATTGGATGAACATTTATGTCATTTTTGTCCTCCCTACATTTAATTTTGTCCAATTAGGGTTTTTAACCAATCATGTGCATCCAATAGGTGTTTTGTGTCATTAGATGAATATTTAGGTCATTTTCGTCCTCTCTACACTTAATCTTGTCCAATTAGGGTGTTTAACCAATCTGGTGCATCCAATAGGTGTCTTGTATCATTGGATGAACAATTAGGTCATTTTCGTCCTCCCTATGATAATTCTTGTCCAATTAGGGTTTTTAACCAATCTTGTGCATCCAATAGGTGTTTTGTGTCATTGGATGAAAATTTAGGTCATTTTCGCTCTCCCTACACTTTATCGTGTCCAATTAGGGTTTCTAACCAATCTTGTGCATCCAATTGGTGTTTTTGTGTCATTGGATGAACAATTAGGTCATTTTCGTCCTCCCTAGGCTAATTCTTATCCAATTAGGGTTTTTAAACAATCTTGTGCATCCAATAACTGTTTTGTGTCATTGGATGAACATTTATGTCATTTTCCTCCTCCCTACATTTAATCTTGTCCAATTAGGGTTTTTAACCAATATTGTGCATCCAATAGGTGTTTTGTGTCATTTTATGAATATTTAGGTCATTTTCGTCCTCCATACACTTAATCTTGTTCAATTAGGGTTTCTAACCAATCTTGTGCATCCGATAGGTGTTTTTGTGTCATTGGATGAACAATTAGGTCATTTTCGTCCTCCCTACACTTAATCTTGTCCAATTAGGGTGTTTAACCAATCTGGTGCATCCAATAGGTGTCTTGTGTCATTGGATGAACATTTAGGCCATTTTCGCTCTCCCTATACTTTATCTTGTCCAATTAGGGTTTCTAACCAATCTTGTGCATCCAATTGGTGTTTTTGTGTCATTGGATGAACAATTAGGTCATTTTCGTCCTCCCTAGGCTAATTCTTATCCAATTAGGGTTTTGAAACAATCTTGAGCATCCAAAAACTGTTTTGTGTCATTGGATGAACATTTATGTCATTTTCGTCCTCCCTACATTTAATCATGTCCAATTAGGGTTTTTAACCAATCTTGTGCATCCAATAGGTGTTTTGTGTCACTAGATGAATATTTAGGTCATTTTCGTCCTTCCTACACTTAATCTTGTCCAATTAGGGTGTTTAACCAATCTGGTGCATCCAATAGGTGTCTTGTGTCATTGGATGAACAATTAGGTCATTTTCGGCCTCCCTACACTTTATCTTGTCCAATTAGGGTTTCTAAACAATCTTGTGCATCCAATAGGTGTTTTGTGTCATTGGATGAACATTTAGGTCATTTTCGTCCTCCCTACACTTAATCTTGTCCAATTAGGGTGTTTAACCAATCTGGTGCATCCAATAGGTGTCTTGTGTCATTGGATGAACATTTAGGTCATTTTCGCACTCCCTACACTTTATCTTGTCCAATTAGGGTTTCTAACCAATCTTGTGCATCCAATTGGTGTTTTTGTGTCATTGGATGAACAATTAGGTCATTTTCGTCCTCCCTAGGCTAATTCTAATCCAATTAGGGTTTTTAAACAATCTTGTGCATCCAATAAGTGCTTGTGTCATTGGATGAACATTTATGTCATTTTTGTCCTCGCTACATTTAATCTTGTCCAATTAGGGTTTTTAACCAATCTTGTGCATCCAATAGGTGTTTTGTGTCATTAGATGAATATTTAGGTCATTTTCGTCCTCCCTACACTTAATCTTGTCCAATTAGGGTGTTTAACCAATCTGGTGCATCCAATAGGTGTCTTGTATCATTGGATGAACAATTAGGTCATTTTCGTCCTCCCTATGATAATTCTTGTCCAATTAGGGTTTTTAACCAATCTTGTGCATCCAATAGGTGTTTTGTGTCATTGGATGAACATTTAGGTCATTTTCGCTCTCCCTACACTTTATCGTATCCAATTAGGGTTTCTAACCAATCTTGTGCATCCAATTGGTGTTTTTGTCTCATTGGATGAACATTTATGTCATTTTCGTCGTCCCTAGGCTAATTCTTATCCAATTAGGGTTGTTAAACAATCTTGTGCATCCAATAACTGTTTTGTGTCATTGGATGAACATTTATGTCATTTTCGTCCTCCCTACATTTAATCTTGTCCAATTAGGGTTTTTAACCAATATTGTGCATCCAATAGGTGTTTTGTGTCATTTTATGAATATTTAGGTCATTTTCGTCCTCCCTACACTTAATCTTGTCCAATTAGGGTTTTTAACTAATCTTGTGCATCCAATAGGTGTTTTGTGTCAACGGATAAACATTTAGGTCATTTTCGTCCTCCCTACACTTAATCTTGTTCAATTAGGGTTTCTAACCAATCTTGTGCATCCGATAGGTGTTTTTGTGTCATTGGATGAACAATTAGGTCATTTTCGTCCTCCCTAGGCTAATTCTTGTCCAATTAGGGTTTTTAACCAATCTTGTGCATCCAATAGGTGTTTTGTGTCATTGGATGAACACTTAGGTCATTTTCGTCCTCCCTACACTTTATCTTGTACAATTAGGGTTTCTAACAATTCTTGTGCATCCAATTGGTGTTTTTGTGTCATTGGATGAACAATTAGGTCATTTTCGTCCTCCCTATGATAATTCTTGTCCAATTAGGGTTTTTAACCAATCTTGAGCATCCAATAGGTGTTTTGTGTCATTGGATGAACATTTAGGTCATTTTCGTCCTGCCTACACTTAATCTTGTCCAATTAGGGTGTTTAACCAATCTGGTGCATCCAATAGGTGTCTTGTGTCATTGGATGAACATTTTGGTCATTTTCGCTCTCCCTACACTTTATCTTGTCCAATTAGGGTTTCTAACCAATCTTGTGCATCCAATTGGTGTTTTTGTGTCATTGGTTGAACATTTAGGTCATTTTCGTCCTCCCTACACTTAATCTTGTCCAATTAGGGTTTCTAACCAATCTTGTGCATCCAATAGGTGTGTTTGTGTCATTGGATGAACAATTAGGTCATTTTCGGCCTCCCTACACTTTATCTTGTCCAATTAGGGTTTCTAACCAATCTTGTGCATCCAATAGGTGTTTTGTGTCATTGGATGAACATTTAGGTCATTTTCGTCCTCCCTACACTTAATCTTGTCCAATTAGGGTGTTTAACCAATCTGGTGCATCCAATAGGTGTCTTGTGTCATTGGATGGAAAATTAGGTCATTTTCTTCCTCCCTATTATAATTCTTATCCAATTAGGGTTTTTAAACAATCTTGTGCACCCAATAACTGTTTTGTGTCATTGGATGAACAATTATGTCATTTTCGTCCTCCCTACAGTTAATGTTGTCCAATTAGGGTTTTTAACCAATCTTGTGCATCCAATAAGTGTTTTGTGTCATTGGATGAACATTTATGTCATTTTCGTCCTCCCTACACTTAATCTTGTCCAATTAGGGATTTTAATCAATCTTGTGCATCCAATAGGAGTTTTGTGTCATTAGATGAATATTTAGGTCATTTTCGTCCTCCCTACACTTAATCTTGTCCAATTTGGGTGTTTAACCAATCTGGTGCATCCAATAGGTGTCTCGTGTCATTGGATGAACAATTAGGTCTTTTTCGTCCTCCCTAGGCTAATTCTTGTCCAATTAGGGTTTTTAACCAATCTTGTGCATCCAATAGGTGTCTTGTGTTATTGGATGAACATTTAGGTCATTTTCGCTCTCCCTACACTTTATCTTGTCCAATTAAGGTTTCTAACCAATCTTCTGCATCCAATTGGTGTTTTTGTGTCATTGGATGAACAATTAGGTCATTTTCGTCCTCCCTATGATAATTCTTGTCCAATTAGGGTTTCTAACCAATCTTGTGCTTCCAATTGGTGTTTTTGTGTCATTGGATGAACAATTTGGTCATTTTCGTCCTCCCTAGGCTAATTCTTATCCTATTAGCGTTTTTAAACAATCTTGTGCATTCAATAACTGTTTTGTGTCATTGGATGAACATTTATGTCATTTTCGTCCTCCCTAGGCTAATTCTTGTCCAATTAGGGTTTTTAACCAATCTTGTGCATCCAATAGGTGTTTTGTGTCATTAGATGAATATTTAGGTCATTTTCGTCCTCCCTACACTTAATCTTGTCCAATTAGGGTGTTTAACCAATCTGGTGCATCCAATAGGTGTCTTGTGTCATTGGATGAACATTTAGGTCATTTTCGGCCTCCCTACACTTTATCTTGTCCAATTAGGGTTTCTAACCAATCTTGTGCATCCAATAGGTGTATTGTGTCATTGGATGAACATTTAGGTCATTTTCGTCCTCCCTACACTTAATCTTGTCCAATTAGGGTGTTTAACCAATCTGGTGCATCCAATAGGTGTCTTGTGTCATTGGATGGAAAATTAGGTCATTTTCTTCCTCCCTATTATAATTCTTGTCCAATTAGGGTTTTTAACCAATCTTGTGCATCCAATAGGTGTTTTGTGTCATTAGATGAATATTTAGGTCATTTTCGTCCTCCCTACACTTAATCTTGTCCAATTAGGGTGTTTAACCAATCTGGTGCATCCAATAGGTGTCTTGTGTCATTGGATGAACATTTAGGTCATTTTCGCTCTCCCTATACTTTATCTTGTCCAATTAGGGTTTCTAACTAATCTTGTGCATCCAATTGGTGTTTTTGTGTCATTGGATGAACAATTAGGTCATTTTCGTCCTCCCTAGGCTAATTCTTATCCAATTAGGGTTTTGAAACAATCTTGTGCATCCAATAACTGTTTTGTGTCATTGGATGAACATTTATGTCATTTTCGTCCTCCCTACATTTAATCTTGTCCAATTAGGGTTTTTAACCAATCTTGTGCATCCAATAGGTGTTTTGTGTCATTGGATGAATATTTAGGTCATTTTCGTCCTCCCTACACTTAATCTTGTCCAATTAGGGTGTTTAACCAATCTGGTGCATCCAATAGGTGTCTTGTGTCATTGGATGAACATTTAGGTCATTTTCGTCCTCCCTATGATAATTCTTGTCCAATTAGGGTTTTTAACCAATCTTGTGCATCCAATAGGTGTTTTGTGTCATTGGATGAACACTTAGGTCATTTTCGTCCTCCCTACAGTTTATCTTGTCCAATTAGGGTTTCTAACAATTCTTGTGCATCCAATTGGTGTTTTTGTGTCATTGGATGAACAATTAGGTCATTTTCGTCCTCCCTATGATAATTCTTGTCCAATTAGGGTTTTTAACCAATCTTGTGCATCCAATAGGTGTTTTGTGTCATTGGATGAACATTTAGGTCATTTTCGTCCTCCCTACACTTAATCTTTTCCAATTAGGGTTTTTAACCAATCTTGTGCATCCAATAGGTGTTTTGTGTCATTGGATGAATATTTAGGTCATTTTCGTCCTCCCTACACTTAATCTTGTCCAATTAGGGTTTTTAACCAATCTTGTGCATCCAATAGGTATTTTGTGTCATTGGATGAACAATTAGGTCATTTTCGTCCTCCCTAGGCTAATTCTTGTCCAATTAGGGTTTTTAACCAATCTTGTGCATCCAATAGGTGTGTTTGTGTCATTGGATGAACAATTAGGTCATTTTCGTCCTCCCTAGGCTAATTCTTGTCCAATTAGGGTTTTTAACCAATATTGTGCATCCAATAGGTGTTTTGTGTCATTTTATGAATATTTAGGTCATTTTCGTCCTCCCTACACTTAATCTTGTCCAATTAGGGTTTTTAACTAATCTTGTGCATCCAATAGGTGTTTTGTGTCATTGGATCAGTATTTAGGTCATTTTCGTCCTCCCTACACTTAATCTTGTCCAATTAGGGTGTTTAACCAATCTGGTGCATCCAATAGGTGTCTTGTGTCATTGGATGAACATTTAGGTCATTTTCGTCCTCCCTACACTTAATCTTGTCCAATTAGGGTTTCTAACCAATCTTGTGCATCCAATAGGTGTGTTTGTGTCATTGGATGAACAATTAAGTCATTTTCGTCCTCCCTAGGCTAATTCTTGTCCAATTAGGGTTTTTAACCAATATTGTGCATCCAATAGGTGTTTTGTGTCATTTTATGAATATTTAGGTCATTTTCGTCCTCCCTACACTTAATCTTGTCCAATTAGGGTTTTTAACTAATCTTGTGCATCCAATAGGTGTTTTGTGTCATTGGATCAGTATTTAGGTCATTTTCGTCCTCCCTACACTTAATCTTGTCCAATTAGGGTTTTTAACCAATCTTGTGCATCCAATAGGTGTTTTGTGTCATTGGATGAACATTTAGGTCATTTTCGCTCTCCCTACACTTTATCTTGTCCAATTAGGGTTTCTAACCAATCTTGTACATCCAATTGGTGTTTTTGTGTCATTGGATGAACAATTAGGTCATTTTCGTCCTCGCTAGGCTAATTCTTATCCAATTAGGGTTTTTCAACAATCTTGTGCATCCAATAACTGTTTTGTGTCATTGGATGAACATTTATGTCATTTTCGTCCTCCCTACATTTAATTTTGTCCAATTAGGGTTTTTAACCAATCTTGTGCATCCAATAGGTGTTTTGTGTCATTAGATGAATATTTAGGTCATTTTCGTCCTCCCTACACTTAATCTTGTCCAATTAGGGTGTTTAACCAATCTGGTGCATCCAATAGGTGTCTTGTGTCATTGGATGAACATTTAGGTCATTTTCGGCCTCCCTACAGTTTATCTTGTCCAATTAGGGTTTCTAACCAATGTTGTGCATCCAATAGGTGTTTTGTGTCATTGGATGAACATTTAGGTCATTTTCGTCCTCCCTACACTTAATCTTGTCCAATTAGGGTGTTTAACCAATCTGGTGCATCCAATAGGTGTCTTGTGTCATTGGATGAACATTTAGGTCATTTTCGCTCTCCCTACACTTTATCTTGTCCAATTAGGGTTTCTAACCAATCTTGTGCATCCAATTGGTGTTTTTGTGTCATTGGTTGAACATTTAGGACATTTTCGTCCTCCCTACACTTAATCTTGTCCAATTAGGGTTTCTAACCAATCTTGTGCATCCAATAGGTGTGTTTGTGTCATTGGATGAACAATTAGGTCATTTTCGTCCTCCTTAGGCTAATTCTTGTCCAATTAGGGTTTTTAACCAATATTGTGCATCCAATAGGTGTTTTGTGTCATTTTATGAATATTTAGGTCATTTTTGTCCTCCCTACACTTAATCTTGTCCAATTAGGGTTTTTAACTAATCTTGTGCATCCAATAGGTGTTTTGTGTCATTGGATCAGTATTTAGGTCATTTTCGTCCTCCCTACACTTAATCTTGTCCAATTAGGGTTTTTAACCAATCTTGTGCATCCAATAGGTATTTTGTGTCATTGGATGAACAATTAGGTCATTTTCGTCCTCCCTAGGCTTATTCTTGTCCAATTAGGGTTTTTAACCAATCTTGTGCATCCAATTGGTGTTTTTGTGTCATTGGATGAACAATTAGGTCATTTTCGTCCTCCCTAGGCTAATTCTTATCCAATTAGGGTTTTTAAACAATCTTGTGCATCCAATAACTGTTTCGTGTCATTGGATGAACATTTATGTCATTTTCGTCCTCCCTACATTTAATCTTGTCCAATTAGGGTTTTTAACCAATCTTGTGCATCCAATAGGTGTTTTGTGTCATTAGATGAATATTTAGGTCATTTTCGTCCTCCCTACACTTAATCTTTTCCAATTAGGGTGTTTAACCAATCTGGTGCATCCAATAGGTGTCTTGTGTCATTGGATGAACATTTAGGTCATTTTCGGCCTCCCTACACTTTATCTTGTCCAATTAGGGTTTCTAACCAATCTTGTGCATCCAATAGGTGTTTTGTGTCATTGGATGAACATTTAGGTCATTTTCGTCCTCCCTACCCTTAATCTTGTCCAATTAGGGTGTTTAACCAATCTGGTGCATCCAATAGGTGTCTTGTGTCATTGGATGAACATTTAGGTCATTTTCGCTCTCCCTACACTTTATCTTGTCCAATTAGGGTTTCTAACCAATCTTGTACATCCAATTGGTGTTTTTGTGTCATTGGATGAACAATTAGGTCATTTTTGTCCTACCTACACTTAATCTTGTCCAATTAGGGTTTCTAACCAATCTTGTGTATCCGATAGGTGTTTTTGTGTCATTAGATGAACAATTAGGTCATTTTCTTCCTCCCTAAGCTAAATCTTATCCAATTAAGGTTTTTAACCAATCTTGTGCATCCAATAAGTGTTTTTGTGTCATTGGTTGAACACTTAGGTCATTTTCGTCCTCCCTAGGCTAATTCTTGTCCAATTAGGGTTTTTAACCAATCTTGTGCATCCAATAGGTGTTTTGTGTCATTGGATGAACAATTAAGTCATTTTCGTCCTCCCTACACTTAATCTTGTCCAATTAGGGTTTTTAACCAATCTTGTGCATCCAATAGGTATTTTGTGTCATTGGATGAACATTTAGGTCATTTTCGCTCTCCCTACACTTTATCTTGTCCAATTAGGGTTTCTAACCAATCTTGTACATCCAATTGGTGCTTTTGTGTCATTGGATGAACAATTAGGTCATTTTTGTCCTCCCTACACTTAATCTTGTCCAATTAGGGTTTCTAACCAATCTTGTGTATACGATAGGTGTTTTTGTGTCATTAGATGAACAATTAGGTCATTTTCTTCCTCCCTAAGCTAAATCTTATCCAATTAGGGTTATTAACCAATCTTGTGCATCCAATAGGTATTTTGTGTCATTGGATGAACATTTAGGTCATTTTCGCTCTCCCTACACTTTATCTTGTCCAATTAGGGTTTCTAACCAATCTTGTACATCCAATTGGTGTTTTTGTGTCATTGGATGAACAATTAGGTCATTTTTGTCCACCCTACACTTTATCTTGTACAATTAGGGTTTCTAACCAATCTTGTGCATCCAATTGGTGTTTTTGTGTCATTGGATGAACAATTAGGTCATTTTCGTCCTCCGTTTGATAATTCTTGTCCAATTAGGGTTTAAAACCAATCTTGTGCATCCAATAGGTGTTTTGTGTCATTGGATGAACGTTTAGGTCATTATCGTCCTCCCTAGGCTAATTCTTATCCAATTAGGGTTTTTAACCAATCTTGTGCATCCAATAGGTGTTTTGTGTCATTGGATGAACATTTAGGTCATTTTCGTCCTCCCTAAACTTAATCTTGTCCAATTAGGGTTTCTAACCAATCTTGTGCATCCAATGCGTGTTTTGTGTCATTGGATGAACATTTATGTCATTTTCGTCCTCCCTACACTTAATCTTGTCCAATTAGGGTTTCTAACCAATCTTGTGCATCCAATAGGTGTTTTGTGTCATTGGATGAACATTTAGGTCATTTTCGTCCTCCCTACACTTAATCTTGTCCAATTAGGGTGTTTAACCAATCTGGTGCATCCTATAGCTGTCTTGTGTCATTGGATGGAAAATTAGGTCATTTTCTTCCTCCCTATTATAATTCTTGTCCAATTAGGGTTTTTAACCAATCTTGTGCATCCAATAGGTGTTTTGTGTCATTAGATGAATATTTAGGTCATTTTCGTCCTCCCTACACTTAATCTTGTCCAATTAGGGTGTTTAACCAATCTGGTGCATCCAATAGGTGTCTTGTGTCATTGGATGAACATTTAGGTCATTTTCGGCCTCCCTACACTTTATCTTGTCCAATTAGGGTTTCTAACCAATCTTGTGCATCCGACAGGTGTTTTTGTGTCATTGGATGAACAATTAGGTCATTTTCGTCCTCCCTATCATAATTCTTGTCCAATTAGGGTTTTTAACCAATCTTGTGCATCCAATAGGTGTTTTGTGTCATTGGATGAACATTTAGGTCATTTTCGCTCTCCCTACACTTTATCTTGTCCAATTAGGGTTTCTAACCAATCTTGTGCATCCAATTGGTGTTTTTGTGTCATTGGATGAACAATTAGGTCATTTTCGTCCTCCCTAGGCTAATTCTTATCCAATTAGGGTTTTTAAACAATCTTGTGCATCCAATAACTGTTTTGTGTCATTGGATGAACATTTATGTCATTTTCGTCCTCCCTACACTTTATCTTGTCCAATTAGGGTTTCTAACCAATTTTGTGCATCCAATTGGTGTTTTTGTGTCATTGGTTGAACATTTAGGACATTTTCGTCCTCCCTACACTTAATCTTGTCCAATTAGGGTTTCTAACCAATCTTGTGCATCCAACAGGTGTGTTTGTGTCATTGGATGAACAATTAGGTCATTTTCGTCCTCGCTAGGCTAATTCTTGTCCAATTAGGGTTTTTAACCAATATTGTGCATCCAATAGGTGTTTTGTGTCATTTTATGAATATTTAGGTCATTTTCGTCCTCCCTACACTTAATCTTGTCCAATTAGGGTTTTTAACTAATCTTGTGCATCCAATAGGTGTTTTGTGTCATTGGATCAGTATTTAGGTCATTTTCGTCCTCCCTACACTTAATCTTGTCCAATTAGGGTTTTTAACCAATCTTGTGCATCCAATAGGTATTTTGTGTCATTGGATGAAAAATTAGGTCATTTTCGTCCTCCCTAGGCTAATTCTTGTCCAATTAGGGTTTTTAACCAATCTTGTGCATCCAATTGGTGTTTTTGTGTCATTGGATGAACAATTAGGTCATTTTCGTCCTCCCTAGGCTAATTCTTATCCAATTAGGGTTTTTAAACAATCTTGTGCATCCAATAACTGTTTCGTGTCATTGGATGAACATTTATGTCATTTTCGTCCTCCCTACATTTAATCTTGTCCAATTAGGGTTTTTAACCAATCTTGTGCATCCAATAGGTGTTTTGTGTTATTAGATGAATATTTAGGTCATTTTCGTCCTCCCTACACTTAATCTTGTCCAATTAGGGTGTTTAACCAATCTGGTGCATCCAATAGGTGTCTTGTGTCATTGGATGAACAATTAGGTCATTTTCGTCCTCCCTATGATAATTCTTGTCCAATTAGGGTTTTTAACCAATCTTGTGCATCCAATAGGTGTTTTGTGTCATTGGATGAACATTTAGGTCATTTTCGCTCTCCCTACACTTTATGTTGTCCAATTAGGGTTTCTAACCAATCTTGTGCATCCAATTGGTGTTTTTGTGTCATTGGATGAACAATTAGGTAATTTTCGTCCTCCCTAGGCTAATTCTTATCCAATTAGGGTTTTTAAACAATCTTGTGCATCCAATAACTGTTTTGTGTCATTGGATGAACATTTATGTCATTTTCGTCCTCCCTACATTTAATCTTGTCCAATTAGGGTTTTTAACCAATCTTGTGCATCCAATAGGTGTTTTGTGTCATTAGATGAATTTTTAGATCATTTTCGTCCTCCCAACAGTTAATCTTGTCCAATTAGGGTGTTTAACCAGTCTGGTGCATCCAATAGGTGTCTTGTATCATTGGATGAACAATTAGGTCATTTTCGTCCTCCCTATGATAATTCTTGTCCAATCTGGGTTTTTAACCAATCTTGTGAATCCAATAGGTGTTTTGTGTCATTGGATGAACATTTAGGTCATTTTCGCTCTCCCTACACTTTATCTTGTCCAATTAGGGTTTCTAACTAATCTTGTGCATCCAATTGGTGTTTTTGTGTCATTGGATGAACAATTAGGTCATTTTCGTCCTCCCTAGGCTAATTCTTATCCAATTAGGGTTTTTAAACAATCTTGTGCATCCAATAACTGTTTTGTGTCATTGGATGAACATTTATGTCATTTTCGTCCTCCCTACATTTAATCTTGTCCAATTAGGGTTTTTAACCAATCTTGTGCATCCAATAGGTGTTTTGTGTCATTAGATGAATATTTAGGTCATTTTCGTCCTCCCTACACTTAATCTTGTCCAATTAGGGTGTTTAACCAATCTGGTGCATCCAATAGGTGTCTTGTGTCATTGGATGAACATTTAGGTCATTTTCGGCCTCCCTACACTTTATCTTGTCCAATTAGGGTTTCTAACCAATCTTGTGCATCCAATAGGTGTTTTGTGTCATTGGATGAACATTTAGGTCATTTTCGTCCTCCCTACACTTAATCTTGTCCAATTAGGGTGTTTAACCAATCTGGTGCATCCAATAGGTGTCTTGTGTCATTGGATGGAAAATTAGGTCATTTTCTTCCTCCCTATTTTAATTCTTGTCCAATTAGGGTTTTTAACCAATCTTGTGCATCCAATAGGTGTTTTGTGTCATTGGATGAACATTTAGGTCATTTTCGCTCTCCCTACACTTTATCTTGTCCAATTAGGGTTTCTAACCAATCTTGTGCATCCAATAGGTGTTTTGTGTCATTGGATGAACATTTAGGTCATTTTCGTCCTCCCTACACTTAATCTTGTCCAATTAGGGTGTTTAACCAATCTGGTGCATCCTATAGCTGTCTTGTGTCATTGGATGGAAAATTAGGTCATTTTCTTCCTCCCTATTATAATTCTTGTCCAATTAGGGTTTTTAACCAATCTTGTGCATCCAATAGGTGTTTTGTGTCATTAGATGAATATTTAGGTCATTTTCGTCCTCCCTACACTTAATCTTGTCCAATTAGGGTGTTTAACCAATCTGGTGCATCCAATAGGTGTCTTGTGTCATTGGATGAACAATTAGGTCATTTTCGTCCTCCCTATGATAATTCTTGTCCAATTAGGGTTTTTAACCAATCTTGTGCATCCAATAGGTGTTTTGTGTCATTGGATAAACATTTAGGTCATTTTCGCTCTCCCTACACTTTATCTTGTCCAATTAGGGTTTCTAACCAATCTTGTGCATCCAATTGGTGTTTTTGTGTCATTGGATGAACAATTAGGTCATTTTCGTCCTCCCTAGGCTAATTCTTATCCAATTAAGGTTTTGAAACAATCTTGTGCATCCAATAACTGTTTTGTGTCATTGGATGAACATTTATGTCATTTTCGTCCTCCCTACATTTAATCTTGTCCAATTAGGGTGTTTAACCAATCTGGTGCATCCAATAGGTGTCTTGTGTCATTGGATGAACATTTAGGTCATTTTCGCTCTCCCTACACTTTATCTTGTCCAATTAGGGTTTCTAACCAATCTTGTGCATCCAATAGGTGTTTTGTGTCATTAGATGAATATTTAGGTCATTTTCGTCCTCCCTACACTTAATCTTGTCCAATTAGGGTGTTTAACCAATCTGGTGCATCCAATAGGTGTCTTGTATCATTGGATGAACAATTAGGTCATTTTCGTCCTCCCTATGATAATTCTTGTCCAATTAGGGTTTTTAACCAATCTTGTGCATCCAATAGGTGTTTTGTGTCATTGGATGAACATTTAGGTCATTTTCGCTCTCCCTACACTTTATCGTATCCAATTAGGGTTTCTAACCAATCTTGTGCATCCGATAGGTGTTTTTGTGTCATTGGATGAACAATTAGGTCATTTTCGTCCTCCCTAGGCTAATTCTTGTCCAATTAGGGTTTCTAACCAATCTTGTGCATCCAATAGGTGTTTTGTGTCATTGGATGAACACTTAGGTCATTTTCGTCCTCCCTACACTTTATCTTATCCAATTAGGGTTTCTAACAATTCTTGTGCATCCAATTGGTGTTTTTGTGTCATTGGATGAACAATTAGGTCATTTTCGTCTTCCCTATGATAATTCTTGTCCAATTACGGTTTTTAACCAATCTTGTGCATCCAATAGGTGTTTTGTGTCATTGGATGAACATTTAGGTCATTTTCGTCCTCCCTACACTTAATCTTGTCCAATTAGGGTGTTTAACCAATCTGGTGCATCCAATAGGTGTCTTGTGTCATTGGATGAACATTTAGGTCATTTTCGCTCTCCCTACACTTTATCTTGTCCAATTAGGGTTTCTAACCAATCTTGTGCATCCAATTGGTGTTTTTGTGTCATTGGATGAACAATTAGGTCATTTTCGTCCTCCCTAGGCTAATTCTTATCCAATTAGGGTTTTGAAACAATCTTGTGTATCCAATAACTGTTTTGTGTCATTGGATGAACATTTATGTCATTTTCGTCCTCCCTACATTTAATCTTGTCCAATTAGGGTTTTTAACCAATCTTGTGCATCCAATAGGTGTTTTGTGTCATTAGATGAATATTTAGGTCATTTTCGTCCTCCCTACACTTAATCTTGTCCAATTAGGGTGTTTAACCAATCTGGTGCATCCAAATGGTGTCTTGTGTCATTGGATGAACATTTAGGTCATTTTCGGCCTCCCTACACTTTATCTTGTCCAATTACGGTTTCTAACCAATCTTGTGCATCCAATAGGTGTTTTGTGTCATTGGATGAACATTTAGGTCATTTTCGTCCTCCCTACACTTAATCTTGTCCAATTAGGGTGTTTAACCAATCTGGTGCATCCAATAGGTGTCGTATGTCATTGGATGAACATTTAGGTCATTTTCGCTCTCCCTACACTTTATCTTGTCCAATTAGGGTTTCTAACCAATCTTGTGCATCCAATAGGTGTTTTGTGTCATTGGATGAACATTTATGTCATTTTCGTCCTCCCTACATTTAATCTTGTCCAATTAGGGTGTTTAACCAATCTGGTGCATCCAATAGGTGTTTTGTGTCATTTTATGAATATTTAGGTCATTTTCGTCCTCCCTACACTTAATCTTGTCCAATTAGGGTTTTTAACTAATCTTGTGCATCCAATAGGTGTTTTGTGTCAACGGATAAACATTTAGGTCATTTTCGTCCTCCCTACACTTAATCTTGTTCAATTAGGGTTTCTAACCAATCTTGTGCATCCGATAGGTGTTTTTGTGTCATTGGATGAACAATTAGGTCATTTTCGTCCTCCCTATGATAATTCTTGTCCACTTAGGGTTTTTAACCAATCTTGTGCATCCAATAGGTGTTTTGTGTCATTGGATGAACATTTAGGTCATTTTCGCTCTCCCTACACTTTATCTTGTCCAATTAGGGTTTCTAACCAATCTTGTGCATCCAATTGGTGTTTTTGTGTCATTGGTTGAACATTTAGGACATTTTCGTCCTCCCTACACTTAATCTTGTCCAATTAGGGTTTCTAACCAATCTTGTGCATCCAATAGGTGTGTTTGTGTCATTGGATGAACAATTTGGTCATTTTCGTCCTCCCTAGGCTAATTCTTGTCCAATTAGGGTTTTTAACCAATATTGTGCATCCAATAGGTGTTTTGTGTCATTTTATGAATATTTAGGTGATTTTCGTCCTCCCTACACTTAATCTTGTCCAATTAGGGTTTTTAACTAATCTTGTGCATCCAATAGGTGTTTTGTGTCATTGGATCAGTATTTAGGTCATTTTCGTCCTCCCTACACTTAATCTTGTCCAATTAGGGTTTTTAACCAATCTTGTGCATCCAATAGGTATTTTATGTCATTGGATGAACAATTAGGTCATTTTCGTCCTCCCTAGGCTAATTCTTGTCCAATTAGGGTTTTTAACCAATCTTCTGCATCCAATTGGTGTTTTTGTGTCATTGGATGAACAATTAGGTCATTTTCGTCCTCCCTAGGCTAATTCTTATCCAATTAGGGTTTTTAAACAATCTTGTGCATCCAACAACTGTTTTGTGTCATTGGATGAACATTTATGTCATTTTCGTCCTCCCTACATTTAATCTTGTCCAATTAGGGTGTTTAACCAATCTGGTGCATCCAATAGGTGTCTTGTGTCATTGGATGAACATTAAGGTCATTTTCGCTCTCCCTACACTTTATCTTGTCCAATTAGGGTTTCTAACCAATCTTGTGCATCCAATTGGTGTTTTTGTGTCATTGGTTGAACATTTAGGACATTTTCGTCCTCCCTACACTTAATCTTGTCCAATTAGGGTTTCTAACCAATCTTGTGCATCCAATAGGTGTGTTTGTGTCATTGGATGAACAATTAGGTCATTTTCGTCCTCCCTAGGCTAATTCTTGTCCAATTAGGGTTTTTAACCAATATTGTGCATCCAATAGGTGTTTTGTGTCATTTTATGAATATTTAGGTCATTTTCGTCCTCCCTACACTGAATCTTGTCCAATTAGGGTTTTTAACTAATCTTGTGCATCCAATAGGTGTTTTGTGTCATTGGATCAGTATTTAGGTCATTTTCGTCCTCCCTACACTTAATCTTGTCCAATTAGGGTTTTTAACCAATCTTGTGCATCCAATAGGTATTTTGTGTCATTGGATGAACAATTAGGTCATTTTCGTCCTCCCTAGGCTAATTCTTGTCCAATTAGGGTTTTTAACCAATCTTGTGCATCCAATTGGTGTTTTTGAGTCATTGGATGAACAATTAGGTCATTTTCGTCCTCCCTAGGCTAATTCTTATCCAATTAGGGTTTTTAAACAATCTTGTGCATCCAATAACTGTTTCGTGTCATTGGATGAACATTTATGTCATTTTCGTCCTCCCTACATTTAATCTTGTCCAATTAGGGTGTTTAACCAATCTGGTGCATCCAATAGGTGTCTTGTGTCATTGGATGAACATTTAGGTCATTTTCGCTCTCCCTACACTTTATCTTGTCCAATTAGGGTTTTTAACCAATCTTGTGCATCCAATAGGTGTTTTGTGTCATTAGATGAATATTTAGGTCATTTTCGTCCTCCCTACACTTAATCTTGTCCAATTAGGGTGTTTAACCAATCTGGTGCATCCAATAGGTGTCTTGTATCATTGGATGAACAATTATGTCATTTTCGTCCTCCCTATGATAATTCTTGTCCAATTAGGGTTTTTAACCAATCTTGTGCATCCAATAGGTGTTTTGTGTCATTGGATGAACATTTAGGTCATTTTCGCTCTCCCTACACTTTATCTTGTCCAATTAGGGTTTCTAACCAATCTTGTGCATCCAATAGGTGTTTTGTGTTATTGGATGAACATTTAGGTCATTTTCGTCCTCCCTACACTTAATCTTGTCCAATTAGGGTGTTTAACCAATCTGGTGCATCCAATAGGTGTCTTGTGTCATTGGATGGAAAATTAGGTCATTTTCTTCCTCCCTATTATAATTCTTATCCAATTAGGGTTTTTAAACAATCTTGTGCATCCAATAACTGTTTTGTGTCATTGGATGAACAATTATGTCATTTTCGTCCTCCCTACAGTTAATGTTGTCCAATTAGGGTTTTTAACCAATCTTGTGCATCCAATAAGTGTTTTGTGTCATTGGATGAACATTTATGTCATTTTCGTCCTCCCTACACTTAATCTTGTCCAATTAGGGATTTTAATCAATCTTGTGCATCCAATAGGAGTTTTGTGTCATTAGATGAATATTTAGGTCATTTTCGTCCTCCCTACACTTAATCTTGTCCAATTTGGGTGTTTAACCAATCTGGTGCATCCAATAGGTGTCTCGTGTCATTGGATGAACAATTAGGTCTTTTTCGTCCTCCCTAGGCTAATTCTTGTCCAATTAGGGTTTTTAACCAATCTTGTGCATCCAATAGGTGTCTTGTGTTATTGGATGAACATTTAGGTCATTTTCGCTCTCCCTACACTTTATCTTGTCCAATTAAGGTTTCTAACCAATCTTGTGCATCCAATTGGTGTTTTTGTGTCATTGGATGAACAATTAGGTCATTTTCGTCCTCCCTATGATAATTCTTGTCCAATTAGGGTTTCTAACCAATCTTGTGCTTCCAATTGGTGTTTTTGTGTCATTGGATGAACAATTTGGTCATTTTCGTCCTCCCTAGGCTAATTCTTATCCTATTAGCGTTTTTAAACAATCTTGTGCATTGAATAACTGTTTTGTGTCATTGGATGAACATTTATGTCATTTTCGTCCTCCCTAGGCTAATTCTTGTCCAATTAGGGTTTTTAACCAATCTTGTGCATCCAATAGGTGTTTTGTGTCATTAGATGAATATTTAGGTCATTTTCGTCCTCCCTACACTTAATCTTGTCCAATTAGGGTGTTTAACCAATCTGGTGCATCCAATAGGTGTCTTGTGTCATTGGATGAACATTTAGGTCATTTTCGGCCTCCCTACACTTTATCTTGTCCAATTAGGGTTTCTAACCAATCTTGTGCATCCAATAGGTGTTTTGTGTCATTGGATGAACATTTAGGTCATTTTCGTCCTCCCTACACTTAATCTTGTTCAATTAGGGTTTCTAACCAATCTTGTGCATCCGATAGGTGTTTTTGTGTCATTGGATGAACAGTTAGGTCATTTTCGTCCTCCCTAGGCTAATTCTTGTCCAATTAGGGTTTTTAACCAATCTTGTGCATCCAATAGGTGTTTTGTGTCATTGGATGAACATTTAGGTCATTTTCGTCCTCCCTAAACTTAATCATGTCCAATTAGGGTTTTTAACCAATCTTGTGCATCTAGTAGGTGTTTTGTGTCATTGGATGAACATTTTAGGTCATTTTCGTCCTCCCTACACTTTATCTTTTCCAATTAGGGTTTCTAACCAATCTTGTGCATCCAATTGGTGTTTTTGTGTCATTGGATGAACAATTAGGTCATTTTCGTCCTCCCTATGATAATTCTTGTCCAATTAGGGTTTTTAACCAATCTTGTGCATCCAATAGGTGTTTTGTGTCATTGGATGAAAATTTTAGGTCATTTTCGTCCTCCCTACACTTTATCTTTTCTAATTAGGGTTTCTAACCAATCTTGTGCATCCAATTGGTGTTTTTGTGTCATTGGATGAACAATTAGGTCATTTTCGTCCTCCCTATGATAATTCTTGTCCAATTAGGGTTTTTAACCAATCTTGTGCATCCAATTGGTGTTTTTGTGTCATTGGATGAACAATTAGGTCATTTTCGTCCTCCCTAGGCTAATTCTTATCCAATTAGGGTTTTTAAACAATCTTGTGCATCCAATAACTGTTTCGTGTCATTGGATGAACATTTATGTCATTTTCGTCCTCCCTACATTTAATCTTGTCCAATTAGGGTTTTTAACCAATCTTGTGCATCCAATAGGTGTTTTGTGTTATTAGATGAATATTTAGGTCATTTTCGTCCTCCCTACACTTAATCTTGTCCAATTATGGTGTTTAACCAATCTGGTGCATCCAATAGGTGTCTTGTGCCATTGGATGAACATTTAGGTCATTTTCGGCCTCCCTACACTTTATCTTGTCCAATTAGGGTTTCTAACCAATCTTGTGCATCCAATAGGTGTTTTGTGTCATTGGATGAACATTTAGGTCATTTTTGTCCTCCCTACACTTAATCTTGTCCAATTAGGGTGTTTAACCAATCTGGTGCATCCAAAAGGTGTCTTGTGTCATTGGATGAATATTTAGGTCATTTTCGTCCTCCCTACACTTAATCTTGTCCAATTAGGGTTTCTAACCAATCTTGTGCATCCAATAGGTGTGTTTGTGTCATTGGATGAACAATTTGGTCATTTTCGTCCTCCCTAGGCTAATTCTTGTCCAATTAGGGTTTTTAACCAATATTGTGCATCCAATAGGTGTTTTGTGTCATTTTATGAATATTTAGGTCATTTTCGTCCTCCCTACACTTAATCTTGTCCAATTAGGGTGTTTAACCAATCTGGTGCATCCAATAGGTGTCTTGTGTCATTGGATGAACATTTAGGTCATTTTCGCTCTCCCTACACTTTATCTTGTCCAATTAGGGTTTCTAACCAATCTTGTGCATCCAATTGGTGTTTTTGTGTCATTGGATGAACAATTAGGTCATTTTCGTCCTCTCTATGCTAATTCTTATCCAATTAGGGTTTTTAAACAATCTTGTGCATCCAATAAGTGTTTTGTGTCATTGGATGAACATTTATGTCACTTTTGTCCTCCCTACATTTAATCTTGTCCAATTAGGGTTTTTAACCAATCTTGTGCATCCAATAGGTGTTTTGTGTCATTAGATGAATATTTAGGTCATTTTCGTCCTCCCTACACTTAATCTTGTCCAATTAGGGTGTTTAACCAATCTGGTGCATCCAATAGGTATCTTGTATCATTAGATGAACAATTAGGTCATTTTCGTCCTCCCTATGATAATTCTTGTCCAATTAGGGTTTTTAACCAATCTTGTGCGTCCAATAGGTGTTTTGTGTCATTGGATGAACATTTAGGTCATTTTCGCTCTCCCTACACTTTATCGTGTCCAATTAGGGTTTCTAACCAATCTTGTGCATCCAATTGGTGTTTTTGTGTCATTGGATGAACAACTAGGTCATTTTCGTCCTCCCTAGGCTAATTCTTATCCAATTAGGGTTTTTAAACAATCTTGTGCATCCAATAACTGTTTTGTGTCATTGGATGAACATTTATGTCATTTTCGTTCTCCCTACATTTAATCTTGTCCAATTAGGGTTTTTAACCAATATTGTGCATCCAATAGGTGTTTTGTGTCATTTTATGAATATTTAGGTCATTTTCGTCCTCCCTACACTTAATCTTGTCCAATTAGGGTTTTTAACTAATCTTGTACATCCAATAGGTGTTTTGTGTCAATGGATAAACATTTAGGTCATTTTCATCCTCCCTACACTTAATCTTGTTCAACTAGGGTTTCTAACCAATCTTGTGCATCCGATAGGTGTTTTTGTGTCATTGGATGAACAATTAGGTCATTTTCGTCCTCCCTAGGCTAATTCTTGTCCAATTAGGGTTTTTAACCAATCTTGTGCATCCAATAGGTGTTTTGTGTCATTGGATGAACACTTAGGTCATTTTCGTCCTCCCTATAGTTTATCTTGTCCAATTAGGGTTTCTAACAATTCTTGTGCATCCAATTGGTGTTTTTGTGTCATTGGATGAACAATTAGGTCATTTTCGTCCTCCCTATGATAATTCTTGTCCAATTAGGGTTTTTAACCAATCTTGTGCATCCAATAGGTGTTTTGTGTCATTGGATG
>JBBPBS010000976.1:2649-21066 GCA_037974835.1 Cicer judaicum
AAATGTTCATCCAATGACACAAAACACCTATTGGATGCACAAGATTGGTTAAAAACCGTAATTGGACAAGATTAAGTGTAGGGAGGACGAAATTGACCACAATGTTCATCCAATGACACAAAACACCTATTGGATGCACAAGATTGGATAAAAACCGTAATTGGACAAGAATTAGCCTAGGGAGGACAAAAATGACCTAATAGTTCATCCAATGAGATAAGACACCTATTGGATGCACAAGATTGGTTAAAAACCCTAATTGGACAAGAATTAGCCTAGGGAGGACGAAAATGACCTAAATATTCATCCAATGACACTAAAACACCTATTGGATACACAAGATTGGTTAAAAACCGTAATTGAACAAGATTAAGTGTAGAGAGGACGAAATTGACCAAAATGTTCATCCAATGATACGAAACACCTATTGGATGCACAAGATTGGTTACAAACCCTAATTCGAAAAGAATTAGCCTACGGAGGACGATAATGACCTAATTGTTCATCCAATGACACAAAAACACCTATTTGGATGCACAACATTGGTTTGAAACCCTAATTGGACAAGAATTAGCCTAGGGAGGACGAAAATGACCTAAATGTTCATCCAATGACACAAAACACCTATTGGATGCACCAGATTGGTTAAAAACCCTAGTTGGACAAGAATAAGCATAGGGAGGACGAAAATGACCTAATTGTTCATCCAATGACACAAAAACACCTAATTGGATGCACAAGATAGGTTAGAAACCCTAATTGGACAAGATTAAGTTTAGGGAGGACGAAAATGACCTAAATGTTCATCCAATGACACAAAATACCTATTGGATGCACAAGATTGGTTAAAAACCCTAATTGGACAAGAATTAGCATAGGGAGGACGAAAATGACCTAATTGTTCATCCAATGACACAAAAAACATATTGGATGCACAAGATTGGTTAGAAATCCTAATTGGACAAGATTTAGTTTAGGGAGGACGAAAATGACCTAAATGTTCATCCAATGACACAAAACACCTATTGGATGCACAAGATTGGTTAAAAACCCTAATTGGACAAGATTAAGTTTAGGGAGGACGAAATTGACCACAATGTTCATCCAATGACACAAAACACCTTTTAGATGCACAAGATTGGATAATAACCATAATTGGACAAGAATTAGCCTAGGGAGGACGAAAATGACCTAATTGTTCATCCAATGAGACAAGACACCTATTGGATGCACAAGATTGGTTAAAAATCCTAATTGGACAAGAATTAGCCTAGGGAGGACGAAAATGACCTAATTGGTCATCCAATGAGACAAGACACCTATTGGATGCACAAGATTAGTTAAAAACCCTAATTGGACAAGAATTAGCCTAGGGAGGACGAAATTGGACAAGATTGGTTAATAACCCTAATTGGACAAGATTAAGTGTAGGGAGGACGAAATTGACCAAAATGTTAATCCAATGACACAAAACACCTATTGGATGCACAAGATTGGATAAAAACCGTAATTGGACAAGAATTAGCCTAGGGAGGACGAAAATGACGTATTTGTTCATCCAATGACACAAAAACACCTATTTGGATGCACAAGATTGGTTAGAAACCCTAATTGGACAAGATTAAGTTTAGGGAGGACGAAAATGACCTAAATGTTCATCCAATGATACAAAACACCTATTGGATGCACAAGATTGGTTACAAACCCTAATTGGAAAAGAATTAGCCTAGGGAGGACGATAATGACCTAATTCTTCATCCAATGACACAAAAACACCTATTTGGATGCACAACATTGGTTAAAACCCTAATTGGACAAGATTATGTTTAGGGAGGACGAAAATGACCTAAATGTTCATCCAATGACACAAAACACCTATTGGATGCACAAGATTGGTTAAAAACCCTAATTGGACAAGAATTAGCCTAGGGAGGAAGAAAATGACCTAATTTATCATTCAGTGAGACTAGACACCTATTGGATGCACAAGATTAAATAAAAACCGTAATTGGACAAGAATTAGCCTAGGGAGGACGAAAATGACCTAAATATTCATCCAACGACACAAAAACACCTATTGGATACACAAGATTGGTTAAAACCCCTAATAGGACAGGATTAAGTGTAGGGAGGACGAAAATGACCAAAATGTTCATCCAATGACACAAAACACCTATTGGATGCACAAGATTGGTTAAAAACCCTAGTTGGACAAGAATTAGCCTAGGGAGGACGAAAATGATCTAATTATTCATCCAATGACACAAAAACACCTTTATGGATGCTCAAGATTGGTTAGAAAACCTAATTGGACAAGATTAAGTTTTGGGTGGACGAAAATGACCTAAATTTTTCATCCAATGACACAAAATACCTATTGGATGCACAAGATTGGTAAAAAACCCTAATTGGACAAGAATTAGCCTAGGGAGGGCGAAAATGACCTAATTGTTCATCCAATGACACAAAAAACATATTGGATGCACAAGATTGGTTAGAAATCCTAATTGGACAAGATTTAGTTTAGGGAGGACGAAAATGACCTAAATGTTCATCCAATGACACAAAACACCTATTGGATGCACAAGATTGGTTAAAAACCCTAATTGGACAAGATTAAGTGTAGGGAGGACGAAATTGACCACAATGTTCATCCAATGACACAAAACACCTATTAGATGCACAAGATTGGATAAAAACCGTAATTGGACAAGAATTAGCCTAGGGAGGACGAAAATGACCTAATTGTTCATCCAATGAGACAAGACACCTATTGGATGCACAAGATTGGTTAAAAATCCTAATTGGAAAAGAATTATCCTAGGGAGGACGAAAATGACCAAAATATTCATCCAATGACACAAAAACCCCTATTGGATACACAAGATTGGTTAAAAACCGTAATTGGACAAGATTAAGTGTAGGGAGGACGAAATTGACCAAAATGTTCATCCAATGACACAAAACACGTATTGGAAGCACAAGATTGGTTAATAACCCTAATTGGACAAGATTAAGTGTAGGGAGGACGAAATTGACCAAAATGTTCATCCAATGACACAAAACACCTATTGGATGCACAAGATTGGATAAAAACTGTAATTGGACAAGAATTAGCCTAGGGAGGACGAAAATGACGTATTTGTTCATCCAATCACACAAAAACACCTATTTGGATGCACAAGATTGGTTAGAAACCCTAATTGGACAAGATTAAGTTTATGGAGGACGAAAATGACCTAAATGTTCTTCCAATGATACAAAACACCTATTGGATGCACAAGATTGGTTACAAACCCTAATTGGAAAAGAATTAGCCTAGGGAGGACGATAATGACCTAATTCTTCATCCAATGACACAAAAACACCTATTTGGATGCACAACATTGGTTAAAACCCTAATTGGACAAGATTATGTTTAGGGAGGACGAAAATGACCTAAATGTTCATCCAATGACACAAAACACCTATTGGATGCACAAGATTGGTTAAAAACCCTAATTGGACAAGAATTAGCCAAGGGAGGAAGAAAATGACCTAATTTATCATCCAGTGAGACAAGACACCTATTGGATGCACAAGATTAGTTAAAAACCCTAATTGGACAAGAATTAGCCTAGGGAGGACGAAAATGACCTAAATATTCATCCAATGACACAAAAACACCTATTGGATGCACAAGATTGGTTAAAAACCCTAATTGGACAGGATTAAGTGTAGGGAGGACGAAAATGACCGAAATGTTCATCCAATGACACAAAACACCTATTGGATGCACAAGATTGGTTAAAAACCCTAGTTGGACAAGAATTAGCCTAGGGAGGACAAAAATGATCTAATTATTCATCCAATGACACAAAAACACCTTTATGGATGCACAAGATTGGTTAGAAAACCTAATTGGACAAGATTAAGTTTTGGGTGGACGAAAATGACCTAAATGTTCATCCAATGACACAAAATACCTATTGGATGCACAAGATTGGTTAGAAATCCTAATTGGACAAGATTTAGTTTAGGGAGGTCGAAAATGACCTAAATGTTCATCCAATGACACAAAACACCTATTGGATGCACAAGATTGGTTAAAAACCCTAATTGGACAAGATTAAGTTTAGGGAGGACGAAATTGACCACAATGTTCATCCAATGACACAAAACACCTATTAGATGCACAAGATTGGATAATAACCATAATTGGACAAGAATTAGCCTAGGGAGGACGAAAATGACCTAATTGTTCATCCAATGAGACAAGACACCTATTGGATGCACAAGATTGGTTAAAAATCCTATTTGCACAAGAATTAGCCTAGGGAGGACGAAAATGACCTAAATATTCATCCAATGACACTAAAACACCTATTGGATACACAAGATTGGTTAAAAACCGTAATTGGACAAGATTAAGTGTAGAGAGGACGAAAATGACCTAAATGTTCATCCAATGATACAAAACACCTATTGGATGCACAAGATTGGTTACAAACCCTAATTGGAAAAGAATTAGCCTAGGGAGGACGATAATGACCTAATTGTTCATCCAATGACGCAAAAACACCTTTATGGATGCTCAAGATTGGTTAGAAAACCTAATTGGACAAGATTAAGTTTTGGGTGGACGAAAATGACCTAAATGTTCATCCAATGACACAAAATACCTATTGGATGCACAAGATTAGTTAAAAACCCATATTAGACAAGAATTAGCCTAGGGAGGGCGAAAATGACCTAATTGTTCATCCAATGACACAAAAAACATATTGGATGCACAAGATTGGTTAGAAATCCTAATTGGACAAGATTTAGTTTAGGGAGGACGAAAATGACCTAAATGTTCATCCAATGACACAAAACACCTATTGGATGCACAAGATTGGTTAAAAACCCTAATTGGACAAGAATTAGCCTAGGGAGGACGAAAATGACCTAATTGTTCATCCAACGACACAAAAACACCTATCGGATGCACAAGATTGGTTAGAAACCCTAATTGAACAAGATTAAGTGTAGGGAGGACGAAAATAACCTAAATGTTCATCCAATGACACAAAACACCTATTGGATGCACAAGATTGGTTAAAAACCCTAATTGGACAAGAATTAGCATAGGGAGGACGAAAATGACCTAATTGTTCATCCAATGACACAAAAACACCTATTGGATGCACAAGATTGGTTAGAAACCCTAATTGGACAAGATTAAGTTTAGGGAGGACGAAAATGACCTAAATGTTCATCTAATGACGCAAAACACCTATGGGATGCACAAGATTGGTTAAAAACCCTAATTGGACAAGAATTAGCCTAGGGAGGACGAAAATGACCTAATTGTTCATCCAATGACACAAAAACACCTATTGGATGCACAAGATTGGTTAGAAACCCTAATTGGACAAGATTAAGTTTAGGGAGGATGAAAATTACCGAAATTTTCATCCAATGACACAAAAACACCAATTGGATGCACAAGATTGGTTAGAAACCCTTATTGGACAAGATTAAGTTTAGGGAGGACGAAAATGACCTAAATGTTCATCCAATGACACAAAACACCTATTGGATGCACAAGATTGGTTAAAAACCCTAATTGGACAAGAATTAGCCTAGGGAGGACGAAAATGACCTAATTATTCATCCAATGATACAAAAACACCTATTGGATGCACAATATTGGTTAGAAACCCTAATTGGACAAGATTAAGTGTAAGGAGGACGAAAATGACATAAATATTCATCCAATGACACAAAAACACCTATTGGATGCACAAGATTGGTTAAAAACCCTAATTGGACAAGAATTAGCCTAGGGAGGACGAAAATGACCTAAACGTTCATCCAATGACACAAAACACCTATTGGATGCACAAGATTGCTTAAAAACCCTAATTGGACAAGAATTAGCCTAGGGAGGACGAAAATGACCTAAATGTTCATCCAATGACACAAAAAAACCTATTGGATGCACATGATTGGTTAGAAACCCTAATTGGACAAGATTAAGTTTAGGGAGGACGAAAATGACCTAAATGTTCATCCAATGACACAAAAACACCTATTGGATGCACAAGATTGGTTAAAAACCCTAATTGGACAAGAATAAGACTAGGGAGGACGAAAATGACCTAATTGTTCATTCAATGACACAAACACACCTATTGGATGCACAAGATTGGTTAGAAACCCTAATTGGACAAGATTAAGTGTAGGGAGGACGAATAAGACCAAAATTTTCATCCAATGACACAAAAAAACCTATTGGATGCACAAGATTGGTTAGAAACCCTAATTGGATAAGATTAAGTTTAGGGAGGACGAAAATGACCTAAATGTTCATCCAATTACACAAAACACCTATTGGATGCACAAGATTGGTTAAAAACCCTAATTGGACAAGAATTAGCCTAGGGAGGACGAAAATGACTTAATTGTTCATCCAAGGAGACAAGACACCTATTGGATGCAAAAGATTGGTTAAAAACCCTAATTGGACAAGAATTAGCCTAGGGAGGACGAAAAAGACCTAAATGTTCATGCAATGACACAAAACACCTATTGGATGCACAAGATTGGTTACAAACCCTAATTGGACAAGATTAAGTGTAGGGAGGACGAAATTGACCACAATGTTCATCCAATGACACAAAACACCTATTAGATGCACAAGATTGGATAAAAACCGTAATTGGACAAGAATTAGCCTAGGGAGGACGAAAATGACTTAATTGTTCATCCAATGAGACAAGACACCTATTGGATGCACAAGATTGGTTAAAAATCCTAATTGGACAAGAATTAGCCTAGGGAGGACGAAAATGACCTAAATATTCATCCAATGACACTAAAACACCTATTGGATACACAAGATTGGTTAAAAACCGTAATTGGACAAGATTAAGTGTAGGGTGGACGAAAATGTCCTAAATGTTCATCCAATGATACAAAACACCTATTGGATGCACAAGATTGGTTAGAAATCCTAATTGGACAAGATTTAGTTTAGGGAGGACGAAAATGACCTAAATGTTCATCCAATGACACAAAACACCTATTGGATGCACAAGATTGGTTAAAAACCCTAATTGGACAAGATTAAGTTTAGGGAGGACGAAATTGACCACAATGTTCATCCAATGACACAAAACACCTTTTAGATGCACAAGATTGGATAATAACCATAATTGGACAAGAATTAGCCTAGGGAGGACGAAAATGACCTAATTGTTCATCCAATGAGACAAGACACCTATTGGATGCACAAGATTGGTTAAAAATCCTAATTGGACAAGAATTAGCCTAGGGAGGACGAAAATGACCTAATTGGTCATCCAATGAGACAAGACACCTATTGGATGCACAAGATTAGTTAAAAACCCTAATTGGACAAGAATTAGCCTAGGGAGGACGAAAATGACCTAAATATTCATCCAATGACACAAAAACACCTATTGGATACACAAGATTGGTTAAAAACCCTAATTGGACAAGATTAAGTGTAGGGAGGACGAAAATGATCGAAATGTTCATCCAATGACACAAAAACACCTATTGGATACACAAGATTGGTTAAAAACCCTAATTGGACAAGATTAAGTGTAGGGAGGACGAAATTGACCAAAATGTTCATCCAATGACACAAAACACCTATTGGATGCACAAGATTGGTTAATAACCCTAATTGGACAAGATTAAGTGTAGGGAGGACGAAATTGACCAAAATGTTCATCCAATGACACAAAACACCTATTGGATGCACAAGATTGGTTAATAACCCTAATTGGACAAGATTAAGTGTAGGGAGGACGAAATTGACCAAAATGTTCATCCAATGACACAAAACACCTATTGGATGCACAAGATTGGATAAAAACCGTAATTGGACAAGAATTAGCCTAGGGAGGACGAAAATGACGTATTTGTTCATCCAATGACACAAAAACACCTATTTGGATGCACAAGATTGGTTAGAAACCCTAATTGGACAAGATTAAGTTTAGGGAGGACGAAAATGACTTAAATGTTCATCCAATGATACAAACACCTATTGGATGCACAAGATTGGTTACAAACCCTAATTGGAAAAGAATTAGCCTAGGGAGGACGATAATGACCTAATTCTTCATCCAATGACACAAAAACACCTATTTGGATGCACAACATTGGTTAAAACCCTAATTGGACAAGATTATGTTTAGGGAGGACGAAAATGACCTAAATGTTCATCCAATGACACAAAACACCTATTGGATGCACAAGATTGGTTAAAAACCCTAATTGGACAAGAATTAGCCTAGGGAGGAAGAAAATGACCTAATTTATCATCCAGTGAGACAAGACACCTATTGGATGCACAAGATTAGTTAAAAACCCTAATTGGACAAGAATTAGCCTAGGGAGGACGAAAATGACCTAAATATTCATCCAATGACACAAAAACACCTATTGGATACACAAGATTGGTTAAAAACCCTAATTGGACAAGATTAAGTGTAGGGAGGACGAAATTGACCAAAATGTTCATCCAATGACACAAAACACCTATTGGATGCACAAAATTGGATAAAAACCGTAATTAGACAAGAATTAGCCTAGGGAAAACGAAAATGACCTAATTGTTCATCCAATGAGACAAGACACCTATTGGATGCATAAGATTAGCTCAAAACCCTAATTGGACAAGAATTAGCCTAGGGAGGACGAAAATGACCTAAATGTTCATCCAATGACACAAAACACCTATTGGATGCACATGATTGGTTAAAAACCCTAGTTGGACAAGAATTAGCCTAGGGAGGACGAAAATGACCTAAATATTCATCCAATGACACTAAAACACCTATTGGATACACAAGATTGGTTAAAAACCGTAATTGGACAAGATTAAGTGTAGAGAGGACGAAAATGACCTAAATGTTCATCCAATGATACAAAACACCTATTGGATGCACAAGATTGGTTACAAACCCTAATTGGAAAAGAATTAGCCTAGGGAGGACGATAATGACCTAATTGTTCATCCAATGACGCAAAAACACCTTTATGGATGCTCAAGATTGGTTAGAAAACCTAATTGGACAAGATTAAGTTTTGGGTGGACGAAAATGACCTAAATGTTCATCCAATGACACAAAATACCTATTGGATGCACAAGATTAGTTAAAAAACCCATATTAGACAAGAATTAGCCTAGGGAGGGCGAAAATGACCTAATTGTTCATCCAATGACACAAAAAACATATTGGATGCACAAGATTGGTTAGAAATCCTAATTGGACAAGATTTAGTTTAGGGAGGACGAAAATGACCTAAATGTTCATCCAATGACACAAAACACCTATTGGATGCACAAGATTGGTTAAAAACCCTAATTGGACAAGATTAAGTTTAGGGAGGACGAAATTGACCACAATGTTCATCCAATGACACAAAACACCTTTTAGATGCACAAGATTGGATAATAACCATAATTGGACAAGAATTAGCCTAGGGAGGACGAAAATGACCTAATTGTTCATCCAATGAGACAAGACACCTATTGGATGCACAAAGATTGGTTAAAAATCCTAATTGGACAAGAATTAGCCTAGGGAGGACGAAAATGACCTAATTGGTCATCCAATGAGACAAGACACCTATTGGATGCACAAGATTAGTTAAAAACCCTAATTGGACAAGAATTAGCCTAGGGAGGACGAAAATGACCTAAATATTCATCCAATGACACAAAAACACCTATTGGATACACAAGATTGGTTAAAAACCCTAATTGGACAAGATTAAGTGTAGGGAGGACGAAATTGACCAAAATGTTCATCCAATGACACAAAACACCTATTGGATGCACAAAATTGGATAAAAACCGTAATTAGACAAGAATTAGCCTAGGGAAAACGAAAATGACCTAATTGTTCATCCAATGAGACAAGACACCTATTGGATGCATAAGATTAGCTCAAAACCCTAATTGGACAAGAATTAGCCTAGGGAGGACGAAAATGACCTAAATGTTCATCCAATGACACAAAACACCTATTGGATGCACATGATTGGTTAAAAACCCTAGTTGGACAAGAATTAGCCTAGGGAGGACGAAAATGACCTAAATATTCATCCAATGACACTAAAACACCTATTGGATACACAAGATTGGTTAAAAACCGTAATTGGACAAGATTAAGTGTAGAGAGGACGAAAATGACCTAAATGTTCATCCAATGATACAAAACACCTATTGGATGCACAAGATTGGTTACAAACCCTAATTGGAAAAGAATTAGCCTAGGGAGGACGATAATGACCTAATTGTTCATCCAATGACGCAAAAACACCTATTTGGATGCACAACATTGGTTAGAAACCCTAATTGGACAAGATTAAGTTTAGGGAGGACGAAAATGACCTAAATGTTCATCCAATGACACAAAACACCTATTGGATGCACAAGATTGGTTAAAAACCCTAATTGGACAAGAATTAGCATAGGGAGGACGAAAATGACCTAATTGTTCATCCAATGACACAAAAACACCTATTGGATGCACAAGATTGGTTAGAAACCCTAATTGGACAAGATTAAGTTTAGGGAGGACGAAAATGACCTAAATGTTTATCCAATGACACAAAATACCTATTGGATGCACAAGATTGGTTAAAAACCCTGATTGGACAAGAATTAGCCTAGGGAGGACGAAAATGACCTAAATATTCATCCAATGACACAAAAACACCTATTGGATACACAAGATTGGTTAAAAACCCTAATTGGACAAGATTAAGTGTAGGGAGGACGAAAATGATCGAAATGTTCATCCAATGACACAAAAACACCTATTGGATACACAAGATTGGTTAAAAACCCTAATTGGACAAGATTAAGTGTAGGGAGGACGAAATTGACCAAAATGTTCATCCAATGACACAAAACACCTATTGGATGCACAAGATTGGTTAATAACCCTAATTGGACAAGATTAAGTGTAGGGAGGACGAAATTGACCAAAATGTTCATCCAATGACACAAAACACCTATTGGATGCACAAGATTGGATAAAAACCGTAATTGGACAAGAATTAGCCTAGGGAGGACGAAAATGACGTATTTGTTCATCCAATGACACAAAAACACCTATTTGGATGCACAAGATTGGTTTGAAACCCTAATTGGACAAGATTAAGTTTAGGGAGGACGAAAATGACCTAAATGTTCATCCAATGATACAAAACACCTATTGGATGCACAAGATTGGTTACAAACCCTAATTGGAAAAGAATTAGCCTAGGGAGGACGATAATGACCTAATTCTTCATCCAATGACGCAAAAACACCTATTTGGATGCACAACATTGGTTAGAAACCCTAATTGGACAAGATTAAGTTTAGGGAGGACGAAAATGACCTAAATGTTCATCCAATGACACAAAACACCTATTGGATGCACAAGATTGGTTAAAAACCCTAATTGGACAAGAATTAGCATAGGGAGGACGAAAATGACCTAATTGTTCATCCAATGACCCAAACACACCTATTGGATGCACAAGATTGGTTAGAAACCCTAATTGGACAAGATTAAGTTTAGGGAGGACGAAAATGACCTAAATGTTCATCCAATGACACAAAATACCTATTGGATGCACAAGATTGGTTAAAAACCCTAATTGGACAAGAATTAGCCTAGGGAGGACGAAAATGACCTAAATATTCATCCAATGACACAAAAACACCTATTGGATACACAAGATTGGTTAAAAACCCTAATTGGACAAGATTAAGTGTAGGGAGGACGAAAATGACCTAAATGTTCATCCAATGATACAAAACACCTATTGGATGCACAAGATTGGTTACAAACCCTAATTGGAAAAGAATTAGCCTAGGGAGGACGATAATGACCTAATTGTTCATCCAATGACGCAAAAACACCTATTTGGATGCACAACATTGGTTAGAAACCCTAATTGGACAAGATTAAGTTTAGGGAGGACGAAAATGACCTAAATGTTCATCCAATGACACAAAACACCTATTGGATGCACAAGATTGGTTAGAAACCCTAATTGGACAAGAATTAGCATAGGGAGGACGAAAATGACCTAATTGTTCATCCAATGACACAAAAACACCTATTGGATGCACAAGATTGGTTAGAAACCCTAATTGGACAAGATTAAGTTTAGGGAGGACGAAAATGACCTAAATGTTTATGCAATGACACAAAATACCTATTGGATGCACAAGATTGGTTAAAAACCCTGATTGGACAAGAATTAGCCTAGGGAGGACGAAAATGACCTAAATATTCATCCAATGACACAAAAACACCTATTGGATACACAAGATTGGTTAAAAACCCTAATTGGACAAGATTAAGTGTAGGGAGGACGAAAATGATCGAAATGTTCATCCAATGACACAAAAACACCTATTGGATACACAAGATTGGTTAAAAACCCTAATTGGACAAGATTAAGTGTAGGGAGGACGAAATTGACCAAAATGTTCATCCAATGACACAAAACACCTATTGGATGCACAAGATTGGTTAATAACCCTAATTGGACAAGATTAAGTGTAGGGAGGACGAAATTGACCAAAATGTTCATCCAATGACACAAAACACCTATTGGATGCACAAGATTGGATAAAAACCGTAATTGGACAAGAATTAGCCTAGGGAGGACGAAAATGACGTATTTGTTCATCCAATGACACAAAAACACCTATTTGGATGCACAAGATTGGTTTGAAACCCTAATTGGACAAGATTAAGTTTAGGGAGGACGAAAATGACCTAAATGTTCATCCAATGATACAAAACACCTATTGGATGCACAAGATTGGTTACAAACCCTAATTGGAAAAGAATTAGCCTAGGGAGGACGATAATGACCTAATTCTTCATCCAATGACGCAAAAACACCTATTTGGATGCACAACATTGGTTAGAAACCCTAATTGGACAAGATTAAGTTTAGGGAGGACGAAAATGACCTAAATGTTCATCCAATGACACAAAACACCTATTGGATGCACAAGATTGGTTAAAAACCCTAATTGGACAAGAATTAGCATAGGGAGGACGAAAATGACCTAATTGTTCATCCAATGACCCAAACACACCTATTGGATGCACAAGATTGGTTAGAAACCCTAATTGGACAAGATTAAGTTTAGGGAGGACGAAAATGACCTAAATGTTCATCCAATGACACAAAATACCTATTGGATGCACAAGATTGGTTAAAAACCCTAATTGGACAAGAATTAGCCTAGGGAGGACGAAAATGACCTAAATATTCATCCAATGACACAAAAACACCTATTGGATACACAAGATTGGTTAAAAACCCTAATTGGACAAGATTAAGTGTAGGGAGGACGAAATTGACCAAAATGTTCATCCAATGACACAAAACACCTATTGGATGCACAAAATTGGATAAAAACCGTAATTAGACAAGAATTAGCCTAGGGAAAACGAAAATGACCTAATTGTTCATCCAATGAGACAAGACACCTATTGGATGCATAAGATTAGCTCAAAACCCTAATTGGACAAGAATTAGCCTAGGGAGGACGAAAATGACCTAAATGTTCATCCAATGACACAAAACACCTATTGGATGCACATGATTGGTTAAAAACCCTAGTTGGACAAGAATTAGCCTAGGGAGGACGAAAATGACCTAAATATTCATCCAATGACACTAAAACACCTATTGGATACACAAGATTGGTTAAAAACCGTAATTGGACAAGATTAAGTGTAGAGAGGACGAAAATGACCTAAATGTTCATCCAATGATACAAAACACCTATTGGATGCACAAGATTGGTTACAAACCCTAATTGGAAAAGAATTAGCCTAGGGAGGACGATAATGACCTAATTGTTCATCCAATGACGCAAAAACACCTATTTGGATGCACAACATTGGTTAGAAACCCTAATTGGACAAGATTAAGTTTAGGGAGGACGAAAATGACCTAAATGTTCATCCAATGACACAAAACACCTATTGGATGCACAAGATTGGTTAAAAACCCTAATTGGACAAGAATTAGCATAGGGAGGACGAAAATGACCTAATTGTTCATCCAATGACACAAAAACACCTATTGGATGCACAAGATTGGTTAGAAACCCTAATTGGACAAGATAAAGTGTAGGGAGGACGAAAATGACCTAAGTGTTCATCCAATGACACAAAACACCTATTGGATGCACAAGATTGGTTAAAAACCCTAATTGGACAAGAATTAGCATAGGGAGGACGAAAATGACCTAATTGTTCATCCAATGACACAAAAACACCTATTGGATGCACAAGATTGGTTAGAAACCCTAATTGGACAAGATTAAGTTTAGGGAGGACGAAAATGACCTAAATGTTTATCCAATGACACAAAACACCTATTGGATGCACAAGATTGGTTAAAAACCCTAATTGGACAAGAATTAGCCTAGGGAGGACGAAAATGACCTAATTGTTCATCCAATGACACAAAAACACCTATTGGATGCATAAGATTGGTTAGAAACGCTAATTGGACAAGATTAAGTTTAGGGAGGATGAAAATGACCTAATTATTCATCCAATGACACAAAACACCTATTGGATGCACAAGATTGGTTAAAAACCCTAATTGGACAAGAATTAGCCTAGGGAGGACGAAAATGACCTAATTGTTCATCCAATGACACAAAAACACCTATAGGATGCACAAGATTGGTTAGAAACCCTAATTGGACAAGATTAATAGTAGAAGGCCGAAAAGGACCTAAATGTTCATCCAATGACACAAAAACACCTATTGGATGCACAAGATTGGTTAAAAACCCTAATTGGACAAGAATAAGACTAGGGAGGACGAAAATGACCTAATTGTTCATTCAATGACACAAACACACCTATTGGATGCACAAGATTGGTTAAAAACCCTTATTGGACAAGAATTAGCCTAGGGAGGACGAAAATTACCTAATTGTTCATCCAATGACACAAAACACGTATTGGATGCACAAGATTGGTTAGAAATCCTAATTGGACAAGATTTAGTTTAGGGAGGACGAAAATGACCTAAATGTTCATCCAATGACACAAAACACCTATTGGATGCACAAGATTGGTTAATAACCCTAATTGGACAAGATTAAGTGTAGGGAGGACGAAATTGACCAAAATGTTCATCCAATGACACAAAACACCTATTGGATGCACAAGATTGGATAAAAACCGTAATTGGACAAGAATTAGCCTAGGGAGGACGAAAATGACGTATTTGTTCATCCAATGACACAAAAACACCTATTTGGATGCATAAGATTGGTTAGAAACCCTAATTGGACAAGATTAAGTTTAGGGAGGACGAAAATGACCTAAATGTTCATCCAATGACACAAAACACCTATTGGATGCACAAGATTGGTTAAAAAACCTAATTGGACAAGAATTAGCCTAGGGAGGACCAAAATGACCTATATGTTCATCCAATGAGACAAAAACACCTATAGGATGCACAAGATTGGTTAGAAACCCTAATTGGACAAGATTAATAGTAGAAGGCCGAAAAGCACCTAAATGTTCATCCAATGACACAAAAACACCTATTGGATGCACAAGATTGGTTAAAAACCCTAATTGGACAAGAATAAGACTAGGGAGGACGAAAATGACCTAATTGTTCATTCAATGACACAAACACACCTATTGGATGCACAAGATTGGTTCAAAACCCTAATTGGACAAGAATTAGCCTAGGGAGGACGAAAATGACCTAATTGTTCATCCAATGACACAAAACACGTATTGGATGTACAAGATTGGTTAGAAATCCTAATTGGACAAGATTTAGTTTAGGGAGGACGAAAATGACCTAAATCTTAATCCAATGACACAAAACACCTATTGGATCCACAAGATTGGTTAAAAACCCTAATTGGACAAGATTAAGTGTAGGGAGGACGAAATTGACCAAAATGTTCATCCAATGACACAAAACACCTATTGGATGCACAAGATTGGTTAATAACCCTAATTGGACAAGATTAAGTGTAGGGAGGACGAAATTGACCAAAATGTTCATCTAATGACACAAAACACCTATTGGATGCACAAGATTGGATAAAAACCGTAATTGGACAAGAATTAGCCTAGGGAGGACGAAAATGACGTATTTGTTCATCCAATGACACAAAAACACCTATTTGGATGCACAAGATTGGTTAGAAACCCTAATTGGACAAGATTAAGTTTAGGGAGGACGAAAATGACCTAAATGTTCATCCAATGATACAAAACACCTATTGGATGCACAAGATTGGTTACAAACCCTAATTGGAAAAGAATTAGCCTAGGGAGGACGAAAATGACCTAATTCTTCATCCAATGACACAAAAACACCTATTTGGATGCACAACATTGGTTAAAACCCTAATTGGACAAGATTATGTTTAGGGAGGACGAAAATGACCTAAATGTTCATCCAATGACACAAAACACCTATTGGATGCACAAGATTGGTTAAAAACCCTAATTGGACAAGAATTAGCCAAGGGAGGAAGAAAATGACCTAATTTATCATCCAGTGAGACAAGACACCTATTGGATGCACAAGATTAGTTAAAAACCCTAATTGGACAAGAATTAGCCTAGGGAGGACGAAAATGACCTAAATATTCATCCAATGACACAAAAACACCTATTGGATGCACAAGATTAGTTAAAAACCCTAATTGGACAGGATTAAGTGTAGGGAGGACGAAAATGACCGAAATGTTCATCCAATGACACAAAACACCTATTGGATGCACAAGATTGGTTAAAAACCCTAGTTGGACAAGAATTAGCCTAGGGAGGACAAAAATGATCTAATTATTCATCCAATGACACAAAAACACCTTTATGGATGCACAAGATTGGTTAGAAAACCTAATTGGACAAGATTAAGTTTTGGGTGGACGAAAATGACCTAAATGTTCATCCAATGACACAAAATACCTATTGGATGCACAAGATTGGTTAGAAATCCTAATTGGACAAGATTTAGTTTAGGGAGGTCGAAAATGACCTAAATGTTCATCCAATGACACAAAACACCTATTGGATGCACAAGATTGGTTAAAAACCCTAATTGGACAAGATTAAGTTTAGGGAGGACGAAATTGACCACAATGTTCATCCAATGACACAAAACACCTATTAGATGCACAAGATTGGATAATAACCATAATTGGACAAGAATTAGCCTAGGGAGGACGAAAATGACCTAATTGTTCATCCAATGAGACAAGACACCTATTGGATGCACAAGATTGGTTAAAAATCCTATTTGGACAAGAATTAGCCTAGGGAGGACGAAAATGACCTAAATATTCATCCAATGACACTAAAACACCTATTGGATACACAAGATTGGTTAAAAACCGTAATTGGACAAGATTAAGTGTAGAGAGGACGAAAATGACCTAAATGTTCATCCAATGATACAAAACACCTATTGGATGCACAAGATTGGTTACAAACCCTAATTGGAAAAGAATTAGCCTAGGGAGGACGATAATGACCTAATTGTTCATCCAATGACGCAAAAACACCTATTTGGATGCACAACATTGGTTAGAAACCCTAATTGGACAAGATTAAGTTTAGGGAGGACGAAAATGACCTAAATGTTCATCCAATGACACAAAACACCTATTGGATGCACAAGATTGGTTAAAAACCCTAATTGGACAAGAATTAGCATAGGGAGGACGAAAATGACCTAATTGTTCATCCAATGACACAAAAACACCTATTGGATGCACAAGATTGGTTAGAAACCCTAATTGGACAAGATTAAGTTTAGGGAGGACGAAAATGACCTAAATGTTTATCCAATGATACAAAATACCTATTGGATGCACAAGATTGGTTAAAAACCCTGATTGGACAAGAATTAGCCTAGGGAGGACGAAAATGACCTAAATATTCATCCAATGACACAAAAACACCTATTGGATACACAAGATTGGTTAAAAACCATAATTGGACAAGATTAAGTGTAGGGAGGACGAAAATGATCGAAATGTTCATCCAATGACACAAAAACACCTATTGGATACACAAGATTGGTTAAAAACCCTAATTGGACAAGATTAAGTGTAGGGAGGACGAAATTGACCAAAATGTTCATCCAATGACACAAAACACCTATTGGATGCACAAGATTGGTTAATAACCCTAATTGGACAAGATTAAGTGTAGGGAGGACGAAATTGACCAAAATGTTCATCCAATGACACAAAACACCTATTGGATGCACAAGATTGGATAAAAACCGTAATTGGACAAGAATTAGCCTAGGGAGGACGAAAATGACGTATTTGTTCATCCAATGACACAAAAACACCTATTTGGATGCACAAGATTGGTT
>JBBPBS010000985.1:7604-26374 GCA_037974835.1 Cicer judaicum
TTGTCCAATTAGGGTTTTTAACCAATCTTGTGCATCCGATAGGTGTTTTTGTGTCATTGGATGAACATTTAGGTCATTTTCGTCCTCCCTACACTTAATCTTGTCCAATTAGGGTTTTTAACCAATCTTGTTCATCCAATAGGTGTTTTGTGTCATTGGATGAACATTTAGGTCATTTTCGTCCTCCTTAGGCTAATTCTTATCCAATTAGGGTTTTTAACCAATCTTGTGCATCCAATAGGTGTTTTGTGTCATTGGATGAACATTTAGGTCATTTTCGTCCTCCCTACCCTTAATCTTGTTCAATTAGGGTTTTTAACCAATCTGGTGCATCCAATAGGTGTTTTGTGTCATTGGATGAACACTTAGGTCATTTTTCTCCTCCCTAGGCTAATTCTTGTCCAATTAGGGTTTTTAACCAATCTTGTGCATCCAATAGGTGTTTTGTGTCATTGGATGAACACTTAGGTCATTTTCGTCCTCCCTACACTTTATCTTGTCCAATTAGGGTTTCTAACCAATCTTGTGCATCCAATTGGTGTTTTTGTGTCATTGGATGAACACTTAGGTCATTTTCGTCCTCCCTATGATAATTCTTGTCCAATTAGGGTTTTTAACCAATCTTGTGCATCCAATAGGTGTTTTGTGTCATTGGATGAACATTTAGGTCATTTTCGTCCTCCTTAGGCTAATTCTTATCCAATTAGGGTTTTTAACCAATCTTGTGCATCCAATAGGTGTTTTGTGTCATTGGATGAACATTTAGGTTATTTTCGTCCTCCCTACACTTAATCTTGTTCAATTAGGGTTTCTAACCAATCTTGTGCATCCGATAGGTGTTTTTGTGTCATTGGATGAACAATTAGGTTATTTTCGTGCTCCCTAGGCTAATTCTTGTCCAATTAGGGTTTTTAACCAATCTTGTGCATCCAAGAGGTGTTTTGTGTCATTGGATGAACACTTAGCTCATTTTCGTCCTCCCTACACTTTATCTTGTCCAATTAGGGTTTCTAACCAATCTTGTGCATCCAATTGGTGTTTTTGTGTCATTGGATGAACAATTAGGTCATTTTCGTCCTCCCTATGATAATTCTTGTCCAATTAGGGTTTTTAACCAATCTTGTGCATCCAATAGGTGTTTTGTGTCATTGGATGAACATTTAGGTCATTTTCGTCCTCCTTAGGCTAATTCTTATCCTATTAGGGTTTTTAACCAATCTTGTGCATCCAATAGGTGTTTTGTGTCATTGGATGAACATTTAGGTCATTTTCGTCCTCCCTCAACTTAATCTTGTCCAATTAGGGTTTTTAACCAATCTTGTGCATCCAATAGGTGTTTTATGTCATTGGATGAACATTTAGGTCATTTTCGTCCTCCCTAAATTTAATCTTGTCCAATTAGGGTCTTTAAGCAATCTTGTCCATCCAATAGGTGTTTTGTGTCATTCGATGAACATTTAGGTCATTTCCGTCCTCCCTACACTTAATCTTGTTCAATTAGGGTTTCTGACCAATCTTGTGCATCCGACAGGTGTTTTTGTGTCATTGGATGAACAATTAGGTCATTTTTGTCCTCTCTATGATAATTCTTTTCCAATTAGGGTTTTTAACCAATCTTGTGCATCCAATAGGTGTTTTGTGTCATTGGATGAACATTTAGGTCATTTTCGTCCTCCTTAGGCTAATTCTTATCCAATTAGGGTTTTTAACCAATCTTGTGCATCCAATAGGTGTTTTGTGTCATTGGATGAACATTTAGGTCATTTTCGTCCTCCCTACACTTAATCTTGTTCAGTTAGGGTTTCTAACAAATCTTGTGTATCCGATAGGTGTTTTTGTGTCTTTGGATGAACAATTAGGTCATTTTCGTCCTCCCTAGGCTAATTCTTGTCCAAGTAGGGTTTTTAACCAATCTTGTGCATCCAATAGGTGTTTTGTGTCATCGAATGAACACTTAGGTCATTTTCGTCCTCCTTACACTTTATCTTGTCCAATTAGGGTTTCTAACCAATCTTGTGCTTCCAATTGGTGTTTTTGTGTCATTGGATGAACAATTAGGTCATTTTCGTCCTCCCTATGATAATTCTTGTCCAATTAGGGTTTTTAACCAATCTTGTGCATCTAATAGGTGTTTTGTGTCATTGGATGAACATTTAGGTCATTTTCGTCCTCCTTAGGCTAATTCTTATCCAATTAGGGTTTTTAACCAATCTTGTGCATCCAATAGGTGTTTTGTGTCATTGGATGAACATTTAGGTTATTTTCGTCCTCCCTACACTTAATCTTGTTCAATTAGGGTTTCTAACCAATCTTGTGCATCCGATAGGTGTTTTTGTGTCGTTGGATGAACAATTAGGTCATTTTCGTCCTCCCTAGGCTAATTCTTGTCCAATTAGGGTTTTTAACCAATCTTGTGCATCCAATAGGTGTTTTGTGTCATTGGATGAACACTTAGGTCATTTTCGTCCTCCCTACTCTTTATCTTGTCCAATTAGGGTTTCTAACCAATCTTGTGCATCCAATTGGTGTTTTTGTGTCATTGGATGAACAATTAGGTCATTTTCGTCCTCCCTATGATAATTCTTGTCCAATTAGGGTTTTTAACCAATCTTGTGCATCCAATAGGTCTTTTGTGTCATTGGATGAACAATTAGGTCATTTTCGTCCTCCCTAGGCTAATTCTTGTCCAATTAGGGTTTTTAACCAATCTTGTGCATCCAATAGGTGTTTTGTGTCATTGGATGAACATTTAGGTCATTTTCGTCCTCCCTATAGTTAATCTTGTTCAATTAGGGTTTCTAACCAATCTTGTGCATCCGATTGGTGTTTTTGTGTCATTGGATGAACATTTAGGTCATTTTCGTCCTCCCTACACTTAATCTTATCCAATTAGGGTTTTTAACCAATCTTGTTCATTCAATAGGTGTGTTGTGTCATTGGATGAATATTTATGACATTTTCGTCCTCCCTAAACTTAATCTTGTCCAATTAGGGTTTTTAACCAATCTTGTGCATCCAATAGGTGTTTTGTGTCATTGGATGAACATTTAGGTCATTTTCGTCCTCCCTAGGCTAATTCTTGTCCAATTAGGGTTTTTAACCAATCTTGTGCATCCAATAGGTGTTTTGTGTCATTGGATGAACACTTAGGTCATTTTCGTCCTCCCTACACTTTATCTTGTCCAATTAGGGTTTCTGAACAATCTTGTGCATCCAATTGGTGTTTTTGTGTCATTGGATGAACAATTAGGTCATTTTCGTCCTCTCTATGATAATTCTAGTCCAATTATGGTTTTTAACCAATCTTGTGCATCCAATAGGTGTTTTGTGTCATTGGATGAACATTTAGGTCATTTTCGTCCTCCTTAGGCTAATTCTTATCCAATTAGGGTTTTTAACCAATCTTGTGCATCCAATAGGTGTTTTGTGTCATTGGATGAACATTTAGGTCATTTTCGTCCTTCCTACACTTAATCTTGTTCAATTAGGGTTTCTAACCAATCTTGTGCATCCGATAGGTGTTTTTGTGTCATTGGATGAACAATTAGGTCATTTTCGTCCTCCCTATGATAATTCTTGTCCAATTAGGGTTTTTAACCTATCTTGTGCATCCAATATGTTTTTTGTGTCATTGGATGAACATTTAGGTCAATTTCGTCCTCCTTAGGCTAATTCTTATCCAATTAGGATTTTTAACCAATCTTGTGCATCCAATAGGTGTTTTGTGTCCTTGGATGATCATCTAGGTCATTTTCGTCCTCCTTACACTTAATCTTGTTCAATTAGGGTTTCTAACCAATCTTGTGTATCCGATAGGTGTTTTTGTGTCATTGGATGAACAATTAGGTCATTTTCGTCCTCCCTATGATAATTCTTGTCCAATTTGGGTTTTTAACCAATCTTGTGCATCCAATAGGTGTTTTGTGTCACTGGATGAACATTTAGGTCATTTTCGTCCTCCTTAGGCTAATTCTTATCCAATTAGGGTTTTTAACCAATCTTGTGCATCCAATAGGTGTTTTGTGTCATTGGATGAACATTTAGGTCATTTTCGTCCTCCCTACACTTAATCTTGTTCAATTAGGGTTTCTAACCAATCTTGTGCATCCGATAGGTGTTTTTGTGTCATTGGATGAACAATAAGGTCATTTTCGTCCTCCCTAGGCTTAATCTTGTCCAATTAGGGTTTTTAACCAATCTTGTTCATTCAATAGGTGTGTTGTGTCATTGGATGAATATTTAGGTCATTTTCGTCCTCCCTAAACTTAATCTTGTCCAATTAGGGTTTTTAACCAATCTTGTGCATCCAATAGGTGTTTTGTGTCATTGGATGAACATTTAGGTCATTTTCGTCCTCCTTAGGCTAATTCTTATCCAATTAGCGTTTTTAACCAATCTTGTGCATCCAATAGGTGTTTTGTGTCATTGGATGAACATTTAGGTCATTTTCGTCCTCCTTAGGCTAATTCTTATCCAATTAGGGTTTTTAACCAATCTTGTGCATCCAATAGGTGTTTTGTGTCATTGGATGAACATTTCGGTCATTTTCGTCCTCCCTACACTTAATCTTGTTCAATTAGGGTTTCTAACCAATCTTGTGCATCCGATAGGTGTTTTTGTGTCATTGGATGAACATTTAGGTCATTTTCGTCCTCCCTACACTTAATCTTGTCCAATTAGGATTTTTAACCAATCTTGTTCATTCAATAGGTGTGTTGTGTCATTGGATGAATATTTATGTCATTTTCGTCCTCCGTAAACTTAATCTTATCCAATTACGGTTTTTAACTAATCGTGTGCATCCAATAGGTGTTTTGTGTCATTGGATGAACATTTAGGTCATTTTCGTCCTCCCTACACTTTATCTTGTCCAATTAGGGTTTCTAACCAATCTTGTGCATCCAATTGGTGTTTTTGTGTCATTGGATGAACAATTAGGTCATTTTCGTCCTCCCTATGATAATTCTTGTCCAATTAGGGTTTTTAACCAATCTTGTGCATCCAATAGGTGTTTTGTGTCATTGGATGAAAATTTTAGGTCATTTTCGTCCTCCCTACACTTTATCTTTTCTAATTAGGGTTTCTAACCAATCTTGTGCATCCAATTGGTGTTTTTGTGTCATTGGATGAACAATTAGGTCATTTTCGTCCTCCCTATGATAATTCTTGTCCAATTAGGGTTTTTAACCAATCTTGTGCATCCAATAGGTGTTTTGTGTCATTGGATGAACATTTAGGTCATTTTCGTCCTCCTTAGGCTAATTCTTATCCAATTAGGGTTTTTAACCAATCTTGTGCATCCAATAGGTGTTTGGTGTCATTGGATGAACATTTAGGTCATTTTCGTCCTCCTTAGGCTAATTCTTATCCAATTAGGGTTTTTAACCAATCTTGTGCATCCAATAGGTGTTTTGTGTCATTGGATGAACATTTAGGTCATTTTCGTCCTCCCTACACTTAATCTTGTTCAATTAGGGTTTCTAACCAATCTTGTGCATGCGATAGGTGTTTTTGTGTCATTGGATGAACAATTAGGTCATTTTCGTGCTCCCTAGGCTAATTCTTGTCCAATTAGGGTTTTTAACCAATCTTGTGCATCTAATAGGTGTTTTGTGTCATTGGATGAACACTTAGGTCATTTTCGTCCTCCCCACACTTTATCTTGTCCAATTAGGGTTTCTAACCAATCTTGTGCATCCAATTGGTGTTTTTGTGTCATTGGATGAACAATTAGGTCATTTTCATCCTCCCTATGATAATTCTTGTCCAATTAGGGTTTTTAACCAATCTTGTGCATCCAGTAGGTGTTTTGTGTCATTGGATGAACATTTAGGTCATTTTCGTCCTCCTAATGCTAATTCTTATCCAATTAGGGTTTTTAACCAATCTTGTGCATCCAGTAGGTGTTTTGTATCATTGGATGAACATTTAGGTCATTTTCGTCGTCCCTACACTTAATCTTGTTCAATTAGGGTTTCTAACCAATCTTGTGCATCCGATAGGTGTTTTTGTTTAATTGGATGAACATTTAGGTCATTTTCGTCCTCCCTACACTTAATCTTGTCCAATTAGGGTTTTTAACCAATCTTGTTCATTCAATAGGTGTGTTGTGTCATTGGATGAATATTTATGTCATTTTCGTCCTCCCTAAACTTAATCTTATCCAATTACAGTTTTTAACCAATCTTGTGCATCCAATAGGTGTTTTGTGTCATTGGATGAACATTTAGGTCATTTTCGTCCTCCTTATGCTAATTCTTATCCAATTAGGGTTTTTAACCAATCTTGTGCATCCAGTAGGTGTTTTGTGTCATTGGATGAACATTTAGGTCATTTTCGTCTTCCCTACACTTAATCTTGTTCAATTAGGGTTTCTAACCAATCTTGTGCATCCGATAGGTGTTTTTGTGTCATTGGATGAACACTTAGGTCATTTTCGTCCTCCCTACACTTTATCTTGTCCAATTAGGGTTTCTAACCAATCTTGTGCATCCAATTGGTGTTTTTGTGTCATTGGAAGAACAATTAGGTCATTTTCGTCCTCCCTATGATAATTCTTGTCCAATTAGGGTTTTTAACCAATCTTGTGCATCCAATAGGTGTTTTGTGTCATTGGATGAACATTTAGGTCATTTTCGTCCTCCTTATGCTAATTCTTATCCAATTAGGGTTTTTAACCAATCTTGTGCATCCAGTAGGTGTTTTGTGTCATTGGATGAACATTTAGGTCATTTTCGTCTTCCCTACACTTAATCTTGTTCAATTAGGGTTTCTAACCAATCTTGTGCATCCGATAGGTGTTTTTGTGTCATTGGATGAACATTTAGGTCATTTTCGTCCTCCCTACCCTTAATCTTGTCCAATTAGGGTTTTTAACCAATCTTGTTCATTCAATAGGTGTGTTGTGTCATTGGATGAATATTTATGTCATTTTCGTCCTCCCTAAACTTAATCTTATCCAATTACAGTTTTTAACCAATCGTGTGCATCCAATAGGTGTTTTGTGCCATTGGATGAACATTTAGGTCATTTTCGTCCTCCCTACACTTAATCTTGTTCAATTAGGGTTTCTAATCAATCTTGTGCATCCAATTGGTGTTTTTGTGTCATTGGATGAACAATTAGGTCATTTTCGTCCTCCTTATGATAATTCTTGTCCAATTAGGGTTTTTAACCAATCTTGTGCATCCAATAGGTGTTTTGTGTCATTGGATGAACATTTAGGTCATTTTCGTCCTCCTTATGCTAATTCTTATCCAATTAGGGTTTTTAACCAATCTTGTGCATCCAGTAGGTGTTTTGTATCATTGGATGAACATTTAGGTCATTTTCGTCGTCCCTACACTTAATCTTGTTCAATTAGGGTTTCTAACCAATCTTGTGCATCCGATAGGTGTTTTTGTTTCATTGGATGAACATTTAGGTCATTTTCGTCCTCCCTACACTTAATCTTGTCCAATTAGGGTTTTTAACCAATCTTGTTCATTCAATAGGTGTGTTGTGTCATTGGATGAATATTTAGGTCATTTTCGTCCTCCCTAAACTTAATCTTGTCCAATTAGGGTTTTTAACCAATCTTGTGCATCCAATAGGTGTTTTGTGACATTGGATGAACATTTAGGTCATTTTCGTCCTCCCTAAACTTAATCTTGTCCAATTAGGGTTTTTAAGCAATCTTGTGCATCCAATAGGTGTTTTGTGTCATTGGATGAACATTTAGGTCATTTTCGTCCTCCCTACACTTTATCTTGTCCAATTAGGGTTTCTAACCAATCTTGTGCATCCAATTGGTGTTTTTGTGTCATTGGATGAACAATTAGGTCATTTTCGTCCTCCGTATGATAATTCTTGTCCAATTAGGGTTTTTAACCAATCTTGTGCATCCAATAGGTGTTTTGTGTCATTGGATGAACACTTAGGTCATTTTCGTCCTCCCTACACTTTATCTTGTCCAATTAGGGTTTCTAACCAATCTTGTGCATCCAATTGGTGTTTTTGTGTCATTGGATGAACAATTAGGTCATTTTCGTCCTCCCCATGATAATTCTTGTCCAATTAGGGTTTTTAACCAATCTTGTGCATCCAATAGGTGTTTTGTGTCATTGGAGGAACATTTAGGTCATTTTCGTCCTCCCTACACTTAATCTTGTTCAATTAGGGTTTCTAACCAATCTTGTGCATCCGATAGGTGTTTTTGTGTCATTCGATGAACAATTAGGTCATTTTCGTCCTCCCTAGGCTAATTCTTGTCCAATTAGGGTTTTTAACCAATCTTGTGCATCCAATAGGTGTTTTGTGTCATTGGATGAACACTTAGGTCATTTTCGTCCTCCCTACACTTTATCTTGTCCAATTAGGGTTTCTAACCAATCTTGTGCATCCAATTGGTGTTTTTGTGTCATTGGAAGAACAATTAGGTCATTTTCGTCCTCCCTATGATAATTCTTGTCCAATTAGGGTTTTTAACCAATCTTGTGCATCCGATAGGTGTTTTTGTTTAATTGGATGAACATTTAGGTCATTTTTGTCCTCCCTACACTTAATCTTGTCCAATTAGGGTTTTTAACCAATCTTGTTCATTCAATAGGTGTGTTGTGTCATTGGATGAATATTTAGGTCATTTTCGTCCTCCCTAAACTTAATCTTGTCCAATTAGGGTTTTTAACCAATCTTGTGCATCCAATAGGTGTTTTGTGTCATTGGATGAACACTTAGGTCATTTTCGTCCTCCCTACACTTAATCTTGTCCAATTAGGGTTTCTAACCAATCTTGTGCATCCGATAGGTGTTTTTGTGTCATTGGATGAACATTTAGGTCATTTTCGTCCTCCCTACACTTAATCTTGTCCAATTAGGGTTTTTAACCAATCTTGTTCATTCAATTGGTGTGTTGTGTCATTGGATGAATATTTAGGTCATTTTCGTCCTCCCAAAACTTAATCTTGTCCAATTAGGGTTTTTAACCAATCTTGTGCATCCAATAGGTGTTTTGTGTCATTGGATGAACATTTAGGTCATTTTCGTCCTCCCTAAACCTAAGCTTGTCCAATTAGGGTTTCTAACCAATCTTGTGCATCCGATAGGTGTTTTTGTGTCATTGGATGAACATTTAGGTCATTTTCGTCCTCCCTACACTTAGTCTTGTCCAATTAGGGTTTTTAACCAATCTTGTTCATTCAATAGGTGTGTTGTGTCATTGGATGAATATTTAGGTCATTTTCGTCCTCCCTAAACTTAATCTTGTCCAATTAGGGTTTTTAACCAATCTTGTGCATCCAATAGGTGTTTTGTGTCATTGGATGAACATTTAGGTCATTTTCGTCCTCCCTATGATAATTCTTGTCCAATTAGGGATTTTAACCAATCTTGTGCATCCAATAGGTGTTTTGTGTCATTGGATGAACATTTAGGTCATTTTCGTCCTCCTTAGGCTAATTCTTATCCAATTAGGGTTTTTAACCAATCTTGTGCAACCAATAGGTGTTTTCTGTCATTGGATGAACATTTAGGTCATTTTCGTCCTCCCTACACTTAATCTTGTCCAATTAGGGTTTTTAACCAATCTTGTTCATTCAATAGGTGTGTTGTGTCATTGGATGAATATTTAGGTCATTTTCGTCCTCCCTAAACTTAATCTTGTCCAATTAGGGTTTTTAACCAATCTTGTGCATCCAATAGGTGTTTTGTGTCATTGGATGAACATTTAGGTCATTTTCGTCCTCCCTACACTTAATCTTATTCAATTAGGGTTTCTGACCAATCTTGTGCATCCGACAGGTGTTTTTTTGTCATTGGATGAACAATTAGGTCATTTTCGTCCTCCCTAGGCTAATTCTTGTCCAATTAGGGTTTTTAACCAATCTTGTGCATCCAATAGGTGTTTTGTGTCATTGGATGAACACTTAGGTCATTTTCGTCCTCCCTACACTTTATCTTGTCCAATCAGGGTTTCTGACCAATCTTGTGCATCCAATTGGTGTTTTTGTGTCATTGAATGAACAATTAGGTCATTTTCGTCCTCCCTATGATAATTCTTGTCCAATTAGGGGTTTTAACCAATCTTGTGCATCCAATAGGTGTTTTGTGTCATTGGATGAACATTTAGGTCATTTTCGTCCTCCTTAGGCTAATTATATCAAATTAGGGTTTTTAACCAATCTTGTGCATCCAATAGGTGTTTTGTGTCATTGGATGAACATTTAGGTCATTTTCGTCCTCCCTACACTTAATCTTGTTCAATTAGGGTTTCTAACCAATCTTGTGCATCCGATAGGTGTTTTTGTGTCATTGGATGAACATTTAGGTCATTTTCGTCCTCCCTACGCTTATTCTTGTCCAATTAGGGTTTTTAACCAATCTTGTTCATTCAATAGGTGTGTTGTGTCATTGGATGAATATTTATGTCATTTTCGTCCTCCCTAAACTTAATCTTATCCAATTACAGTTTTTAACCAATCGTGTGCATCCAATAGGTGTTTTGTGTCATTGGATGAACATTTAGGTCATTTTCGTCCTCCCTACACTTAATCTTGTTCAATTAGGGTTTCTAATCAATCTTGTGCATCCAATTGGTGTTTTTGTGTCATTGGATGAATAATTAGGTCATTTTCGTCCTCCTTATGATAATTCTTGTCCAATTAGGGTTTTTAACCAATCTTGTGCATCCAATAGGTGTTTTGTGTCATTGGATGAACATTTAGGTCATTTTCGTCCTCCTTATGCTAATTCTTATCCAATTAGGGTTTTTAACCAATCTTGTGCATCCAGTAGGTGTTTTGTATCATTGGATGAATATTTAGGTCACATTCGTCGTCCCTACACTTAATCTTGTTCAATTAGGGTTTCTAACCAATCTTGTGCATCCGATAGGTGTTTTTGTTTAATTGGATGAACATTTAGGTCATTTTTGTCCTCCCTACACTTAATCTTGTCCAATTAGGGTTTTTAACCAATCTTTCATTCAATAGGTGTGTTGTGTCATTGGATGAATATTTAGGTCATTTTCGTCCTCCCTAAACTTAATCTTGTCCAATTAGGGTTTTTAACCAATCTTGTGCATCCAATAGGTGTTTTGTGTCATTGGATGAACACTTAGGTCATTTTCGTCCTCCCTACACTTTATCTTGTCCAATTAGGGTTTCTAACCAATCTTGTGCATCCGATTGGTGTTTTTGTGTCATTGGATGAACAATTAGGTCATTTTCGTCCTCCCTATGATAATTCTTGTCCAATTAGGGTTTTTAACCAATCTTGTGCGTCCAATAGGTGTTTTGTGTCATTGGATGAACATTTAGGTCATTTTCGTCCTCCTTATGCTAATTCTTATCCAATTAGGGTTTTTAACCAATCTTGTGCATCCAGTAGGTGTTTTGTGTCATTGGATGAACATTTAGGTCATTTTCGTCTTCCCAACACTTAATCTTGTTCAATTAGGGTTTCTAACCAATCTTGTGCATCCGATAGGTGTTTTTGTGTCATTGGATGAACATTTAGGTCATTTTCGTCCTCCCTACACGTAATCTTGTCCAATTAGGGTTTTTAACCAATCTTGTTCATTCAATAGGTGTGTTGTGTCATTGGATGAATATTTATGTCATTTTCGTTCTCCCTAAACTTAATCTTCTCCAATTACGGTTTTTAACCAATCGTGTGCATCCAATAGGTGTTTTGTGTCATTGGATGAACATTTAGGTCATTTTCTTCCTCCCTACACTTAATCTTGTTCAATTAGGGTTTCTAATCAATCTTGTGCATCCAATTGGTGTTTTTGTGTCATTGGATGAACAATTAGGTCATTTTCGTCCTCCTTATGATAATTCTTGTCCAATTAGGGTTTTTAACCAATCTTTTGCATCCAATAGGTGTTTTGTGTCATTGGATGAACATTTAGGTCATTTTCGTCCTCCTTATGCTAATTCTTATCCAATTAGGGTTTTTAACCAATATTGTGCATCCAGTAGGTGTTTTGTATCATTGGATGAACATTTAGGTCATTTTCGTCGTCCCTACACTTAATCTTGTTCAGTTAGGGTTTCTAACCAATCTTGTGCATCCGATAGGTGTTTTTGTTTAATTGGATGAACATTTAGGTCATTTTCGTCCTCCCTACACTTAATCTTGTCCTATTAGGGTTTTTAACCAATCTTGTTCATTCAATAGGTGTGTTGTGTCATTGGATGAATATTTAGGTCACTTTCGTCCTCCCTAAACTTAATCTTGTCCAATTAGGGTTTTTAACCAATCTTGTGCATCCAATAGGTGTTTTGTTTCATTGGATGAACACTTAGGTCATTTTCGTCCTCCCTACACTTTATCTTGTCCAATTAGGGTTTCTAACCAATCTTGTGCATCCAATTGGTGTTTTTGTGTAATTGGATGAACAATTAGGTCATTTTCGTCCTCCCTATGATAATTCTTGTCCAATTAGGGTTTTTAACCTATCTTGTTCATCCAATAGGTGTTTTGTGTCATTGGATGAACATTTAGGTCATTTTCGTCCTCCTTAGGCTAATTCTTATCCAATTAGGGTTTTTAACCAATCTTGTGCATCCAGTAGGTGTTTTGTGTCATTGGATGAACATTTAGGTCATTTTCGTCCTCCCTACACTTAATCTTGTTCAATTAGGGTTTCTAACCAATCTTGTGCATCCGATAGCTGTTTTTGTGTCATTGGATGAACAATTAGGTCATTTTCCTCCTCCCTAGGCTAATTCTTGTCCAATTAGGGTTTTTAACCAATCTTGTTCATCCAATAGGTGTTATGTGTCATTGGATGAACACTTAGTTCATTTTCGTCCTCCCTACACTTTTTCTTGTCCAATTTGGGTTTCTAACCAATCTTGTGCATCCAATTGGTGTTTTTGTGTCATTGGATGAACAATTAGGTCATTTTCGTCCTCCCTATGATAATTCTTGTCCAATTAGGGTTTTTAACCAATCTTGTGCATCCAATAGGTGTTTTGTGTCATTGGATGAACATTTAGGTCATTTTCGTCCTCCCTAAACTTAATCTGTCCAATTAGGGTTTTTAACCAATCTTGTGCATCCAATAGGTGTTTTGTGTCATTGGATGAACATTTTAGGTCATTTTCGTCCTCCCTACACTTTATCTTTTCCAATTAGGGTTTCTAACCAATCTTGTGCATCCAATAGGTGTTTTGTGTCATTGGATGAACATTTTAGGTCATTTTCGTCCTCCCTACACTTTATCTTTTCCAATTAGGGTTTCTAACCAATCTTGTGCATCCAATTGGTGTTTTTGTGTCATTGGATGAACAATTAGGTCATTTTCGTCCTCCCTATGATAATTCTTGTCCAATTAGGGTTTTTAACCAATCTTGTGCATCCAATAGGTGTTTTTTGTCATTGGATGAACATTTAGGTCATTTTCGTCCTCCCTAAACTTTATCTTGTCCAATTAGGGTTTCTAACCAATCTTGTGCATCCAATTGGTGTTTTTGTGTCATTGGATGAACAATTAGGTCATTTTCGTCCTCCCTATGATAATTCTTGTCCAATTAGGGTTTTTAACCAATCTTGTGCATCCAATAGGTGTTTTGTGTCATTGGATGAACATTTTAGGTCATTTTCGTCCTCCCTACACGTTATCTTTTCCAATTAGGGTTTCTAACCAATCTTGTGCATCCAATTGGTGTTTTTGTGTCATTGGATGAACAATTAGGTCATTTTCGTCCTCCCTATGATAATTCTTGTCCAATTAGGGTTTTTAACCAATCTTGTGCATCCAATAGGTGTTTTGTGTCATTGGATGAACATTTAGGTCATTTTCGTCCTCCTTAGTCTAATTCTTATCCAATTAGGGTTTTTAACCAATCTTGTGCATCCAATAGGTGTTTTGTGTCATTGGATGAACATTTAGGTCATTTTCGTCCTCCCCAAACTTAATCTTGTCCAATTAGGGTTTTTAACCAATCTTGTGCATCCAATAGGTGGTTTGTGTCATTGGATGAACATTTTAGGTCATTTTCGTCCTCCCTACACTTTATCTTTTCCAATTAGGGTTTCTAACCAATCTTGTGCATCCAATTGGTGTTTTTGTGTCATTGGATGAACAATTAGGTCATTTTCGTCCTCCCTATGATAATTCTTGTCCAATTAGGGTTTTTAACCAATCTTGTGCATCCAATAGGTGTTTTGTGTCATTGGATGAACATTTAGGTCATATTCGTCCTCCTTAGTCTAATTCTTATCCAATTACGGTTTTTAACCAATCTTGTGCATCCAATAGATGTTTTGTGTCATTGGATGAACATTTAGGTCATTTTCGTCCTCCCTAAACTTTATCTTGTCCAATTAGGGTTTCTAACCAATCTTGTGCATCCAATTGGTGTTTTTGTGTCATTGGATGAACAATTAGGTCATTTTCGTCCTCCCTATGATAATTCTTGTCCAATTAGGGTTTTTAACCAATCTTGTGCATCCAATAGGTGTTTTGTGTCATTGGATGAACATTTTAGGTCATTTTCGTCCTCCCTACACTTTATCTTTTCCAATTAGGGTTTCTAACCAATCTTGTGCACCCAATTGGTGTTTTTGTGTCATTGGATGAACAATTAGGTCATTTTCGTCCTCCCTATGATAATTCTTGTCCAATTAGGGTTTTTAACCAATCTTGTGCATCCAATAGATGTTTTGTGTCATTGGATGAACATTTAGGTCATTTTCGTCCTCCCTAAACTTTATCTTGTCCAATTAGGGTTTCTAACCAATCTTGTGCATCCAATTGGTGTTTTTGTGTCATTGGATGAACAATTAGGTCATTTTCGTCCTCCCTATGATAATTCTTGTCCAATTAGGGTTTTTAACCAATCTTGTGCATCCAATAGGTGTTTTGTGTCATTGGATGAACATTTTAGGTCATTTTCGTCTTCCCTACACTTAATCTTGTTCAATTAGGGTTTCTAACCAATCTTGTGCATCCGATAGGTGTTTTTGTGTCATTGGATGAACATTTAGGTCATTTTCGTCCTCCCTAAACTTAATCTTGTCCAATTAGGGTTTTTAACCAATCTTGTGCATCCAATAGGTGTTTTGTGTCATTGGATGAACATTTTAGGTCATTTTCGTCCTCCCTACACTTTATCTTTTCCAATTAGGGTTTCTAACCAATCTTGTGCATCCAATTGGTGTTTTTGTGTCATTGGATGAACAATTAGGTCATTTTCGTCCTCCCTATGATAATTCTTGTCCAATTAGGGTTTTTAACCAATCTTGTGCATCCAATAGGTGTTTCGTGTCATTGGATGAACATTTAGGTCATTTTCGTCCTCCTTAGTCTAAGTCTTATCCAATTAGGGTTTTTAACCAATCTTGTGCATCCAATAGATGTTTTGTGTCATTGGATGAACATTTAGGTCATTTTCGTCCTCCCTAAACTTAATCTTGTCCAATTAGGGTTTTTAACCAATCTTGTGCATCCAATAGGTGTTTTGTGTCATTGGATGAACATTTAGGTCATTTTCGTCCTCCTTAGTCTAATTCTTATCCAATTAGGGTTTTTAACCAATCTTGTGCATCCAATAGATGTTTTGTGTCATTGGATGAACATTTAGGTCATTTTCGTCCTCCCTACACTTTATCTTGTCCAATTAGGGTTTCTAACCAATCTTGTGCATCCAATTGGTGTTTTTGTGTCATTGGATGAACAATTAGGTCATTTTCGTCCTCCCTATGATAATTCTTGTCCAATTAGGGTTTTTAACCAATCTTGTGTATCCAATAGGTGTTTTGTGTCATTGGATGAACATTTAGGTCATTTTCGTCCTCCCTACACTTAATCTTGTTCAATTAGGGTTTCTAACCAATCTTGTGCATCCGATAGGTGTTTTTGTGTCATTGGATGAACAATTAGGTCATTTTCGTCCTCCCTAGGCTAATTCTTGTCCAATTAGGGTTTTTAACCAATCTTGTGCATCCAATAGGTGTTTTGTGTCATTGGATGAACACTTAGGTCATTTTCGTCCTCCCTACACTTTATCTTGTCCAATTAGGGTTTCTAACCAATCTTGTGCATCCGACAGGTGTTTTTGTGTCATTGGATGAACAATTAGGTCATTTTCGTCCTCCCTAGGCTAATTCTTGTCCAATTAGGATTTTTAACCAATCTTGTGCATCCAATAGGTGTTTTGTGTCAATGGATGAACACTTAGGTCATTTTCGTCCTCCCTACAGTTTATCTTGTCCAATTAGGGTTTCTAACCAATCTTGTGCATCCAATTGGTGTTTTTGTGTCATTGGATGAACAATTAGGTCATTTTCGTCCTCCCTATGATAATTCTTGTCCAATTAGGGTTTTTAACCAATCTTGTGCATCCAATAGGTGTTTTGTGTCATTGGATGAACATTTAGGTCATTTTCGTCCTCCTTAGGCTAATTCTTATCCAATTAGGGTTTTTAACCAATCTTGTGCATCCAATAGGTGTTTTGTGTCATTGGATGAACATTTAGGTTATTTTCGTCCTCCCTACACTTAATCTTGTTCAATTAGGGTTTCTAACCAATCTTGTGCATCCGATAGGTGTTTTTGTGTCATTGGATGAACAATTAGGTCATTTTCGTGCTCCCTGGGCTAATTCTTGTCCAATTAGGGTTTTTAACCAATCTTGTGCATCCAAGAGGTGTTTTGTGTCATTGGATGAACACTTAGCTCATTTTCGTCCTCCCTACACTTTATCTTGTCCAATTAGGGTTTCTAACCAATCTTGTGCATCCAATTGGTGTTTTTGTATCATTGGATGAACAATTAGGTCATTTTCGTCCTCCCTATGATAATTCTTGTCCAATTAGGGTTTTTAACCAATCTTGTGCATCCAATAGGTGTTTTGTGTCATTGGATGAACATTTAGGTCATTTTCGTCCTCCTTAGTCTAATTCTTATCCAATTAGGGTTTTTAACCAATCTTGTGCATCCAATAGATGTTTTGTGTCATTGGATGAACATTTAGGTCATTTTCGTCCTCCCAAAACTTAATCTTGTCCAATTAGGGTTTTTAATCAATCTTGTGCATCCAATAGGTGGTTTGTGTCATTGGATGAACATTTTAGGTCATTTTCGTCCTCCCTACACTTTATCTTTTCCAATTAGGGTTTCTAACCAATCTTGTGCATCCAATTGGTGTTTTTGTGTCATTGGATGAACAATTAGGTCATTTTCGTCCTCCCTATGATAATTCTTGTCCAATTAGGGTTTTTAACCAATCTTGTGCATCCAATAGGTGTTTTGTGTCATTGGATGAACATTTAGGTCATTTTCGTCCTCCTTAGTCTAATTCTTATCCAATTAGGGTTTTTAACCAATCTTGTGCATCCAGTAGGTGTTTTGTGTCATTGGATGAACATTTAGGTCATTTTCGTCTTCCCTACACTTAATCTTGTTCAATTAGGGTTTCTAACCAATCTTGTGCATCCGATAGGTGTTTTTGTGTCATTGGATGAACATTTAGGTCATTTTCGTCCTCCCTACACTTAATCTTGTCCAATTAGGGTTTTTAACCAATCGTGTTCATTCAATAGGTGTGTTGTGTCATTGGATGAATATTTATGTCATTTTCGTCCTCCCTAAACTTAATCTTATCCAATTATGGTTCTTAACCAATCGTGTGCATCCAATAGGTGTTTTGTGTCATTGGATGAACATTTAGGTCATTTTCGTCCTCCCTACACTTAATCTTGTTCAATTAGGGTTTCTAATCAATCTTGTGCATCCAATTGGTGTTTTTGTGTCATTGGATGAACATTTAGGTCATTTTCGTCCTCCTTATGCTAATTCTTATCCAATTAGGGTTTTTAACCAATCTTGTGCATCCAATAGGTGTTTTGTGTCATTGGATGAACATTTTAGGTCATTTTCGTCCTCCCTACACTTTATCTTTTCCAATTAGGGTTTCTAACCAATCTTGTGCATCCAATTGGTGTTTTTGTGTCATTGGATGAACAATTAGGTCATTTTCGTCCTCCCTATGATAATTCTTGTCCAATTAGGGTTTTTAACCAATTTTGTGCATCCAATAGGTGTTTTGTGTCATTGGATGAACATTTAGGTCATATTCGTCCTCCTTAGTCTAATTCTTATCCAATTAGGGTTTTTAACCAATCTTGTGCATCCAATAGATGTTTTGTGTCATTGGATGAACACTTAGGTCATTTTCGTCCTCCCTACACTTTATCTTGTCCAATTAGGGTTTCTAACCAATCTTGTGCATCCAATTGGTGTTTTTGTGTCATTGAATGAACAATTAGGTCATTTTCGTCCTCCCTATGATAATTCTTGTCCAATTAGGGTTTTTAACCAATCTTGTGCATCCAATAGGTCTTTTGTGTCATTGGATGAACATTTAGGTCATTTTCGTCCTCCTTATGCTAATTCTTATCCAATTAGGGTTTTTAACCAATCTTGTGAACCCAGTAGGTGTTTTGTGTCATTGGATGAACATTTAGGTCATTTTCGTCTTCCCTACACTTAATCTTGTTCAATTAGGGTTTCTAACCAATCTTGTGCATCCGATAGGTGTTTTTGTGTCATTGGATGAACATTTAGGTCATTTTCGTCCTCCCTACACTTAATCTTGTCCAATTAGGGTTTTTAACCAATCTTGTTCATTCAATAGGTGTGTTGTATCATTGGATGAATATTTATCTCATTTTCGTCCTCCCTAAACTTAATCTTATCTAATTACGGTTTTTAACCAATCGTGTGCATCCCATAGGTGTTTTGTGTCATTGGATGAACATTTAGGTCATTTTCGTCCTCC
>JBBPBS010000986.1:0-55120 GCA_037974835.1 Cicer judaicum
AACAATTAGGTCATTTTCGTCCTCCCTAGGCTAATTCTTGTCCAATTAGGGTTTTTGACCAATCTTGTGCATCCAATAGGTGTTTTGTGTCATTGGATGAACAATTAGGTCATTTTCATCCTCCCTAGGCTTAGTCTTGTCAAATTAGGGTTTCTAACCAATCTTGTGCATCCAATAGGTGTTTTTGTGTCATTGGAAGAATATTTAGGTCATAATCGTCCTCCCTACAATTAATCTTGTCCAATTAGGGTTTTTAACCAATCTTGTGCATCCAATAGGTGTTTTGTGTCATTGGATGAACATTTAGGTCATTTTTGTCCTTCCTAAACTTAATCTTGTCCAATTAAGGTTTCTAACCAATCTTGTGCATCCAATAGATTTTTTTGTGTCATTGGATGAACATTTAGGTCATTTTCGTCTTCCCTAGGTTTATGCTTGTCCAATTAGGGTTTCTAACCAATCTTGTGCATCCAATAGGTGTTTTTGTGTCATTGGATGAACAATTAGGTCATTTTCGTCCACCCTAGGCTAATTCATGTCCAAGTAGGGTTTTTAACCAATCTTGTGCATCCAATAGGTGTTTTGTGTCATTGGATGAACAATTAGGTCATTTTCGTCCTCCCTAGGCTTATTCTTGTCAAATTATGGTTTCTAACCAATCTTGTGCATCCAATAGGTGTTTTTGTGTCATTGGAAGAATATTTAGGTCATAATCGTCCTCCCTACAATTAATCTTGTCCAATTAGGGTTTTTAACCAATCTTGTGCATCCAATAGGTGTTTTGTGTCATTGGATGAACATTTAGGTCATTTTCGTCCTTCCTAAACTTAATCTTGTCCAATTAAGGTTTCTAACCAATCTTGTGCATCCAATAGGTTTTTTTGTGTCATTGGATGAACATTTAGGTCATTTTAGTCTTCCCTAGGCTTATGCTTGTCCAATTAGGGTTTCTAACCAATCTTGTGCATCCAATAGGTGTTTTTATGTCATTGGATGAACAATTAGGTCATTTTCGTCCTCCCAAGGCTAATTCTTGTCCAATTAGGGTTTCTAACCAATCTTGTGCATCCAATAGGTGTTTTGTGTCATTGGATGAACAAGTAGGTCATTTTCGTCCTCCCTAGGCCTATTCTTGTCCAATTAGAGTTTTTAACCAATCTTGTGCATCCAATAGGTGTTTTGTGTCATTGGATGAACATTTAGGTCATTTTCGTCCTCGCTAAACTTAATCTTGTCCAATTAGGGTTTCTAACCAATGTTGTGCATCCAATAGGTGTTTTTGTGTCATTGGATGAACATTTAGGTCATTTTCGTCCTCCCTAGGCTTATGCTTGTCCAATTAGGGTTTCTAACTAATCTTGTGCACCCAATAGGTGTTTTTGTGTCATTGGATGAACAATTAGGTCATTTTCGTCCTCCCTAGGCTAATTCTTGTCCAATTAGGGTTTTTGACCAATCTTGTGCATCCAATAGGTGTTTTGTGTCATTGGATGAACAATTAGGTCATTTTCATCCTCCCTAGGCTTAGTCTTGTCAAATTAGGGTTTCTAACCAATCTTGTGCATCCAATAGGTGTTTTTGTGTCATTGGAAGAATATTTAGGTCATAATCGTCCTCCCTACAATTAATCTTGTCCAATTAGGGTTTTTAACCAATCTTGTGCATCCAATAGGTGTTTTGTGTCATTGGATGAACATTTAGGTCATTTTTGTCCTTCCTAAACTTAATCTTGTCCAATTAAGGTTTCTAACCAATCTTGTGCATCCAATAGATTTTTTTGTGTCATTGGATGAACATTTAGGTCATTTTCGTCTTCCCTAGGTTTATGCTTGTCCAATTAGGGTTTCTAACCAATCTTGTGCATCCAATAGGTGTTTTTGTGTCATTGGATGAACAATTAGGTCATTTTCGTCCACCCTAGGCTAATTCATGTCCAAGTAGGGTTTTTAACCAATCTTGTGCATCCAATAGGTGTTTTGTGTCATTGGATGAACAATTAGGTCATTTTCGTCCTCCCTAGGCTTATTCTTGTCAAATTATGGTTTCTAACCAATCTTGTGCATCCAATAGGTGTTTTTGTGTCATTGGAAGAATATTTAGGTCATAATCGTCCTCCCTACAATTAATCTTGTCCAATTAGGGTTTTTAACCAATCTTGTGCATCCAATAGGTGTTTTGTGTCATTGGATGAACATTTAGGTCATTTTCGTCCTTCCTAAACTTAATCTTGTCCAATTAAGGTTTCTAACCAATCTTGTGCATCCAATAGGTTTTTTTGTGTCATTGGATGAACATTTAGGTCATTTTAGTCTTCCCTGGGCTTATGCTTGTCCAATTAGGGTTTCTAACCAATCTTGTGCATCCAATAGGTGTTTTTATGTCATTGGATGAACAATTAGGTCATTTTCGTCCTCCCAAGGCTAATTCTTGTCCAATTAGGGTTTCTAACCAATCTTGTGCATCCAATAGGTGTTTTGTGTCATTGGATGAACAAGTAGGTCATTTTCGTCCTCCCTAGGCCTATTCTTGTCCAATTAGAGTTTTTAACCAATCTTGTGCATCCAATAGGTGTTTTGTGTCATTGGATGAACATTTAGGTCATTTTCGTCCTCGCTAAACTTAATCTTGTCCAATTAGGGTTTCTAACCAATGTTGTGCATCCAATAGGTGTTTTTATGTCATTGGATGAACATTTAGGTCATTTTCGTCCTCCCTAGGCTTATGCTTGTCCAATTAGGGTTTCTAACTAATCTTGTGCATCCAATAGGTGTTTTTGTGTCATTGGATGAACAATTAGGTCATTTTCGTCGTCCCTAGGCTAATTCTTGTCCAATTAGGGTTTTTGACCAATCTTGTGCATCCAATAGGTGTTTTGTGTCATTGGATGAACATTTAGGTCATTTTCGTCCTCCCTAAACTTAATCTTGTCCAATTAGGGTTTCTAACCAATCATGTGCATCCAATTGGTTTTTTTGTGTCATTGGATGAACATTTAGGTCATTTTCGTCCTCCCTAGGCTTATGCTTGTCCAATTAGGGTTTCTAACCAATCTTGTGCATCCATTAGGTGTTTTTGTGTCATTGGATGAACAATTAGGTCATTTTCGTCCTCGCTAGGCTAATTCTTGTCCAATTAGGGTTTTTGACCAATCTTGTGCATCCAATAGGTGTTTTGTGTCATTGGATGAACAATTAGGTCATTTTCATCCTCCCTAGGCTTATTCTTGTCAAATTAGGGTTTCTAACCAATCTTGTGTATCCAATAGGTGTTTTTGTGTCATTGGAAGAATATTTAGGTCATAATCGTCCTCCCTACAATTAATCTTGTCCAATTAGGGTTTTTAACCAATCTTGTGCATCCAATAGGTGTTTTGTGTCATTGGATGAACATTTAGGTCATTTTTGTCCTTCCTAAACTTAATCTTGTCCAATTAAGGTTTCTAACCAATCTTGTGCATCCAATAGGTTTTTTTGTGTCATGGGATGAACATTTAGGTCATTTTCGTCTTCCCTAGGCTTATGCTTGTCCAATTAGGGTTTCTAACCAATCTTGTGCATCCAATAGGTGTTTTTGTGTCATTGGATGAACAATTAGGTCATTTTCGTCCACCCTAGGCTAATTCTTGTCCAATTAGGGTTTTTAACCAATCTTGTGCATCCAATAGGTGTTTTCTGTCATTGGATGAACAATTAGGTCATTTTCGTCCTCCCTAGGCTTATTCTTGTCAAATTAGGGTTTCTAACCAATCTTGTGCATCCAATAGGTGTTTTTGTGTCATTGGAAGAATATTTAGGTCATAATCGTCCTCCCTACAATTAATCTTGTCCAATTAGGGTTTTTAACCAATCTTGTGCATCCAATAGGTGTTTTGTGTCATTGGATGAACATTTAGGTCATTTTCGTCCTTCCTAAACTGAATCTTGTCCAATTAAGGTTTCTAACCAATCTTGTGCATCCAATAGGTGTTTTGTGTCATTGCATGAACAATTAGGTCATTTTCATCCTCCCTAGGCTTATTCTTGTCAAATTAGTGCTTCTAACCAATCTTGTGCATCCAATAGCTGTTTTTGTGTCATTGGAAGAATATTTAGGTCATTTTCGTCCTCCCTAGGCTAATTCTTGTCCAATTAGGGTTTCTAACCAATCTTGTGTATCCAATAGGTGTTTTTGTGTCATTGGAAGAATATTTAGGTCATAATCGTCCTCCCTACAATTAATCTTGTCCAATTAGGGTTTTTAACCAATCTTGTGCATCCAATAGGTGTTTTGTGTCATTGGATGAACATTTAGGTCATTTTCGTCCTTCCTAAACTGAATCTTGTCCAATTAAGGTTTCTAACCAATCTTGTGCATCCAATAGGTTTTTTTGTGTCATTGGATGAACATTTAGGTCATTTTCGTCCTCCCTAGGCTTATGCTTGTCCAATTAGAGTTTCTAACCAATCTTGTGCATCCAATAGGTGTTTTTGTGTCATTGGATGAACAATTAGGTTATTTTCGTCCTCCCTAGGCTAATTTTTACCAATTAGGGTTTCTAACCAATCTTGTGCATCCAATAGGTGTTTTTGTGTCATTGGATGAACAATCAGGTCATTTTCGTCCTCCCTAGGCTAATTCTTGTCCAATTAGGGTTTCTAACCAATCTTGTGCATCCAATAGGTGTTTTGTGTCATTGGATGAACAAGTAGGTCATTTTCGTCCTCCCTATGCTTATTCTTGTCCAATTAGGGTTTTAAACCAATCTTGTGCATCCAATAGGTGTTTTGTTTCATTGGATGAACATTTAGGTTTTTTTCGTCCTCCCTAAACTTAATCTTGTCCAATTAGGGTTTCTAACCAATCTTGTGCATCCAATAGGTGTTTTGTATCATTGCATGAACAATTAGGTCATTTTCATCCTCCCTATGCTTATTCTTGTCCAATTAGTGCTTCTAACCAATCTTGTGCATCCAATAGCTGTTTTTGTGTCATTGGAAGAATATTTAGGTCATTTTCGTCCTCCCTAGGCTAATTCTTGTCCAATTAGGGTTTCTAACCAATCTTGTGCATCCAATAGGTGTTTTTGTGTCATTGGAAGAATATTTAGGTCATATTCGTCCTCCCTACAATTAATCTTGTCCAATTAGGGTTTTTAACCAATCTTGTGCATCCAATAGGTGTTTTGTGTCATTGGATGAACATTTAGGTCATTTTCGTCCTTCTTAAACTTAATCTTGTCCAATTAGGGTTTCTAACCAATCTTGTGCATCCAATAGGTGTTTTTGTGTCGTTGGAAGAACAATTAGGTGATTTTCTTCCTCCCTAAGCTAATTCTTGTCCAATTAGGGTTTCTAACCAATCTTTTGCATCCAATAGGTGTTTTGTGTCATTGGATGAATATTTAGGTCATTTTCGTCCTCCCTAGGCTTATTCTTGTCAAATTAGGGTTTCTAACCAATCTTGTGCATCCAATAGGTGTTTTTATGTCATTGGAAGAATATTTAGGTCATAATCGTCCTCCCTACAATTAATCTTGTCCAATTAGGGTTTTTAACCAATCTTGTGCATCCAATAGGTTTTTTTGTGTCATTGGATGAACATTTAGGTCATTTTAGTCTTCCCTAGGCTTATGCTTGTCCAATTAGGGTTTCTAACCAATCTTGTGCATCCAATAGGTGTTTTTGTGTCATTGGAAGAATATTTAGGTCATAATCGTCCTCCCTACAATTAATCTTGTCCAATTAGGGTTTTTAACCAATCTTGTGCCTCCAATAGGTGTTTTGTGTCATTGGATGAACATTTAGGTCATTTTCGTCCTTCCTAAACTTAATCTTGTCCAATTAAGGTTTCTAACCAATCTTGTGCATCCAATAGGTTTTTTTGTGTCATTGGATGAACATTTAGGTCATTTTCGTCTTCCCTAGGCTTATGCTTGTCCAATTAGGGTTTCTAACCAATCTTGTGCATCCAATAGGTGTTTTTGTGTCATTGGAAGAATATTTAGGTCATAATCGTCCTCCCTACAATTAATCTTGTCCAATTAGGGTTTTTAACCAATCTTGTGCATCCAATAGGTGTTTTGTGTCATTGGATGAACATTTAGGTCATTTTCGTCCTCCCTAGGCTTATTCTTGTCAAATTAGGGTTTCTAACCAATCTTGTGCATCCAATAGGTGTTTTTGTGTCATTGGAAGAATATTTAGGTCATAATCGTCCTCCCTACAATTAATCTTGTCCAATTAGGGTTTTTAACCAATCTTGTGCATCCAATAGGTGTTTTATGTCATTGGATGAACATTTAGGTCATTTTCGTCCTTCCTAAACTTAATCTTGTCCAATTAAGGTTTCTAACCAATCTTGTGCATCCAATAGGTTTTTTTGTGTCATTGGATGAACATTTAGGTCATTTTAGTCTTCCCTAGGCTTATGCTTGTCCAATTAGGGTTTCTAACCAATCTTGTGCATCCAATAGGTGTTTTTATGTCATTGGATGAACAATTAGGTCATTTTCGTCCTCCATAGGCTAATTCTTGTCAAATTAGGGTTTCTAACCAATCTTGTGCATCCAATAGGTGTTTTTGTGTCATTGGATGAACATTTAGGTCATTTTCGTCCTCCCTAGGCTTATGCTTGTCCAATTAGGGTTTCTAACCAATCTTGTGCATCCAATAGGTGTTTTTGTGTCATTGCATGAACAATTAGGTCATTTTCGTCCACCCTAGGCTAAGGCTTGTCCAATTAGGGTTTTTAACCAATCTTGTGCATCCAATAGGTGTTTTGTGTCATTGGATGAACAATTAGGTCATTTTCGTCCTCCCTAGGCTTATACTTGTCAAATTAGGGTTTCTAACCAATCTTGTGCATCCAATAGGTGTTTTTGTGTCATTGGAAGAATATTTAGGTCATTTTCGTCCTCCCTACACTTAATCTTGTCCAATTAGGGTTTTTAACCAATCTTGTGCATCCAATAGGTGTTTTGTGTCATTGGATGAACATTTAGGTCATTTTCGTCCTTCTTAAACTTAATCTTGTCCAATTAGGGTTTCTAACCAATCTTGTGCATCCAATAGGTGTTTTTGTGTCGTTGGATGAACAATTAGGTGATTTTCGTCCTCCCTAAGCTAATTCTTGTCCAATTAGGGTTTCTAACCAATCTTTTGCATCCAATAGGTGTTTTGTGTCATTGGATGCATATTTATGTCATTTTCGTCCTCCCTACACTTAATCTTGTCCAATTAGGGTTTCTAACCAATCTTGTGCATTCAATAGGTGTTTTTGTGTCATTGGATGAAAATTTAGGTCTTTTTCGTCCTCCCTAAACTTAATCTTGTCCAATTACGGTTTCTAACGAATCTTGTGTATCCAATAGGTGTTTTTGTGTCATTGGATGAATAATTAGGTCATTTTCGTCCTCCCTAGGCTAATTCTTGTCCAATTAGGGTTTCTAACCAATCTTGTGCATCCAATAGGTGTTTTGTGTCATTGGATGAACAAGTAGGTCATTTTCGTCCTCCCTAGGCTTATTCTTGTCCAATTAGGGTTTTAAACCAATCTTGTGCATCCAATAGGTGTTTTGTTTCATTGGATGAACATTTAGGTTTTTTTCGTCCTCCCTAAACTTAATCTTGTCCAATTAGGGTTTCTAACCAATCTTGTGCATCCAATAGGTGTTTTGTGTCATTGCATGAACAATTAGGTCATTTTCATCCTCCCTAGGCTTATTCTTGTCCAATTAGTGCTTCTAACCAATCTTGTGCATCCAATAGCTGTTTTTGTGTCATTGGAAGAATATTTTGGTCATTTTCGTCCTCCCTAGGCTAATTCTTGTTCAATTAGGGTTTCTAACCAATCTTGTGCATCCAATAGGTGTTTTTGTGTCATTGGAAGAATATTTAGGTCATAATCGTCCTCCCTACAATTAATCTTGTCCAATTAGGGTTTTTAACCAATCTTGTGCATCCAATAGGTGTTTTGTGTCATTGGATGAACATTTAGGTCATTTTCGTCCTTCCTAAACTGAATCTTGTCCAATTAAGGTTTCTAACCAATCTTGTGCATCCAATAGGTTTTTTTGTGTCATTGGATGAACATTTAGGAAATTTTTGTCCTCCCTAGGCTTATGCTTGTCCAATTAGGGTTTCTAACCAATCTTGTGCATCCAATAGGTGTTTTTGTGTCATTGGATGAACAATTAGGTCATTTTCGTCCTCCCTAGGCTAATTTTTGTCCAATTAGGGTTTCTAACCAATCTTGTGCATCCAATAGGTGTTTTTGTGTCATTGGAAGAATATTTAGGTCATAATCGTCCTCCCTACACTTAATCTTGTCCAATTAGGGTTTTTAACCAATCTTGTGCATCCAATAGGTGTTTTGTGTCATTGGATGAACATTTAGGTCATTTTCGTCCTTCCTAAACTGAATCTTGTCCAATTAAGGTTTCTAACCAATCTTGTGCATCCAATAGGTTTTTTTGTGTCATTGGATGAACATTTAGGTCATTTTCGTCCTCCCTAGGCTTATGCTTGTCCAATTAGGGTTTCTAACCAATCTTGTGCATCCAATAGGTGTTTTTGTGTCATTGGATGAACAATTAGGTCATTTTTGTCCACCCTAGGCTAATTCTTGTCCAATTAGGGTTTCTAACCAATCTTGTGCATCCAATAGGTGTTTTTGTGTCATTGGAAGAATATTTAGGTCATAATCGTCCTCCCTACAATTAATCTTGTCCAATTAGGGTTTTTAACCAATCTTGTGCATCCAATAGGTGTTTTGTGTCATTGGATGAACATTTAGGTCATTTTCGTCCTTCCTAAACTGAATCTTGTCCAATTAAGGTTTCTAACCAATCTTGTGCATCCAATAGGTTTTTTTGTGTTATTGGATGAACATTTAGGTCATTTTTGTCCTCCCTAGGCTTATGCTTGTCCAATTAGGGTTTCTAACCAATCTTGTGCATCCAATAGGTGTTTTTGTGTCATTGGATGAACAATTAGGTCATTTTCGTCCTCCCTAGGCTAATTTTTGTCCAATTAGGGTTTCTAACCAATCTTGTGCATCCAATAGGTGTTTTTGTGTCATTGGATGAACAATCAGGTCATTTTTGTCCTCCCTAGGCTAATTCTTGTCCAATTAGGGTTTCTAACCAATCTTGTGCATCCAATAGGTGTTTTGTGTCATTGGATGAACAAGTAGGTCATTTTCGTCCTCCCTAGGCTTATTCTTGTCCAATTAGGGTTTTCAACCAATCTTGTGCATCCAATAGGTGTTTTGTGTCATTGGATGAACATTTAGGTCATTTTCGTCCTCGCTAAACTTAATCTTATCCAATTAGGGTTTCTAACCAATCATGTGCATCCAATAGGTGTTTTTGTGTCATTGGATGAACATTTAGGTCATTTTCGTCCTCCCTAGGCTTATTCTTGTCCAATTAGGGTTTCTAACTAATCTTGTGCATCCAATAGGTGTTTTTGTGTCATTGGATGAACATTTAGGTCATTTTCGTCCTTCTTAAACTTAATCTTGTCCAATTAGGGTTTCTAACCAATCATGTGCATCCAATAGGTTTTTTTGTGTCATTGGATGAACATTTAGGTCATTTTCGTCCTCCCTAGGCTTATGCTTGTCCAATTAGGGTTTCTAACCAATCTTGTGCATCCATTAGGTGTTTTTGTGTCATTGGTTGAACATTTAGGTCATTTTCGTCCTCCCTAGGCTTATGCTTGTCCAATTAGGGTTTCTAACCAATCTGGTGCATCCAATAGGTGTTTTTGTGTCATTGGATGAACAATTAGGTCATTTTCATCCACCCTAGGGTAATTCTTGTCCAATTAGGGTTTTTAACCAATCTTGTGCATCCAATAGGTGTTTTGTGTCATTGGATGAACAATTAGGTCATTTTCGTCCTCCCTAGGCTTATTCTTGTCAAATTAGGGTTTCTAACCAATCTTGTGCATCCAATAGGTGTTTTTGTGTCATTGGAAGAATATTTAGGTCATAATCGTCCTCCGTACAATTAATCTTGTCCAATTAGGGTTTTTAACCAATCTTGTGCATCCAATAGGTGTTTTGTGTCATTGGATGAACATTTAGGTCATTTTCGTCCTTCCTAAACTTAATCTTGTCCAATTAAGGTTTCTAACCAATCTTGTGCATCCAATAGGTTTTTTTGTGTCATTGGATGAACATTTAGGTCATTTTAGTCTTCCCTGGGCTTATGCTTGTCCAATTAGGGTTTCTAACCAATCTTGTGCATCCAATAGGTGTTTTTATGTCATTGGATGAACAATTAGGTCATTTTCGTCCTCCCTAGGCTAATTCTTGTCCAATTACGGTTTCTAACCAATCTTGTGCATCCAATAGGTGTTTTGTGTCATTGGATGAACAAGTAGGTCATTTTCGTCCTCCCTAGGCCTATTCTTGTCCAATTAGAGTTTTTAACCAATCTTGTGCATCCAATAGGTGTTTTGTGTCATTGGATGAACATTTCGGTCATTTTCGTCCTCGCTAAACTTAATCTTGTCCAATTAGGCTTTCTAACCAATGTTGTGCATCCAATAGGTGTTTTTGTGTCATTGGATGAACATTTAGGTCATTTTCGTCCTCCCTAGGCTTATGCTTGTCCAATTAGGGTTTCTAACTAATCTTGTGCATCCAATAGGTGTTTTTGTGTCATTGGATGTACAATTAGGTCATTTTCGTCCTCCCTAGGCTAATTCTTGTCCAATTAGGGTTTTTGACCAATCTTGTGCATCCAATAGGTGTTTTGTGTCATTGGATGAACAATTAGGTCATTTTCATCCTCCCTAGGCTTATTCTTGTCAAATTAGGGTTTCTAACCAATCTTGTGCATCCAATAGGTGTTTTGTGTCATTGGATGAACAAGTAGGTCTTTTTCGTCCTCCCTAGGCCTATTCTTGTCCAATTAGAGTTTTTAACCAATCTTGTGCATCCAATAGGTGTTTTGTGTCATTGGATGAACATTTAGGTCATTTTCGTCCTCGCTAAACTTAATCGTGTCCAATTAGGGTTTCTAACCAATGTTGTGCATCCAATAGGTGTTTTTGTGTCATTGGATGAACATTTAGGTCATTTTCGTCCTCCCTAGGCTTATGCTTGTCCAATTAGGGTTTCTAACTAATCTTGTGCATCCAATAGGTGTTTTTGTGTCATTGGATGAACAATTAGGTCATTTTCGTCCTCCCTAGGCTTATTCTTGTCCAATTAGGGTTTTTAACCAATCTTGTGCATCCAATAGGTGTTTTGTGTCATTGGATGAACATTTAGGTCATTTTCGTCCTCGCTAAACTTAATCATGTCCAATTAGGGTTTCTAACCAATCTTGTGCATCCAATAGGTGTTTTTGTGTCATTGGATGAACATTTAGGTCATTTTCGTCCTCCCTAGGCTTATGCTTGTCCAATTAGGGTTTCTAACCAATCTTGTGCATCCAATAGGTGTTTTGTGTCATTGGATGAACATTTAGTTCATTTTCGTCCTTCCTAAACTTAATCTTGTCCAATTAAGGTTTCTAACCAATCTTGTGCATCCAATAGGTTTTTTTGTGTCATTGGATGAACATTTAGGTCATTTTAGTCTTCCCTAGGCTTATGCTTGTCCAATTAGGGTTTCTAACCAGTCTTGTGCATCCAATAGGTGTTTTTATGTCATTGGATGAACAATTAGGTCATTTTCGTCCTCCCTAGGCTAATTCTTGTCCAATTAGGGTTTCTAACCAATCTTGTGCATCCAATAGGTGTTTTGTGTCATTGGATGAACAAGTAGGTCATTTTCGTCCTCCCTAGGCTTATTCTTGTCCAATTAGAGTTTTTAACCAATCTTGTGCATTCAATAGGTGTTTTGTGTCATTGGATGAACATTTAGGTCATTTTCGTCCTCGCTAAACTTAATGTTGTCCAATTAGGGTTTCTAACCAATGTTGTGCATCCAATAGGTGTTTTTGTGTCATTGGATGAACATTTAGGTCATTTTCGTCCTCCCTAGGCTTATGCTTGTCCAATTAGGGTTTCTAACTAATCTTGTGCATCCAATAGGTGTTTTTGTGTCATTGGATGAACAATTAGGTCATTTTCGTCCTCCCTAGGCTAATTCTTGTCCAATTAGGGTTTTTGACCAATCTTGTGCATCCAATAGGTGTTTTGTGTCATTGGATGAACAAGTAGGTCATTTTCGTCCTCCCTAGGCCTATTCTTGTCCAATTAGAGTTTTTAACCAATCTTGTGCATCCAATAGGTGTTTTGTGTCATTGGATGAACATTTAGGTCATTTTCGTCCTCGCTAAACTTAATCTTGTCCAATTAGGGTTTCTAACCAATGTTGTGCATCCAATAGGTGTTTTTGTGTCATTGGATGAACATTTAGGTCATTTTCGTCCTCCCTAGGCTTATGCTTGTCCAATTAGGGTTTCTAACTAATCTTGTGCACCCAATAGGTGTTTTTGTGTCATTGGATGAACAATTAGGTCATTTTCGTCCTCCCTAGGCTAATTCTTGTCCAATTAGGGTTTTTGACCAATCTTGTGCATCCAATAGGTGTTTTGTGTCATTGGATGAACATTTAGGTCATTTTCGTCCTCCCTAAACTTAATCTTGTCCAATTAGGGTTTCTAACCAATCATGTGCATCCAATTGGTTTTTTTGTGTCATTGGATGAACATTTAGGTCATTTTCGTCCTCCCTAGGCTTATGCTTGTCCAATTAGGGTTTCTAACCAATCTTGTGCATCCATTAGGTGTTTTTGTGTCATTGGATGAACAATTAGGTCATTTTCGTCCTCGCTAGGCTAATTCTTGTCCAATTAGGGTTTTTGACCAATCTTGTGCATCCAATAGGTGTTTTGTGTCATTGGATGAACAATTAGGTCATTTTCATCCTCCCTAGGCTTATTCTTGTCAAATTAGGGTTTCTAACCAATCTTGTGTATCCAATAGGTGTTTTTGTGTCATTGGAAGAATATTTAGGTCATAATCGTCCTCCCTACAATTAATCTTGTCCAATTAGGGTTTTTAACCAATCTTGTGCATCCAATAGGTGTTTTGTGTCATTGGATGAACATTTAGGTCATTTTTGTCCTTCCTAAACTTAATCTTGTCCAATTAAGGTTTCTAACCAATCTTGTGCATCCAATAGGTTTTTTTGTGTCATGGGATGAACATTTAGGTCATTTTCGTCTTCCCTAGGCTTATGCTTGTCCAATTAGGGTTTCTAACCAATCTTGTGCATCCAATAGGTGTTTTTGTGTCATTGGATGAACAATTAGGTCATTTTCGTCCACCCTAGGCTAATTCTTGTCCAATTAGGGTTTTTAACCAATCTTGTGCATCCAATAGGTGTTTTCTGTCATTGGATGAACAATTAGGTCATTTTCGTCCTCCCTAGGCTTATTCTTGTCAAATTAGGGTTTCTAACCAATCTTGTGCATCCAATAGGTGTTTTTGTGTCATTGGAAGAATATTTAGGTCATAATCGTCCTCCCTACAATTAATCTTGTCCAATTAGGGTTTTTAACCAATCTTGTGCATCCAATAGGTGTTTTGTGTCATTGGATGAACATTTAGGTCATTTTCGTCCTTCCTAAACTGAATCTTGTCCAATTAAGGTTTCTAACCAATCTTGTGCATCCAATAGGTTTTTTTGTGTTATTGGATGAACATTTAGGTCATTTTCGTCCTCCCTAGGCTTATGCTTGTCCAATTAGGGTTTCTAACCAATCTTGTGCATCCAATAGGTGTTTTTGTGTCATTGGATGAACAATTAGGTCATTTTCGTCCTCCCTAGGCTAATTCTTGTCCAATTAGGGTTTTTAACTAATCTTGTGCATCCAATAGGTGTTTTGTGTCATTGGATGAACATTTAGGTCATTTTCGTCCTTCCTAAACTTAATCTTGTCCAATTAAGGTTTCTAACCAATCTTGTGCATCAAATAGGTTTTTTTGTGTCATTGGATGAACATTTAGGTCATTTTAGTCTTCCCTAGGCTTATGCTTGTCCAATTAGGGTTTCTAACCAGTCTTGTGCATCCAATAGGTGTTTTTATGTCATTGGATGAACAATTAGGTCATTTTCGTCCTCCCTAGGCTAATTCTTGTCCAATTAGGGTTTCTAACCAATCTTGTGCATCCAATAGGTGTTTTGTGTCATTGGATGAACAAGTAGGTCATTTTCGTCCTCCCTAGGCTTATTCTTGTCCAATTAGAGTTTTTAACCAATCTTGTGCATCCAATAGGTGTTTTGTGTCATTGGATGAACATTTAGGTCATTTTCGTCCTCGCTAAACTTAATCTTGTCCAATTAGGGTTTCTAACCAATGTTGTGCATCCAATAGGTGTTTTTGTGTCATTGGATGAACATTTAGGTCATTTTCGTCCTCCCTAGGCTTATGCTTGTCCAATTAGGGTTTCTAACTAATCTTGTGCATCCAATAGGTGTTTTTATGTCATTGGATGAACAATTAGGTCATTTTCGTCGTCCCTAGGCTAATTCTTGTCCAATTACGGTTTTTGACCAATCTTGTGCATCCAATAGGTGTTTTGTGTCATTGGATGAACATTTAGGTCATTTTCGTCCTCCCTAAACTTAATCTTGTCCAATTAGGGTTTCTAACCAATCATGTGCATCCAATTGGTTTTTTTGTGTCATTGGATGAACATTTAGGTCATTTTCGTCGTCCCTAGGCTTATGCTTGTCCAATTAGGGTTTCTATCCAATCTTGTGCATCCATTAGGTGTTTTTGTGTCATTGGATGAACAATTAGGTCATTTTCGTCCTCCCTAGGCTAATTCTTGTCCAATTAGGGTTTTTGACCAATCTTGTGCATCCAATAGGTGTTTTGTGTCATTGGATGAACAATTATGTCATTTTCATCCTCCCTAGGCTTATTCTTGTCAAATTAGGGTTTCTAACCAATCTTGTGCATCCAATAGGTGTTTTTGTGTCATTGGAAGAATATTTAGGTCATAATCGTCCTCCCTACAATTAATCTTGTCCAATTAGGGTTTTTAACCAATCTTGTGCATCCAATAGGTGTTTTGTGTCATTGGATGAACATTTAGGTCATTTTTGTCCTTCCTAAACTTAATCTTGTCCAATTAAGGTTTCTAACCAATCTTGTGCATCCAATAGGTTTTTTTGTGTCATTGGATGAACATTTAGGTCATTTTCGTCCTCCCTAGGCCTATTCTTGTCCAATTAGAGTTTTTAACCAATCTTGTGTATCCAATAGGTGTTTTGTGTCATTGGATGAACATTTAGGTCATTTTCGTCCTCGCTAAACTTAATCTTGTCCAATTAGGGTTTCTAACCAATGTTGTGCATCCAATAGGTGTTTTTGTGTCATTGGATGAACATTTAGGTCATTTTCGTCCTCCCTAGGCTTATGCTTGTCCAATTAGGGTTTCTAACTAATCTTGTGCACCCAATAGGTGTTTTTGTGTCATTGGATGAACAATTAGGTCATTTTCGTCCTCCCTAGGCTAATTCTTGTCCAATTAGGGTTTTTGACCAATCTTGTGCATCCAATAGGTGTTTTGTGTCATTGGATGAACATTTAGGTCATTTTCGTCCTCCCTAAACTTAATCTTGTCCAATTAGGGTTTCTAACCAATCATGTGCATCCAATTGGTTTTTTTGTGTCATTGGATGAACATTTAGGTCATTTTCGTCCTCCCTAGGCTTATGCTTGTCCAATTAGGGTTTCTAACCAATCTTGTGCATCCATTAGGTGTTTTTGTGTCATTGGATGAACAATTAGGTCATTTTCGTCCTCGCTAGGCTAATTCTTGTCCAATTAGGGTTTTTGACCAATCTTGTGCATCCAATAGGTGTTTTGTGTCATTGGATGAACAATTAGGTCATTTTCATCCTCCCTAGGCTTATTCTTGTCAAATTAGGGTTTCTAACCAATCTTGTGTATCCAATAGGTGTTTTTGTGTCATTGGAAGAATATTTAGGTCATAATCGTCCTCCCTACAATTAATCTTGTCCAATTAGGGTTTTTAACCAATCTTGTGCATCCAATAGGTGTTTTGTGTCATTGGATGAACATTTAGGTCATTTTTGTCCTTCCTAAACTTAATCTTGTCCAATTAAGGTTTCTAACCAATCTTGTGCATCCAATAGGTTTTTTTGTGTCATGGGATGAACATTTAGGTCATTTTCGTCTTCCCTAGGCTTATGCTTGTCCAATTAGGGTTTCTAACCAATCTTGTGCATCCAATAGGTGTTTTTGTGTCATTGGATGAACAATTAGGTCATTTTCGTCCACCCTAGGCTAATTCTTGTCCAATTAGGGTTTTTAACCAATCTTGTGCATCCAATAGGTGTTTTCTGTCATTGGATGAACAATTAGGTCATTTTCGTCCTCCCTAGGCTTATTCTTGTCAAATTAGGGTTTCTAACCAATCTTGTGCATCCAATAGGTGTTTTTGTGTCATTGGAAGAATATTTAGGTCATAATCGTCCTCCCTACAATTAATCTTGTCCAATTAGGGTTTTTAACCAATCTTGTGCATCCAATAGGTGTTTTGTGTCATTGGATGAACATTTAGGTCATTTTCGTCCTTCCTAAACTGAATCTTGTCCAATTAAGGTTTCTAACCAATCTTGTGCATCCAATAGGTTTTTTTGTGTCATTGGATGAACATTTAGGTCATTTTCGTCCTCCCTAGGCTTATGCTTGTCCAATTAGGGTTTCTAACCAATCTTGTGCATCCAATTGGTGTTTTTGTGTCATTGGATGAACAATTAGGTCATTTTAGTCCTCCCTAGGCTAATTTTTGTCCAATTAGGGTTTCTAACCAATCTTGTGCATCCAATAGGTGTTTTTGTGTCATTGGATGAACAATCAGGTCATTTTCGTCCTCCCTAGGCTAATTCTTGTCCAATTAGGGTTTCTAACCAATCTTGTGCATCCAATAGGTGTTTTGTGTCATTTGATGAACAAGTAGGTCATTTTCGTCCTCCCTAGGCTTATTCTTGTCCAATTAGGATTTTGAACCAATCTTGTGCATCCAATAGGTGTTTTGTGTCATTGGATGAACATTTAGGTCATTTTCGTCCTCGCTAAACTTAATCTTGTCCAATTAGGGTTTCTAACCAATCATGTGCATCCAATAGGTGTTTTTGTGTCATTGGATGAACATTTAGGTCATTTTCGTCCTCCCTAGGCTTATTCTTGTCAAATTAGGGTTTCTAACCAATCTTGTGCATCCAATAGGTGTTTTTGTGTCATTGGATGAACAATTAGGTCATTTTCGTCCTCCCTACACTTAATCTTGTCCAATTAGGGTTTTTAACAAATCTTGTGCATCCAATAGGTGTTTTGTGTCATTGGATGAACATTTAGGTCATTTTCGTCCTTCTTAAACTTAATCTTGTCCAATTAGGGTTTCTAACCAATCTTGTTCATCCAATAGGTGTTTTTGTGTCGTTGGAAGAACAATTAGGTGATTTTCGTCCTCCCTAAGCTAATTCTTGTCCAATTAGGGTTTCTAACCAATCTTTTGCATCCAATAGGTGTTTTGTGTCATTGGATGAATATTTATGTCATTTTCGTCCTCCCTACACTTAATCTTGTCCAATTAGGGTTTCTAACCAATCTTGTGCATTCAATAGGTGTTTTTGTGTCATTGGATGAAAATTTAGGTCTTTTTCGTCCTCCCTACACTTAATCTTGTCCAATTAGGGTTTTTAACCAATCTTGTGCATCCAATAGGTGTTTTGTGTCATTGGATGAACATTTAGGTCATTTTCGTCCTTCTTAAACTTAATCTTGTCCAATTAGGGTTTCTAACCAATCTTGTGCATCCAATAGGTGTTTTTGTGTCGTTGGAAGAACAATTAGGTGATTTTCTTCCTCCCTAAGCTAATTCTTGTCCAATTAGGGTTTCTAACCAATCTTTTGCATCCAATAGGTGTTTTGTGTCATTGGATGAATATTTAGGTCATTTTCGTCCTCCCTAGGCTTATTCTTGTCAAATTAGGGTTTCTAACCAATCTTGTGCATCCAATAGGTGTTTTTATGTCATTGGAAGAATATTTAGGTCATAATCGTCCTCCCTACAATTAATCTTGTCCAATTAGGGTTTTTAACCAATCTTGTGCATCCAATAGGTTTTTTTGTGTCATTGGATGAACATTTAGGTCATTTTAGTCTTCCCTAGGCTTATGCTTGTCCAATTAGGGTTTCTAACCAATCTTGTGCATCCATTAGGTGTTTTTGTGTCATTGGATGAACAATTAGGTCATTTTCGTCCTCCCTAGGCTAATTCTTGTCCAATTAGGGTTTTTGACCAATCTTGTGCATCCAATAGGTGTTTTGTGTCATTGGATGAACAATTAGGTCATTTTCATCCTCCCTAGGCTTATTCTTGTCAAATTAGGGTTTCTAACCAATCTTGTGCATCCAATAGGTGTTTTTATGTCATTGGAAGAATATTTAGGTCATAATCGTCCTCCCTATAATTAATCTTGTCCAATTAGGGTTTTTAACCAATCTTGTGCATCCAATAGGTGTTTTGTGTCATTGGATGAACATTTAGGTCATTTTTGTCCTTCCTAAACTTAATCTTGTCCAATTAAGGTTTCTAACCAATCTTGTGCATCCAATAGGTTTTTTTGTGTCATTGGATGAACATTTAGGTCATTTTCGTCTTCCCTAGGCTTATGCTTGTCCAATTAGGGTTTCTAACCAATCTTGTGCATCCAATAGGTGTTTTTGTGTCATTGGATGAACAATTAGGTCATTTTCGTCCACCCTAGGCTAATTCTTGTCCAATTAGGGTTTTTAACTAATCTTATGCATCCAATAGGTGTTTTGTGTCATTGGATGAACAATTAGGTCATTTTCGTCCTCCCTAGGCTAATTCTTGTCCAATTAGGGTTTCTAACCAATCTTGTGCATCCAATAGGTGTTTTGTGTCATTGGATGAACAAGTAGGTCATTTTCGTCCTCCCTAGGCTTATTCTTGTCCAATTAGAGTGTTTAACCAATCTTGTGCATCCAATAGGTGTTTTGTGTCATTGGATGAACATTAAGGTCATTTTCGTCCTCGCTAAACTTAATCTTGTCCAATTAGGGTTTCTAACCAATCTTGTGCATCCAATAGGTGTTTTTGTGTCATTGGATGAACATTTAGGTCATTTTCTTCCTCCCTAGGCTTATGCTTGTCCAATTAGGGTTTCTAACTAATCTTGTGCATCCAATAGGTGTTTTTGTGTCATTGGATGAACAATTAGGTCATTTTCGTCCTCCCTAGGCTAATTCTTGTCCAATTAGGGTTTTTGACCAATCTTGTGCATCCAATAGGTGTTTTGTGTCATTGGATGAACAATTAGGTCATTTTCATCCTCCCTAGGCTTATTCTTGTCAAATTAGGGTTTCTAACCAATCTTGTGCATCCAATAGGTGTTTTTGTGTCATTGGAAGAATATTTAGGTCATAATCGTCCTCCCTACAATTAATCTTGTCCAATTAGGGTTTTTAACCAATCTTGTGCATCCAATAGGTGTTTTGTGTCATTGGATGAACATTTAGGTCATTTTTGTCCTTCCTAAACTTAATCTTGTCCAATTAAGGTTTCTAACCAATCTTGTGCATCCAATAGGTTTTTTTGTGTCATTGGATGAACATTTAGGTCATTTTCGTCCTCCCTAGGCCTATTCTGGTCCAATTAGAGTTTTTAACCAATCTTGTGTATCCAATAGGTGTTTTGTGTCATTGGATGAACATTTAGGTCATTTTCGTCCTCGTTAAACTTAATCTTGTCCAATTAGGGTTTCTAACCAATGTTGTGCATCCAATAGGTGTTTTTGTGTCATTGGATGAACATTTAGGTCATTTTCGTCCTCCCTAGGCTTATGCTTGTCCAATTAGGGTTTCTAACTAATCTTGTGCATCCAATAGGTGTTTTTGTGTCATTGGATGAACAATTAGGTCATTTTCGTCCTCCCTAGGCTAATTCTTGTCCAATTAGGGTTTTTAACCAATCTTGTGCATCCAATAGGTGTTTTGTGTCATTGGATGAACATTTAGGTCATTTTCGTCCTCCCTACACTTAATCTTGTCCAATTACGGTTTTTAACCAATCTTGTGCATCCCATAGGTGTTTTGTGTCATTGGATGAACAATTAGGTCATTTTCGTCCTCCGTAGGCTTATTCTTGTCCAATTAGGGTTTCTAACCAATCTTGTGCATCCAATTGGTGTTTTTGTGTCATTGGATGAACAATTAGGTCATTTTCGTCCTCCCTAGGCTAATTCTTGTCCAATTAGGGTTTCTAACCAATCTTGTGAATGAAATAGGTGTTTTTGTGTCATTGGATGAACAATTATGTCATTTTCGTCCTCCCTAGGCTAATTCTTGTCCAATTAGGGTTTCTAACCAATCTTGTGCATCCAATTGGTGTTTTTGTGTCATTGGATGAACAATTAGGTCATTTTCGTCCTCCCTAGGCTAATTCTTGTCCAATTAGGGTTTCTAACCAATCTTGTGAATGAAATAGGTGTTTTTGTGTCATTGGATGAACAATTATGTCATTTTCGTCCTCCCTAGGCTAATTCTTGTCCAATTAGGGTTTCTAACCAATCTTGTGCATCCAATTGGTGTTTTTGTGTCATTGGATGAACAATTAGGTCATTTTCGTCCTCCCTAGGCTAATTCTTGTCCAATTAGGGTTTCTAACCAATCTTGTGCATCCAATAGGTGTTTTGTGTCATTGGATGAACAAGTAGGTCATTTTCGTCCTCCCTAGGCCTATTCTTGTCCAATTAGAGTTTTTAACCAATCTTGTGCATCCAATAGGTGTTTTGTGTCATTGGATGAACATTTAGGTCATTTTCGTCCTCGCTAAACTTAATCTTGTCCAATTAGGGTTTCTAACCAATGTTGTGCATCCAATAGGTGTTTTTGTGTCATTGGATGAACATTTAGGTCATTTTCGTCCTCCCTAGGCTTATGCTTGTCCAATTAGGGTTTCTAACCAATCTTGTGCATCCAATAGGTGTTTTTATGTCATTGGATGAACAATTAGGTCATTTTCGTCCTCCCTAGGCTAATTCTTGTCCAATTAGGGTTTCTAACCAATCTTGTGCATCCAATAGTTGTTTTGTGTCATTGGATGAACAAGTAGGTCATTTTCGTCCTCCCTAGGCTTATTCTTGTCCAATTAGAGTTTTTAACCAATCTTGTGCATCCAATAGGTGTTTTGTGTCATTGGATGAACATTTAGGTCATTTTCGTCCTCGCTAAACTTAATCTTGTCCAATTAGGGTTTCTAACCAATGTTGTGCATCCAATAGGTGTTTTTGTGTCATTGGATGAACATTTAGGTCATTTTCGTCCTCCCTAGGCTTATGCTTGTCCAATTAGGGTTTCTAACTAATCTTGTGCATCCAATAGGTGTTTTTGTGTCATTGGATGAACAATTAGGTCATTTTCGTCCTCCCTAGGCTAATTCTTGTCCAATTAGGGTTTTTGACCAATCTTGTGCATCCAATAGGTGTTTTGTGTCATGGGATGAACAATTAGGTCATTTTCATCCTCCCTAGGCTTATTCTTGTCAAATTAGGGTTTCTAACCAATCTTGTGCATCCAATAGGTGTTTTGTGTCATTGGATGAACAAGTAGGTCATTTTCGTCCTCCCTAGGCCTATTCTTGTCCAATTAGAGTTTTTAACCAATCTTGTGCATCCAATAGGTGTTTTGTGTCATTGGATGAACATTTAGGTCATTTTCGTCCTTCCTAAACTTAATCTTGTCCAATTAAGGTTTCTAACCAATCTTGTGCATCCAATAGGTTTTTTTGTGTCATTGGATGAACATTTAGGTCATTTTAGTCTTCCCTAGGCTTATGCTTGTCCAATTAGGGTTTCTAACCAATCTTGTGCATCCAATAGGTGTTTTTATGTCATTGGATGAACAATTAGGTCATTTTCGTCCTCCCAAGGCTAATTCTTGTCCAATTAGGGTTTCTAACCAATCTTGTGCATCCAATAGGTGTTTTGTGTCATTGGATGAACAAGTAGGTCATTTTCGTCCTCCCTAGGCCTATTCTTGTCCAATTAGAGTTTTTAACCAATCTTGTGCATCCAATAGGTGTTTTGTGTCATTGGATGAACATTTAGGTCATTTTCGTCCTCGCTAAACTTAATCTTGTCCAATTAGGGTTTCTAACCAATGTTGTGCATCCAATAGGTGTTTTTATGTCATTGGATGAACATTTAGGTCATTTTCGTCCTCCCTAGGCTTATGCTTGTCCAATTAGGGTTTCTAACTAATCTTGTGCATCCAATAGGTGTTTTTGTGTCATTGGATGAACAATTAGGTCATTTTCGTCGTCCCTAGGCTAATTCTTGTCCAATTAGGGTTTTTGACCAATCTTGTGCATCCAATAGGTGTTTTGTGTCATTGGATGAACATTTAGGTCATTTTCGTCCTCCCTAAACTTAATCTTGTCCAATTAGGGTTTCTAACCAATCATGTGCATCCAATTGGTTTTTTTGTGTCATTGGATGAACATTTAGGTCATTTTTGTCCTCCCTAGGCTTATGCTTGTCCAATTAGGGTTTCTAACCAATCTTGTGCATCCATTAGGTGTTTTTGTGTCATTGGATGAACAATTAGGTCATTTTCGTCCTCCCTAGGCTAATTCTTGTCCAATTAGGGTTTTTGACCAATCTTGTGCATCCAATAGGTGTTTTGTGTCATTGGATGAACAATTAGGTCATTTTCATCCTCCCTAGGCTTATTCTTGTCAAATTAGGGTTTCTAACCAATCTTGTGCATCCAATAGGTGTATTTGTGTCATTGGAAGAATATTTAGGTCATAATCGTCCTCCCTACAATTAATCTTGTCCAATTAGGGTTTTTAACCAATCTTGTGCATCCAATAGGTGTTTTGTGTCATTGGATGAACATTTAGGTCATTTTCGTCCTTCCTAAACTGAATCTTGTCCAATTAAGGTTTCTAACCAATCTTGTGCATCCAATAGGTGTTTTTGTGTCATTGGATGAACATTTAGGTCATTTTCGTCCTCCCTAGGCTTATGCTTGTCCAATTAGGGTTTCTAACCAATCTTGTGCATCCAATAGGTGTTTTTGTGTCATTGGAAGAATATTTAGGTCATAATCGTCCTCCCTACAATTAATCTTGTCCAATTAGGGTTTTTAACCAATCTTGTGCATCCAATAGGTGTTTTATGTCATTGGATGAACATTTAGGTCATTTTCGTCCTTCCTAAACTTAATCTTGTCCAATTAAGGTTTCTAACCAATCTTGTGCATCCAATAGGTTTTTTTGTGTCATTGGATGAACATTTAGGTCATTTTAGTCTTCCCTGGGCTTATGCTTGTCCAATTAGGGTTTCTAACCAATCTTGTGCATCCAATAGGTGTTTTTATGTCATTGGATGAACAATTAGGTCATTTTCGTCCACCCTAGGCTAATTCTTGTCCAATTAGGGTTTTTAACCAATCTTGTGCATCCAATAGGTGTTTTGTGTCATTGGATGAACAATTAGGTCATTTTCGTCCTCCCTAGGCTTATTCTTGTCAAATTAGGGTTTCTAACCAATCTTGTGCATCCAATAGGTGTTTTTGTGTCATTGGAAGAATATTTAGGTCATAATCGTCCTCCCTACAATTAATCTTGTCCAATTAGGGTTTTTAACCAATCTTGTGCATCCAATAGGTGTTTTGTGTCATTGGATGAACATTTAGGTCATTTTCGTCCATCTTAAACTTAATCTTGTCCAATTAGGGTTTCTAACCAATCTTGTGCATCCAATAGGTGTTTTTGTGTCGTTGGAAGAACAATTAGGTGATTTTCTTCCTCCCTAAGCTAATTCTTGTCCAATTAGGGTTTCTAACCAATCTTTTGCATCCAATAGATGTTTTGTGTCATTGGATGAATATTTAGGTCATTTTCGTCCTCCCTACACTTAATCTTGTCCAATTAGGGTTTCTAACCAATCTTGTGCATTCAATAGGTGTTTTTGTGTCATTGGATGAACAATTAGGTCATTTTCGTCCTCCCTAGGCTAATTCTTGTCCAATTAGGGTTTCTAACCAATCTTGTGCATCCAATAGGTGTTTTGTGTCATTGGATGAACAGGTAGGTCATTTTAGTCCTCCCTAGTCTTATTCTTGTCCAATTAGGGTTTTAAACCAATCTTGTTCATCCAATAGGTGTTTTGTGTCATTGGATGAACATTTAGGTCTTTTTCGTCCTCCCTAAACTTAATGTTGTCCAATTATGGTTTCTAACCAATCTTGTGCATCCAATAGGTGTTTTGTCTCATTGCATGAACAATTAGGTCATTTTCGTCCTCCCTAGGCTTATTCTTGTCCAATTAGTGCTTCTAACCAATCTTGTGCATCCAATAGGTGTTTTTGTGTCATTGGAAGAATATTTAGGTCATTTTCGTCCTCCCTAAGCCAATTCTTGTCCAATTAGGGTTTCTAACCAATCTTGTGCATGCAATAGGTGTTTTGTGTCATTGGATGAACAAGTAGGTCATTTTCGTCCACCCTAGGCTAATTCTTGTCCAATTAGGGTTTTTAACCAATCTTGTGCATCCAATAGGTGTTTTGTGTTATTGGATGAAGAATTAGGTCATTTTCGTCCTCCCTAGGCTAATTCTTGTCCAATTAGGGTTTTTAACCAATCTTGTGCATCCATTAGGTATTTTTGTGTCATTGGAAGAATATTTAGGTCATTTTCGTCCTCCCTAGGCTAATTCTTGTCCAATAAGGGTTTCTAACCAATCTTGTGCATCCAATAGCTGTTTTGTGTCATTGGATGAACATTTAGGTCATTTTCGTCCTCCCTAAACTTGATCTTGTCCAATTAGGGTTTCTAACCAATCTTGTGCATCCAATAGGTGTTTTTGTGTCATTGGATGAACAATTAGGCCATTTTCGTGCACCCTAGGCTAATTCTTGTCCAATTAGGGTTTTTAACCAATCTTGTGCATCCAATAGGTGTTTTGTGTCATTGGATGAACCATTAGGTCATTTTCGTCCTCCCTAGGCTTATTCTTGTCAAATTAGGGTTTCTAACCAATCTTGTGCATCCAATAGGTGTTTTTGTTTCATTGGAAGAATATTTAGGTCATAATCGTCCTCCCTACAATTAATCTTGTCCAATTAGGGTTTTTAACCAATCTTGTGCATCCAATAGGTGTTTTGTGTCATTGGATGAACATTTAGGTCATTTTCGTCCTTCCTAAACTTAATCTTGTCCAATTAGGGTTTCTAACCAATTAGGGTTTCTAACCAATCATGTGCATCCAACAGGTTTTTTTGTGTCATTGGATGAATATTTAGGTCATTTTCGTCCTCCCTAGGCTTATGCTTGTCCAATTAGGGTTTCTAACCAATCTTGTGCATCCATTAGGTGTTTTGTGTCATTGGATGAACATTTAGGTCATTTTCTTCCTCCCTAGGCTTATGCTTGTCCAATTAGGGTTTCTAACCAATCTTGTGCATCCAATAGGTGTTTTTGTGTCATTGGATGAACAATTAGGTCATTTTCGTCCTCCCTAGGCTAATTCTTGTCCAATTAGGGTTTTTGACCAATCTTGTGCATCCAATAGGTGTTTTGTGTCATTGGATGAACAATTAGGTCATTTTCATCCTCCCTAGGCTTATTCTTGTCAAATTAGGGTTTCTAACCAATCTTGTGCATCCAATAGGTGTTTTTGTGTCATTGGAAGAATATTTAGGTCATAATCGTCCTCCCTACAATTAATCTTGTCCAATTAGGGTTTTTAACCAATCTTGTGCATCCAATAGGTGTTTTGTGTCATTGGATGAACATTTAGGTCATTTTTGTCCTTCCTAAACTTAATCTTGTCCAATTAAGGTTTCTAACCAATCTTGTGCATCCAATAGGTTTTTTTGTGTCATTGGATGAACATTTAGGTCATTTTCGTCCTCCCTAGGCCTATTCTGGTCCAATTAGAGTTTTTAACCAATCTTGTGTATCCAATAGGTGTTTTGTGTCATTGGATGAACATTTAGGTCATTTTCGTCCTCGTTAAACTTAATCTTGTCCAATTAGGGTTTCTAACCAATGTTGTGCATCCAATAGGTGTTTTTGTGTCATTGGATGAACATTTAGGTCATTTTCGTCCTCCCTAGGCTTATGCTTGTCCAATTAGGGTTTCTAACTAATCTTGTGCATCCAATAGGTGTTTTTGTGTCATTGGATGAACAATTAGGTCATTTTCATCCTCCCTAGGCTAATTCTTGTCCAATTAGGGTTTTTGACCAATCTTGTGCATCCAATAGGTGTTTTGTGTCATTGGATGAACATTTAGGTCATTTTCGTCCTCCCTAAACTTAATCTTGTCCAATTAGGGTTTCTAACCAATCATGTGCATCCAATTGGTTTTTTTGTGTCATTGGATGAACATTTAGGTCATTTTCGTCCTCCCTAGGCTTATGCTTGTCCAATTAGGGTTTCTAACCAATCTTGTGCATCCATTAGGTGTTTTTGTGTCATTGGATGAACAATTAGGTCATTTTCGTCCTCGCTAGGCTAATTCTTGTCCAATTAGGGTTTTTGACCAATCTTGTGCATCCAATAGGTGTTTTGTGTCATTGGATGAACAATTAGGTCATTTTCATCCTCCCTAGGCTTATTCTTGTCAAATTAGGGTTTCTAACCAATCTTGTGTATCCAATAGGTGTTTTTGTGTCATTGGAAGAATATTTAGGTCATAATCGTCCTCCCTACAATTAATCTTGTCCAATTAGGGTTTTTAACCAATCTTGTGCATCCAATAGGTGTTTTGTGTCATTGGATGAACATTTAGGTCATTTTTGTCCTTCCTAAACTTAATCTTGTCCAATTTAGGTTTCTAACCAATCTTGTGCATCCATTAGATTTTTTTGTGTCATTGGATGAACATTTAGGTCATTTTCGTCTTCCCTAGGTTTATGCTTGTCCAATTAGGGTTTCTAACCAATCTTGTGCATCCAATAGGTGTTTTTGTGTCATTGGATGAACAATTAGGTCATTTTCGTCCACCCTAGGCTAATTCTTGTCCAATTAGGGTTTTTAACCAATCTTGTGCATCCAATAGGTGTTTTGTGTCATTGGATGAACAATTATGTCATTTTCGTCCCCCCTAGGCTTATTCTTGTCAAATTAGGGTTTCTAACCAATCTTGTGCATCCAATAGGTGTTTTTGTGTCATTGGAAGAATATTTAGGTCATAATCGTCCTCCCTACAATTAATCTTGTCCAATTAGGGTTTTTAACCAATCTTGTGCATCCAATAGGTGTTTTGTGTCATTGGATGAACATTTAGGTCATTTTCGTCCTTCCTAAACTGAATCTTGTCCAATTAAGGTTTCTAACCAATCTTGTGCATCCAATAGGTTTTTTTGTGTCATTGGATGAACATTTAGGTCATTTTAGTCTTCCCTGGGCTTATGCTTGTCCAATTAGGGTTTCTAACCAATCTTGTGCATCCAATAGGTGTTTTTATGTCATTGGATGAACAATTAGGTCATTTTCGTCCTCCCTAGGCTAATTCTTGTCCAATTAGGGTTTCTAACGAATCTTGTGCATCCAATAGGTGTTTTGTGTCATTGGATGAACAAGTAGGTCATTTTCGTCCTCCCTAGGCTTATTCTTGTCCAATTAGAGTTTTTAACCAATCTTGTGCATCCAATAGGTGTTTTGTGTCATTGGATGAACATTTAGGTCATTTTCGTCCTCGCTAAACTTAATCTTGTCCAATTAGGGTTTCTAACCAATGTTGTGCATCCAATAGGTGTTTTTGTGTCATTGGATGAACATTTAGGTCATTTTCGTCCTCCCTAGGCTTATGCTTGTCCAATTAGGGTTTCTAACCAATCTTGTGCATCCAATAGGTGTTTTTATGTCATTGGATGAACAATTAGGTCATTTTCGTCCTCCCTAGGCTAATTCTTGTCAAATTAGGGTTTCTAACCAATCTTGTGCATCCAATAGGTGTTTTTGTGTCATTGGATGAACATTTAGGTCATTTTCGTCCTCCCTAGGCTTATGCTTGTCCAATTAGGGTTTCTTACCAATCTTGTGCATCCAATAGGTGTTTTTGTGTCATTGGATGAACAATTAGGTCATTTTTGTCCACCCTAGGCTAATTCTTGTCCAATTAGGGTTTTTAACCAATCTTGTGCATCCAATAGGTGTTTTGTGTCATTGGATGAACATTTAGGTCATTTTCGTCCTTCTTAAACTTAATCTTGTCCAATTAGGGTTTCTAACCAATCTTGTGCATCCAATAGGTGTTTTTGTGTCGTTGGAAGAACAATTAGGTGATTTTCTTCCTCCCTAAGCTAATTCTTGTCCAATTAGGGTTTCTAACCAATCTTTTGCATCCAATAGGTGTTTTGTGTCATTGGATGAATATTTAGGTCATTTTCGTCCTCCCTAGGCTTATTCTTGTCAAATTAGGGTTTCTAACCAATGTTGTGCATCCAATAGGTGTTTTTGTGTCATTGGAAGAATATTTAGGTCATAATCGTCCTCCCTACAATTAATCTTGTCCAATTAGGGTTTTTAACCAATCTTGTGCATCCAATAGGTGTTTTGTGTCATTGGATGAACATTTAGGTCATTTTCGTCCTTCCTAAACTTAATCTTGTCCAATTAGGGTTTCTAACCAGTCATGTGCATCCAACAGGTTTTTTTGTGTCATTGGATGAACATTTAGGTCATTTTCGTCCTCCCTAGGCTTATGCTTGTCCAATTAGGGTTTCTAACCAATCTTGTGCATCCATTAGGTGTTTTGTGTCATTGGATGAACATTTAGGTCATTTTCTTCCTCCCTAGGCTTATGCTTGTCCAATTAGGGTTTCTAACCAATCTTGTGCATCCAATAGGTGTTTTTGTGTCATTGGATGAACAATTAGGTCATTTTCGTCCTCCCTAGGCTAATTCTTGTCCAATTAGGGTTTTTGACCAATCTTGGGCATCCAATAGGTGTTTTTGTGTCATTGGATGAACAATTAGGTCATTTTCGTCCACCCTAGGCTAATTCTTGTCCAATTAGGGTTTTTAACCAATCTTGTGCATCCAATAGGTGTTTTGTGTCATTGGATGAACATTTAGGTCATTTTCGTCCTTCCTAAACTTAATCTTGTCCAATTAAGGTTTCTAACCAATCTTGTGCATCGAATAGGTTTTTTTGTGTCATTGGATGAACATTTAGGTCATTTTCGTCTTCCCTAGGCTTATGCTTGTCCAATTAGGGTTTCTAACCAATCTTGTGCATCCAATAGGTGTTTTTGTGTCATTGGATGAACAATTAGGTCATTTTCGTCCACCCTAGGCTAATTCTTGTCCAATTAGGGTTTTTAACTAATCTTGTGCATCCAATAGGTGTTTTGTGTCATTGGATGAACATTTAGGTCATTTTCGTCCTTCCTAAACTTAATCTTGTCCAATTAAGGTTTCTAACCAATCTTGTGCATCCAATAGGTTTTTTTGTGTCATTGGATGAACATTTAGGTCATTTTCGTCTTCCCTAGGCTTATGCTTGTCCAATTAGGGTTTCTAACCAATCTTGTGCATCCAATAGGTGTTTTTGTGTCATTGGAAGAATATTTAGGTCATAATCGTCCTCCCTACAATTAATCTTGTCCAATTAGGGTTTTTAACCAATCTTGTGCATCCAATAGGTGTTTTGTGTCATTGGATGAACATTTAGGTCATTTTCGTCCTTCCTAAACTTAATCTTGTCCAATTAAGGTTTCTAACCAATCTTGTGCATCCAATAGGTTTTTTTGTGTCATTGGATGAACATTTAGGTCATTTTAGTCTTCCCTGGGCTTATGCTTGTCGAATTAGGGTTTCTAACCAATCTTGTGCATCCAATAGGTGTTTTTATGTCATTGGATGAACAATTAGGTCATTTTCGTCCTCCCTAGGCTAATTCTTGTCCAATTAGGGTTTCTAACCAATCTTGTGCATCCAATAGGTGTTTTTGTGTCATTGGAAGAATATTTAGGTCATAATCGTCCTCCCTACAATTAATCTTGTCCAATTAGGGTTTTTAACCAATCTTGTGCATCCAATAGGTGTTTTGTGTCATTGGATGAACATTTAGGTCATTTTCGTCCTCGCTAAACTTAATCTTGTCCAATTAGGGTTTCTAACCAATCATGTGCATCCAATAGGTGTTTTTGTGTCATTGGATGAACATTTAGGTCATTTTCGTCCTCCCTAGGCTTATGCTTGTCCAATTAGGGTTTCTAACCAATCTTGTGCATCCATTAGGTGTTTTTGTGTCATTGGATGAACAATTAGGTCATTTTCGTCCTCGCTAGGCTAATTCTTGTCCAATTAGGGTTTTTGACCAATCTTGTGCATCCAATAGGTGTTTTGTGTCATTGGATGAACAATTAGGTCATTTTCATCCTCCCTAGGCTTATTCTTGTCAAATTAGGGTTTCTAACCAATCTTGTGCATCCAATAGGTGTTTTTGTGTCATTGGAAGAATATTTAGGTCATAATCGTCCTCCCTACAATTAATCTTGTCCAATTAGGGTTTTTAACCAATCTTGTGCATCCAATAGGTGTTTTGTGTCATTGGATGAACATTTAGGTCATTTTTGTCCTTCCTAAACTTAATCTTGTCCAATTAAGGTTTCTAACCAATCTTGTGCATCCAATAGGTTTTTTTGTGTCATTGGATGAACATTTAGGTCATTTTCGTCCTCCCTAGGCCTATTCTGGTCCAATTAGAGTTTTTAACCAATCTTGTGTATCCAATAGGTGTTTTGTGTCATTGGATGAACATTTAGGTCATTTTCGTCCTCGTTAAACTTAATCTTGTCCAATTAGGGTTTCTAACCAATGTTGTGCATCCAATAGGTGTTTTTGTGTCATTGGATGAACATTTAGGTCATTTTCGTCCTCCCTAGGCTTATGCTTGTCCAATTAGGGTTTCTAACTAATCTTGTGCATCCAATAGGTGTTTTTGTGTCATTGGATGAACAATTAGGTCATTTTCGTCGTCCCTAGGCTAATTCTTGTCCAATTAGGGTTTTTGACCAATCTTGTGCATCCAATAGGTGTTTTGTGTCATTGGATGAACATTTAGGTCATTTTCGTCCTCCCTAAACTTAATCTTGTCCAATTAGGGTTTCTAACCAATCATGTGCATCCAATTGGTTTTTTTGTGTCATTGGATGAACATTTAGGTCATTTTCGTCGTCCCTAGGCTTATGCTTGTCCAATTAGGGTTTCTAACCAATCTTGTGCATCCATTAGGTGTTTTTGTGTCATTGGATGAACAATTAGGTCATTTTCGTCCTCCCTAGGCTAATTCTTGTCCAATTAGGGTTTTTGACCAATCTTGTGCATCCAATAGGTGTTTTGTGTCATTGGATGAACAATTAGGTCATTTTCATCCTCCCTAGGCTTATTCTTGTCAAATTAGGGTTTCTAACCAATCTTGTGCATCCAATAGGTGTTTTTGTGTCATTGGAAGAATATTTAGGTCATAATCGTCCTCCCTACAATTAATCTTGTCCAATTAGGGTTTTTAACCAATCTTGTGCATCCAATAGGTGTTTTGTGTCATTGGATGAACATTTAGGTCATTTTTGTCCTTCCTAAACTTAATCTTGTCCAATTAAGGTTTCTAACCAATCTTGTGCATCCAATAGGTTTTTTTTGTGTCATTGGATGAACATTTAGGTCATTTTCGTCCTCCCTAGGCCTATTCTTGTCCAATTAGAGTTTTTAACCAATCTTGTGTATCCAATAGGTGTTTTGTGTCATTGGATGAACATTTAGGTCATTTTCGTCCTCGCTAAACTTAATCTCGTCCAATTAGGGTTTCTAACCAATGTTGTGCATCCAATAGGTGTTTTTGTGTCATTGGATGAACATTTAGGTCATTTTCGTCCTCCCTAGGCTTATGCTTGTCCAATTAGGGTTTCTAACTAATCTTGTGCATCCAATAGGTGTTTTTGTGTCATTGGATGAACAATTAGGTCATTTTCGTCCTCCCTAGGCTAATTCTTGTCCAATTAGGGTTTTTGACCAATCTTGTGCATCCAATAGGTGTTTTGTGTCATTGGATGAACATTTAGGTCATTTTCGTCCTCCCTAAACTTAATCTTGTCCAATTAGGGTTTCTAACCAATCATGTGCATCCAATTGGTTTTTTTGTGTCATTGGATGAACATTTAGGTCATTTTCGTCCTCCCTAGGCTTATGCTTGTCCAATTAGGGTTTCTAACCAATCTTGTGCATCCATTAGGTGTTTTTGTGTCATTGGATGAACAATTAGGTCATTTTCGTCCTCGCTAGGCTAATTCTTGTCCAATTAGGGTTTTTGACCAATCTTGTGCATCCAATAGGTGTTTTGTGTCATTGGATGAACAATTAGGTCATTTTCATCCTCCCTAGGCTTATTCTTGTCAAATTAGGGTTTCTAACCAATCTTGTGCATCCAATAGGTGTATTTGTGTCATTGGAAGAATATTTAGGTCATAATCGTCCTCCCTACAATTAATCTTGTCCAATTAGGGTTTTTAACCAATCTTGTGCATCCAATAGGTGTTTTGTGTCATTGGATGAACATTTAGGTCATTTTTGTCCTTCCTAAACATAATCTTGTCCAATTAAGGTTTCTAACCAATCTTGTGCATCCAATAGGTTTTTTTGTGTCATTGGATGAACATTTAGGTCATTTTCGTATTCCCTAGGCTTATGCTTGTCCAATTAGGGTTTCTAACCAATCTTGTGCATCCAATAGGTGTTTTTGTGTCATTGGATGAACAATTAGGTCATTTTCGTCCACCCTAGGCTAATTCTTGTCCAATTAGGGTTTTTAACCAATCTTGTGCATCCAATAGGTGTTTTGTGTCATTGGATGAACAATTATGTCATTTTCATCCTCCCTAGGCTTATTCTTGTCAAATTAGGGTTTCTAACCAATCTTGTGCATCCAATAGGTGTTTTTGTGTCATTGGAAGAATATTTAGGTCATAATCGTCCTCCCTACAATTAATCTTGTCCAATTAGGGTTTTTAACCAATCTTGTGCATCCAATAGGTGTTTTGTGTCATTGGATGAACATTTAGGTCATTTTTGTCCTTCCTAAACTTAATCTTGTCCAATTAAGGTTTCTAACCAATCTTGTGCATCCAATAGGTTTTTTTGTGTCATTGGATGAACATTTAGGTCATTTTCGTCCTCCCTAGGCCTATTCTTGTCCAATTAGAGTTTTTAACCAATCTTGTGTATCCAATAGGTGTTTTGTGTCATTGGATGAACATTTAGGTCATTTTCGTCCTCGCTAAACTTAATCTCGTCCAATTAGGGTTTCTAACCAATGTTGTGCATCCAATAGGTGTTTTTGTGTCATTGGATGAACATTTAGGTCATTTTCGTCCTCCCTAGGCTTATGCTTGTCCAATTAGGGTTTCTAACTAATCTTGTGCATCCAATAGGTGTTTTTGTGTCATTGGATGAACAATTAGGTCATTTTCGTCCTCCCTAGGCTAATTCTTGTCCAATTAGGGTTTTTGACCAATCTTGTGCATCCAATAGGTGTTTTGTGTCATTGGATGAACAAGTAGGTCATTTTCGTCCTCCCTAGGCCTATTCTTGTCCAATTAGAGTTTTTAACCAATCTTGTGCATCCAATAGGTGTTTTGTGTCATTGGATGAACATTTAGGTCATTTTCGTCCTCGCTAAACTTAATCTTGTCCAATTAGGGTTTCTAACCAATGTTGTGCATCCAATAGGTGTTTTTGTGTCATTGGATGAACATTTAGGTCATTTTCGTCCTCCCTAGGCTTATGCTTGTCCAATTAGGGTTTCTAACTAATCTTGTGCATCCAATAGGTGTTTTTGTGTCATTGGATGAACAATTAGGTCATTTTCGTCCTCCCTAGGCTAATTCTTGTCCAATTAGGGTTTTTGACCAATCTTGTGCATCCAATAGGTGTTTTGTGTCATGGGATGAACAATTAGGTCATTTTCATCCTCCCTAGGCTTATTCTTGTCAAATTAGGGTTTCTAACCAATCTTGTGCATCCAATAGGTGTTTTGTGTCATTGGATGAACAAGTAGGTCATTTTCGTCCTCCCTAGGCCTATTCTTGTCCAATTAGAGTTTTTAACCAATCTTGTGCATCCAATAGGTGTTTTGTGTCATTGGATGAACATTTAGGTCATTTTCGTCCTCGCTAAACTTAATCTTGTCCAATTAGGGTTTCTAACCAATCTTGTGCATCCAATAGGTGTTTTTATGTCATTGGATGAACAATTAGGTCATTTTCGTCCTCCCTAGGCTAATTCTTGTCCAATTAGGGTTTCTAACCAATCTTGTGCATCCAATAGGTGTTTTTGTGTCATTGGATGAACAATTAGGTCATTTTCGTCCACCCTAGGCTAATTCTTGTCCAATTATGGTTTCTAACCAATCTTGTGCATCCAATTGGTGTTTTGTGTCATTGGATGACATATTAGGTCATTTTCGTCCTCCCTAGGCTTATTCTTGTCAAATTAGGGTTTCTAACCAATCTTGTGCATCCAATAGGTGTTTTTGTGTCATTGGAAGAATATTTAGGTCATAATCGTCCTCCCTACAATTAATCTTGTCCAATTAGGGTTTTTAACCAATCTTGTGCATCCAATAGGTGTTTTGTGTCATTGGATGAACATTTAGGTCATTTTCGTCCTTCCTAAACTTAATCTTGTCCAATTAAGGTTTCTAACCAATCTTGTGCATCCAATAGGTTTTTTTGTGTCATTGGATGAACATTTAGGTCATTTTAGTCTTCCCTGGGCTTATGCTTGTCGAATTAGGGTTTCTAACCAATCTTGTGCATCCAATAGGTGTTTTTATGTCATTGGATGAACAATTAGGTCATTTTCGTCCTCCCTAGGCTAATTCTTGTCCAATTAGGGTTTCTAACCAATCTTGTGCATCCAATAGGTGTTTTTGTGTCATTGGAAGAATATTTAGGTCATAATCGTCCTCCCTACAATTAATCTTGTCCAATTAGGGTTTTTAACCAATCTTGTGCATCCAATAGGTGTTTTGTGTCATTGGATGAACATTTAGGTCATTTTCGTCCTTCCTAAACTTAATCTTGTCCAATTAAGGTTTCTAACCAATCTTGTGCATCCAATAGGTTTTTTTGTGTTATTGGATGAACATTTAGGTCATTTTCGTCCTCCCTAGGCTTATGCTTGTCCAATTAGGGTTTCTAACCAATCTTGTGCATCCAATAGGTGTTTTTGTGTCATTGGATGAACAATTAGGTCATTTTCGTCCTCCCTAGGCTAATTTTTGTCCAATTAGGGTTTCTAACCAATCTTGTGCATCCAATAGGTGTTTTTGTGTCATTGGATGAACAATCAGGTCATTTTTGTCCTCCCTAGGCTAATTCTTGTCCAATTAGGGTTTCTAACCAATCTTGTGCATCCAATAGGTGTTTTGTGTCATTGGATGAACAAGTAGGTCATTTTCGTCCTCCCTAGGCTTATTCTTGTCCAATTAGGGTTTTCAACCAATCTTGTGCATCCAATAGGTGTTTTGTGTCATTGGATGAACATTTAGGTCATTTTCGTCCTCGCTAAACTTAATCTTGTCCAATTAGGGTTTCTAACCAATCATGTGCATCCAATAGGTGTTTTTGTGTCATTGGATGAACAATTAGGTCATTTTCGTCCTCCCTAGGCTAATTTTTGTCCAATTAGGGTTTCTAACCAATCTTGTGCATCCAATAGGTGTTTTTGTGTCATTGGATGAACAATCAGGTCATTTTCGTCCTCCCTAGGCTAATTCTTGTCCAATTAGGGTTTCTAACCAATCTTGTGCATCCAATAGGTGTTTTGTGTCATTGGATGAACAAGTAGGTCATTTTCGTCCTCCCTAGGCTTATTCTTGTCCAATTAGGGTTTTCAACCAATCTTGTGCATCCAATAGGTGTTTTGTGTCATTGGATGAACATTTAGGTCATTTTCGTCCTCGCTAAGCTTAATCTTGTCCAATTAGGGTTTCTAACCAATCATGTGCATCCAATAGGTGTTTTTGTGTCATTGGATGAACATTTAGGTCATTTTCGTCCTCCCTAGGCTTATTCTTGTCAAATTAGGGTTTCTAACCAATCTTGTGCATCCAATAGGTGTTTTTGTGTCATTGGATGAACAATCAGGTCATTTTCGTCCTCCCTAGGCTAATTCTTGTCCAATTAGGGTTTCTAACCAATCTTGTGCATCCAATAGGTGTTTTGTGTCATTGGATGAAAAAGTAGGTCATTTTCGTCCTCGCTAGGCTTATTCTTGTCCAATTAGGGTTTTCAACCAATCTTGTGCATCCAATAGGTGTTTTGTGTCATTGGATGAACATTTAGGTCATTTTCGTCCTCGCTAAACTTAATCTTGTCCAATTAGGGTTTCTAACCAATCTTGTGCATCCAATAGGTGTTTTTGTGTCATTGGATGAACAATTAGGTCATTTTCGTCCTCCCTAGGCTAATTCTTGTCCAATTAGGGTTTCTAACCAATCTTGTGCATCCAATAGGTGTTTTTGTGTCATTGGAAGAATATTTAGGTCATAATCGTCCTCCCTACAATAAACTTGTCCAATTAGGGTTTTTAACCAATCTTGTGCATCCAATAGGTGTTTTGTGTCATTGGATGAACATTTAGGTCATTTTTGTCCTTCCTAAATTTAATCTTGTCCAATTAAGGTTTCTAACCAATCTTGTGCATCCAATAGGTTTTTTTGTGTCATTGGATGAACATTTAGGTCATTTTCGTCTTCCCTAGGCTTATGCTTGTCCAATTAGGGTTTCTAACCAATCTTGTGCATCCAATAGGTTTTTTGTGTCATTGGATGAACAATTAGGTCATTTTCGTCCACCCTAGGCTAATTCTTGTCCATTTAGGGTTTTTAACACATCTTGTGCATCCAATAGGTGTTTTGTGTCATTGGATGAACAATTAGGTCATTTTCGTCCTCCCTAGGCTTATTCTTGTCAAATTAGGGTTTCTAACCAATCTTGTGCATCCAATAGGTGTTTTTGTGTCATTGGAAGAATATTTAGGTCATAATCGTCCTCCCTACAATTAATCTTGTCCAATTAGGGTTTTTAACCAATCTTGTGCATCCAATAGGTGTTTTGTGTCATTGGATGAACATTTAGGTCATTTTCGTCCTTCCTAAACTTAATCTTGTCCAATTAAGGTTTCTAACCAATCTTGTGCATCCAATAGGTTTTTTGTGTCATTGGATGAACATTTAGGTCATTTTAGTCTTCCCTGGGCTTATGCTTGTCCAATTAGGGTTTCTAACCAATCTTGTGCATCCAATAGGTGTTTTTATGTCATTGGATGAACAATTAGGTCATTTTCGTCCTCCCTAGGCTAATTCTTGTCCAATTAGGGTTTCTAACCAATCTTGTGCATCCAATAGGTGTTTTGTGTCATTGGATGAACAAGTAGGTCATTTTCGTCCTCCCTAGGCTTATTCTTTTCCAATTAGAGTTTTTAACCAATCTTGTGCATCCAATAGGTGTTTTGTGTCATTGGATGAACATTTAGGTCATTTTCGTCCTCGCTAAACTTAATCTTGTCCAATTAGGGTTTCTAACCAAAGTTGTGCATCCAATAGATGTTTTTGTGTCATTGGATGAACATTTAGGTCATTTTCGTCCTCCCTAGGCTTATGCTTGTCCAATAAGGGTTTCTAACTAATCTTGTGCATCCAATAGGTGTTTTTGTGTCATTGGATGAACAATTAGGTCATTTTCGTCCTCCCTAGGCTAATTCTTGTCCAATTAGGGTTTTTGACCAATCTTGTGCATCCAATAGGTGTTTTGTGTCATTGGATGAACAATTAGGTCATTTTCATCCTCCCTAGGCTTATTCTTGTCAAATTAGGGTTTCTAACCAATCTTGTGCATCCAATAGGTGTTTTTATGTCATTGGAAGAATATTTAGGTCATAATCGTCCTCCCTATAATTAATCTTGTCCAATTAGGGTTTTTAACCAATCTTTTGCATCCAATAGGTGTTTTGTGTCATTGGATGAACATTTAGGTCATTTTTGTCCTTCCTAAACTTAATCTTGTCCAATTAAGGTTTCTAACCAATCTTGTGCATCGAATAGGTTTTTTTGTGTCATTGGATGAACATTTAGGTCATTTTCGTCTTCCCTAGGCTTATGCTTGTCCAATTAGGGTTTCTAACCAATCTTGTGCATCCAATAGGTGTTTTTGTGTCATTGGATGAACAATTAGGTCATTTTCGTCCACCCTAGGCTAATTCTTGTCCAATTAGGGTTTTTAACTAATCTTGTGCATCCAATAGGTGTTTTGTGTCATTGGATGAACATTTAGGTCATTTTCGTCCTTCCTAAACTTAATCTTGTCCAATTAAGGTTTCTAACCAATCTTGTGCATCAAATAGGTTTTTTTGTGTCATATGATGAACATTTAGGTCATTTTAGTCTTCCCTAGGCTTATGCTTGTCCAATTAGGGTTTCTAACCAGTCTTGTGCATCCAATAGGTGTTTTTATGTCATTGGATGAACAATTAGGTCATTTTCGTCCTCCCTAGGCTAATTCTTGTCCAATTAGGGTTTCTAACCAATCTTGTGCATCCAATAGGTGTTTTGTGTCATTGGATGAACAAGTAGGTCATTTTCGTCCTCCCTAGGCTTATTCTTGTCCAATTAGAGTTTTTAACCAATCTTGTGCATCCAATAGGTGTTTTGTGTCATTGGATGAACATTAAGGTCATTTTCGTCCTCGCTAAACTTAATCTTGTCCGATTAGGGTTTCTAACCAATCTTGTGCATCCAATAGGTGTTTTTGTGTCATTGGATGAACATTTAGGTCATTTTCGTCGTCCCTAGGCTTATGCTTGTCCAATTAGGGTTTCTAACTAATCTTGTGCATCCAATAGGTGTTTTTGTGTCATTGGATGAACAATTAGGTCATTTTTGTCCACCCTAGGCTAATTCTTGTCCAATTAGGGTTTCTAACCAATCTTGTGCATCCAATAGGTGTTTTTGTGTCATTGGAAGAATATTTAGGTCATAATCGTCCTCCCTACAATTAATCTTGTCCAATTAGGGTTTCTAACCAATCTTGTGCATCCAATAGGTGTTTTGTGTCATTGGATGAACAAGTAGGTCATTTTCGTCCTCCCTAGGCTTATTCTTGTCCAATTAGAGTTTTTAACCAATCTTGTGCATCCAATAGGTGTTTTGTGTCATTGGATGAACATTTAGGTCATTTTCGTCCTCGCTAAACTTAATCGTGTCCAATTAGGGTTTCTAACCAATGTTGTGCATCCAATAGGTGTTTTTGTGTCATTGGATGAACATTTAGGTCATTTTAGTCTTCCCTGGGCTTATGCTTGTCCAATTAGGGTTTCTAACCAATCTTGTGCATCCAATAGGTGTTTTTATGTCATTGGATGAACAATTAGGTCATTTTCGTCCTCCCTAGGCTAATTCTTGTCCAATTAGGGTTTCTAACCAATCTTGTGCATCCAATAGGTGTTTTGTGTCATTGGATGAACAAGTAGGTCATTTTCGTCCTCCCTAGGCTTATTCTTGTCCAATTAGAGTTTTTAACCAATCTTGTGCATTCAATAGGTGTTTTGTGTCATTGGATGAACATTTAGGTCATTTTCGTCCTCGCTAAACTTAATGTTGTCCAATTAGGGTTTCTAACCAATGTTGTGCATCCAATAGGTGTTTTTGTGTCATTGGATGAACATTTAGGTCATTTTCGTCCTCCCTAGGCTTATGCTTGTCCAATTAGGGTTTCTAACTAATCTTGTGCATCCAATAGGTGTTTTTGTGTCATTGGATGAACAATTAGGTCATTTTCGTCCTCCCTAGGCTAATTCTTGTCCAATTAGGGTTTTTGACCAATCTTGTGCATCCAATAGGTGTTTTGTGTCATGGGATGAACAATTAGGTCATTTTCGTCCTTCCTAAACTTAATCTTGTCCAATTAAGGTTTCTAACCAATCTTGTGCATCCAATAGGTTTTTTTGTGTCATTGGATGAACATTTAGGTCATTTTACTCTTCCCTGGGCTTATGCTTGTCCAATTAGGGTTTCTAACCAATCTTGTGCATCCAATAGGTGTTTTTATGTCATTGGATGAACAATTAGGTCATTTTCGTCCTCCCTAGGCTAATTCTTGTCCAATTAGGGTTTCTAACCAATCTTGTGCATCCAATAGGTGTTTTGTGTCATTGGATGAACAAGTAGGTCATTTTCGTCCTCCCTAGGCCTATTCTTGTCCAATTAGAGTTTTTAACCAATCTTGTGCATCCAATAGGTGTTTTGTGTCATTGGATGAACATTTAGGTCATTTTCGTCCTCGCTAAACTTAATCTTGTCCAATTAGGGTTTCTAACCAATCTTGTGCATCCAATAGGTGTTTTTGTGTCATTGGATGAACATTTAGGTCATTTTCGTCCTCCCTAGGCTTATTCTTGTCCAATTAGGGTTTTTAACCAAACTTGTGCATCCAATAGGTGTTTTGTGTCATTGGATGAACATTTAGGTCATTTTCGTCCCCCCTAAACTTAATCTTGTCCAATTAGGGTTTCTAACCAATCTTGTGCATCCAATAGGTGTTTTTGTGTCATTGGATGAACAATTAGGTCATTTTCGTCCTCCCTAGGCTAATTCTTGTTCAATTAGGGTTTCTAACCAATCTTGTGCATCCAATAGGTGTTTTTGTGTCATTGGAAGAATATTTAGGTCATAATCGTCCTCCCTACAATTAATCTTGTCCAATTAGGGTTTTTAACCAATCTTGTGCATCCAATAGGTGTTTTGTGTCATTGGATGAACATTTAGGTCATTTTCGTCCTCCCTAAACTTAATCTTGTCCAATTAGGGTTTCTAACCAATCTTGTGCATCCAATAGGTGTTTTGTGTCATTGCATGAACAATTAGGTCATTTTCGTCCTCCCTAGGCTTATTGTTGTCCAATTAGTGCTTCTAACCAATCTTGTGCATCCAATAGGTGTTTTTGTGTCATTGGAAGAATATTTAGGTCATTTTCGTCCTCCCTAAGCTAATTCTTGTCCAATTAGGGTTTCTAACAAATCTTGTGCATCCAATAGGTGTTTTGTGTCATTGGATGAACAAGTAGGTCATTTTCGTCCTCCCTAGGCTTATTCTTGTCCAATTAGGGTTTTTAACCAATCTTGTGCATCCAATAGGTGTTTTGTGTCATTAGATGAACAATTAGGTCATTTTTGTCTTCCTTAGGCTTATACTTGTCAAATTAGGGTTTCTAACCAATCTTGTGTATCCAATAGGTGTTTTTGTGTCATTGGAAGAATATTTAGGTCATAATCGTCCTCCTTACACTTAATCTTGTGCATCCAATAGGTGTTTTGTGTCATTGGATGAACATTTAGGTCATTTTCGTCCTTCCTAAACTTAATCTTGTCCAATTAGGGTTTCTAACCAATCTTGTGCATCCAATAGGTGTTTTTGTGTCATTGGATGAACATTTAGGTCATTTTCGTCCTCCCTAGGCTTATGCTTGTCCAATTAGGGTTTCTAACCAATCTTGTGCATCCAATAGGTGTTTTTGTGTCATTGGATGAACAATTAGGTCATTTTCGTCCACCCTAGGCTAATTCTTGTCCAATTAGGGTTTTTAACTAATCTTGTGCATCCAATAGGTGTTTTTGTGTCATTGGAAGAATATTTAGGTCATAATCGTCCTCCCTACAATTAATCTTGTCCAATTAGGGTTTTTAACCAATCTTGTGCATCCAATAGGTGTTTTGTGTCATTGGATGAACATTTAGGTCATTTTTGTCCTTCCTAAACTTAATCTTGTCCAATTAAGGTTTCTAACCAATCTTGTGCATCCAATAGGTTTTTTTGTGTCATTGGATGAACATTTAGGTCATTTTCGTCTTCTCTAGGCTTATGCTTGTCCAATTAGGGTTTCTAACCAATCTGTCATTGGATGAACAATTAGGTCATTTTCGTCCTCCCTAGGCTAATTCTTGTCCAATTAGGGTTTCTAACCAATCTTGTGCATCCAATAGGTGTTTTGTGTCATTGGATGAACAAGTAGGTCATTTTCGTCCTCCCTAGGCTTATTCTTGTCCAATTAGGGTTTTCAACCAATCTTGTGCATCCAATATGTGTTTTGTGTCATTGGATGAACATTTAGGTCATTTTCGTCCTCGCTAAACTTAATCTTGTCCAATTAGGGTTTCTAACCAATCATGTGCATCCAATAGGTGTTTTTGTGTCATTGGATGAACATTTAGGTCATTTTCGTCCTCCCTAGGCTTATGCTTGTCCAATTAGGGTTTCTAACCAATCTTGTGCATCCATTAGGTGTTTTTGTGTCATTGGATGAACAATTAGGTCATTTTCGTCCTCGCTAGGCTAATTCTTGTCCAATTAGGGTTTTTGACCAATCTTGTGCATCCAATAGGTGTTTTGTGTCATTGGATGAACAATTAGGTCATTTTCATCCTCCCTAGGCTTATTCTTGTCAAATTAGGGTTTCTAACCAATCTTGTGCATCCAATAGGTGTTTTTGTGTCATTGGAAGAATATTTAGGTCATAATCGTCCTCCCTACAATTAATCTTGTCCAATTAGGGTTTTTAACCAATCTTGTGCATCCAATAGGTGTTTTGTGTCATTGGATGAACATTTAGGTCATTTTTGTCCTTCCTAAACTTAATCTTGTCCAATTAAGGTTTCTAACCAATCTTGTGCATCCAATAGGTTTTTTTGTGTCATTGGATGAACATTTAGGTCATTTTCGTCCTCCCTAGGCTTATGCTTGTCCAATTAGGGTTTCTAACTAATCTTGTGCACCCAATAGGTGTTTTTGTGTCATTGGATGAACAATTAGGTCATTTTCGTCCTCCCTAGGCTAATTCTTGTCCAATTAGGGTTTTTGACCAATCTTGTGCATCCAATAGGTGTTTTGTGTCATTGGATGAACATTTAGGTCATTTTCGTCCTCCCTAAACTTAATCTTGTCCAATTAGGGTTTCTAACCAATCATGTGCATCCAATTGGTTTTTTTGTGTCATTGGATGAACATTTAGGTCATTTTCGTCCTCCCTAGGCTTATGCTTGTCCAATTAGGGTTTCTAACTAATCTTGTGCATCCAATAGGTGTTTTTGTGTCATTGGATGAACAATTAGGTCATTTTCGTCCTCCCTAGGCTAATTCTTGTCCAATTAGGGTTTTTGACCAATCTTGTGCATCCAATAGGTGTTTTGTGTCATTGGATGAACAAGTAGGTCATTTTCGTCCTCCCTATACTTAATCTTGTCCAATTAGGGTTTCTAACCAATCATGTGCATCCAATAGGTGTTTTGTTTCATTGGATGAACATTTAGGTTTTTCTCGTCCTCCCTAAACTTATTCTTGTCCAATTAGGGTTTCTAACCAATCTTGTGCATCCAATAGGTGTTTTGTGTCATTGCATGAACAATTAGGTCATTTTCATCCTCCCTAGGCTTATTCTTGTCCAATTAGTGCTTCTAACCAATCTTGTGCATCCAATAGCTGATTTTGTGTCATTGGAAGAATATTTAGGTCATTTTCGTCCTCCCTAGGCTAATTCTTGTTCAATTAGGGTTTCTAACCAATCTTGTGCATCCAATAGGTGTTTTTGTGTCATTGGAAGAATATTTAGGTCATAATCGTCCTCCCTACAATTAATCTTGTCCAATTAGGGTTTTTAACCAATCTTGTGCATCCAATAGGTGTTTTGTGTCATTGGATGAACATTTAGGTCATTTTCGTCCTTCCTAAACTGAATCTTGTCCAATTAAGGTTTCTAACCAATCTTGTGCATCCAATAGGTTTTTTTGTGTCATTAGATGAACATTTAGGTCATTTTCGTCTTCCCTAGGCTTATGCTTGTCCAATTAGGGTTTCTAACCAATCTTGTGCATCCAATAGGTGTTTTTGTGTCATTGGATGAACAATTGGGTCATTTTCGTCCACCCTAGGCTAACTCTTGTCCAATTAGGGTTTTTAACCAATCTTGTGCATCCAATAGGTGTTTTGTGTCATTGGATGAACAATTAGGTCATTTTCGTCCTCCCTAGGCTTATTCTTGTCAAATTTGGGTTTCTAACCAATCTTGTGCATCCAATAGGTGTTTTTGTGTCATTGGAAGAATATTTAGGTCATAATCGTCCTCCCTACAATTAATCTTGTCCAATTAGGGTTTTTAACCAATCTTGTGCATCCAATAGGTGTTTTATGTCATTGGATGAACATTTAGGTCATTTTCGTCCTTCCTAAACTTAATCTTGTCCAATTAAGGTTTCTAACCAATCTTGTGCATCCAATAGGTTTTTTTGTGTCATTGGATGAACATTTAGGTCATTTTAGTCTTCCCTAGGCTTATGCTTGTCCAATTAGGGTTTCTAACCAATCTTGTGCATCCAATAGGTGTTTTTATGTCATTGGATGAACAATTAGGTCATTTTCGTCCTCCCTAGGCTAATTCTTGTCAAATTAGGGTTTCTAACCAATCTTGTGCATCCAATAGGTGTTTTTGTGTCATTGGATGAACATTTAGGTCATTTTCGTCCTCCCTAGGCTTATGCTTGTCTAATTAGGGTTTCTAACCAATCTTGTGCATCCAATAGGTGTTTTTGTGTCATTGGATGAACAATTAGGTCTTTTTCGTCCTCCCTAGGCTAATTCTTGTCGAATTAGGTGTTTTTGTGTCATTGGAAGAATATTTAGGTCATAATCGTCCTCCCTACACTTAATCTTGTCCAATTAGGGTTTTTAACCAATCTTGTGCATCCAATAGGTGTTTTGTGTCATTGGATGAACATTTAGGTCATTTTCGTCCTTCTTAAACTTAATCTTGTCCAATTAGGGTTTCTAACCAATCTTGTGCATCCAATAGGTGTTTTTGTGTCGTTGGAAGAACAATTAGGTGATTTTCGTCCTCCCTAAGCTAATTCTTGTCCAATTAGGGTTTCTAACCAATCTTGTGCATTCAATAGGTGTTTTTGTGTCATTGGATGAAAATTTAGGTCTTTTTCGTCCTCCCTAAACTTAATCTTGTCCAATTACGGTTTCTAACCAATCTTGTGTATCCAATAGGTGTTTTTGTGTCATTGGATGAATAATTAGGTCATTTTCGTCCTCCCTAGGCTAATTCTTGTCCAATTAGGGTTTCTAACCAATCTTGTGCATCCAATAGGTGTTTTGTGTCATTGGATGAACAAGTAGGTCATTTTCGTCCTCCCTAGGCTTATTCTTGTCCAATTAGGGTTTTAAACCAATCTTGTGCATCCAATAGGTGTTTTGTTTCATTGGATGAACATTTAGGTTCTTTTCGTCCTCCCTAAACTTAATCTTGTCCAATTAGGGTTTCTAACCAATCTTGTGCATCCAATAGGTGTTTTGTGTCATTGCATGAACAATTAGGTCATTTTCATCCTCCCTAGGCTTATTCTTGTCCAATTAGTGCTTCTAACCAATCTTGTGCATCCAATAGCTGTTTTTGTGTCATTGGAAGAATATTTAGGTCATTTTCGTCCTCCCTAGGCTAATTCTTGTTCAATTAGGGTTTCTAACCAATCTTGTGCATCCAATAGGTGTTTTTGTGTCATTGGAAGAATATTTAGGTCATAATCGTCCTCCCTACAATTAATCTTGTCCAATTAGGGTTTTTAACCAATCTTGTGCATCCAATAGGTGTTTTGTGTCATTGGATGAACATTTAGGTCATTTTCGTCCTTCCTAAACTGAATCTTGTCCAATTAAGGTTTCTAACCAATCTTGTGGATCCAATAGGTTTTTTTGTGTCATTGGATGAACATTTAGGTCATTTTCGTCCTCCCTAGGCTTATGCTTGTCCAATTAGGGTTTCTAACCAATCTTGTGCATCCAATAGGTGTTTTTGTGTCATTGGATGAACAATTAGGTCATTTTCGTCCTCCCTAGGCTAATTTTTGTCCAATTAGGGTTTCTAACCAATCTTGTGCATCCAATAGGTGTTTTTGTGTCATTGGATGAACAATCAGGTCATTTTCGTCCTCCCTAGGCTAATTCTTGTCCAATTAGGGTTTCTAACCAATCTTGTGCATCCAATAGGTGTTTTGTGTCATTGGATGAACAAGTAGGTCATTTTCGTCCTCCCTAGGCTTATTCTTGTCCAATTACGGTTTTCAACCAATCTTGTGCATCCAATAGGTGTTTTGTGTCATTGGATGAACATTTAGGTCATTTTCGTCCTCGCTAAACTTAATCTTGTCCAATTAGGGTTTCTAACCAATCATGTGCATCCAATAGGTGTTTTTGTTCATTGGATGAACATTTAGGTCATTTTCGTCCTCCCTAGGCTTATTCTTGTCAAATTAGGGTTTCTAACCAATCTTGTGCATCCAATAGGTGTTTTTGTGTCATTGGATGAACAATTAGGTCATTTTCGTCCTCCCTACACTTAATCTTGTCCAATTAGGGTTTCTAACCAATCTTGTGCATCCAATAGGTGTTTTTGTGTCGTTGGAAGAACAATTAGGTGATTTTCGTCCTCCCTAAGCTAATTCTTGTCCAATTAGGGTTTCTAACCAATCTTGTGCATCCAATAGGTGTTTTGTGTCATTGGATGAACATTTAGGTCATTTTCGTCCTCGCTAAACTTAATCTTGTCCAATTAGGGTTTCTAACCAATCATGTGCATCCAATAGGTGTTTTTGTGTCATTGGATGAACATTTAGGTCATTTTCGTCCTCCCTAGGCTTATTCTTGTCAAATTAGGGTTTCTAACCAATCTTGTGCATCCAATAGGTGTTTTTGTGTCATTGGATGAACAATTAGGTCATTTTCGTCCTCCCTACACTTAATCTTGTCCAATTAGGGTTTTTAACCAATCTTGTGCATCCAATAGGTGTTTTGTGTCATTGGATGAACATTTAGGTCATTTTCGTCCTTCTTAAACTTAATCTTGTCCAATTAGGGTTTCTAACAAATCTTGTGCATCCAATAGGTGTTTTGTGTCATTGGATGAACAAGTAGGTCATTTTCGTCCTCCCTAGGCTTATTCTTGTCCAATTAGGGTTTTTAACCAATCTTGTGCATCCAATAGGTGTTTTGTGTCATTGGATGAACATTTAGGTCATTTTCGTCCTTCTTAAACTTAATCTTGTCCAATTAGGGTTTCTAACCAATCTTGTGCATCCAATAGGTGTTTTTGTGTCGTTGGAAGAACAATTAGGTGATTTTCGTCCTCCCTAAGCTAATTCTTGTCCAATTAGGGTTTCTAACCAATCTTTTGCATCCAATAGGTGTTTTGTGTCATTGGATGAACAATTAGGTCATTTTCGTCCTCCCTAGGCTTATTCTTGTCAAATTAGGGTTTCTAACCAATCTTGTGCATCCAATAGGTGTTTTTGTGTCATTGGAAGAATATTTAGGTCATAATCGTCCTCCCTACAATTAATCTTGTCCAATTAGGGTTTTTAACCAATCTTGTGCATCCAATAGGTGTTTTATGTCATTGGATGAACATTTAGGTCATTTTCGTCCTTCCTAAACTTAATCTTGTCCAATTAAGGTTTCTAACCAATCTTGTGCATCCAATAGGTTTTTTTGTGTCATTGGATGAACATTTAGGTCATTTTAGTCTTCCCTAGGCTTATGCTTGTCCAATTAGGGTTTCTAACCAATCTTGTGCATCCAATAGGTGTTTTTATGTCATTGGATGAACAATTAGGTCATTTTCGTCCTCCATAGGCTAATTCTTGTCAAATTAGGGTTTCTAACCAATCTTGTGCATCCAATAGGTGTTTTTGTGTCATTGGATGAACATTTAGGTCATTTTGGTCCTCCCTAGGCTTATGCTTGTCCAATTAGGGTTTCTAACCAATCTTGTGCATCCAATAGGTGTTTTTGTGTCATTGGATGAACAATTAGGTCATTTTCGTCCTCCCTAGGCTAATTCTTGTCGAATTAGGTGTTTTTGTGTCATTGGAAGAATATTTAGGTCATAATCGTCCTCCCTACACTTAATCTTGTCCAATTAGGGTTTTTAACCAATCTTGTGCATCCAATAGGTGTTTTGTGTCATTGGATGAACATTTAGGTCATTTTCGTCCTTCTTAAACTTAATCTTGTCCAATTAGGGTTTCTAATCAATCTTGTGCATCCAATAGGTGTTTTTGTGTCGTTGGAAGAACAATTAGGTGATTTTCGTCCTCCCTAAGCTAATTCTTGTCCAATTAGGGTTTCTAACCAATCTTTTGCATCCAATAGGTGTTTTGTGTCATTGGATTAATATTTAGGTCATTTTCGTCCTCCCTACACTTAATCTTGTCCAATTAGGGTTTCTAACCAATCTTGTGCATTCAATAGGTGTTTTTCTGTCATTGGATGAAAATTTAGATCTTTTTCGTCCTCCCTAAACTTAATCTTGTCCAATTACGGTTTCTAACCAATCTTGTGTATCCAATAGGTGTTTTTGTGTCATTGGATGAATAATTAGGTCATTTTCGTCCTCCCTAGGCTAATTCTTGTCCAATTAGGGTTTCTAACCAATCTTGTGCATCCAATAGGTGTTTTGTGTCATTGGATGAACAAGTAGGTCATTTTCGTCCTCCCTAGGCTTATTCTTGTCCAATTAGGGTTTTAAACCAATCTTGTGCATCCAATAGGTGTTTTGTTTCATTGGATGAACATTTAGATTTTTTTCGTCCTCCCTAAACTTAATCTTGTCCAATTAGGGTTTCTAACCAATCTTGTGCATCCAATAGGTGTTTTGTGTCATTGCATGAACAATTAGGTCATTTTCATCCTCCCTAGGCTTATTCTTGTCCAATTAGTGCTTCTAACCAATCTTGTGCATCCAATAGCTGTTTTTCTGTCATTGGAAGAATATTTAGGTCATTTTCGTCCTCCCTAGACTAATTCTTGTCCAATTAGGGTTTCTAACCAATCTTGTGCATCCAATAGGTGTTTTTGTGTCATTGGAAGAATATTTAGGTCATAATCGTCCTCCCTACAATTAATCTTGTCCAATTAGGGTTTTTAACCAATCTTGTGCATCCAATAGGTGTTTTGTGTCATTGGATGAACATTTAGGTCATTTTCGTCCTTCCTAAACTGAATCTTGTCCAATTAAGGTTTCTAACCACTCTTGTGGATCCAATAGGTTTTTTTGTGTCATTGGATGAACATTTAGGTCATTTTCGTCCTCCCTAGGCTTATGCTTGTCCAATTAGGGTTTCTAACCAATCTTGTGCATCCAATAGGTGTTTTTGTGTCATTGGATGAACAATTAGGTCATTTTCGTCCTCCCTAGGCTAATTTTTGTCCAATTAGGGTTTCTAACCAATCTTGTGCATCCAATAGGTGTTTTTGTGTCATTGGATGAACAATCAGGTCATTTTCGTCCTCCCTAGGCTAATTCTTGTCCAATTAGGGTTTCTAACCAATCTTGTGCATCCAATAGGTGTTTTGTGTCATTGGATGAACAAGTAGGTCATTTTCGTCCTCCATAGGCTTATTCTATTCCAATTAGGGTTTTCAACCAATCTTGTGCATCCAATAGGTGTTTTGTGTCATTGGATGAACATTTAGGTCATTTTCGTCCTCGCTAAACTTAATCTTGTCCAATTAGGGTTTCTAACCAATCATGTGCATCCAATAGGTGTTTTTGTGTCATTGGATGAACATTTAGGTCATTTTCGTCCTCCCTAGGCTTATTCTTGTCCAATTAGGGTTTCTAACCAATCTTGTGCATCCAATAGGTGTTTTTGTGTCATTGGATGAACAATTAGGTCATTTTCGTCCACCCTAGGCTAATTCTTGTCCAATTATGGTTTCTAACCAATCTTGTGCATCCAATTGGTGTTTTGTGTCATTGGATGACATATTAGGTCATTTTCGTCCTCCCTAGGCTTATTCTTGTCAAATTAGGGTTTCTAACCAATCTTGTGCATCCAATAGGTGTTTTTGTGTCATTGGAAGAATATTTAGGTCATAATCGTCCTCCCTACAATTAATCTTGTCCAATTAGGGTTTTTAACCAATCTTGTGCATCCAATAGGTGTTTTGTGTCATTGGATGAACATTTAGGTCATTTTCGTCCTTCCTAAACTTAATCTTGTCCAATTAAGGTTTCTAACCAATCTTGTGCATCCAATAGGTTTTTTTGTGTCATTGGATGAACAATTAGGTCATTTTCGTCCACCCTAGGCTAATTCTTGTCCAATTAGGGTTTTTAACCAATCTTGTGCATCCAATAGGTGTTTTGTGTCATTGGATGAACAATTAGGTCATTTTCGTCCTCCCTAGGCTTATTCTTGTCAAATTAGGGTTTCTAACAAATCTTGTGCATCCAATAGGTGTTTTTGTGTCATTGGAAGAATATTTAGGTCATAATCGTCCTCCCTACACTTAATCTTGTCCAATTAGGGTTTTTAACCAATCTTGTGCATCCAATAGGTGTTTTGTGTCATTGGATGAACATTTAGGTCATTTTCGTCCTTCTTAAACTTAATCTTGTCCAATTACGGTTTCTAACCAATCTTGTGCATCCAATAGGTGTTTTTGTGTAGTTGGATGAACAATTAGGTCATTTTCGTCCACCCTAGGCTAATTCTTGTCCAATTAGGGTTTTTAACCAATCTTGTGCATCCAATAGGTGTTTTGTGTCATTGGATGAACAATTTGGTCATATTCGTCCTCCCTAGGCTTATTCTTGTCAAATTAGGGTTTCTAACCAATCTTGTGCATCCAATAGGTGTTTTTGTGTCATTGGAAGAATATTTAGGTCATATTCGTCCTCCCTACAATTAATCTTGTCCAATTAGGGTTTTTAACCAATCTTGTGCATCCAATAGGTGTTTTGTGTCATTGGATGAACATTTAGGTCATTTTTGTCCTTCCTAAACTTAATCTTGTCCAATTAAGGTTTCTAACCAATCTTGTGCATCCAATAGGTTTTTTTGTGTCATTGGATGAACATTTAGGTCATTTTCGTCCTCCCTAGGCTTATGCTTGTCCAATTAGGGTTTCTAACTAATCTTGTGCACCCAATAGGTGTTTTTGTGTCATTGGATGAACAATTAGGTCATTTTCGTCCTCCCTAGGCTAATTCTTGTCCAATTAGGGTTTTTGACCAATCTTGTGCATCCAATAGGTGTTTTGTGTCATTGGATGAACATTTAGGTCATTTTCGTCCTCCCTAAACTTAATCTTGTCCAATTAGGGTTTCTAACCAATCATGTGCATCCAATTGGTTTTTTTGTGTCATTGGATGAACATTTAGGTCATTTTCGTCCTCCCTAGGCTTATGCTTGTCCAATTAGGGTTTCTAACCAATCTTGTGCATCCATTAGGTGTTTTTGTGTCATTGGATGAACAATTAGGTCATTTTCGTCCTCGCTAGGCTAATTCTTGTCCAATTAGGGTTTTTGACCAATCTTGTGCATCCAATAGGTGTTTTGTGTCATTGGATGAACAATTAGGTCATTTTCATCCTCCCTAGGCTTATTCTTGTCAAATTAGGGTTTCTAACCGATCTTGTGTATCCAATAGGTGTTTTTGTGTCATTGGAAGAATATTTAGGTCATAATCGTCCTCCCTACAATTAATCTTGTCCAATTAGGGTTTTTAACCAATCTTGTGCATCCAATAGGTGTTTTGTGTCATTGGATGAACATTTAGGTCATTTTTGTCCTTCCTAAACTTAATCTTGTCCAATTAAGGTTTCTAACCAATCTTGTGCATCCAATAGGTTTTTTTGTGTCATTGGATGAACATTTAGGTCATTTTCGTCTTCCCTAGGCTTATGCTTGTCCAATTAGGGTTTCTAACCAATCTTGTGCATCCAATAGGTGTTTTTGTGTCATTGGAAGAATATTTAGGTCATAATCGTCCTCCCTACAATTAATCTTGTCCAATTAGGGTTTTTAACCAATCTTGTGCATCCAATAGGTGTTTTGTGTCATTGGATGAACATTTAGGTCATTTTCGTCCTCCCTAGGCTTATTCTTGTCAAATTAGGGTTTCTAACCAATCTTGTGCATCCAATAGGTGTTTTTGTGTCATTGGAAGAATATTTAGGTCATAATCGTCCTCCCTACAATTAATCTTGTCCAATTAGGGTTTTTAACCAATCTTGTGCATCCAATAGGTGTTTTATGTCATTGGATGAACATTTAGGTCATTTTCGTCCTTCCTAAACTTAATCTTGTCCAATTAAGGTTTCTAACCAATCTTGTGCATCCAATAGGTTTTTTTGTGTCATTGGATGAACATTTAGGTCATTTTAGTCTTCCCTAGGCTTATGCTTGTCCAATTAGGGTTTCTAACCAATCTTGTGCATCCAATAGGTGTTTTTATGTCATTGGATGAACAATTAGGTCATTTTCGTCCTCCATAGGCTAATTCTTGTCAAATTAGGGTTTCTAACCAATCTTGTGCATCCAATAGGTGTTTTTGTGTCATTGGATGAACATTTAGGTCATTTTGGTCCTCCCTAGGCTTATGCTTGTCCAATTAGGGTTTCTAACCAATCTTGTGCATCCAATAGGTGTTTTTGTGTCATTGGATGAACAATTAGGTCATTTTCGTCCTCCCTAGGCTAATTCTTGTCGAATTAGGTGTTTTTGTGTCATTGGAAGAATATTTAGGTCATAATCGTCCTCCCTACACTTAATCTTGTCCAATTAGGGTTTCTAACCAATCATGTGCATCCAATAGGTGTTTTTGTGTCATTGGATGAACATTTAGGTCATTTTCGTCCTCCCTAGGCTTATTCTTGTCAAATTAGGGTTTCTAACCAATCTTGTGCATCCAATAGGTGTTTTTGTGTCATTGGAAGAATATTTAGGTCATAATCGTCCTCCCTACAATTAATCTTGTCCAATTAGGGTTTTTAACCAATCTTGTGCATCCAATAGGTGTTTTGTGCCATTGGATGAACATTTAGGTCATTTTCGTCCTTCCTAAACTGAATCTTGTCCAATTAAGGTTTCTAACCAATCTTGTGCATCCAATAGGTTTTTTTGTGTCATTGGATGAACATTTAGGTCATTTTCGTCCTCCCTAGGCTTATGCTTGTCCAATTAGGGTTTCTAACCAATCTTGTGCATCCAATAGGTGTTTTTGTGTCATTGGATGAACAATTAGGTCATTTTCGTCCTCCCTAAACTTAATCTTGTCCAATTACGGTTTCTAACCAATCTTGTGCATCCAATAGGTGTTTTTGTGTCATTGGATGAATAATTAGGTCATTTTCGTCCTCCCTAGGCTAATTCTTGTCCAATTAAGGTTTCTAACCAATCTTGTGCATCCAATAGGTGTTTTGTGTCATTGGATGAACAAGTAGGTCATTTTCGTCCTCCCTAGACTTATTCTTGTCCAATTAGGGTTTTAAACCAATCTTGTGCATCCAATAGGTGTTTTGTTTCATTGGATGAAAATTTAGGTTTTTTTCGTCCTTCCTAAACTTAATCTTGTCCAATTAGGGTTTCTAACCAATCTTGTGCATCCAATAGGTGTTTTGTGTCATTGCATGAACAATTAGGTCATTTTCATCCTCCCTATGCTTATTCTTGTCCAATTAGTGCTTCTAACCAATCTTGTGCATCCAATAGCTGTTTTTGTGTCATTGGAAGAATATTTAGGTCATTTTCGTCCTCCCTAGGCTAATTCTTGTTCAATTAGGGTTTCTAACCAATCTTGTGCATCCAATAGGTGTTTTTGTGTCATTGGAAGAATATTTAGGTCATAATCGTCCTCCCTACAATTAATCTTGTCCAATTAGGGTTTTTAACCATTCTTGTGCATCCAATAGGTGTTTTGTGTCATTGGATGAACATTTAGGTCATTTTCGTCCTTCCTAAACTGAATCTTGTCCAATTAAGGTTTCTAACCAATCTTGTGCATCCAATAGGTTTTTTTGTGTCATTGGATGAACATTTAGGTCATTTTCGTCCTCCCTAGGCTTATGCTTGTCCAATTAGGGTTTCTAACCAATCTTATGCATCCAATAGGTGTTTTTGTGTCATTGGATGAACAATTAGGTCATTTTCGTCCTCCCTAGGCTAATTTTTGTCCAATTAGGGTTTCTAACCAATCTTGTGCATCCAATAGGTGTTTTTGTGTCATTGGATGAACAATCAGGTCATTTTCGTCCTCCCTAGGCTAATTCTTGTCCAATTAGGGTTTCTAACCAATCTTGTGCATCCAATAGGTGTTTTGTGTCATTGGATGAACAAGTAGGTCATTTTCGTCCTCCCTAGGCTTATTCTATTCCAATTAGGATTTTCAACCAATCTTGTGCATCCAATAGGCGTTTTGTGTCATTGGATGAACATTTAGGTCATTTTCGTCCTTCTTAAACTTAATCTTGTCCAATTAGGGTTTCTAACCAATCTTGTGCATCCAATAGGTGTTTTTGTGTCGTTGGAAGAACAATTAGGTGATTTTCGTCCTCCCTAAGCTAATTCTTGTCCAATTAGGGTTTCTAACCAATCTTTTGCATCCAATAGGTGTTTTGTGTCATTGGATGAATATTTAGGTCATTTTCGTCCTCCCTACACTTAATCTTGTCCAATTAGGGTTTCTAACCAATCTTGTGCATTCAATAGGTGTTTTTGTGTCATTGGATGAAAATTTAGGTCTTTTTCGTCCTCCCTAAACTTAATCTTGTCCAATTACGGTTTCTAACCAATCTTGTGTATCCAATAGGTGTTTTTGTGTCATTGGATGAATAATTAGGTCATTTTCGTCCTCCCTAGGCTAATTCTTGTCCAATTAGGGTTTCTAACCAATCTTGTGCATCCAATAGGTGTTTTGTGTCATTGGATGAACAAGTAGGTCATTTTCGTCCACCCTAGGCTTATTCTTGTCCAATTAAGGTTTTAAACCAATCTTGTGCATCCAATAGGTGTTTTGTTTCATTGGATGAACATTTAGGTTTTTTTCGTCCTCCCTAAACTTAATCTTGTCCAATTAGGGTTTCTAACCAATCTTGTGCATCCAATAGGTGTTTTGTGTCATTGGATGAACAAGTAGGTCATTTTCGTCCTCCCTAGGCTTATTCTTGTCCAATTAGGGTTTCTAACCAATCTTGTGCATCCAATAGG
>JBBPBS010000986.1:55527-69842 GCA_037974835.1 Cicer judaicum
ATTTAGATCTTTTTCGTCCTCCCTAAACTTAATCTTGTCCAATTACGGTTTCTAACCAATCTTGTGTATCCAATAGGTGTTTTTGTGTCATTGGATGAATAATTAGGTCATTTTCGTCCTCCCTAGGCTAATTCTTGTCCAATTAGGGTTTCTAACCAATCTTGTGCTTCCAATAGGTGTTTTGTGTCATTGGATGAACAAGTAGGTCATTTTCGTCCTCCCTAGGCTTATTCTTGTCCAATTAGGGTTTTAAACCAATCTTGTGCATCCAATAGGTGTTTTGTTTCATTGGATGAACATTTAGGTTTTTCTCGTCCTCCCTAAACTTAATCTTGTCCAATTAGGGTTTCTAACCAATCTTGTGCATCCAATAGGTGTTTTGTGTCATTGCATGAACAATTAGGTCATTTTCATCCTCCCTAGGCTTATTCTTGTCCAATTAGTGCTTCTAACCAATCTTGTGCATCCAATAGCTGTTTTTGTGTCATTGGAAGAATATTTAGGTCATTTTCGTCCTCCCAAGGCTAATTCTTGTCCAATTAGGGTTTCTAACCAATCTTGTGCATCCAATAGGTGTTTTGTGTCATTGGATGAACAAGTAGGTCATTTTCGTCCTCCCTAGGCTTATTCTTGTCCAATTAGGGTTTTAAACCAATCTTGTGCATCCAATAGGTGTTTTGTTTCATTGGATGAACATTTAGGTTTTTCTCGTCCTCCCTAAACTTAATCTTGTCCAATTAGGGTTTCTAACCAATCTTGTGCATCCAATAGGTGTTTTGTGTCATTGCATGAACAATTAGGTCATTTTCATCCTCCCTAGGCTTATTCTTGTCCAATTAGTGCTTCTAACCAATCTTGTGCATCCAATAGCTGTTTTTGTGTCATTGGAAGAATATTTAGGTCATTTTCGTCCTCCCTAAGCTAATTCTTGTCCAATTAGGGTTTCTAACCAATCTTGTGCATCCAATAGGTGTTTTGTGTCATTGGATGAACAAGTAGGTCATTTTCGTCCTCCCTAGGCTTATTCTTGTCCAATTAGGGTTTTAAACCAATCTTGTGCATCCAATAGGTGTTTTGTTTCATTGGATGAACATTTAGGTTTTTTTCGTCCTCCCTAAACTTAATCTTGTCCAATTAGGGTTTCTAACCAATCTTGTGCATCCAATAGGTGTTTTTGTGTCATTGGATGAACAATTAGGTCATTTTCGTCCTCCCTACACTTAATCTTGTCCAATTAGGGTTTCTAACCAATCTTGTGCATCCAATAGGTGTTTTTGTGTCGTTGGAAGAACAATTAGGTGATTTTCGTCCTCCCTAAGCTAATTCTTGTCCAATTAGGGTTTCTAACCAATCTTGTGCATTCAATAGGTGTTTTTGTGTCGTTGGAAGAACAATTAGGTGATTTTCGTCCTCCCTAGGCTTATTCTTGTCCAATTAGTGCTTCTGACCAATCTTGTGCATCCAATAGCTGTTTTTGTGTCATTGGAAGAATATTTAGGTCATTTTCGTCCTCCCTAGGCTAATTCTTGTCCAATTAGGGTTTCTAACCAATCTTGTGCATCCAATAGGTGTTTTTGTGTCATTGGAAGAATATTTAGGTCATAATCGTCCTCCCTAGGCTAATTCTTGTCCAATAAGGGTTTTTAACCAATCTTGTGCATCCAATAGGTGTTTTGTGTCATTGGATGAACAATTAGGTCATTTTCGTCCTCCCTAGGCTTATTCTTGTCAAATTAGGGTTTCTAACCAATCTTGTGCATCCAATAGGTGTTTTTGTGTCATTGGAAGAATATTTAGGTCATTTTCGTCCTCCCTACACTTATTTTTGTCCAATTAGGGTTTTAAACCAATCTTGTGCATCCAATAGGTGTTTGGTTTCATTGGATGAACATTTAGGTTTTTTTCGTCCTCCCTAAACTTAATCTTGTCCAATTAGGGTTTCTAACCAATCTTGTGCATCCAATAGGTGTTTTGTGTCATTGGATGAACAATTAGGTCATTTTCGTCCTCCCTACACTTAATCTTGTCCAATTAGGGTTTCTAACCAATCTTGTGCATCCAATAGGGGTTTTTGTGTCGTTGGAAGAACAATTAGGTGATTTTCGTCCTTCCTAAACTTAATCTTGTCCTATTAGGGTTTCTAACCAATCTTTTGCATCCAATAGGTGTTTTGTGTCATTGGATGAACAAGTAGGTCATTTTCGTCCTCCCTAGGCTTATTCTTGTCCAATTAGGGTTTTAAACCAATCTTGTGCATCCAATAGGTGTTTTGTTTCATTGGATGAACATTTAGGTTTTTTTCGTCCTCCCTAAACTTAATCTTGTCCAATTAGGGTTTCTAACCAATCTTGTGCATCCAATAGGTGTTTTGTGTCATTGCATGAACAATTAGGTCATTTTCATCCTCCCTAGGCTTATTCTTGTCCAATTAGTGCTTCTAACCAATCTTGTGCATCCAATAGCTGTTTTTGTGTCATTGGATGAATATTTAGGTCATTTTCGTCCTCCCTAGGCTAATTCTTGTCCAATTAGGGTTTCTAACCAATCTTGTGCATCCAATAGGTGTTTTTGTGTCATTGGATGAACAATTAGGTCATTTTCGTCCTCCCTAGGCTAATTTTTGTCCAATTAGGGTTTCTAACCAATCTTGTGCATCCAATAGGTGTTTTTGTGTCATTGGAAGAATATTTAGGTCATAATCGTCCTCCCTACACTTAATCTTGTCCAATTAGGGTTTTTAACCAATCTTGTGCATCCAATAGGTGTTTTGTGTCATTGGATGAAGAATTAGGTCATTTTCGTCCTCCCTAGGCTAATTCTTGTCCAATTAGGGTTTTTAACCAATCTTGTGCATCCATTAGGTATTTTTGTGTCATTGGAAGAATATTTAGGTCATTTTCGTCCTCCCTAGGCTAATTCTTGTCCAATAAGGGTTTCTAACCAATCTTGTGCATCCAATAGCTGTTTTGTGTCATTGGATGAACATTTAGGTCATTTTCGTCCTCCCTAGGCTTATGCTTGTCCAATTAGGGTTTCTAACCAATCTTGTGCATCCAATAGGTGTTTTTGTGTCATTGGATGAACAATTAGGTCATTTTCGTCCACCCTAGGCTAATTCTTGTCCAATTAGGGTTTTTAACCAATCTTGTGCATCCAATCGGTGTTTTGTGTCATTGGATGAACAATTAGGTCATTTTCGTCCTCCCTAGGCTTATTCTTGTCAAATTAGGGTTTCTAACCAATCTTGTGCATCCAATAGGTGTTTTTGTGTCATTGGAAGAATATTTAGGTCATAATCGTCCTCCCTACACTTAATCTTGTCCAATTAGGGTTTTTAACCAATCTTGTGCATCCAATAGGTGTTTTGTGTCATTGGATGAACATTTAGGTCATTTTCGTCCTTCTTAAACTTAATCTTGTCCAATTAAGGTTTCTAACCAATCTTGTGCATCCAATAGGTTTTTTTGTGTCATTGGATGAACATTTAGGTCATTTTCGTCCTCCCTAGGCTTATGCTTGTCCAATTAGGGTTTCTAACCAATCTTGTGCATCCAATAGGTGTTTTTGTGTCATTGGAAGAATATTTAGGTCATAATCGTCCTCCCTACACTTAATCTTGTCCAATTAGGGTTTTTAACCAATCTTGTGCATCCAATAGGTGTTTTGTGTCATTGGATGAACAAGTAGGTCATTTTCGTCCTCCCTAGGCTTATTCTATTCCAGTTAGGGTTTTCAACCAATCTTGTGCATCCAATAGGTGTTTTGTGTCATTGGATGAACATTTAGGTCATTTTCGTCCTTCTTAAACTTAATCTTGTCCAATTAGGGTTTCTAACCAATCTTGTGCATCCAATAGGTGTTTTTGTGTCGTTGGAAGAACAATTAGGTGATTTTCGTCCTCCCTAAGCTAATTCTTGTCCAATTAGGGTTTCTAACCAATCTTTTGCATCCAATAGGTGTTTTGTGTCATTGGATGAATATTTAGGTCATTTTCGTCCTCCCTACACTTAATCTTGTCCAATTAGGGTTTCTAACCAATCTTGTGCATTCAATAGGTGTTTTTGTGTCATTGGATGAAAATTTAGGTCTTTTTCGTCCTCCCTAAACTTAATCTTGTCCAATTACGGTTTCTAACCAATCTTGTGTATCCAATAGGTGTTTTGTGTCATTGGATGAACAAGTAGGTCATTTTCGTCCTCCCTAGGCTTATTCTTGTCCAATTAGGGTTTTAAACCAATCTTGTGCATCCAATAGGTGTTTTGTTTCATTGGATGAACATTTAGGTTTTTTTCGTCCTCCCTAAACTTAATCTTGTCCAATTAGGGTTTCTAACTAATCTTGTGCATCCAATAGGTGTTTTGTGTCATTGCATGAACAATTAGGTCATTTTCATCCTCCCTAGGCTTATTCTTGTCCAATTAGTGCTTCTAACCAATCTTGTGCATCCAATAGCTGTTTTTGTGTCATTGGAAGAATATTTAGGTCATTTTCGTCCTCCCTAGGCTAATTCTTGTTCAATTAGGGTTTCTAACCAATCTTGTGCATCCAATAGGTGTTTTTGTGTCATTGGAAGAATATTTAGGTCATAATCGTCCTCCCTACAATTAATCTTGTCCAATTAGGGTTTTTAACCAATCTTGTGCATCCAATAGGTGTTTTGTGTCATTGGATGAACATTTAGGTCATTTTCGTCCTTCCTAAACTGAATCTTGTCCAATTAAGGTTTCTAACCAATCTTGTGCATCCAATAGGTTTTTTGGTGTCATTGGATGAACATTTAGGTCATTTTCGTCCTCCCTAGGCTTATTCTATTCCAATTAGGGTTTCTAACCAATCTTGTGCATCCAATAGGTGTTTTTGTGTCATTGGATGAACAATTAGGTCATTTTCGTCCTCCCTAGGCTAATTTTTGTCCAATTAGGGTTTCTAACCAATCTTGTGCATCCAATAGGTGTTTTTGTGTCGTTGGAAGAACAATTAGGTGATTTTCGTCCTCCCTAGGCTAATTCTTGTCCAATTAGGGTTTCTAACCAATCTTTTGCATCCAATAGGTGTTTTGTGTCATTGGATGAATATTTAGGTCATTTTCGTCCTCCCTACACTTAATCTTGTCCAATTAGGGTTTCTAACCAATCTTGTGCATTCAATAGGTGTTTTTGTGTCATTGGATGAAAATTTAGGTCTTTTTCGTCCTCCCTAAACTTAATCTTGTCCAATTACGGTTTCTAACCAATCTTGTGTATCCAATAGGTGTTTTTGTGTCATTGGATGAATAATTAGGTCATTTTCGTCCTCCCTAGGCTAATTCTTGTCCAATTAGGGTTTCTACCTAATCTTGTGCATCCAATAGGTGTTTTGTGTCATTGGATGAACAAGTAGGTCATTTTCGTCCTCCCTAGGCTTATTCTTGTCCAATTAGGGTTTTAAACCAATCTTGTGCATCCAATAGGTGTTTTGTTTCATTGGATGAACATTTAGGTTTTTTTCGTCCTCCCTAAACTTAATCTTGTCCAATTAGGGTTTCTAACCAATCTTGTGCATCCAATAGGTGTTTTGTGTCATTGCATGAACAATTAGGTCATTTTCATCCTCCCTAGGCTTATTCTTGTCAAATTAGTGCTTCTAACTAATCTTGTGCATCCAATAGCTGTTTTTGTGTCATTGGAAGAATATTTAGGTCATTTTCGTCCTCCCTAGGCTAATTCTTGTCCAATTAGGGTTTCTAACCAATCTTGTGTATCCAATAGGTGTTTTTGTGTCATTGGAAGAATATTTAGGTCATAATCGTCCTCCCTACAATTAATCTTGTCCAATTAGGGTTTTTAACCAATCTTGTGCATCCAATAGGTGTTTTGTGTCATTGGATGAACATTTAGGTCATTTTCGTCCTTCCTAAACTGAATCTTGTCCAATTAAGGTTTCTAACCAATCTTGTGCATCCAATAGGTTTTTTTGTGTCTTTGGATGAACATTTAGGTCATTTTCGTCCTCCCTAGGCTTATGGTTGTCCAATTAGGGTTTCTAACCAATCTTGTGCATCCAATAGGTGTTTTTGTGTCATTGGATGAACAATTAGGTCATTTTCGTCCTCCCTAGGCTAATTTTTGTCCAATTAGGGTTTCTAACCAATCTTGTGCATCCAATAGGTGTTTTTGTGTCATTGGATGAACAATTAGGTCATTTTCGTCCTCCCTACACTTAATCTTGTCCAATTAGGGTTTCTAACCAATCTTGTGCATCCAATAGGTGTTTTTGTGTCGTTGGAAGAACAATTAGGTGATTTTCGTCCTCCCTAAGCTAATTCTTGTCCAATTAGGGTTTTCAACCAATCTTGTGCATCCAATAGGTGTTTTGTGTCATTGGATGAACATTTAGGTCATTTTCGTCCTCGCTAAACTTAATCTTGTCCAATTAGGGTTTCTAACCAATCATGTGCATCCAATAGGTGTTTTTGTGTCATTGGATGAACATTTAGGTCATTTTCGTCCTCCCTAGGCTTATTCTTGTCAAATTAGGGTTTCTAACCAATCTTGTGCATCCAATAGGTGTTTTTCTGTCATTGTATGAACAATTAGGTCATTTTCGTCCTCCCTACACTTAATCTTGTCCAATTAGGGTTTCTAACCAATCTTGTGCATCCAATAGGTGTTTTTGTGTCGTTGGAAGAACAATTAGGTGATTTTCGTCCTCCCTAAGCTAATTCTTGTCCAATTAGGGTTTCTAACCAATCTTGTGCATCCAATAGGTGTTTTTGTGTCGTTGGAAGAACAATTAGGTGATTTTCGTCCTCCCTAGGCTTATTCTTGTCCAATTAGTGCTTCTGACCAATCTTGTGCATCCAATAGCTGTTTTTGTGTCATTGGAAGAATATTTAGGTCATTTTCGTCCTCCCTAGGCTAATTCTTGTCCAATTAGGGTTTCTAACCAATCTTGTGCATCCAATAGGTGTTTTTGTGTCATTGGAAGAATATTTAGGTCATAATCGTCCTCCTTACAATTAATCTTGTCCAATTAGGGTTTTTAACCAATCTTGTGCATCCAATAGGTGTTTTGTGTCATTGGATGAACATTTAGGTCATTTTCGTCCTTCCTAAACTGAATCTTGTCCAATTAAGGTTTCTAACCAATCTTGTGCATCCAATAGGTTTTTTTGTGTCATTGGATGAACATTTAGGTCATTTTCGTCCTCCCTAGGCTTAAGCTTGTCCAATTAGGGTTTCTAACCAATCTTGTGCATCCAATAGGTGTTTTTGTGTCATTTGATGAACAATTAGGTCATTTTCGTCCTCCCTAGGCTAATTTTTGTCCAATTAGGGTTTCTAACCAATCTTGTGCATCCAATAGGTGTTTTTGTGTCATTGGATGAACAATCAGGTCATTTTCGTCCTCCCTAGGCTAATTCTTGTCCAATTAGGGTTTCTAACCAATCTTGTGCATCCAATAGGTGTTTTGTGTCATTGGATGAAAAAGTAGGTCATTTTCGTCCTCGCTAGGCTTATTCTTGTCCAATTAGGGTTTTCAACCAATCTTGTGCATCCAATAGGTCTTTTGTGTCATTGGATGAACATTTAGGTCATTTTCGTCCTCGCTAAACTTAATCTTGTCCAATTAGGGTTTCTAACCAATCATGTGCATCCAATAGGTGTTTTTGTGTCATTGGATGAACATTTAGGTCATTTTCGTCCTCCGTAGGCTTATTCTTGTCAAATTAGGGTTTCTAACCAATCTTGTGCATCCAATAGGTGTTTTTGTGTCATTGGATGAACAATTAGGTCATTTTCGTCCTCCCTACACTTAATCTTGTCCAATTAGGGTTTCTAACCAATCTTGTGCATCCAATAGGTGTTTTTGTGTCGTTGGAAGAACAATTAGGTGATTTTCGTCCTCCCTAAGCTAATTCTTGTCCAATTAGGGTTTCTAACCAATCTTGTGCATCCAATAGGTGTTTTGTGTCATTGGATGAACAAGTAGGTCATTTTCGTCCTCCCTAGGCTTATTCTTGTCCAATTAGGGTTTTAAACCAATCTTGTGCATCCAATAGGTGTTTTGTTTCATTGGATGAACATTTAGGTTTTTTTCGTCCTCCCTAAACTTAATCTTGTCCAATTAGGGTTTCTAACCAATCTTGTGCATCCAATAGGTGTTTTTGTGTCATTGGATGAACAATTAGGTCATTTTCGTCCTCCCTACACTTAATCTTGTCCAATTAGGGTTTCTAACCAATCTTGTGCATCCAATAGGTGTGTTTGTGTCATTGGATGAACAATTAGGTCATTTTCGTCCTCCCTAGGCTTATTCTTGTCCAATTAGGGTTTCTAACCAATCTTGTGCATCCAATAGGTGTTTTTGTGTCATTGGATGAACATTTAGGTCTTTTTCGTCCTCCCTAAACTTAATCTTGTCTAATTACGGTTTCTAACCAATCTTGTGTATCCAATAGGTGTTTTTGTGTCATTGGATGAATAATTAGGTCATTTTCGTCCTCCCTAGGCTAATTCTTGTCCAATTAGGGTTTCTAACCAATCTTGTGCATCCAATAGGTGTTTTTGTGTCGTTGGAAGAACAATTAGGTGATTTTCGTCCTCCCTAAGCTAATTCTTGTCCAATTAGGGTTTCTAACCAATCTTTTACATCCAATAGGTGTTTTGTGTCATTGGATGAATATTTATGTCATTTTCGTCCTCCCTACACTTAATCTTGTCCAATTAGGGTTTCTAACCAATCTTGTGCATCCAATAGGTGTTTTTGTGTCATTGGATGAAAATTTAGGTCTTTTTCGTCCTCCCTAAACTTAATCTTGTCCAATTACGGTTTCTAACCAATCTTGTGTATCCAATAGGTGTTTTTGTGTCATTGGATGAATAATTAGGTCATTTTCGTCCTCCCTAGGCTAATTCTTGTCCAATTAGGGTTTCTAACCAATCTTGTGCATCCAATAGGTGTTTTGTGTCATTGGATGAACAAGTAGGTCATTTTCGTCCTCCCTAGGCTTATTCTTGTCCAATTAGGGTTTTAAACCAATCTTGTGCATCCAATAGGTGTTTTGTTTCATTGGATGAACATTTAGGTTCTTTTCGTCCTCCCTAAACTTAATCTTGTCCAATTAGGGTTTCTAACCAATCTTGTGCATCCAATAGGTGTTTTGTGTCATTGCATGAACAATTAGGTCATTTTCATCCTCCCTAGGCTTATTCTTGTCCAATTAGTGCTTCTAACCAATCTTGTGCATCCAATAGCTGTTTTTGTGTCATTGGAAGAATATTTAGGTCATTTTCGTCCTCCCTAGGCTAATTCTTGTTCAATTAGGGTTTCTAACCAATCTTGTGCATCCAATAGGTGTTTTTGTGTCATTGGAAGAATATTTAGGTCATAATCGTCCTCCCTACAATTAATCTTGTCCAATTAGGGTTTTTAACCAATCTTGTGCATCCAATAGGTGTTTTGTGTCATTGGATGAACATTTAGGTCATTTTCGTCCTTCCTAAACTGAATCTTGTCCAATTAAGGTTTCTAACCAATCTTGTGGATCCAATAGGTTTTTTTGTGTCATTGGATGAACATTTAGGTCATTTTCGTCCTCCCTAGGCTTATGCTTGTCCAATTAGGGTTTCTAACCAATCTTGTGCATCCAATAGGTGTTTTTGTGTCATTGGATGAACAATTAGGTCATTTTCGTCCTCCCTAGGCTAATTTTTGTCCAATTAGGGTTTCTAACCAATCTTGTGCATCCAATAGGTGTTTTTGTGTCATTGGATGAACAATCAGGTCATTTTCGTCCTCCCTAGGCTAATTCTTGTCCAATTAGGGTTTCTAACCAATCTTGTGCATCCAATAGGTGTTTTGTGTCATTGGATGAACAAGTAGGTCATTTTCGTCCTCCCTAGGCTTATTCTTGTCCAATTACGGTTTTCAACCAATCTTGTGCATCCAATAGGTGTTTTGTGTCATTGGATGAACATTTAGGTCATTTTCGTCCTCGCTAAACTTAATCTTGTCCAATTAGGGTTTCTAACCAATCATGTGCATCCAATAGGTGTTTTTGTTCATTGGATGAACATTTAGGTCATTTTCGTCCTCCCTAGGCTTATTCTTGTCAAATTAGGGTTTCTAACCAATCTTGTGCATCCAATAGGTGTTTTTGTGTCATTGGATGAACAATTAGGTCATTTTCGTCCTCCCTACACTTAATCTTGTCCAATTAGGGTTTCTAACCAATCTTGTGCATCCAATAGGTGTTTTTGTGTCGTTGGAAGAACAATTAGGTGATTTTCGTCCTCCCTAAGCTAATTCTTGTCCAATTAGGGTTTCTAACCAATCTTGTGCATCCAATAGGTGTTTTGTGTCATTGGATGAACATTTAGGTCATTTTCGTCCTCGCTAAACTTAATCTTGTCCAATTAGGGTTTCTAACCAATCATGTGCATCCAATAGGTGTTTTTGTGTCATTGGATGAACATTTAGGTCATTTTCGTCCTCCCTAGGCTTATTCTTGTCAAATTAGGGTTTCTAACCAATCTTGTGCATCCAATAGGTGTTTTTGTGTCATTGGATGAACAATTAGGTCATTTTCGTCCTCCCTACACTTAATCTTGTCCAAATAGGGTTTCTAACCAATCTTGTGCATCCAATAGGTGTTTTTGTGTCGTTGGAAGAACAATTAGGTGATTTTCGTCCTCCCTAAGCTAATTCTTGTCCAATTAGGGTTTCTAACCAATCTTGTGCATCCAATAGGTGTTTTGTGTCATTGGATGAACAAGTAGGTCATTTTCGTCCTCCCTAGGCTTATTCTTGTCCAATTAGGGTTTTAAACCAATCTTGTGCATCCAATAGGTGTTTTGTTTCATTGGATGAACATTTAGGTTTTTTTCGTCCTCCCTAAACTTAATCTTGTCCAATTAGGGTTTCTAACCAATCTTGTGCATCCAATAGGTGTTTTTGTGTCATTGGATGAACAATTAGGTCATTTTCGTCCTCCCTACACTTAATCTTGTCCAATTAGGGTTTCTAACCAATCTTGTGCATCCAATAGGTGTTTTGTGTCATTGGATGAACAAGTAGGTCATTTTCGTCCTCCCTAGGCTTATTCTTGTCCAATTAGGGTTTTAAACCAATCTTGTGCATCCAATAGGTGTTTTGTTTCATTGGATGAACATTTAGGTTTTTTTCGTCCTCCCTAAACTTAATCTTGTCCAATTAGGGTTTCTAACCAATCTTGTGCATCCAATAGGTGTTTTGTGTCATTGCATGAACAATTAGGTCATTTTCATCCTCCCTAGGCTTATTCTTGTCCAATTAGTGCTTCTAACCAATCTTGTGCATCCAATAGCTGTTTTTGTGTCATTGGATGAATAATTAGGTCATTTTCGTCCTCCCTAGGCTAATTCTTGTCCAATTAGGGTTTCTAACCAATCTTGTGCATCCAATAGGTGTTTTGTGTCATTGGATGAACAAGTAGGTCATTTTCGTCCTCCCTAGGCTTATTCTTGTCCAATTAGGGTTTTAAACCAATCTTGTGCATCCAATAGGTGTTTTGTTTCATTGGATGAACATTTAGATTTTTTTCGTCCTCCCTAAACTTAATCTTGTCCAATTAGGGTTTCTAACCAATCTTGTGCATCCAATAGGTGTTTTGTGTCATTGCATGAACAATTAGGTCATTTTCATCCTCCCTAGGCTTATTCTTGTCCAATTAGTGCTTCTAACCAATCTTGTGCATCCAATAGCTGTTTTTCTGTCATTGGAAGAATATTTAGGTCATTTTCGTCCTCCCTAGACTAATTCTTGTCCAATTAGGGTTTCTAACCAATCTTGTGCATCCAATAGGTGTTTTTGTGTCATTGGAAGAATATTTAGGTCATAATCGTCCTCCCTACAATTAATCTTGTCCAATTAGGGTTTTTAACCAATCTTGTGCATCCAATAGGTGTTTTGTGTCATTGGATGAACATTTAGGTCATTTTCGTCCTCCCTAAACTTAATCTTGTCCAATTAGGGTTTCTAACCAATCATGTGCATCCAATAGGTGTTTTTGTGTCATTGGATGAACATTTAGGTCATTTTCGTCCTCCCTAGGCTTATGCTTGTCCAATTAGGGTTTCTAACCAATCTTGTGCATCCAATAGGTGTTTTTGTGTCATTGGATGAACAATTAGGTCATTTTTGTCCTCCCTAGGCTAATTCTTGTCCAATTAGGGATTTTAACCAATCTTGTGCATCCAATAGGTGTTTTTGTGTCATTGGATGAACAATTAGGTCATTTTCGTCCTCCCTAAACTTAATCTTGTCCAATTAGGGTTTCTAACCAATCTTGTGCATCCAATAGGTGTTTTGTGTCATTGCATGAACAATTAGGTCATTTTCATCCTCCCTAGGCTTATTCTTGTCCAATTAGTGCTTCTAACCAATCTTGTGCATCCAATAGGTGTTTTTGTGTCATTGGAAGAATATTTAGGTCATTTTCGTCCTCCCTAGGCTAATTCTTGTTCAATTAGGGTTTCTAACCAATCTTGTGCATCCAATAGGTGTTTTTGTGTCATTGGAAGAATATTTAGGTCATAATCGTCCTCCCTACAATTAATCTTGTCCAATTAGGGTTTTTAACCAATCTTGTGCATCCAATAGGTGTTTTGTGCCATTGGATGAACATTTAGGTCATTTTCGTCCTTCCTAAACTGAATCTTGTCCAATTAAGGTTTCTAACCAATCTTGTGCATCCAATAGGTTTTTTTGTGTCATTGGATGAACATTTAGGTCATTTTCGTCCTCCCTAGGCTTATGCTTGTCCAATTAGGGTTTCTAACCAATCTTGTGCATCCAATAGGTGTTTTTGTGTCATTGGATGAACATTTAGGTCATTTTAGTCTTCCCTAGGCTTATGCTTGTCCAATTAGGGTTTCTAACCAATCTTGTGCATCCAATAGGTGTTTTTGTGTCATTGGATGAACAATTTGGTCATTTTCGTCCTCCCTAGGCTTATTCTTGTCAAATTAGGGTTTCTAACCAATCTTGTGCATCCAATAGGTGTTTTTGTGTCATTGGAAGAATATTTAGGTCATAATCGTCCTCCCTACAATTAATCTTGTCCAATTAGGGTTTTTAACCAATCTTGTGCATCCAATAGTTGTTTTGTGTCATTGGATGAACATTTAGTTCATTTTCGTCCTTCCTAAACTTAATCTTGTCCAATTAAGGTTTCTAACCAATCTTGTGCATCCAATAGGTTTTTTTGTGTCATTGGATGAACATTTAGGTCATTTTAGTCTTCCCTAGGCTTATGCTTGTCCAATTAGGGTTTCTAACCAATCTTGTGCATCTAATAGGTGTTTTTATGTCATTAGATGAACAATTAGGTCATTTTCGTCCTCCCTAGGCTAATTCTTGTCAAATTAGGGTTTCTAACCAATCTTGTGCATCCAATAGGTGTTTTTGTGTCATTGGATGAACATTTAGGTCATTTTCGTCCTCCCTAGGCTTATGCTTGTCCAATTAGGGTTTCTAACCAATCTTGTGCATCCAATAGGTGTTTTTGTGTCATTGGATGAACAATTTGGTCATTTTCGTCCTCCCTAGGCTTATTCTTGTCTAATTAGGGTTTTTAACCAATCTTGTGCATCCAATAGGTGTTTTGTGTCATTGGATGAACATTTAGTTCATTTTCGTCCTTCCTAAACTTAATCTTGTCCAATTAAGGTTTCTAACCAATCTTGTGCATCCAATAGGTTTTTTTGTGTCATTGGATGAACATTTAGGTCATTTTAGTCTTCCCTAGGCTTATGCTTGTCCAATTAGGGTTTCTAACCAGTCTTGTGCATCCAATAGGTGTTTTTATGTCATTGGATGAACAATTAGGTCATTTTCGTCCTCCCTAGGCTAATTCTTGTCCAATTAGGGTTTCTAACCAATCTTGTGCATCCAATAGGTGTTTTGTGTCATTGGATGAACAAGTAGGTCATTTTCGTCCTCCCTAGGCTTATTCTTGTCTAATTAGGGTTTTAAACCAATCTTGTGCATCCAATAGGTGTTTTGTTTCATTGGATGAACATTTAGGTTTTTTTCGTCCTCCCTAAACTTAATCTTGTCCAATTAGGGTTTCTAACCAATCTTGTGCATCCAATAGGTGTTTTGTGTCATTGCATGAACAATTAGGTCATTTTCATCCTCCCTAGGCTTATCCTTGTCCAATTAGTGCTTCTAACCAATCTTGTGCATCCAATAGCTGTTTTTGTGTCATTGGAAGAATATTTAGGTCATTTTCGTCCTCCCTAGGCTAATTCTTGTCCAATTAGGGTTTCTAACCAATCTTGTGCATCCACTAG
>JBBPBS010000986.1:70210-107745 GCA_037974835.1 Cicer judaicum
TTAGGTCATTTTCATCCTCCCTAGGCTTATCCTTGTCCAATTAGTGCTTCTAACCAATCTTGTGCATCCAATAGCTGTTTTTGTGTCATTGGAAGAATATTTAGGTCATTTTCGTCCTCCCTAGGCTAATTCTTGTCCAATTAGGGTTTCTAACCAATCTTGTGCATCCACTAGTTGTTTTTGTGTCATTGGATGAACAATTAGGTCATTTTCGTCCTCCCTAGGCTAATTTTTGTCCAATTAGGGTTTCTAACCAATCTTGTGCATCCAATAGGTGTTTTTGTGTCATTGGATGAACAATTAGGTCATTTTCGTCCTCCCTAGGCTAATTTTTGTCCAATTAGGGTTTCTAACCAATCTTGTGCATCCAATAGGTGTTTTTGTGTCATTGGATGAACAATCAGGTCATTTTCGTCCTCCCTAGGCTTATGCTTGTCCAATTAGGGTTTCTAACCAATCTTGTGTATCCAATAGGTGTTTTTGTGTCATTGGAAGAATATTTAGGTCATAATCGTCCTCCCTACAATTAATCTTGTCCAATTAGGGTTTTTAACCAATCTTGTGCATCCAATAGGTGTTTTGTGTCATTGGATGAACATTTAGGTCATTTTCGTCCTTCCTAAACTGAATCTTGTCCAATTAAGGTTTCTAACCAATCTTGTGCATCCAATAGGTTTTTTTGTGTCATTGGATGAACATTTAGGTCATTTTCGTCCTCCCTAGGCTTATGCTTGTCCAATTAGGGTTTCTAACCAATCTTGTGCATCCAATAGGTGTTTTTGTGTCATTGGATGAACAATTAGGTCATTTTCGTCCTCCCTAGTCTAATTTTTGTCCAATTAGGGTTTCTAACCAATCTTGTGCATCCAATAGGTGTTTTTGCTTCATTGGATGAACAATCAGGTCATTTTCGTCCTCCCTAGGCTAATTCTTGTCCAATTAGGGTTTCTAACCAATCTTGTGCATCCAATAGGTGTTTTGTGTCATTGGATGAACAAGTAGGTCATTTTCGTCCTCCCTAGGCTTATTCTTGTCCAATTAGGAATTTCAACCAATCTTGTGCATCCAATAGGTGTTTTGTGTCATTGGATGAACATTTAGGTCATTTTCGTCCTCGCTAAACTTAATCTTGTCCAATTAGGGTTTCTAACCAATCATGTGCATCCAATAGGTGTTTTTGTGTCATTGGATGAACATTTAGGTCATTTTCGTCCTCCCTAGTCTTATTCTTGTCAAATTAGGGTTTCTAACCAATCTTGTGCATCCAATAGGTGTTTTTGTGTCATTGGATGAACAATTAGGTCATTTTCGTCCTCCATACACTTAATCTTGTCCAATTAGGGTTTCTAACCAATCTTGTGCATCCAATAGGTGTTTTTGTGTCGTTGGAAGAACAATTAGGTGATTTTCGTCCTCCCTAAGCTAATTCTTGTCCAATTAGGGTTTTTAACCAATCTTGTGCATCCAATAGGTGTTTTGTGTCATTGGATGAACAAGTAGGTCATTTTCGTCCTCCCTAGGCTTATTCTTGTCCAATTAGGGTTTTAAACCAATCTTGTGCATCCAATAGGTGTTTTGTTTCATTGGATGAACATTTAGGTTTTTCTCGTCCTCCCTAAACTTAATCTTGTCCAATTAGGGTTTCTAACCAATCTTGTGCATCCAATAGGTGTTTTGTGTCATTGCATGAACAATTAGGTCATTTTCATCCTCCCTAGGCTTATTCTTGTCCAATTAGTGCTTCTAACCAATCTTGTGCATCCAATAGCTGTTTTTGTGTCATTGGAAGAATATTTAGGTCATTTTCGTCCTCCCAAGGCTAATTCTTGTCCAATTAGGGTTTCTAACCAATCTTGTGCATCCAATAGGTGTTTTGTGTCATTGGATGAACAAGTAGGTCATTTTCGTCCTCCCTAGGCTTATTCTTGTCCAATTAGGGTTTTAAACCAATCTTGTGCATCCAATAGGTGTTTTGTTTCATTGGATGAACATTTAGGTTTTTCTCGTCCTCCCTAAACTTAATCTTGTCCAATTAGGGTTTCTAACCAATCTTGTGCATCCAATAGGTGTTTTGTGTCATTGCATGAACAATTAGGTCATTTTCATCCTCCCTAGGCTTATTCTTGTCCAATTAGTGCTTCTAACCAATCTTGTGCATCCAATAGGTGTTTTTGTGTCATTGGAAGAATATTTAGGTCATAATCGTCCTCCCTACAATTAATCTTGTCCAATTAGGGTTTTTAACCAATCTTGTGCATCCAATAGGTGTTTTGTGTCATTGGATGAACATTTAGGTCATTTTCGTCCTCCCTAGGCTTATGCTTGTCCAATTAGGGTTTCTAACCAATCTTGTGCATCCAATAGGTGTTTTTGTGTCATTGGAAGAATATTTAGGTCATAATCGTCCTCCCTACAATTAATCTTGTCCAATTAGGGTTTTTAACCAATCTTGTGCATCCAATAGGTGTTTTGTGTCATTGGATGAACATTTAGGTCATTTTCGTCCTTCCTAAACTGAATCTTGTCCAATTAAGGTTTCTAACCAATCTTGTGCATCCAATAGGTTTTTTTGTGTTATTGGATGAACATTTAGGTCATTTTTGTCCTCCCTAGGCTTATGCTTGTCCAATTAGGGTTTCTAACCAATCTTGTGCATCCAATAGGTGTTTTTGTGTCATTGGATGAACAATTAGGTCATTTTCGTCCTCCCTAGGCTAATTCTTGTCCAATTAGGGTTTCTAACCAATCTTGTGCATCCAATAGGTGTTTTTGTGTCATTGGATGAACAATTAGGTCATTTTCGTCCTCCCTAAGCTAATTCTTGTCCAATTAGGGTTTCTAACCAATCTTTTGCATCCAATAGGTGTTTTGTGTCATTGGATGAATATTTAGGTCATTTTCGTCCTCCCTACACTTAATCTTGTCCAATTAGGGTTTCTAACCAATCTTGTGCATTCAATAGGTGTTTTTGTGTCATTGGATGAACAATTAGGTCATTTTCGTCCTCCCTAGGCTAATTCTTGTCCAATTAGGGTTTCTAACCAATCTTGTGCATCCAATAGGTGTTTTGTGTCATTGGATGAACATTTAGGTCCTTTTCGTCCTCCCTAGGCTAATTCTTGTCCAATTAGGGTTTCTAACCAATCTTGTGCATCCAATAGGTGTTTTTGTGTCATTGGATGAACAATTACGTCATTTTCGTCCTCCCTAGGCTAATTCTTGTCCAATTAGGGTTTCTAACCAATCTTGTGCATCCAATAGGTGTTTTGTGTCATTGGATGAACAAGTAGGTCATTTTCGTCCTCCCTAGGCTTATTCTTGTCTAATTAGGGTTTTAAACCAATCTTGTGCATCCAATAGGTGTTTTGTTTCATTGGATGAACATTTAGGTTTTTTTCGTCCTCCCTAAACTTAATATTGTCCAATTAGGGTTTCTAACCAATCTTGTGCATCCAATAGGTGTTTTGTGTCATTGCATGAACAATTAGGTCATTTTCATCCTCCCTAGGCTTATTCTTGTCCAATTAGTGCTTCTAACCAATCTTGTGCATCCAATAGCTGTTTTTGTGTCATTGGAAGAATATTTAAGTCGTTTTCGTCCTCCCTAGGCTAATTCTTGTCCAATTAGGGTTTCTAACCAATCTTGTGCATCCAATAGGTGTTTTTGTGTCGTTGGAAGAATAATTAGGTGATTTTCGTCCTCCCTAAGCTAATTCTTGTCCAATTAGGGTTTCTAACCAATCTTTTGCATCCAATAGGTGTTTTGTGTCATTGGATGAATATTTATGTCATTTTCGTCCTCCCTACACTTAATCTTGTCCAATTAGGGTTTCTAACCAATTTTGTGCATTCAATAGGTGTTTTTGTGTCATTGGATGAAAATTTAGGTCTTTTTCGTCCTCCCTAAACTTAATCTTGTCCAATTACGGTTTCTAACCAATCTTGTGTATCCAATAGGTGTTTTTGTGTCATTGGATGAATAATTAGGTCATTTTCGTCCTCCCTAGGCTAATTCTTGTCCAATTAGGGTTTCTAACCAATCTTGTGCATCCAATAGGTGTTTTGTGTCATTGGATGAACAAGTAGGTCATTTTCGTCCTCCCTAGGCTTATTCTTGTCCAATTAGGGTTTTAAACCAATCTTGAGCATCCAATAGGTGTTTTGTTTCATTGGATGAACATTTAGGTTTTTTTCGTCCTCCCTAAACTTAATCTTGTCCAATTAGGGTTTCTAACCAATCTTGTGCATCCAATAGGTGTTTTGTGTCATTGCATGAACAATTAGGTCATTTTCATCCTCCCTAGGCTTATTCTTGTCCAATTAGTGCTTCTAACCAATCTTGTGCATCCAATAGCTGTTTTTGTGTCATTGGATGAACAATTAGGTCATTTTTGTCCACCCTAGGCTAATTCTTGTCCAATTAGGGTTTTTAACCAATCTTGTGCATCCAATAGGTGTTTTGTGTCATTGGATGAACAATTAGGTCATTTTCGTCCTCCCTAGGCTTATTCTTGTCAAATTAGGGTTTCTAACAAATCTTGTGCATCCAATAGGTGTTTTTGTGTCATTGGAAGAATATTTAGGTCATAATCGTCCTCCCTACACTTAATCTTGTCCAATTAGGGTTTTTAACCAATCTTGTGCATCCAATAGGTGTTTTGTGTCATTGGATGAACATTTAGGTCATTTTCGTCCTTCTTAAACTTAATCTTGTCCAATTACGGTTTCTAACCAATCTTGTGCATCCAATAGGTGTTTTTGTGTCGTTGGATGAACAATTAGGTCATTTTCGTCCACCCTAGGCTAATTCTTGTCCAATTAGGGTTTTTAACCAATCTTGTGCATCCAATAGGTGTTTTGTGTCATTGGATGAACAATTAGGTCATTTTCGTCCTCCCTAGGCTAATTCCTGTCAAATTAGGGTTTCTAACCAATCTTGTGCATCCAATAGGTGTTTTTGTGTCATTGGAAGAATATTTAGGTCATAATCGTCCTCCCTACACTTAATCTTGTCCAATTAGGGTTTTTAACCAATCTTGTGCATCCAATAGGTGTTTTGTGTCATTGGATGAACATTTAGGTCATTTTCGTCCTTCCAAAACGTAATCTTGTCCAATTAGGGTTTCTAACCAATCTTGTGCATCCAATAGGTGTTTTTGTGTCGTTGGAAGAACAATTAGGTGATTTTCGTCCTCCCTAAGCTAATTCTTGTCCAATTAGGGTTTCTAACCAATCTTTTGCATCCAATAGGTGTTTTGTGTCATTGGATGAATATTTAGGTCATTTTCGTCCTCCCTACACTTAATCTTGTCCAATTAAGGTTTCTAACCAATCTTGTGCATCCAATAGGTGTTTTTGTGTCATTGGATGAACATTTAGGTCTTTTTCGTCCTCCCTAAACATAATCTTGTCCAATTACGGTTTCTAACCAATCTTGTGTATCCAATAGGTGTTTTTGTGTCATTGGATGAATAATTAGGTCATTTTCGTCCTCCCTAGGCTAATTCTTGTCCAATTAGGGTTTCTAACCAATCTTGTGCATCCAATAGGTGTTTTGTGTCATTGGATGAACAAGTAGGTCATTTTCGTCCTCCCTAGACTTATTCTTGTCCAATTAGGGTTTTAAACCAATCTTGTGCATCCAATAGGTGTTTTGTTTCATTGGATGAACATTTAGGTTCTTTTCGTCCTCCCTAAACTTAATCTTGTCCAATTAGGGTTTCTAACCAATCTTGTGCATCCAATAGGTGTTTTGTGTCATTGCATGAACAATTAGGTCATTTTCATCCTCCCTAGGCTTATTCTTGTCCAATTAGTGCTTCTAACCAATCTTGTGCATCCAATAGCTGTTTTTGTGTCATTGGAAGAATATTTAGGTCATTTTCGTCCTCCCTAGGCTAATTCTTGTTCAATTAGGGTTTCTAACCAATCTTGTGCATCCAATAGGTGTTTTTGTGTCATTGGAAGAATATTTAGGTCATAATCGTCCTCCCTACAATTAATCTTGTCCAATTAGGGTTTTTAACCAATCTTGTGCATCCAATAGGTGTTTTGTGTCATTGGATGAACATTTAGGTCATTTTCGTCCTTCCTAAACTGAATCTTGTCCAATTAAGGTTTCTAACCAATCTTGTGGATCCAATAGGTTTTTTTGTGTCATTGGATGAACATTTAGGTCATTTTCGTCCTCCCTAGGCTTATGCTTGTCCAATTAGGGTTTCTAACCAATCTTGTGCATCCAATAGGTGTTTTTGTGTCATTGGATGAACAATTAGGTCATTTTCGTCCTCCCTAGGCTAATTTTTGTCCAATTAGGGTTTCTAACCAATCTTGTGCATCCAATAGGTGTTTTTGTGTCATTGGATGAACAATCAGGTCATTTTCGTCCTCCCTAGGCTAATTCTTGTCCAATTAGGGTTTCTAACCAATCTTGTGCATCCAATAGGTGTTTTGTGTCATTGGATGAACAAGTAGGTCATTTTCGTCCTCCATAGGCTTATTCTATTCCAATTAGGGTTTTAAACCAATCTTGTGCATCCAATAGGTGTTTTGTTTCATTGGATGAACATTTAGGTTTTTTTCGTCCTCCCTAAACTTAATCTTGTCCAATTAGGGTTTCTAACCAATCTTGTGCATCCAATAGGTGTTTTGTGTCATTGTATGAACAATTAGGTCATTTTCATCCTCCCTAGGCTTATTCTTGTCCAATTAGTGCTTCTAACCAATCTTGTGCATCCAATAGCTGTTTTTGTGTCATTGGAAGAATATTTAGGTCATTTTCGTCCTCCCTAGGCTAATTCTTGTTCAATTAGGGTTTCTAACCAATCTTGTGCATCCAATAGGTGTTTTTGTGTCATTGGAAGAATATTTAGGTCATAATCGTCCTCCCTACAATTAATCTTGTCCAATTAGGGTTTTTAACCAATCTTGTGCATCCAATAACTGTTTTGTGTCATTGGATGAACATTTAGGTCATTTTCGTCCTTCCTAAACTGAATCTTATCCAATTAAGGTTTCTAACCAATCTTGTGCATCCAATAGGTTTTTTTGTGTCATTGGATGAACATTTAGGTCATTTTCGTCCTCCCTAGGCTTATGCTTGTCCAATTAGGGTTTCTAACCAATCTTGTGCATCCAATAGGTGTTTTTGTGTCATTGGATGAACAATTAGGTCATTTTCGTCCTCCCTAGGCTAATTTTTGTCCAATTAGGGTTTCTAACCAATCTTGTGCATCCAATAGGTGTTTTTGTGTCATTGGAAGAATATTTAGGTCATAATCGTCCTCCCTACACTTAATCTTGTCCAATTAGGGTTTTTAACCAATCTTGTGCATCCAATAGGTATTTTGTGTCATTGGATGAACATTTAGGTCATTTTCGTCCTTCTTAAACTTAATCTTGTCCAATTAGGGTTTCTAATCAATCTTGTGCATCCAATAGGTGTTTTTGTGTCGTTGGATGAACAATTAGGTGATTTTCGTCCTCCCTAAGCTAATTCTTGTCCAATTAGGGTTTCTAACCAATCTTTTGCATTCAATAGGTGTTTTGTGTCATTGGATTAATATTTAGGTCATTTTCGTCCTCCCTACACTTAATCTTGTCCAATTAGGGTTTCTAACCAATCTTGTGCATTCAATAGGTGTTTTTGTGTCATTGGATGAAAATTTAGGTCTTTTTCGTCCTCCCTAAACTTAATCTTGTCGAATTACGGTTTCTAACCAATCTTGTGTATCCAATAGGTGTTTTTGTGTCATTGGATGAATAATTAGGTCATTTTCGTCCTCCCTAGGCTAATTCTTGTCCAATTAGGGTTTCTAACCAATCTTGTGCATCCAATAGGTGTTTTGTGTCATTGGATGAACAAGTAGGTCATTTTCGTCCTCCCTAGGCTTATTCTTGTCCAATTAGGGTTTTAAACCAATCTTGTGCATCCAATAGGTGTTTTGTTTCATTGGATGAAGATTTAGGTTTTTTTCGTCCTCCCTACACTTAATCTTGTCCAATTAGGGTTTCTAACCAATCTTGTGCATTCAATAGGTGTTTTTGTGTCATTGGATGAAAATTTAGGTCTTTTTCGTCCTCCCTAAACTTAATCTTGTCCAATTACGGTTTCTAACCAATCTTGTGTATCCAATAGGTGTTTTTGTGTCATTGGATGAATAATTAGGTCATTTTCGTCCTCCCTAGGCTAATTCTTGTCCAATTAGGGTTTCTAACCAATCTTGTGCATCCAATAGGTGTTTTGTGTCATTGGATGAACAAGTAGGTCATTTTCGTCCTCCCTAGACTTATTCTTGTCCAATTAGGGTTTTAAACCAATCTTGTGCATCCAATAGGTGTTTTGTTTCATTGGATGAACATTTAGGTTCTTTTCGTCCTCCCTAAACTTAATCTTGTCCAATTAGGGTTTCTAACCAATCTTGTGCATCCAATAGGTGTTTTGTGTCATTGCATGAACAATTAGGTCATTTTCATCCTCCCTAGGCTTATTCTTGTCCAATTAGTGCTTCTAACCAATCTTGTGCATCCAATAGCTGTTTTTGTGTCATTGGAAGAATATTTAGGTCATTTTCGTCCTCCCTAGGCTAATTCTTGTTCAATTAGGGTTTCTAACCAATCTTGTGCATCCAATAGGTGTTTTTGTGTCATTGGAAGAATATTTAGGTCATAATCGTCCTCCCTACAATTAATCTTGTCCAATTAGGGTTTTAAACCAATCTTGTGCATCCAATAGGTGTTTTGTTTCATTGGATGAACATTTAGGTTTTTTTCGTCCTCCCTAAACTTAATCTTGTCCAATTAGGGTTTCTAACTAATCTTGTGCATCCAATAGGTGTTTTGTGTCATTGCATGAACAATTAGGTCATTTTCATCCTCCCTAGGCTTATTCTTGTCCAATTAGTGCTTCTAACCAATCTTGTGCATCCAATAGCTGTTTTTGTGTCATTGGAAGAATATTTAGGTCATTTTCGTCCTCCCTAGGCTAATTCTTGTTCAATTAGGGTTTCTAACCAATCTTGTGCATCCAATAGGTGTTTTTGTGTCATTGGAAGAATATTTAGGTCATAATCGTCCTCCCTACAATTAATCTTGTCCAATTAGGGTTTTTAACCAATCTTGTGCATCCAATAGGTGTTTTGTGTCATTGGATGAACATTTAGGTCATTTTCGTCCTTCCTAAACTGAATCTTGTCCAATTAAGGTTTCTAACCAATCTTGTGGATCCAATAGGTTTTTTTGTGTCATTGGATGAACATTTAGGTCATTTTCGTCCTCCCTAGGCTTATGCTTGTCCAATTAGGGTTTCTAACCAATCTTGTGCATCCAATAGGTGTTTTTGTGTCATTGGATGAACAATTAGGTCATTTTCGTCCTCCCTAGGCTAATTTTTGTCCAATTAGGGTTTCTAACCAATCTTGTGCATCCAATAGGTGTTTTTGTGTCATTGGATGAACAATCAGGTCATTTTCGTCCTCCCTAGGCTAATTCTTGTCCAATTAGGGTTTCTAACCAATCTTGTGCATCCAATAGGTGTTTTGTGTCATTGGATGAACAAGTAGGTCATTTTCGTCCTCCCTAGGCTTATTCTTGTCCAATTACGGTTTTCAACCAATCTTGTGCATCCAATAGGTGTTTTGTGTCATTGGATGAACATTTAGGTCATTTTCGTCCTCGCTAAACTTAATCTTGTCCAATTAGGGTTTCTAACCAATCATGTGCATCCAATAGGTGTTTTTGTTCATTGGATGAACATTTAGGTCATTTTCGTCCTCCCTAGGCTTATTCTTGTCAAATTAGGGTTTCTAACCAATCTTGTGCATCCAATAGGTGTTTTTGTGTCATTGGATGAACAATTAGGTCATTTTCGTCCTCCCTACACTTAATCTTGTCCAATTAGGGTTTCTAACCAATCTTGTGCATCCAATAGGTGTTTTTGTGTCATTGGAAGAATATTTAGGTCATTTTCGTCCTCCCTAGGCTAATTCTTGTCCAATTAGGGTTTCTAACCAATCTTGTGCATGCAATAGGTGTTTTTGTGTCATTGGATGAACATTTAGGTCTTTTTCGTCCTCCCTAATAAACTTAATCTTGTCCAATTACGGTTTCTAACCAATCTTGTGTATCCAATAGGTGTTTTTGTGTCATTGGATGAATAATTAGATCATTTTCGTCCTCCCTAGGCTAATTCTTGTCCAATTAGGGTTTCTAACCAATCTTGTGCATCCAATAGGTGTTTTGTGTCATTGGATGAACAAGTAGGTCATTTTAGTCCTCCCTAGGCTTATTCTTGTCCAATTAGGGTTTTAAACCATACTTGTGCATCCAATAGGTGTTTTGTGTCATTGGATGAACATTTAGGTCTTTTTCGTCCTCCCTAAACTTAATTTTTCCAATTAGGGTTTCCAACCAATCTTGTGCATCCAATAGGTGTTTTGTGTCATTGCATGAACAATTAGGTCATTTTCGTCCTCCCTAGGCTTATTCTTGTCCAATTAGTGCTTCTTAGCAATCTTGTGCATCCATTAGGTGTTTTGTGTCATTGGATGAACATTTAGGTCATTTTCGTCCTTCCTAAACTGAATCTTGTCCAATTAAGGTTTCTAACCAATCTTGTGCATCCAATAGGTTTTTTTGTGTCATTGGATGAACATTTAGGTCATTTTCGTCCTCCCTAGGCTTATGCTTGTCCAATTAGGGTTTCTAACCAATCTTGTGCATCCAATAGGTGTTTTTGTGTCATTGGATGAACAATTAGGTCATTTTCGTCCTCCCTAGGCTAATTTTTGTCCAATTAGGGTTTCTAACCAATCTTGTGCATCCAATAGGTGTTTTTGTGTCATTGGAAGAATATTTAGGTCATAATCGTCCTCCCTACTCTTAATCTTGTCCAATTAGGGTTTTTAACCAATCTTGTGCATCCAATAGGTGTTTTGTGTCATTGGATGAACATTTAGGTCATTTTCGTCCTTCCTAAACTTAATCTTGTCCAATTAGGGTTTCTAACCAATCTTGTGCATCCAATAGGTGTTTTGTGTCATTGCATGAACAATTAGGTCATTTTCGTCCTCCCTAGGCTTATTCTTGTCCAATTAGTGCTTCTAACCAATCTTGTGCGTCCAATAGGTGTTTTTGTGTCATTGGATGAACAATTAGGTCATTTTCGTCCACCCTAGGCTAATTCTTGTCCAATTAGGGTTTTTAACCAATCTTGTGCATCCAATAGGTGTTTTGTGTCATTGCATGAACAATTAGGTCATTTTCGTCCTCCCTAGGCTTATACTTGTCAAATTTAGGTTTCTAACTAATCTTGTGCATACAATAGGTGTTTTGTGTCATTGGATGAACATTTAGGTCATTTTCGTCCTCGCTAAACTTAATCTTGTCCAATTAGGGTTTCTAACCAATCTTGTGCATCCAATAGGTGTTTTTGTGTCATTGGATGAACATTTAGGTTATTTTCGTCCTCCCTAGGCTTATGCTTGTCCAATTAGGGTTTCTAACCAATCTTGTGCATCGAATAGGTGTTTTTGTGTCATTGGATGAACAATTACGTCATTTTCGTCCTCCCTAGGCTAATTCTTGTCCAATTAGGGTTTCTAACCAATCTTGTGCATCCAATAGGTGTTTTGTGTCATTGGATGAACAAGTAGGTCATTTTCGTCCTCCCTAGGCTTATTCTTGTCCAATTAGGGTTTTAAACCAATCTTGTGCATCCAATAGGTGTTTTGTTTCATTGGATGAACATTTAGATTTTTTTCGTCCTCCCTAAACTTAATCTTGTCCAATTAGGGTTTCTAACCAATCTTGTGCATCCAATAGGTGTTTTGTGTCATTGCATGAACAATTAGGTCATTTTCATCCTCCCTAGGCTTATTCTTGTCCAATTAGTGCTTCTAACCAATCTTGTGCATCCAATAGCTGTTTTTCTGTCATTGGAAGAATATTTAGGTCATTTTCGTCCTCCCTAGACTAATTCTTGTCCAATTAGGGTTTCTAACCAATCTTGTGCATCCAATAGGTGTTTTTGTGTCATTGGAAGAATATTTAGGTCATAATCGTCCTCCCTACAATTAATCTTGTCCAATTAGGGTTTTTAACCAATCTTGTGCATCCAATAGGTGTTTTGTGTCATTGGATGAACATTTAGGTCATTTTCGTCCTTCCTAAACTGAATCTTGTCCAATTAAGGTTTCTAACCAATCTTGTGCATCCAATAGGTTTTTTTGTGTTATTGGATGAACATTTAGGTCATTTTTGTCCTCCCTAGGCTTATGCTTGTCCAATTAGGGTTTCTAACCAATCTTGTGCATCCAATAGGTGTTTTTGTGTCATTGGATGAACAATTAGGTCATTTTCGTCCTCCCTAGGCTAATTTTTGTCCAATTAGGGTTTCTAACCAATCTTGTGCATCCAATAGGTGTTTTTGTGTCATTGGAAGAATATTTAGGTCATAATCGTCCTCCCTACACTTAATCTTGTCCAATTAGGGTTTTTAACCAATCTTGTGCATCCAATAGGTGTTTTGTGTCATTGGATGAACATTTAGGTCATTTTCGTCCTTCTTAAACTTAATCTTGTCCAATTAGGGTTTCTAATCAATCTTGTGCATCCAATAGGTGTTTTTGTGTCGTTGGAAGAACAATTAGGTGATTTTCGTCCTCCCTAAGCTAATTCTTGTCCAATTAGGGTTTCTAACCAATCTTTTGCATCCAATAGGTGTTTTGTGTCATTGGATTAATATTTAGGTCATTTTCGTCCTCCCTACACTTAATCTTGTCCAATTAGGGTTTCTAACCAATCTTGTGCATTCAATAGGTGTTTTTCTGTCATTGGATGAAAATTTAGATCTTTTTCGTCCTCCCTAAACTTAATCTTGTCCAATTACGGTTTCTAACCAATCTTGTGTATCCAATAGGTGTTTTTGTGTCATTGGATGAATAATTAGGTCATTTTCGTCCTCCCTAGGCTAATTCTTGTCCAATTAGGGTTTCTAACCAATCTTGTGCATCCAATAGGTGTTTTGTGTCATTGGATGAACAAGTAGGTCATTTTCGTCCTCCCTAGGCTTATTCTTGTCCAATTAGGGTTTTAAACCAATCTTGTGCATCCAATAGGTGTTTTGTTTCATTGGATGAACATTTAGGTTTTTTTCGTCCTCCCTAAACTTAATATTGTCCAATTAGGGTTTCTAACCAATCTTGTGCATCCAATAGGTGTTTTGTGTCATTGCATGAACAATTAGGTCATTTTCATCCTCCCTAGGCTTATTCTTGTCCAATTAGTGCTTCTAACCAATCTTGTGCATCCAATAGCTGTTTTTGTGTCATTGGAAGAATATTTAAGTCGTTTTCGTCCTCCCTAGGCTAATTCTTGTCCAATTAGGGTTTCTAACCAATCTTGTGCATCCAATAGGTGTTTTTGTGTCGTTGGAAGAATAATTAGGTGATTTTCGTCCTCCCTAAGCTAATTCTTGTCCAATTAGGGTTTCTAACCAATCTTTTGCATCCAATAGGTGTTTTGTGTCATTGGATGAATATTTATGTCATTTTCGTCCTCCCTACACTTAATCTTGTCCAATTAGGGTTTCTAACCAATCTTGTGCATTCAATAGGTGTTTTTGTGTCATTGGATGAAAATTTAGGTCTTTTTCGTCCTCCCTAAACTTAATCTTGTCCAATTACAGTTTCTAACCAATCTTGTGTATCCAATAGGTGTTTTTGTGTCATTGGATGAATAATTAGGTCATTTTCGTCCTCCCTAGGCTAATTCTTGTCCAATTAGGGTTTCTACCCAATCTTGTGCATCCAATAGGTGTTTTGTGTCATTGGATGAACAAGTAGGTCATTTTCGTCCTCCCTAGGCTTATTCTTGTCCAATTAGGGTTTTAAACCAATCTTGTGCATCCAATAGGTGTTTTGTTTCATTGGATGAACATTTAGGTTTTTTTCGTCCTCCCTAAACTTAATCTTGTCCAATTAGGGTTTCTAACCAATCTTGTGCATCCAATAGGTGTTTTGTGTCATTGCATGAACAATTAGGTCATTTTCATCCTCCCTAGGCTTATTCTTGTCAAATTAGTGCTTCTAACTAATCTTTTGCATCCAATAGCTGTTTTTGTGTCATTGGAAGAATATTTAGGTCATTTTCGTCCTCCCTAGGCTAATTCTTGTCCAATTAGGGTTTCTAACCAATCTTGTGTATCCAATAGGTGTTTTTGTGTCATTGGAAGAATATTTAGGTCATAATCGTCCTCCCTACAATTAATCTTGTCCAATTAGGGTTTTTAACCAATCTTGTGCATCCAATAGGTGTTTTGTGTCATTGGATGAACATTTAGGTCATTTTCGTCCTTCCTAAACTGAATCTTGTCCAATTAAGGTTTCTAACCAATCTTGTGCATCCAATAGGTTTTTTTGTGTCATTGGATGAACATTTAGGTCATTTTCGTCCTCCCTAGGCTTATGCTTGTCCAATTAGGGTTTCTAACCAATCTTGTGCATCCAATAGGTGTTTTTGTGTCATTGGATGAACAATTAGGTCATTTTCGTCCTCCCTAGGCTAATTTTTGTCCAATTAGGGTTTCTAACCAATCTTGTGCATCCAATAGGTGTTTTTGTGTCATTGGAAGAATATTTAGGTCATAATCGTCCTCCCTACTCTTAATCTTGTCCAATTAGGGTTTTTAACCAATCTTGTGCATCCAATAGGTGTTTTGTGTCATTGGATGAACATTTAGGTCATTTTCGTCCTTCTTAAACTTAATCTTGTCCAATTAGGGTTTCTAATCAATCTTGTGCATCCAATAGGTGTTTTTGTGTCGTTGGAAGAACAATTAGGTGATTTTCGTCCTCCCTAAGCTAATTCTTGTCCAATTAGGGTTTCTAACCAATCTTTTGCATCCAATAGGTGTTTTGTGTCATTGGATTAATATTTAGGTCATTTTCGTCCTCCCTACACTTAATCTTGTCCAATTAGGGTTTCTAACCAATCTTGTGCATTCAATAGGTGTTTTTGTGTCATTGGATGAAAATTTAGGTCTTTTTCGTCCTCCCTAAACTTAATCTTGTCGAATTACGGTTTCTAACCAATCTTGTGTATCCAATAGGTGTTTTTGTGTCATTGGATGAATAATTAGGTCATTTTCGTCCTCCCTAGGCTAATTCTTGTCCAATTAGGGTTTCTAACCAATCTTGTGCATCCAATAGGTGTTTTGTGTCATTGGATGAACAAGTAGGTCATTTTCGTCCTCCCTAGGCTTATTCTTGTCCAATTAGGGTTTTAAACCAATCTTGTGCATCCAATAGGTGTTTTGTTATATTGGATGAACATTTAGGTTTTTTTCGTCCTCCCTAAACTTAATCTTGTCCAATTAGGGTTTCTAACCAATCTTGTGCATCCAATAGGTGTTTTGTGTCATTGCATGAACAATTAGGTCATTTTCATCCTCCCTAGGCTTATTCTTGTCCAATTAGTGCTTCTAACCAATCTTGTGCATCCAATAGCTGTTTTTGTGTCATTGGAAGAATATTTAGGTCATTTTCGTCCTCCCTAGGCTAATTCTTGTTCAATTAGGGTTTCTAACCAATCTTGTGCATCCAATAGGTGTTTTTGTGTCATTGGAAGAATATTTAGGTCATAATCGTCCTCCCTACAATTAATGTTGTCCAATTAGGGTTTTTAACCAATCTTGTGCATCCAATAGGTGTTTTGTGTCATTGGATGAACATTTAGGTCATTTTCGTCCTTCCTAAACTGAATCTTGTCCAATTAAGGTTTCTAACCAATCTTGTGCATCCAATAGGTTTTTTTGTGTCATTGGATGAACATTTAGGTCATTTTCGTCCTCCCTAGGCTTATGCTTGTCCAATTAGGGTTTCTAACCAATCTTGTGCATCCAATAGGTGTTTTTGTGTCATTGGATGAACAATTAGGTCATTTTCGTCCTCCCTAGGCTAATTTTTGTCCAATTAGGGTTTCTAACCAATCTTGTGCATCCAATAGGTGTTTTTGTGTCATTGGAAGAATATTTAGGTCATAATCGTCCTCCCTACTCTTAATCTTGTCCAATTAGGGTTTTTAACCAATCTTGTGCATCCAATAGGTGTTTTGTGTCATTGGATGAACATTTAGGTCATTTTCGTCCTTCCTAAACTTAATCTTGTCCAATTAGGGTTTCTAACCAATCTTGTGCATCCAATAGGTGTTTTTGTGTCGTTGGAAGAACAATTAGGTGATTTTCTTCCTCCCTAAGCTAATTCTTGTCCAATTAGGGTTTCTAACCAATCTTTTGCATCCAATAGGTGTTTTGTGTCATTGGATGAATATTTAGGTCATTTTCGTCCTCCCTAGGCTTATTCTTGTCAAATTAGGGTTTCTAACCAATCTTGTGCATCCAATAGGTGTTTTTGTGTCATTGGAAGAATATTTAGGTCATAATCGTCCTCCCTACAATTAATCTTGTCCAATTAGGGTTTTTAACCAATCTTGTGCATCCAATAGGTGTTTTGTGTCATTGGATGAACATTTAGGTCATTTTCGTCCTTCCTAAACTTAATCTTGTCCAATTAGTGTTTCTAACCAATTAGGGTTTCTAACCAATCATGTGCATCCAACAGGTTTTTTTGTGTCATTGGATGAACATTTAGGTCATTTTCGTCCTCCCTAGGCTTATGCTTGTCCAATTAGGGTTTCTAACCAATCTTGTGCATCCATTAGGTGTTTTGTGTCATTGGATGAACATTTAGGTCATTTTCTTCCTCCCTAGGCTTATGCTTGTCCAATTAGGGTTTCTAACCAATCTTGTGCATCCAATAGGTGTTTTTGTGTCATTGGATGAACAATTAGGTCATTTTCGTCCTCCCTAGGCTAATTCTTGTCCAATTAGGGTTTCTAACCAATCTTGTGCATCCAAAAGGTGTTTTGTGTCATTGGATGAACATTTAGGTCAATTTCGTCCTCCCTAATCTTAATCTTGTCCAATTGGGGTTTCTAACCAATCTTGTGCATCCAATAGGTGTTTTTGTGTCATTGGATGAACAATTAGGTCATTTTCGTCCTCCCTAGGCTAATTCTTGTCCAATTAGGGTTTCTAACCAATCTTGTGCATCCAATAGGTGTTTTGTCTCATTGGATGAACAGTTAGGTCATTTTCGTCCTCGCTAGGCTTATTCTTGTGTAATTAGGGTTTTTAACCAATCTTGTGCATCCAATAGGTTTTTTGTGTCATTGGATGAAGATTTAGGTCATTTTCGTCCTCCCTAAACTTAATCTTGTCCAATTAGGGTTTTTAACCAATCTTCTGCATCCAATAGGTGTTTTATGTCATTTCATGAACATTTACGTCATTTGCGTCCTCCTTAAACTTAATCTTGTCCAATTAGGGTTTCTAACCAATCTTGTGCATCCAATAGGTGTTTTTGTGTCATTGGATGAACAATTAGGTCATTTTCGTCCTCCCTAGGCTAATTCTTGTCCAATTAGGGTTTCTAACCAATCTTGTGCATCCAATAGGTGTTTTGTGTCATTGGATGAACAATTAGGTCATTTTCGTCCTCCCTAGGCTTATACTTGTCAAATTAGGGTTTCTAACCAATCTTGTGCGTCTAACAGGTGTTTTTGTGTCATTGGAAGAATATTTAGGTCATAATCGTCCTCCCTACACTTAATCTTGTCCAATTAGGGTTTTTAACCAATCTTGTGCATCCAATAGGTGTTTTGTGTCATTGGATGAACATTTAGGTCATTTTCGTCCTTCTTAAACTTAATCTTGTCCAATTAGGGTTTCTAATCAATCTTGTGCATCCAATAGGTGTTTTTGTGTCGTTGGAAGAACAATTAGGTGATTTTCGTCCTCCCTAAGCTAATTCTTGTCCAATTAGGGTTTCTAACCAATCTTTTGCATCCAATAGGTGTTTTGTGTCATTGGATTAATATTTAGGTCATTTTCGTCCTCCCTACACTTAATCTTGTCCAATTAGGGTTTCTAACCAATCTTGTGCATTCAATAGGTGTTTTTCTGTCATTGGATGAAAATTTAGATCTTTTTCGTCCTCCCTAAACTTAATCTTGTCCAATTACGGTTTCTAACCAATCTTGTGTATCCAATAGGTGTTTTTGTGTCATTGGATGAATAATTAGGTCATTTTCGTCCTCCCTAGGCTAATTCTTGTCCAATTAGGGTTTCTAACCAATCTTGTGCATCCAATAGGTGTTTTGTGTCATTGGATGAACAAGTAGGTCATTTTCGTCCTCCCTAGGCTTATTCTTGTCCAATTAGGGTTTTAAACCAATCTTGTGCATCCAATAGGTGTTTTGTTTCATTGGATGAACATTTAGGTTTTTTTCGTCCTCCCTAAACTTAATCTTGTCCAATTAGGGTTTCTAACCAATCTTGTGCATCCAATAGGTGTTTTGTGTCATTGCATGAACAATTAGGTCATTTTCATCCTCCCTAGGCTTATTCTGGTCCAATTAGTGCTTCTAACCAATCTTGTGCATCCAATAGCTGTTTTTGTGTCATTGGAAGAATATTTAGGTCATTTTCGTCCTCCCTAGGCTAATTCTTGTTCAATTAGGGTTTCTAACCAATCTTGTGCATCCAATAGGTGTTTTTGTGTCATTGGAAGAATATTTAGGTCATAATCGTCCTCCCTACAATTAATCTTGTCCAATTAGGGTTTTAAACCAATCTTGTGCATCCAATAGGTGTTTTGTTTCATTGGATGAACATTTAGGTTTTTTTCGTCCTCCCTAAACTTAATCTTGTCCAATTAGGGTTTCTAACTAATCTTGTGCATCCAATAGGTGTTTTGTGTCATTGCATGAACAATTAGGTCATTTTCATCCTCCCTAGGCTTATTCTTGTCCAATTAGTGCTTCTAACCAATCTTGTGCATCCAATAGCTGTTTTTGTGTCATTGGAAGAATATTTAGGTCATTTTCGTCCTCCCTAGGCTAATTCTTGTTCAATTAGGGTTTCTAACCAATCTTGTGCATCCAATAGGTGTTTTTGTGTCATTGGAAGAATATTTAGGTCATAATCGTCCTCCCTACAATTAATCTTGTCCAATTAGGGTTTTTAACCAATCTTGTGCATCCAATAGGTGTTTTGTGTCATTGGATGAACATTTAGGTCATTTTCGTCCTTCCTAAACTGAATCTTGTCCAATTAAGGTTTCTAACCAATCTTGTGGATCCAATAGGTTTTTTTGTGTCATTGGATGAACATTTAGGTCATTTTCGTCCTCCCTAGGCTTATGCTTGTCCAATTAGGGTTTCTAACCAATCTTGTGCATCCAATAGGTGTTTTTGTGTCATTGGATGAACAATTAGGTCATTTTCGTCCTCCCTAGGCTAATTTTTGTCCAATTAGGGTTTCTAACCAATCTTGTGCATCCAATAGGTGTTTTTGTGTCATTGGATGAACAATCAGGTCATTTTCGTCCTCCCTAGGCTAATTCTTGTCCAATTAGGGTTTCTAACCAATCTTGTGCATCCAATAGGTGTTTTTGTGTCATTGGAAGAATATTTAGGTCATAATCGTCCTCCCTACAATTAATCTTGTCCAATTAGGGTTTCTAACCAATCTTGTGCATCCAATAGGTGTTTTGTGTCATTGGATGAACATTAAGGTCATTTTCGTCCTCGCTAAACTTAATCTTGTCCGATTAGGGTTTCTAACCAATCTTGTGCATCCAATAGGTGTTTTTGTGTCATTGGATGAACATTTAGGTCATTTTCGTCGTCCCTAGGCTTATGCTTGTCCAATTAGGGTTTCTAACTAATCTTGTGCATCCAATAGGTCTTTTTGTGTCATTGGATGAACAATTAGGTCATTTTTGTCCACCCTAGGCTAATTCTTGTCCAATTAGGGTTTCTAACCAATCTTGTGCATCCAATAGGTGTTTTTGTGTCATTGGAAGAATATTTAGGTCATAATCGTCCTCCCTACAATTAATCTTGTCCAATTAGGGTTTCTAACCAATCTTGTGCATCCAATAGGTGTTTTGTGTCATTGGATGAACAAGTAGGTCATTTTCGTCCTCCCTAGGCTTATTCTTGTCCAATTAGGGTTTTTAATCAATCTTGTGCATCCAATAGGTGTTTTGTGTCATTGGATGAACATTTAGGTCATTTCCGTCCTTCCTAAACTTAATCTTGTCCAATTAGGGTTTCTAACCAATCTTGTGCATCCAATAGGTGTTTTTGTGTCATTGGATGAACATTTAGGTCATTTTCGTCATCCCTAGGCTTATGCTTGTCCAATTAGGGTTTCTAACCAATCTTGTGCATCCAATAGGTGTTTTTGTGTCATTGGAAGAATATTTAGGTCATAATCGTCCTCCCTACACTTAATCTTGTCCAATTAGGGTTTTTAACCAATCTTTTGCATCCAATAGGTGTTTTGTGTCATTGGATGAACATTTAAGTCAATTTCGTCCTTCTTAAACTTAATTTTGTCCAATTAGGGTTTCTAACCAATCTTGTGCATCCAATAGGTGTTTTTTTGTCATTGGATGAACAATTAGGTCATTTTCGTCCTCCCTAGGATAATGCTTGTCCAATTAGGGTTTTTAACCAATCTTGTGCATCCAATAGGTGTTTTGTGTCATTGGATGAACTTTTAGGTCATTTTCGTCCTCGCTAAACTTAATCTTGTCCAATTAGGGTTTCTAACCAATCATGTGCATCCAATAGGTTTTTTTGTGTCATTGGATGAACGTTTAGGTCATTTTCGTCCTCCCTAGGCTTATGCTTGTCCAATTAGGGTTTCTAACCAATCTTGCGCATCCATTAGGTGTTTTTGTGTCATTGGATGAACAATTAGGTCATTTTCGTCGTCCCTAGGCTAATTCTTGTCCAATTAGGGTTTTTGACCAATCTTGTGCATCCAATAGGTGTTTTGTGTCATTGGATGAACAATTAGGTCATTTTCGTCCTCCCTAGGCTTATTCTTGTAAAATTAGGGTTTCTAACCAATCTTGTGCATCCAATAGGTGTTTTTGTGTTATTGGATGAACATTTAGGTCATTTTCGTCCTCCCTAGGCTTATGCTTGTCCAATTAGGGTTTCTAACCAATCTTGTGCATCCAATAGGTGTTTTTGTGTCATTGGATGAACAATTAGGTCATTTTCGTCCTCCCTAGGCTAATTTTTGTCCAATTAGGGTTTCTAACCAATCTTGTGCATCCAATAGGTGGTTTTGTGTCATTGGAAGAATATTTAGGTCATAATCGTCCTCCCTACACTTAATCTTGTCCAATTAGGGTTTTTAACCAATCTTGTGCATCCAATAGGTGTTTTGTGTCATTGGATGAACATTTAGGTCATTTTCGTCCTTCTTAAACTTAATCTTGTCCAATTAGGGTTTCTAATCAATCTTGTGCATCCAATAGGTGTTTTTGTGTCGTTGGAAGAACAATTAGGTGATTTTCGTCCTCCCTAAGCTAATTCTTGTCCAATTAGGGTTTCTAACCAATCTTTTGCATCCAATAGGTGTTTTGTGTCATTGGATTAATATTTAGGTCATTTTCGTCCTCCCTACACTTAATCTTGTCCAATTAGGGTTTCTAACCAATCTTGTGCATTCAATAGGTGTTTTTCTGTCATTGGATGAAAATTTAGATCTTTTTCGTCCTCCCTAAACTTAATCTTGTCCAATTACGGTTTCTAACCAATCTTGTGTATCCAATAGGTGTTTTTGTGTCATTGGATGAATAATTAGGTCATTTTCGTCCTCCCTAGGCTAATTCTTGTCCAATTAGGGTTTCTAACCAATCTTGTGCATCCAATAGGTGTTTTGTGTCATTGGATGAACAAGTAGGTCATTTTCGTCCTCCCTAGGCTTATTCTTGTCCAATTAGGGTTTTAAACCAATCTTGTGCATCCAATAGGTGTTTTGTTTCATTGGATGAACATTTAGGTTTTTTTCGTCCTCCCTAAACTTAATCTTGTCCAATTAGGGTTTCTAACCAATCTTGTGCATCCAATAGGTGTTTTGTGTCATTGCATGAACAATTAGGTCATTTTCATCCTCCCTAGGCTTATTCTTGTCCAATTAGTGCTTCTAACCAATCTTGTGCATCCAATAGCTGTTTTTGTGTCATTGGAAGAATATTTAGGTCATAATCGTCCTCCCTACAATTAATCTTGTCCAATTAGGGTTTTTAACCAATCTTGTGCATCCAATAGGTGTTTTGTGTCATTGGATGAACATTTAGGTCATTTTCGTCCTTCCTAAACTGAATCTTGTCCAATTAAGGTTTCTAACCATTCTTGTGCATCCAATAGGTTTTTTTGTGTTATTGGATGAACATTTAGGTCATTTTCGTCCTCCCTAGGCTTATGCTTGTCCAATTAGGGTTTCTAACCAATCTTGTGCATCCAATAGGTGTTTTTGTGTCATTGGAAGAATATTTAGGTCATAATCGTCCTCCCTACAATTAATCTTGTCCAATTAGGGTTTTTAACCAATCTTGTGCATCCAATAGGTGTTTTGTGCTATTGGATGAACATTTAGGTCATTTTCGTCCTTCCTAAACTGAATCTTGTCCAATTAAGGTTTCTAACCAATCTTGTGCATCCAATAGGTTTTTTTGTGTCATTGGATGAACATTTAGGTCATTTTCGTCCTCCCTAGGCTTATGCTTGTCCAATTAGGGTTTCTAACCAATCTTGTGCATCCAATAGGTGTTTTGTGTCATTGCATGAACAATTAGGTCATTTTCATCCTCCCTAGGCTTATTCTTGTCCAATTAGTGCTTCTAACCAATCTTGTGCATCCAATAGCTGTTTTTGTGTCATTGGATGAACATTTAGGTCATTTTCGTCCTCCCTAGGCTTATGCTTGTCCAATTAGGGTTTCTAACCAATCTTGTGCATCCAATAGGTGTTTTTGTGTCATTGGATGAAGAATTAGGTCATTTTTGTCCACCCTAGGCTAATTCTTGTCCAATTAGGGTTTCTAACCAATCATGTGCATCCAATAGGTTTTTTTGTGTCATTGGATGAACAAGTAGGTCATTTTCGTCCTCCCTAGGCTTATGCTTGTCCAATTAGGGTTTCTAACCAATCTTGCGCATCCATTAGGTGTTTTTGTGTCATTGGATGAACAATTAGGTCATTTTCGTCGTCCCTAGGCTAATTCTTGTCCAATTAGGGTTTTTGACCAATCTTGTGCATCCAATAGGTGTTTTGTGTCATTGGATGAACAAGTAGGTCATTTTCGTCCTCCATAGGCTTATTCTATTCCAATTAGGGTTTCTAACCAATCTTGTGCATCCAATAGGTGTTTTTGTGTTATTGGATGAACATTTAGGTCATTTTCGTCCTCCCTAGGCTTATGCTTGTCCAATTAGGGTTTCTAACCAATCTTGTGCATCCAATAGGTGTTTTTGTGTCATTGGATGAACAATTAGGTCATTTTCGTCCTCCCTAGGCTTATTTTTGTCCAATTAGGGTTTCTAACCAATCTTGTGCATCCAATAGGTGTTTTTGTGTCATTGGATGAACAATCAGGTCATTTTCGTCCTCCCTAGGCTAATTCTTGTCCAATTAGGGTTTCTAACCAATCTTGTGCATCCAATAGGTGTTTTGTGTCATTGGATGAACAAGTAGGTCATTTTCGTCCTCCCTAGGCTTATTCTTGTCCAATTACGGTTTTCAACCAATCTTGTGCATCCAATAGGTGTTTTGTGTCATTGGATGAACATTTAGGTCATTTTCGTCCTCGCTAAACTTAATCTTGTCCAATTAGGGTTTCTAACCAATCATGTGCATCCAATAGGTGTTTTTGTTCATTGGATGAACATTTAGGTCATTTTCGTCCTCCCTAGGCTTATTCTTGTCAAATTAGGGTTTCTAACCAATCTTGTGCATCCAATAGGTGTTTTTGTGTCATTGGATGAACAATTAGGTCATTTTCGTCCTCCCTACACTTAATCTTGTCCAATTAGGGTTTCTAACCAATCTTGTGCATCCAATAGGTGTTTTTGTGTCATTGGAAGAATATTTAGGTCATTTTCGTCCTCCCTAGGCTAATTCTTGTCCAATTAGGGTTTCTAACCAATCTTGTGCATCCAATAGGTGTTTTGTGTCATTGGATGAACAAGTAGGTCATTTTCGTCCTCCCTAGGCTTATTCTTGTCCAATTAGGGTTTCTATACAATCTTGTGCATCCAATAGGTGTTTTGTGTCATTGGATGAACAAGTAGGTCATTTTCGTCCTCCCTAGGCTTATTCTTGTCCAATTAGGGTTTCTAACCAATCTTGTGCATCCAATAGGTGTTTTGTGTCATTGGATGAACATTTAGGTCATTTTCGTCCTTCTTAAACTTAATCTTGTCCAATTAGGGTTTCTAACCAATCTTGTGCATCCAATAGGTGTTTTTGTGTCGTTGGAAAAACAATTAGGTGATTTTCTTCCTCCCTAGGCTAATTCTTGTCCAATTAGGGTTTCTAACAAATCTTGTGCATCCAATAGGTGTTTTGTGTCATTGGATGAACATTTAGATGATTTTAGTCTTCCCTAGGCTTATGCTTGTCCAATTAGGGTTTCTAACCAATCTTGTGCATCCAATAGGTGTTTTTATGTCATTGGATGAACAATTAGGTCATTTTCGTCCTCCCTAGGCTAATTCTTGTCCAATTAGGGTTTCTAACCAATCTTGTGCATCCAATAGGTGTTTTGTGTCATTGGATGAACAAGTAGGTCATTTTCGTCCTCCCTAGGCTTATTCTTGTCTAATTAGGGTTTTAAACCAATCTTGTGCATCCAATAGGTGTTTTGTTTCATTGGATGAACATTTAGGTTTTTTTCGTCCTCCCTAAACTTAATCTTGTCCAATTAGGGTTTCTAACCAATCTTGTGCATCCAATAGGTGTTTTGTGTCATTGCATGAACAATTAGGTCATTTTCATCCTCCCTAGGCTTATTCTTGTCCAATTAGTGCTTCTAACCAATCTTGTGCATCCAATAGCTGTTTTTGTGTCATTGGATGAATAATTAGGTCATTTTCGTCCTCCCTAGGCTAATTCTTGTCCAATTAGGGTTTCTAACCAATCTTGTGCATCCAATAGGTGTTTTGTGTCATTGGATGAACAAGTAGGTCATTTTCGTCCTCCCTAGGCTTATTCTTGTCCAATTAGGGTTTTTAACCAATCTTGTGCATCCAATAGGTGTTTTGTGTCATTGGATGAACATTTAGGTCATTTTCGTCCTCCCTAAACTTAATCTTGTCCAATTAGGGTTTCTAACCAATCTTGTGCATCCAATTGGTGTTTTGTGTCATTGGATGAACAATTAGGTCATTTTCGTCCTCCTTAGGCTTATTCTTGTCCAATTGGTGCTTCTAACCAATCTTGTGCATCCAATAGGTGTTTTGTGTCATTGGATGAACATTTAGGTCATTTTCGTCCTCCCTAAACTTAATCTTGTCCAATTAGGGTTTCTAACCAATCTTGTGTATCCAATAGGTATTTTTGTGTCATTGGATGAACATTTAGGTCATTTTCGTCCCCCCTAGGCTAATTCTTGTTCAATTAGGGTTTCTAACCAATCTTGTGCATCCAATAGGTGTTTTTGTGTCATTGGATGAACATTTAGGTCATTTTCGTCCTCCCTAGGCTTATGCTTGTCCAATTAGGGTTTCTAACCAATCTTGTGCATCCAATTGGTGTTTTGTGTCATTGAATGAACAATTAGGTCATTTTCGTCCTCCTTAGGCTTATTCTTGTCCAATTAGTGCTTCTAACCAATCTTGTGCATCCAATAGGTGTTTTGTGTCATTGGATGAACATTTAGGTCATTTTCGTCCTCCCTAAGCTTAATCTTGTCCAATTAGGGTTTCTAACCAATCTTGTGTATCCAATAGGTGTTTTTGTGTCATTGGATGAACATTTAGGTCATTTTCGTCCTCCCTAGGCTAATTCTTGTTCAATTAGGGTTTCTAACCAATCTTGTGCATCCAATAGGTGTTTTTGTATCATTGGATGAACAATTAGGTCATTTTCTTCCTCCCTAGGCTTATTCTTGTCCAATTAGGGTTTCTAACCAATCTTGTGCATCCAATAGGTGTTTTGTGTCATTGGATGAACAAGTAGGTCATTTTCGTCCTCCCTAGGCTTATTCTTGTCCAATTAGGGTTTTAAACCAATCTTGTGCATCCAATAGGTGTTTTGTTTCATTGGATGAACATTTAGATTTTTTTCGTCCTCCCTAAACTTAATCTTGTCCAATTAGGGTTTCTAACCAATCTTGTGCATCCAATAGGTGTTTTGTGTCATTGCATGAACAATTAGGTCATTTTCATCCTCCCTAGGCTTATTCTTGTCCAATTAGTGCTTCTAACCAATCTTGTGCATCCAATAGCTGTTTTTCTGTCATTGGAAGAATATTTAGGTCATTTTCGTCCTCCCTAGACTAATTCTTGTCCAATTAGGGTTTCTAACCAATCTTGTGCATCCAATAGGTGTTTTTGTGTCATTGGAAGAATATTTAGGTCATAATCGTCCTCCCTACAATTAATCTTGTCCAATTAGGGTTTTTAACCAATCTTGTGCATCCAATAGGTGTTTTGTGTCATTGGATGAACATTTAGGTCATTTTCGTCCTTCCTAAACTGAATCTTGTCCAATTAAGGTTTCTAACCACTCTTGTGGATCCAATAGGTTTTTTTGTGTCATTGGATGAACATTTAGGTCATTTTCGTCCTCCCTAGGCTTATGCTTGTCCAATTAGGGTTTCTAACCAATCTTGTGCATCCAATAGGTGTTTTTGTGTCATTGGATGAACAATTAGGTCATTTTCGTCCTCCCTAGGCTAATTTTTGTCCAATTAGGGTTTCTAACCAATCTTGTGCATCCAATAGGTGTTTTTGTGTCATTGGATGAACAATCAGGTCATTTTCGTCCTCCCTAGGCTAATTCTTGTCCAATTAGGGTTTCTAACCAATCTTGTGCATCCAATAGGTGTTTTGTGTCATTGGATGAACAAGTAGGTCATTTTCGTCCTCCATAGGCTTATTCTATTCCAATTAGGGTTTTCAACCAATCTTGTGCATCCAATAGGTGTTTTGTGTCATTGGATGAACATTTAGGTCATTTTCGTCCTCGCTAAACTTAATCTTGTCCAATTAGGGTTTCTAACCAATCTTGTGCATCCAATAGGTGTTTTTGTGTCATTGGATGAACATTTAGGTCATTTTCGTCCTCCCGAGGCTTATGCTTGTCCAATTAGGGTTTCTAACCAATCTTGTGCATCGAATAGGTGTTTTTGTGTCATTGGATGAACAATTACGTCATTTTCGTCCTCCCTAGGCTAATTCTTGTCCAATTAGGGTTTCTAACCAATCTTGTGCATCCAATAGGTGTTTTGTGTCATTGGATGAACAAGTAGGTCATTTTCGTCCTCCCTAGGCTTATTCTTGTCCAATTAGGGTTTTAAACCAATCTTGTGCATCCAATAGGTGTTTTGTTTCATTGGATGAACATTTAGGTTTTTTTCGTCCTCCCTAAACTTAATCTTGTCCAATTAGGTTTTTTTCTAACCAATCTTGTGCATCCAATAGGTGTTTTTGTGTCATTGGATGAACAATTAGGTCATTTTCGTCCTCCCTAGGCTAATTTTTGTCCAATTAGGGTTTCTAACCAATCTTGTGCATCCAATAGGTGTTTTTGTGTCATTGGATGAACAATCAGGTCATTTTCGTCCTCCCTAGGCTAATTCTTGTCCAATTAGGGTTTCTAACCAATCTTGTGCATCCAATAGGTGTTTTGTGTCATTGGATGAACAATTAGGTCATTTTCGTCCTCCCTAGGCTTATTCTTGTCAAATTAGGGTTTCTAACCAATCTTGTGCATCCAATAGGTGTTTTTGTGTCATTGGAAGAATATTTAGGTCATAATCGTCCTCCCTACAATTAATCTTGTCCAATTAGGGTTTTTAACCAATCTTGTGCATCCAATAGGTGTTTTGTGTCATTGGATGAACATTTAGGTCATTTTTGTCCTTCCTAAACTTAATCTTGTCCAATTAAGGTTTCTAACCAATCTTGTGCATCCAATAGGTTTTTTTGTGTCATTGGATGAACATTTAGGTCATTTTCGTCTTCTCTAGCCTTATGCTTGTCCAATTAGGGTTTCTAACCAATCTGTCATTGGATGAACAATTAGGTCATTTTCGTCCTCCCTAGGCTAATTCTTGTCCAATTAGGGTTTCTAACCAATCTTGTGCATCCAATAGGTGTTTTGTGTCATTGGATGAACAAGTAGGTCATTTTCGTCCTCCCTAGGCTTATTCTTGTCCAATTAGGGTTTTTAACCAATCTTGTGCATCCAATAGGTGTTTTGTGTCATTGGATGAACATTTAGGTCATTTTCGTCCCCCCTAAACTTAATCTTGTCCAATTAGGGTTTCTAACCAATCTTGTGCATCCAATAGGTGTTTTGTGTCATTGGATGAACAAGTAGGTCATTTTCGTCCTCCCTAGGCTTATTCTTGTCCAATTAGGGTTTTTAATCAATCTTGTGCATCCAATAGGTGTTTTGTGTCATTGGATGAACATTTAGGTCATTTTCGTCCTTCCTAAACTTAATCTTGTCCAATTAGGGTTTCTAACCAATCTTGTGCATCCAATAGGTGTTTTTGTGTCATTGGATGAACATTTAGGTCTTTTTCGTCCTACCTAAACTTAATCTTGTCCAATTAGGGTTTCTAAACAATCTTGTGCATCCAATAGGTGTTTTTATGTCATTGGATGAACAATTAGGTCATTTTCGTCCTCCCTAGGCTAATTCTTGTCCAATTAGGGTTTCTAACCAATCTTGTGCATCCAATAGGTGTTTTGTGTCATTGGATGAACAAGTAGGTCATTTTAGTCCTCCTTAGGCTTATTCTTGTCCAATTAGGGTTTTAAACCAATCTTGTGCATCCAATAGGTGTTTTGTGTCATTGGATGAACATTTAGGTGTTTTTCGTCCTCCCTAAACTTAAGCTTGTCCAATTAGGGTTTCTAACCAATCTTTTGCATCCAATAGGTGTTTTTTCTCATTGCATGAACAATTAGGTCATTTTCGTCCTCCCTAGGCTTATTCTTGTCCAATTAGTGCTTCTAACCAATCTTGTGCATCCAATAGGTGTTTTTGTGTCATTGGAAGAACAATTAGGTGATTTTGGTCCTCCCTAAGCTAATTCTTGTCCAATTAGGGTTTCTAACCAATCTTTTGCATCCAATAGGTGTTTTGTGTCATTGGATGAATATTTAGGTCATTTTCGTCCTCCCTACACTTAATCATGTCCAATTAGGGTTTCTAACCAATCTTGTGCATCCAATAGGTGTTTTTGTGTCATTGGATGAACATTTAGGTCATTTTCGTCCTCCCTAGGCTTATGCTTGTCGAATTAGGTTTTCTAACCAATCTTGTGCATCCAATAGGTGTTTTTGTGTCATTGGATGAACAATTAGGTCATTTTCGTCCTCCCTAGGCTAATTCTTGTCCAATTAGGGTTTCTAACCAATCTTGTGCATCCAATAGGTGTTTTGTGTCATTGGATGAACAAGTAGGTCATTTTCGTCCTCCCTAGGCCTATTCTTGTCCAATTAGAGTTTTTAACCAATCTTGTGCATCCAATAGGTGTTTTGTGTCATTGGATGAACATTTAGGTCATTTTCGTCCTCGCTAAACTTAATCTTGTCCAATTAGGGTTTCTAACCAATGTTGTGCATCCAATAGGTGTTTTTGTGTCATTGGATGAACAATTAGGTCATTTTCGTCCTCCCTAGGCTAATTCTTGTCCAATTAGGGTTTTTGACCAATCTTGTGCATCCAATAGGTGTTTTGTGTCATTGGATGAACATTTAGGTCATTTTCGTCCTCCCTAAACTTAATCTTGTCCAATTAGGGTTTCTAACCAATCATGTGCATCCAATTGGTTTTTTTGTGTCATTGGATGAACATTTAGGTCATTTTCGTCCTCCCTAGGCTTATGCTTGTCCAATTAGGGTTTCTAACCAATCTTGTGCATCCAATAGGTGTTTTTGTGTCATTGGATGAACAATTAGGTCATTTTCGTCCTCCCTAGGCAAATTCTTGTCCAATTAGGGTTTTTAACCAATGTTGTGCATCCAATAGGTGTTTTGTGTCATTGGATGAACATTTAGGTCATTTTCGTTGCCCCTAAACTTAATCTTGTCCAATTAGGGTTTCTAACCAATCTTGTGCATCCAATAGGTGTTTTTGTGTCATTGGATGAACATTTAGGTCATTTTCGTCCTCCCTAGGCTTATTCTTGTCCAATTAGGGTTTCTAACCAATCTTGTGCATCCAATAGGTGTTTTGTGTCATTGGATGAACATTTAGGTCATTTTCGTCCTCCCTAGGCTTATTCTTGTCCAATTAGGGTTTTTAACCAATCTTGTGCATCCAATAGGTGTTTTGTGTCATTGGATGAACATTTAGGTCATTTTCTTCCTCGCTGAACTTAATCTTGTCCAATTAGGGTTTCTAACCAATCTTGTGCATCCAATAGGTGTTTTTGTGTCATTGGATGAACATTTAGGTCATTTTCGTCCTCCCTAGGCTTACGCTTGTCCAATTAGGGTTTCTAACCAATCTTGTGCATCCAATAGGTGTTTTTGTGTCATTGGATGAACAATTAGGTCATTTTTGTCCACCCTAGGCTAATTCTTGTCCAATTAGGGTTTCTAACCAATCATGTGCATCCAATAGGTTTTTTAGTGTCATTGGATGAACAAGTAGGTCATTTTCGTCCTCCCTAGGCTTATGCTTGTCCAATTAGGGTTTCTAACCAATCTTGCGCATCCATTAGGTGTTTTTGTGTCATTGGATGAACAATTAGGTCATTTTCGTCGTCCCTAGGCTAATTGTTGTCCAATTAGGGTTTTTGACCAATCTTGTGCATCCAATAGGTGTTTTGTGTCATTGGATGAACAATTAGGTCATTTTCGTCCTCCCTAGGCTTATTCTTGTAAAATTAGGGTTTCTAACCAATCTTGTGCATCCAATAGGTGTTTTTGTGTTATTGGATGAACATTTAGGTCATTTTCGTCCTCCCTAGGCTTATGCTTGTCCAATTAGGGTTTCTAACCAATCTTGTGCATCCAATAGGTGTTTTTGTGTCATTGGATGAACAATTAGGTCATTTTCGTCCTCCCTAGGCTTATTTTTGTCCAATTAGGGTTTCTAACCAATCTTGTGCATCCAATAGGTGTTTTTGTGTCATTGGAAGAATATTTAGGTCATAATCGTCCTCCCTACAATTAATCTTGTCCAATTAGGGTTTTTAACCAATCTTGTGCATCCAATAGGTGTTTTGTGTCATTGGATGAACATTTAGGTCATTTTCGTCCTTCCTAAACTGAATCTTGTCCAATTAAGGTTTCTAACCAATCTTGTGCATCCAATAGGTGTTTTTGTGTCATTGGATGAACATTTAGGTCATTTTCGTCCTCCCTAGGCTTATGCTTGTCCAATTAGGGTTTCTAACCAATCTTGTGCATCCAATAGGTGTTTTTGTGTCATTGGATGAACAATTAGGTCATTTTCGTCCTCCCTAGGCTAATTCTTGTCCAATTAGGGTTTTTAACCAATCTTGTGCATCCAATAGGTGTTTTGTGTCATTGGATGAACAAGTAGGTCATTTTCGTCCTCCCTAGGCTTATTCTTGTCCAATTAGGGTTTTTAACCAATCTTGTGCATCCAATAGGTGTTTTGTGTCATTGGATGAACATTTAGGTCTTTTTCGTCCTCGCTAAACTTAATCTTGTCAAATTAGGGTTTCTAACCAATCTTGTGCATCCAATAGGTGTTTTTGTGTCATTGGATGAACATTTAGGTCATTTTCGCCCTCCCTAGGCTTATTCTTGTCCAATTAGTGCTTCTAACCAATCTTGTGCATCCAATAGGTGATTTTGTGTCATTGGAAGAATATTTAGGTCATTTTCGTCCTCCCTAGGCTAATTCTTGTCCAATTAGGGTTTCTAACCAATCTTGTGCATCCAATAGGTGTTTTGTGTCATTGGATGAACATTTAGGTCATTTTCGTCCTCCCTAGGCTAATTCTTGTCCAATTAGGGTTTTTAACCAATCTTGTGCATCCAATAGGTGTTTTGTGTCATTGGATGAACAAGTAGGTCATTTTCGTCCTCCCTAGGCTTATTCTTGTCCAATTAGGGTTTTTAACCAATCTTGTGCATCCAATAGGTGTTTTGTGTCATTGGATGAACAATTAGGTCATTTTCGTCCTCCCTAGGCTTATTCTTGTCCAAATAGTGTTTCTAACCAATCCTGTCTATCCAATAGGTGTTTTTGTGTCATTGGAAGAATATTTAGGTCATTTTCGTCCTACCTAGGCTAATTCTTGTCCAATTAGGGTTTCTAACCAATCTTGTGCATCCAATAGGTGTTTTGTGTCATTGGATGAACAAGTAGGTCATTTTCGTCCTCCCTAGGCTTATTCTTGTCCAATTAGGGTTTTTAACCAATCTTGTGCATCCAATAGGTGTTTTGTGTCATTGGATGAACATTTAGGTCATTTTCGTCCTCCCTAAACTTAATCTTGTCCAATTAGGGTTTCTAACCAATCTTGTGCATCCAATTGGTGTTTTGTGTCATTGGATGAACAATTAGGTCATTTTCGTCCTCCTTAGGCTTATTCTTGTCCAATTGGTGCTTCTAACCAATCTTGTGCATCCAATAGGTGTTTTGTGTCATTGGATGAACATTTAGGTCATTTTCGTCCTCCCTAAACTTAATCTTGTCCAATTAGGGTTTCTAACCAATCTTGTGTATCCAATAGGTATTTTTGTGTCATTGGATGAACATTTAGGTCATTTTCGTCCCCCCTAGGCTAATTCTTGTTCAATTAGGGTTTCTAACCAATCTTGTGCATCCAATAGGTGTTTTTGTGTCATTGGATGAACATTTAGGTCATTTTCGTCCTCCCTAGGCTTATGCTTGTCCAATTAGGGTTTCTAACCAATCTTGTGCATCCAATTGGTGTTTTGTGTCATTGAATGAACAATTAGGTCATTTTCGTCCTCCTTAGGCTTATTCTTGTCCAATTAGTGCTTCTAACCAATCTTGTGCATCCAATAGGTGTTTTGTGTCATTGGATGAACATTTAGGTCATTTTCGTCCTCCCTAAACTTAATCTTGTCCAATTAGGGTTTCTAACCAATCTTGTGTATCCAATAGGTATTTTTGTGTCATTGGATGAACATTTAGGTCATTTTCGTCCTCCCTAGGCTAATTCTTGTTCAATTTGGGTTTCTAACCAATCTTGTGCATCCAATAGGTGTTTTTGTGTCATTGGATGAACATTTAGGTCATTTTCGTCCTCCCTAGGCTTATGCTTGTCCAATTAGGGTTTCTAACCAATCTTGTGCATCCAATAGGTGTTTTGTGTCATTGCATGAACAATTAGGTCGTTTTCGTCCTCCCTAGGCTTATTCTTGTCCAATTAGTGCTTCTAACCAATCTTGTGCGTCCAATAGGTGTTTTTGTGTCATTGGATGAACATTTAGGTCATTTTCGTCCTCCCTAGGCTAATTCTTGTCCAATTAGGGTTTTTAACCAATCTTGTGCATCCAATAGGTGTTTTGTGTCATTGGATGAATAATTAGGTCATTTTCATCCTCCCTAAACTTAATCTTGTCCAATTAGCGTTTCTAACCAATCTTGTGCATCTAATAGGTGTTTTTGTGTCATTGGATGAACAATTAGGTCATTTTCGTCCTCCCTAGGCTAATTCTTGTCCAATTAGGGTTTCTAACCAATCTTGTGCATCCAATAGGTGTTTTTGTGTCATTGGATGAACATTTAGGTCTTTTTCGTCCTACCTAAACTTAATCTTGTCCAATTAGGGTTTCTAAACAATCTTGTGCATCCAATAGGTGTTTTTATGTCATTGGATGAACAATTAGGTCATTTTCGTCCTCCCTAGGCTAATTCTTGTCCAATTAGGGTTTCTAACCAATCTTGTGCATCCAATAGGTGTTTTGTGTCATTGGATGAACAAGTAGGTCATTTTCGTCCTCCCTAGGCTTATTCTTGTCCAATTAGAGTTTTTAACCAATCTTGTGCATTCAATAGGTGTTTTGTGTCATTGGATGAACATTTAGGTCATTTTCGTCCTCGCTAAACTTAATGTTGTCCAATTAGGGTTTCTAACCAATGTTGTGCATCCAATAGGTGTTTTTGTGTCATTGGATGAACATTTAGGTCATTTTCGTCCTCCCTAGGCTTATGCTTGTCCAATTAGGGTTTCTAACTAATCTTGTGCATCCAATAGGTGTTTTTGTGTCATTGGATGAACAATTAGGTCATTTTCGTCCTCCCTAGGCTAATTCTTGTCCAATTAGGGTTTTTGACCAATCTTGTGCATCCAATAGGTGTTTTGTGTCATGGGATGAACAATTAGGTCATTTTCGTCCTTCCTAAACTTAATCTTGTCCAATTAAGGTTTCTAACCAATCTTGTGCATCCAATAGGTTTTTTTGTGTCATTGGATGAACATTTAGGTCATTTTACTCTTCCCTGGGCTTATGCTTGTCCAATTAGGGTTTCTAACCAATCTTGTGCATCCAATAGGTGTTTTTATGTCATTGGATGAACAATTAGGTCATTTTCGTCCTCCCTAGGCTAATTCTTGTCCAATTAGGGTTTCTAACCAATCTTGTGCATCCAATAGGTGTTTTGTGTCATTGGATGAACAAGTAGGTCATTTTCGTCCTCCCTAGGCCTATTCTTGTCCAATTAGAGTTTTTAACCAATCTTGTGCATCCAATAGGTGTTTTGTGTCATTGGATGAACATTTAGGTCATTTTCGTCCTCGCTAAACTTAATCTTGTCCAATTAGGGTTTCTAACCAATCTTGTGCATCCAATAGGTTTTTTTGTGTCATTGGATGAACATTTAGGTCATTTTCGTCCTCCCTAGGCTTATGCTTGTCCAATTAGGGTTTCTAACCAATCTTGTGCATCCAATAGGTGTTTTTGTGTCATTGGAAGAATATTTAGGTCATAATCGTCCTCCCTACACTTAATCTTGTCCAATTAGGGTTTTTAACCAATCTTTTGCATCCAATAGGTGTTTTGTGTCATTGGATGAACATTTAAGTCATTTTCGTCCTTCTTAAACTTAATTTTGTCCAATTAGGGTTTCTAACCAATCTTGTGCATCCAATAGGTGTTTTTGTGTCATTGGATGAACAATTAGGTCATTTTCGTCCTCCCTAGAATAATTCTTGTCCAATTAGGGTTTTTAACCAATCTTGTACATCCAATAGGTGTTTTGTGTCATTGGATGAAGTTTTAGGTCATTTTCGTCCTCGCTAAACTTAATCTTGTCCAATTAGGGTTTCTAACCAATCATGTGCATCCAATAGGTTTTTTTGTGTCATTGGATGAACAATTAGGTCATTTTCGTCCTCCCTAGGCTAATTCTTGTCCAATTAGGGTTTTTGACCAATCTTCTGCATCCAATAGGTGTTTTGTGTCATTGGATGAACAATTAGGTCATTTTCGTCCTCCCTAGGCTTATTCTTGTCCAATTAGGGTTTCTTACCAATCTTGTGCATCCAATAGGAGTTTTTATGTCATTGGATGAACAATTAGGTCATTTTCGTCCTCCCTAGGCTAATTCTTGTCCAATTAGGGTTTCTAACAAATCTTGTGCATCCAATAGGTGTTTTGTGTCATTGGATGAACATTTAGATGATTTTAGTCTTCCCTAGGCTTATGCTTGTCCAATTAGGGTTTCTAACCAATCTTGTGCATCCAATAGGTGTTTTTGTGTCGTTGGAAAAACAATTAGGTGATTTTCTTCCTCCCTAAGCTAATTCTTGTCCAATTAGGGTTTCTAACCAATCTTTTGCATCCAATAGGTGTTTTGTGTCATTGGATGAATATTTAGGTCATATTCGTCCTCCCTACACTTAATCTTGTCCAATTAGGGTTTCTAACCAATCTTGTGCATTCAATAGGTGTTTTTTTGTCATTGGATGAACAATTAGGTCATTTTCGTCCTCCCTAGGCTAATTCTTGTCCAATTAGGGTTTCTAACAAATCTTGTGCATCCAATAGGTGTTTTGTGTCATTGGATGAACATTTAGGTGATTTTAGTCTTCCCTAGGCTTATGCTTGTCCAATTAGGGTTTCTAACCAATCTTGTGCATCCAATAGGTGTTTTTATGTCATTGGATGAACAATTAGGTCATTTTCGTCCTCCCTAGGCTAATTCTTGTCCAATTAGGGTTTCTAACCAATCTTGTGCATCCAATAGGTGTTTTGTGTCATTGGATGAACAAGTAGGTCATTTTCGTCCACCCTAGGCTAATTCTTGTCCAATTAGGGTTTTTGACCAATCTTGTGCATCCAATAGGTGTTTTTGTGTCATTGGATGAACAATTAGGTCATTTTCGTCCACCCTAGGCTAATTCTTTTCCAATTAGGGTTTTTAACCAATCTTGTGCATCCAATAGGTGTTTTGTGTCATTGGATGAACATTTAGGTCATTTTCGTCCTTCTTAAACTTAATCTTGTCCAATTAGGGTTTCTAACCAATCTTGTGCATCCAATAGGTGTTTTTGTGTCATTGGATGAACATTTAGGTCATAATCGTCCTCCCTACAATTAATCTTGTCCAATTAGGGTTTTTAACCAATCTTGTGCATCCAATAGGTGTTTTGTGTCATTGGATGAACATTTAGGTCATTTTCGTCCTTCTTAAACTTAATCTTGTCCAATTAGCGTTTTTAACCAATCTTGTGCATCCAATTGGTGTTTTTGTGTCATTGGAAGAATATTTAGGTCATAATCGTCCTCCCTACAATTAATCTTGTCCAATTAGGGTTTTTAACCAATCTTGTGCATCCAATAGGTGTTTTGTGTCATTGGATGAACATTTAGGTCATTTTCGTCCTTCTTAAACTTAATCTTGTCCAATTAGGGTTTTTAACCAATCTTGTGCATCCAATAGGTGTTTTTGTGTCGTTGGAAGAACAATTAGGTGATTTTCTTCCTCCCTAAGCTAATTCTTGTCCAATTAGGGTTTCTAACCAATCTTTTGCATCCAATAGATGTTTTGTGTCATTGGATGAATATTTAGGTCATTTTCGTCCTCCCTACACTTAATCTTGTCCAATTAGGGTTTCTAACCAATCTTGTGCATTCAATAGGTGTTTTTGTGTCATTGGATGAACAATTAGGTCATTTTCGTCCTCCCTAGGCTAATTCTTGTCCAATTAGGGTTTCTAACCAATCTTGTGCATCCAATAGGTGTTTTGTGTCATTGGATGAACATTTAGATGATTTTTGTCTTCCCTAGGCTTATGCTTGTCCAATTAGGGTTTCTAACCAATCTTGTGCATACAATAGGAGTTTTTATGTCATTGGATGAACAATTAGGTCATTTTCGTCCTCCCTAGGCTAATTCTTGTCCAATTAGGGTTTCTAACCAATCTTGTGCATCCAATAGGTGTTTTGTGTCATTGGATGAACAATTAGGTAATTTTCGTC
>JBBPBS010000986.1:107920-166215 GCA_037974835.1 Cicer judaicum
TGTCATTGGATGAACAATTAGGTCATTTTCGTCCTCCCTAGGCTAATTCTTGTCCAATTAGGGTTTCTAACCAATCTTGTGCATCCAATAGGTGTTTTGTGTCATTGGATGAACAATTAGGTAATTTTCGTCCTCCCTAGGCTAATTCTTGTCCAATTAGGGTTTCTTACCAATCTTGTGCATCCAATAGGTGTTTTGTGTCATTGGATGAACAAGTAGGTCATTTTCGTCCTCCCAAGGCTTATTCTTGTCCAATTAGAGTTTTTAACCAATCTTGTGCATCCAATAGGTGTTTTGTGTCATTGGATGAACATTAAGGTCATTTTCGTCCTCGCTAAACTTAATCTTGTCCAATTAGGGTTTCTAACCAATCTTGTGCATCCAATAGGTGTTTTTATGTCATTGGATGAACAATTAGGTCATTTTCGTCCTCCCTAGGCTAATTCTTGTCCAATTAGGGTTTCTAACCAATCTTGTGCATCCATTAGGTGTTTTTGTGTCATTGGATGAACAATTAGGTCATTTTCGTCCTCCCTAGGCTAATTCTTGTCCAATTAGGGTTTTTGACCAATCTTGTGCATCCAATAGGTGTTTTTGTGTCATTGGATGAGCAATTAGGTCATTTTCGTCCACCCTAGGCTAATTCTTGTCCAATTAGGGTTTTTAACCAATCTTGTGCATCCAATAGGTGTTTTGTGTCATTGGATGAACATTTAGGTCATTTTCGTCCTTCTTAAACTTAATCTTGTCCAATTAGGGTTTCTAACCAATCTTGTGCATCCAATAGGTGTTTTTGTGTCGTTGGAAGAACAATTAGGTGATTTTCTTCCTCCCTAAGCTAATTCTTGTCCAATTAGGGTTTCTAACCAATCTTTTGCATCCAATAGGTGTTTTGTGTCATTGTATGAATATTTAGGTCATTTTCGTCCTCCCTAGGCTTATTCTTGTCAAATTAGGGTTTCTAACCAATCTTGTGCATCCAATAGGTGTTTTTGTGTCATTGGAAGAATATTTAGGTCATAATCGTCCTCCCTACAATTAATCTTGTCCAATTAGGGTTTTTAACCAATCTTGTGCATCCAATAGGTGTTTTGTGTCATTGGATGAACATTTAGGTCATTTTCGTCCTTCCTAAACTTAATCTTGTCCAATTAGGGTTTCTAACCAATTAGGGTTTCTAACCAATCATGTGAATCCAACAGGTTTTTTTGTGTCATTGGATGAACATTTAGGTCATTTTCGTCCTCCCTAAGCTTATGCTTGTCCAATTAGGGTTTCTAACCAATCTTGTGCATCCATTAGGTGTTTTGTGTCATTGGATGAACATTTAGGTCATTTTTTTCCTCCCTAGGCTTATGCTTGTCCAATTAGGGTTTCTAACCAATCTTGTGCATCCAATAGGTGTTTTTGTGTCATTGGATGAACAATTAGGTCATTTTCGTCCTCCCTAGGCTAATTCTTGTCCAATTAGGGTTTTTGACTAATCTTGTGCATCCAATAGGTGTTTTTGTGTCATTGGATGAACAATTAGGTCATTTTCGTCCACCCTAGGCTAATTCTTGTCCAATTAGGGTTTTTAACCAATCTTGTGCATCCAATAGGTGTTTTGTGTCATTGGATGAACATTTAGGTCATTTTCGTCCTTCTTAAACTTAATCTTGTCCAATTAGGGTTTCTAACCAATCTTGTGCATCCAATAGGTGTTTTTGTGTCGTTGGAAGAACAATTAGATGATTTTCTTCCTCCCTAAGCTAATTCTTGTCCAATTAGGGTTTCTAACCAATCTTTTGCATCCAATAGGTGTTTTGTGTCATTGGATGAATATTTAGGTCATTTTCGTCCTCCCTAGGCTTATTCTTGTCAAATTAGGGTTTCTAACCAATCTTGTGCATCCAATAGGTGTTTTTATGTCATTGGAAGAATATTTAGGTCATAATCGTCCTCCCTACAATTAATCTTGTCCAATTAGGGTTTTTAACCAATCTTGTGCATCCAATAGGTGTTTTGTGTCATTGGATGAACATTTTGGTCATTTTCGTCCTTCCTAAACTTAATCTTGTCCAATTAGGGTTTCTAACCAATTAGGGTTTCTAACCAATCATGTGCATCCAACAGGTTTTTTTGTGTCATTGGATGAACATTTAGGTCATTTTCGTCCTCCCTAGGCTTATGCTTGTCCAATTAGGGTTTCTAACCAATCTTGTGCATCCATTAGGTGTTTTGTGTCATTGGATGAACATTTAGGTCATTTTCTTCCTCCCTAGGCTTATGCTTGTCCAATTAGGGTTTCTAACCAATCTTGTGCATCCAATAGGTGTTTTTGTGTCATTGGATGAACAATTAGGTCATTTTCGGCCACCCTAGGCTAATTCTTGTCCAATTAGGGTTTTTAACCAATCTTGTGCATCCAATAGGTGTTTTGTGTCATTGGATGAAGAATTAGGTCATTTTCGTCCTCCCTAGGCTAATTCTTGTCCAATTAGGGTTTTAATACAATCTTGTGCATCCATTAGGTATTTTTGTGTCATTGGAAGAATATTTAGGTCATTTTCGTCCTCCCTAGGCTAATTCTTGTCCAATAAGGGTTTCTAACCAATCTTGTGCATCCAATAGCTGTTTTGTGTCATTGGATGAACATTTAGGTCATTTTCGTCTTCCCTAAACTTGATCTTGTCCAATTAGGGTTTCTAACCAATCTTGTGCATCCAATAGGTGTTTTGTGTCATTGGATGAACAATTAGGTCATTTTCGTCCACCCTAGGCTAATTCTTGTCCAATTAGGGTTTTTAACAAATCTTGTGCATCCAATAGGTGTTTTGTGTCATTGGATGAAGAATTAGGTCATTTTCGTCCTCCCTAGGCTAATTCTTTTCCAATTAGGGTTTTAAACCAATCTTGTGCATCCATTAGGTATTTTTGTGTCATTGGAAGAATATTTAGGTCATTTTCGTCCTCCCTAGGCTAATTCTTGTCCAATAAGGGTTTCTAACCAATCTTGTGCATCCAATAGCTGTTTTATGTCATTGGATGAACATTTAGGTCATTTTCGTCTTCCCTAAACTTGATCTTGTCCAATTAGGGTTTCTAACCAATCTTGTGCATCCAATAGGTGTTTTGTGTCATTGGATGAACAACTAGGTCATTTTCGTCCACCCTAGGCTAATTCTTGTCCAATTAGGGTTTTTAACCAATCTTGTGCATCCAATAGGTGTTTTGTGTCATTGGATGAACAATTAGGTCATTTTCGTCCTCCCTAGGCTTATTCTTGTCAAATTAGGGTTTCTAACCAATCTTGTGCATCCAATAGGTGTTTTGTGTCATTGGATGAACATTAAGGTCATTTTCGTCCTCGCTAAACTTAATCTTGTCCAATTAGGGTTTCTAACCAATCTTGTGCATCCAATAGGTGTTTTTATGTCATTGGATGAACAATTAGGTCATTTTCGTCCTCCCTAGGCTAATTCTTGTCCAATTAGGGTTTCTAACCAATCTTGTGCATCCATTAGGTGTTTTTGTGTCATTGGATGAACAATTAGGTCATTTTCGTCCTCCCTAGGCTAATTCTTGTCAAATTAGGGTTTTTGACCAATCTTGTGCATCCAATAGGTGTTTTTGTGTCATTGGATGAACAGTTAGGTCATTTTCGTCCACCCTAGGCTAATTCTTGTCCAATTAGGGTTTTTAACCAATCTTGTGCATCCAATAGGTGTTTTGTGTCATTGGATGAACATTTAGGTCATTTTCGTCCTTCTTAAACTTAATCTTGTCCAATTAGGGTTTCTAACCAATCTTGTGCATCCAATAGGTGTTTTTGTGTCGTTGGAAGAACAATTAGGTGATTTTCTTCCTCCCTAAGCTAATTCTTGTCCAATTAGGGTTTCTAACCAATCTTTTGCATCCAATAGGTGTTTTGTGTCATTGGATGAATATTTAGGTCATTTTCGTCCTCCCTAGGCTTATTCTTGTCAAATTAGGGTTTCTAACCAATGTTGTGCATCCAATAGGTGTTTTTGTGTCATTGGAAGAATATTTAGGTCATAATCGTCCTCCCTACAATTAATCTTGTCCAATTAGGGTTTTTAACCAATCTTGTGCATCCAATAGGTGTTTTGTGTCATTGGATGAACATTTAGGTCATTTTCGTCCTTCCTAAACTTAATCTTGTCCAATTAGGGTTTCTAACCAGTCATGTGCATCCAACAGGTTTTTTTGTGTCATTGGATGAACATTTAGGTCATTTTCGTCCTCCCTAGGCTTATGCTTGTCCAATTAGGGTTTCTAACCAATCTTGTGCATCCATTAGGTGTTTTGTGTCATTGGATGAACATTTAGGTCATTTTCTTCCTCCCTAGGCTTATGCTTGTCCAATTAGGGTTTCTAACCAATCTTGTGCATCCAATAGGTGTTTTTGTGTCATTGGATGAACAATTAGGTCATTTTCGTCCTCCCTAGGCTAATTCTTGTCCAATTAGGGTTTTTGACCAATCTTGGGCATCCAATAGGTGTTTTTGTGTCATTGGATGAACAATTAGGTCATTTTCGTCCACCCTAGGCTAATTCTTGTCCAATTAGGGTTTTTAACCAATCTTGTGCATCCAATAGGTGTTTTGTGTCATTGGATGAACATTTAGGTCATTTTCGTCCTTCTTAAACTTATTCTTGTCCAATTAGGGTTTCTAACCAATCTTGTGCATCCAATAGGTGTTTTTGTGTCGTTGGAAGAACAATTAGGTGATTTTCTTCCTCCCTAAGCTAATTCTTGTCCAATTAGGGTTTCTAACCAATCTTTTGCATCCAATAGGTGTTTTGTGTCATTGGATGAATATTTAGGTCATTTTCGTCCTCCCTAGGCTTATTCTTGTCAAATTAGGGTTTCTAACCAATCTTGTGCATCCAATAGGTGTTTTTATGTCATTGGAAGAATATTTAGGTCATAATCGTCCTCCCTACAATTAATCTTGTCCAATTAGGGTTTTTAACCAATCTTGTGCATCCAATAGGTGTTTTGTGTCATTGGATGAACATTTAGGTCATTTTCGTCCTTCCTAAACTTAATCTTGTCCAATTAGGGTTTCTAACCAATTAGGGTTTCTAACCAATCATGTGCATCCAACAGGTTTTTTTGTGTCATTGGATGAACATTTAGGTCATTTTCGTTCTCCCTAGGCTTATGCTTGTCCAATTAGGGTTTCTAACCAATCTTGTGCATCCATTAGGTGTTTTGTGTCATTGGATGAACATTTAGGTCATTTTCTTCCTCCCTAGGCTTATGTTTGTCCAATTAGGGTTTCTAACCAATCTTGTGCATCCAATAGGTGTTTTTGTGTCATTGGATGAACAATTAGGTCATTTTCGGCCACCCTAGGCTAATTCTTGTCCAATTAGGGTTTTTAACCAATCTTGTGCATCCAATAGGTGTTTTGTGTCATTGGATGAAGAATTAGGTCATTTTCGTCCTCCCTAGGCTAATTCTTGTCCAATTAGGGTTTTAATACAATCTTGTGCATCCATTAGGTATTTTTGTGTCATTGGAAGAATATTTAGGTCATTTTCGTCCTCCCTAGGCTAATTCTTGTCCAATAAGGGTTTCTAACCAATCTTGTGCATCCAATAGCTGTTTTGTGTCATTGGATGAACATTTAGGTCATTTTCGTCTTCCCTAAACTTGATCTTGTCCAATTAGGGTTTCTAACCAATCTTGTGCATCCAATAGGTGTTTTGTGTCATTGGATGAACAATTAGGTCATTTTCGTCCACCCTAGGCTAATTCTTGTCCAATTAGGGTTTTTAACAAATCTTGTGCATCCAATAGGTGTTTTGTGTCATTGGATGAAGAATTAGGTCATTTTCGTCCTCCCTAGGCTAATTCTTTTCCAATTAGGGTTTTAAACCAATCTTGTGCATCCATTAGGTATTTTTGTGTCATTGGAAGAATATTTAGGTCATTTTCGTCCTCCCTAGGCTAATTCTTGTCCAATAAGGGTTTCTAACCAATCTTGTGCATCCAATAGCTGTTTTATGTCATTGGATGAACATTTAGGTCATTTTCGTCTTCCCTAAACTTGATCTTGTCCAATTAGGGTTTCTAACCAATCTTGTGCATCCAATAGGTGTTTTGTGTCATTGGATGAACAACTAGGTCATTTTCGTCCACCCTAGGCTAATTCTTGTCCAATTAGGGTTTTTAACCAATCTTGTGCATCCAATAGGTGTTTTGTGTCATTGGATGAACAATTAGGTCATTTTCGTCCTCCCTAGGCTTATTCTTGTCAAATTAGGGTTTCTAACCAATCTTGTGCATCCAATAGGTGTTTTGTGTCATTGGATGAACATTAAGGTCATTTTCGTCCTCGCTAAACTTAATCTTGTCCAATTAGGGTTTCTAACCAATCTTGTGCATCCAATAGGTGTTTTTATGTCATTGGATGAACAATTAGGTCATTTTCGTCCTCCCTAGGCTAATTCTTGTCCAATTAGGGTTTCTAACCAATCTTGTGCATCCATTAGGTGTTTTTGTGTCATTGGATGAACAATTAGGTCATTTTCGTCCTCCCTAGGCTAATTCTTGTCAAATTAGGGTTTTTGACCAATCTTGTGCATCCAATAGGTGTTTTTGTGTCATTGGATGAACAGTTAGGTCATTTTCGTCCACCCTAGGCTAATTCTTGTCCAATTAGGGTTTTTAACCAATCTTGTGCATCCAATAGGTGTTTTGTGTCATTGGATGAACATTTAGGTCATTTTCGTCCTTCTTAAACTTAATCTTGTCCAATTAGGGTTTCTAACCAATCTTGTGCATCCAATAGGTGTTTTTGTGTCGTTGGAAGAACAATTAGGTGATTTTCTTCCTCCCTAAGCTAATTCTTGTCCAATTAGGGTTTCTAACCAATCTTTTGCATCCAATAGGTGTTTTGTGTCATTGGATGAATATTTAGGTCATTTTCGTCCTCCCTAGGCTTATTCTTGTCAAATTAGGGTTTCTAACCAATGTTGTGCATCCAATAGGTGTTTTTGTGTCATTGGAAGAATATTTAGGTCATAATCGTCCTCCCTACAATTAATCTTGTCCAATTAGGGTTTTTAACCAATCTTGTGCATCCAATAGGTGTTTTGTGTCATTGGATGAACATTTAGGTCATTTTCGTCCTTCCTAAACTTAATCTTGTCCAATTAGGGTTTCTAACCAATTAGGGTTTCTAACCAATCATGTGCATCCAACAGGTTTTTTTGTGTCATTGGATGAATATTTAGGTCATTTTCGTCCTCCCTAGGCTTATGCTTGTCCAATTAGGGTTTCTAACCAATCTTGTGCATCCATTAGGTGTTTTGTGTCATTGGATGAACATTTAGGTCATTTTCTTCCTCCCTAGGCTTATGCTTGTCCAATTAGGGTTTCTAACCAATCTTGTGCATCCAATAGGTGTTTTTGTGTCATTGGATGAACAATTATGACATTTTCGGCCACCCTAGGCTAATTCTTGTCCAATTAGGGTTTTTAACCAATCTTGTGCATCCAATAGGTGTTTTGTGTCATTGGATGAAGAATTAGGTCATTTTCGTCCTCCCTAGGCTAATTCTTGTCCAATTAGGGTTTTAAACCAATCTTGTGCATCCATTAGGTATTTTTGTGTCATTGGAAGAATATTTAGGTCATTTTCGTCCTCCCTAGGCTAATTCTTGTCCAATAAGGGTTTCTAACCAATCTTGTGCATCCAATAGGTTTTTTTGTGTCATTGGATGAACATTTAGGTCATTTTCGTCTTCTCTAGGCTTATGGTAGTCCAATTAGGGTTTCTAACCAATCTTGTACATCCAATAGGTGTTTTTGTGTCATTGGATGAACAATTAGGTCATTTTCCTCCTCCCTAGGCTAATTCTTGTCCAATTAGGGTTTCTAACCAATCTTGTGCATCCAATAGGTGTTTTGTGTCATTGGATGAACAAGTAGGTCATTTTCGTCCTCCGTAGGCTTATTCTTGTCCAATTAGGGTTTTTAACCAATCTTGTGCATCCAATAGGTGTTTTGTGTCATTGGATGAACATTTAGGTCATTTTCTTCCTCGCTGAACTTAATCTTGTCCAATTAGGGTTTCTAACCAATCTTGTGCATCCAATAGGTGTTTTTGTGTCATTGGATGAACAATTAGGTCATTTTCGTCCTCCCTAGGCTTATGCTTGTCCAATTAGGGTTTCTAACCAATCTTGTGCATCCAATAGGTGTTTTTGTGTCATTGGATGAACAATTAGGTCATTTTCGTCCACCCTAGGCTAATTCTTGTCCAATTAGGGTTTTTAACTAATCTTGTGCATCCAATAGGTGTTTTGTGTCATTGGATGAACATTTAGGTCATTTTCGTCCTTCCTAAACTTAATCTTGTCCAATTAGGGTTTCTAACCAATCTTGTGCATCCAATAGGTGTTTTTGTGTCGTTGGAAGAACAATTAGGTGATTTTCGTCCTCCCTAAGCTAATTCTTGTCCAATTAGGGTTTCTAACCAATCTTTTGCATCCAATAGGTGTTTTGTGTCATTGGATGAATATTTAGGTCATTTTCGTCCTCCCTACACTTAATCTTGTCCAATTAAGGTTTCTAACCAATCTTGTGCATCCAATAGGTGTTTTTGTGTCATTGGATGAACATTTAGATCTTTTTCGTCCTCCCTAAACTTAATCTTGTCCAATTACGGTTTCTAACCAATCTTGTGTATCCAATAGGTGTTTTTGTGTCATTGGATGAATAATTAGGTCATTTTCGTCCTCCCTAGGCTAATTCCTGTCCAATTAGGGTTTTAAACCAATCTCGTTCATCCAATAGGTGTTTTGTGTCATTGGATGAATAATTAGGTCATTTTCGTCCTCCCTAGGCTAATTCTTGTCCAATTAGGGTTTCTAACCAATCTTGTGCATCCAATAGGTGTTTTGTGTCATTGGATGAACAAGTAGGTCATTTTCGTCCTCCCTAGGCTTATTCTTGTCCAATTAGGATTTTTAACCAATCTTGTGCATCCAATAGGTGTTTTGTGTCATTGGATGAACATTTAGGTCATTTTCGTCCTCGCTAAACTTAATCATGTCCAATTAGGGTTTCTAACCAATCTTATGCATCCAATAGGTGTTTTTGTGTCATTGGATGAATAATTAGGTCATTTTCGTCCTCCCTAGGCTAATTCTTGTCCAATTAGGGTTTCTAACCAATCTTGTGCATCCAATAGGTGTTTTGTGTCATTGGATGAACAAGTAGGTCATTTTAGTCCTCCCTAGGCTTCTTCTTGTCCAATTAGGGTTTTAAACCAATCTTGTGCATCCAATAGGTGTTTTGTGTCATTGGATGAACATTTAGGTCTTTTTCGTCCTCCCTAAACTTAATCTTTTCCAATTAGGGTTTCTAACCAATCTTGTGCATCCAATAGGTGTTTTTGTGTCATTGGATGAACATTTAGGTCATTTTCGTCCTCCCTAGGCTTAGGCTTGTCCAATTAGGGTTTCTAACCAATCTTGTGCATCCAATAGGTGTTTTGTGTCATTGGATGAACAAGTAGGTCATTTTAGTCCTCCCTAGGCTTATTCTTGTCCAATTAGGGTTTTAAACCAATCTTGTGCATCCAATAGGTGTTTTGTGTCATTGGATGAACAAGTAGGTCATTTTCGTCCTCCCTAGGCTTATTCTTGTCCAATTAGGGTTTTTAACCAATCTTGTGCATCCAATAGGTGTTTTGTTTCATTGGATGAACATTTAGGTTTTTTTCGTCCTCCCTAAACTTAATCTTGTCCAATTAGGGTTTCTAACCAATCTTGTGCATCCAATAGGTGTTTTTGTGTCATTGGAAGAATATTTAGGTCATAATCGTCCTCCCTACAATTAATCTTGTCCAATTAGGGTTTTTAACCAATCTTGTGCATCCAATAGGTGTTTTGTGTCATTGGATGAACATTTAGGTCATTTTTGTCCTTCCTAAACTTAATCTTGTCCAATTAAGGTTTCTAACCAATCTTGTGCATCCAATAGGTGTTTTTGTGTCATTGGATGAACAGTTAGGTCATTTTCGTCCACCCTAGGCTAATTCTTGTCCAATTAGGGTTTTTAACCAATCTTGTGCATCCAATAGGTGTTTTGTGTCATTGGATGAACATTTAGGTCATTTTCGTCCTTCTTAAACTTAATCTTGTCCAATTAGGGTTTCTAACCAATCTTGTGCATCCAATAGGTGTTTTTGTGTCGTTGGAAGAACAATTAGGTGATTTTCTTCCTCCCTAAGCTAATTCTTGTCCAATTAGGGTTTCTAACCAATCTTTTGCATCCAATAGGTGTTTTGTGTCATTGGATGAATATTTAGGTCATTTTCGTCCTCCCTAGGCTTATTCTTGTCAAATTAGGGTTTCTAACCAATCTTGTGCATCCAATAGGTGTTTTTGTGTCATTGGATGAACAATTAGGTCATTTTCGTCCACCCTAGGCTAATTCTTGTCCAATTAGGGTTTTTAACCAATCTTGTGCATCCAATAGGTGTTTTGTGTCATTGGATGAACATTTAGATGATTTTAGTCTTCCCTAGGCTTATGCTTGTCCAATTAGGGTTTCTAACCAATCTTGTGCATCCAATAGGTGTTTTTATGTCATTGGATGAACAATTAGGTCATTTTCGTCCTCCCTAGGCTAATTCTTGTCCAATTAGGGTTTCTAACCAATCTTGTGCATCCAATAGGTGTTTTGTGTCATTGGATGAACAAGTAGGTCATTTTAGTCGTCCCTAGGCTTATTCTTGTCCAATTAGGGTTTTAAACCAATCTTGTGCATCCAATAGGTGTTTTGTGTCATTGGATGAACATTTAGGTCTTTTTCGTCCTCCCTAAACTTAAGCTTGTCCAATTAGGGTTTCTAACCAATCTTTTGCATCCAATAGGTGTTTTTTCTCATTGCATGAACAATTAGGTCATTTTCGTCCTCCCTAGGCTTATTCTTGTCCAATTAGTGCTTCTAACCAATCTTGTGCATCCAATAGGTATTTTGTGTCATTGGAAGAACAATTAGGTGATTTTTGTCCTCCCTAAGCTAATTCTTGTCCAATTAGTGCTTCTAACCAATCTTGTGCATCCAATAGGTGTTTTTGTGTCATTGGATGAACATTTAGGTCATTTTCGTCCTTCCTAAACTTAATCTTGTCCAATTAGGGTTTCTAACCAATCTTGTGCATCCAATAGGTGTTTTTGTGTCATTGGATGAACATTTAGGTCATTTTCGTCCTCCCTAGGCTTATACTTGCCCAATTAGGGTTTCTAACCAATCTTGTGCATCCAATAGGTGTTTTTGTGTCATCGGATGAACAATTAGGTCATTTTCGTCCTCCCTAGGCTTATTCTTGTCAAATTAGGGTTTCTAACCAATCATGTGCATCCAATAGGTGTTTTTGTGTCATTGGAACAATATTTAGGTCATAATCGTCCTCCCTACACTTAATCTTGTCCAATTAGGGTTTTTAACCAATCTTGTGCATCCAATAGGTGTTTTGTTTCATTGGATGAACATTTAGGTCATTTTCGTCCTTCGTAAACTTAATCTTGTCCAATTAGGGTTTCTAACCAATCTTGTGCATCCAATAGGTGTTTTTGTGTCATTGGAAGAACAATTAGGTGATTTTCGTCCTCCCTAAGCTAATTCTTGTCCAATTAGGGTTTCTAACCAATCTTTTGCATCCAATAGGTGTTTTGTGTCATTGGATGAAAATTTAGGTCATTTTCGTCCTCCCTACACTTAATCTTGTCCAATTAGAGTTTCTAACCAATCTTGTGCATCCAATAGGTGTTTTTGTGTCATTGGATGAACATTTAGGTCTTTTTCGTCCTCCCTAAACTTAATCTTGTCCAATTATGGTTTCTAACCAATTTTGTGTATCCAATATGTAATTTTGTGTCATTGGATGAATAATTAGGTCATTTTCGTCCTCCCTAGGCTTATTCTTATCCAATTAGTGCTTCTAACCAATCTTGTGCATCCAATAGGTGTTTTTGTGTCATTGGATGAATAATTAGGTCATTTTCGTCCTCCCTAGGCTAATTCTTGTCCAATTAGGGTTGCTAACCAATCTTGTGCATGCAATAGGTGTGTTGCGTCATTGGATGAACAAGTAGGTCATTTTCGTCCTCCCTAGGCTTATTCTTGTCCAATTAGTGCTTCTAACCAATCTTGTGCATCCAATAGGTGTTTTTGTGTCATTGGAAGAATATTTAGGTCATTTTCGTCCTCCCTAGGCTAATTCTTGTCCAATTAGGGTTTCTAACAAATCTTGTGCATCCAATAGGTGTTTTGTGTCATTGGATGAACAAGTAGGTCATTTTCGTCCTCCCTAGGCTTATTCTTGTCCAATTAGGGTTTCTAACCAATCTTGTGCATCCAATAGGTGTTTTGTGTCATTGGATGAACAAGTAGGTCATTTTAGTCCTCCCTAGGCTTATTCTTGTCCAATTAGGGTTTTAAACCAATCTTGTGCATTCAATAGGTGTTTTGTGTCATTGGATGAACATTTAGGTCTTTTTTGTCCTCCCTAAACTTAAGCTTGTCCAATTAGGGTTTCTAACCACTCTTGTGCATCCAATAGGTGTTTTGTGTTATTGCATGAACAATTAGGTCATTTTCGTCCTCCCTAGACTTATTCTTGTCCAATTAGGGTTTTTAACCAATCCTGTGCATCAAGTAGGTGTTTTTGTGTCATTGGAAGAACATTTAGGTCATTTTCGTCCTTCCTAAACTTAATCTTGTCCAATTAGGGTTTCTAACCAATCTTGTGCATCCAATAGGTGTTTTTGTGTCATTGGAAAAACAATTAGGTGATTTTCGTCGTCCCTAATCTAATTCTTGTCCAATTAGGGTTTCTAACCAATCTTGTACATCCAATAGGTGTTTTTGTGTCATTGGATGAACATTTAGGTCTTTTTCGTCCTCCCTAAACTTAATCTTGTCCAATTACGGTTTCTAACCAATCTTGTGTATCCAATAGGTGTTTTTGTGTCATTGGATGAATAATTAGGTCATTTTCGTCCACCCTAGGCTAATTCTTGTCCAATTAGGGTTTCTAACCAATCTTGTGCATCCAATAGGTGTTTTGTGTCATTGCATGAACAATTAGGTCATTTTCGTCCTCCCTAGGCTTATTCTTGTCCAATTAGTGCTTCTAACCAATCTTGTTCATCCAATAGGTGTTTTTGTGTCATTGGAAGAATATTTAGGTCATTTTCGTCCTCCCTAGGCTAATTCTTGTCCAATTAGGGTTTCTAACCAATCTTGTGCATGCAATAGGTGTTTTTGTGTCATTGGATGAAGATTTAGGTCTTTTTCGTCCTCCCTAAACTTAATCTTGTCCAATTACGGTTTCTAACAAATCTTGTGTATCGAATAGGTGTTTTTGTGTCATTGGATGAATAATTAGGTCATTTTCGTCCTCCCTAGGCTAATTCTTGTCCAATTAGGGTTTCTAACCAATCTTGTGCATCCAATAGGTGTTTTGTGTCATTGGATGAACAAGTAGGTCATTTTAGTCCTCCCTAGGCTTATTCTTGTCCAATTAGGGTTTTAAACCAATCTTGTGCATCCAATAGGTGTTTTGTGTCATTGGATGAACAAGTAGGTCATTTTCGTCCTCCCTAGGCTTATTCTTGTCCAATTAGGATTTTTAACCAATCTTGTGCATCCAATAGGTGTTTTGTGTCATTGGATGAACATTTAGGTCATTTTCGTCCTCGCTAAACTTAATCATGTCCAATTAGGGTTTCTAACCAATCTTATGCATCCAATAGGTGTTTTTGTGTCATTGGATGAACAATTAGGTCATTTTCGTCCTCCCTAGGCTTATGCTTGTCCAATTAGGGTTTCTAACCAATCTTGTGCATCCAATAGGTGTTTTTGTGTCATTGGATGAACAATTAGGTCATTTTCGTCCACCCTAGGCTAATTCTTGTCCAATTAGGGTTTTTAACCAATCTTGTGCATCCAATAGGTGTTTTGTGTCATTGGATGAACAATTAGGTCATTTTCGTCCTCCCTAGGCTTATTCTTGTCAAATTAGGGTTTCTAACCAATGTTGTGCCTCCAATAGGTGTTTTTGTGTCATTCGAAGAATATTTAGGTCATAATCGTCCTCCCTACACTTAATCTTGTCCAATTAGGGTTTTTAACCAATCTTGTGCATCCAGTAGGTGTTTTGTGTCATTGGATGTACATTTAGGTCATTTTCGTCCTTCCTAAACTTAATCTTGTCCAATTAGGGTTTCTAACCAATCTTGTGCATCCAATAGGTGTTTTTGTGTCGTTGGAAGAACAATTAGGTGATTTTCGTCCTCCCTAAGCTAATTCTTGTCCAATTAGGGTTTCTAACCAATCTTTTGCATCCAATAGGTGTTTTGTGTCATTGGATGAATATTTAGGTCATTTTCGTCCTCCCTACACTTAATCTTGTCCAATTAAGGTTTCTAACCAATCTTGTGCATCCAATAGGTGTTTTTGTGTCATTGGATGAACATTTAGGTCTTTTTCGTCCTCCCTAAACATAATCTTGTCCAATTACGGTTTCTAACCAATCTTGTGTATCCAATAGGTGTTTTTGTGTCATTGGATGAATAATTAGGTCATTTTCGTCCTCCCTAGGCTAATTCTTGTCCAATTAGGGTTTCTAACCAATCTTGTGCATCCAATAGGTGTTTTGTGTCATTGGATGAACAAGTAGGTCATTTTAGTCCTCCCTAGGCTTATTCTTGTCCAATTAGGGTTTTAAACCAATCTTGTGCATCGAATAGGTGTTTTTGTGTCATTGGAAGAATATTTAGGTCATAATCGTCCTCCCTACACTTAATCTTGTCCAATTAGGGTTTTTAACCAATCTTGTGCATCCAATAGGTGTTTTGTGTCATTGGATGAACATTTAGGTCATTTTCGTCCTTCCTAAACGTAATCTTGTCCAATTAGGGTTTCTAGCCAATCTTGTGCATCCAATAGGTGTTTTTGTTTCATTGGAAGAACAATTAGGTGATTTTCGTCCTCCCTAAGCTAATTCTTGTCCAATTAGGGTTTCTAACCAATCTTGTGCATCCAATAGGTGTTTTTGTGTCATTGGATGAACATTTAGGTCTTTTTCGTCCTCCCTAAACTTAAGCTTCTCCAATTAGGGTTTCTAACCAATCTTTTGCATCCAACAGGTGTTTTTTCTCATTGCATGAACAATTAGGTCATTTTCGTCCTCCCTAGGCTTATTCTTGTCCAATTAGTGCTTCTAACCAATCTTGTGCATCCAATAGGTGTTTTTGTGTCATTGGAAGAATATTTAGGTCATTTTCGTCCTCCCTAGGCTAATTCTTGTCCAACTAGGGTTTCTAACGAATCTTGTGCATCCAATAGGTGTTTTGTGTCATTGGATGAACAAGTAAGTCATTTTCGTCCTCCCTAGGCTTATTCTTGTCCAATTAGGGTTTTTAACCAATCTTGTGCATCCAATAGGTGTTTTGTGTCATTGGATGAACATTTAGGTCTTTTTCGTCCTCCCTAAACTTAAGCTTGTCCAATTAGGGTTTCTAACCAATCTTTTGCATCCAATAGGTGTTTTTTCTCATTGCATGAACAATTAGGTCATTTTCGTCCTCCCTAGGCTTATTCTTGTCCAATTAGTGCTTCTAACCAATCTTGTGCATCCAATAGGTGTTTTTGTGTCATTGGAAGAATATTTAGGTCATTTTCGTCCTCCCTAGGCTAATTCTTGTCCAAATAGGGTTTCTAACGAATCTTGTGCATCCAATAGGTGTTTTGTGTCATTGGATGAACAAGTAAGTCATTTTCGTCCTCCCTAGGCTTATTCTTGTCCAATTAGGGTTTTTAACCAATCTTGTGCATCCAATAGGTGTTTTGTGTCATTGGATGAACATTTAGGTCTTTTTCGTCCTCCCTAAACTTAAGCTTGTCCAATTAGGGTTTCTAACCAATCTTTTGCATCCAATAGGTGTTTTTTCTCATTGCATGAACAATTAGGTCATTTTCGTCCTCCCTAGGCTTATTCTTGTCCAATTAGTGCTTCTAACCAATCTTGTGCATCCAATAGGTGTTTTTGTGTCATTGGAAGAATATTTAGGTCATTTTCGTCCTCCCTAGGCTAATTCTTGTCCAATTAGGGTTTCTAACGAATCTTGTGCATCCAATAGGTGTTTTGTGTCATTGGATGAACAAGTAAGTCATTTTCGTCCTCCCTAGGCTTATCCTTGTCCAATTAGGGTTTTTAACCAATCTTGTGCATCCAATAGGTGTTTTGTGTCATTGGCTGAACATTTAGGTCATTTTCTTCCTCGCTAAACTTAATCTTGTCCAATTAGGGTTTCTAACCAATCTTGTGCATCCAATAGTTGTTTTTCTGTCATTGGATGAACATTTAGGTCATTTTCATCCTCCCTAGGCTTATGCTTGTCCAATTAGGGTTTCTAACCAATCTTGTGCATCCAATAGGTGTTTTTGTGTCATTGGATGAACAATTTGTCATTTTCGTCCACCCTAGGCTAATTCTTGTCCAATTAGGGTTTTTAACCAATCTTGTGCATCCAATAGGTGTTTTCTGTCATTGGATGAACAATTAGGACATTTTCGTCCTTCCTAAACTTAATCTTGTCCAATTAGGGTTTCTAACCAATCTTGTGCATCCAATAGGTGTTTTTGTGTCATTGGATGAACATTTAGGTCTTTTTCGTCCTCCCTAAACTTAATCTTGTCCAATTAGGGTTTCTAACCAATCTTGTGCATCCAATAGGTGTTTTTGTGTCATTGGATGAATAATTAGGTCATTTTCGTCCTCCCTAGGCTAATTCTTGTCCAATTAGGGTTTCTAACCAATCTTGTGCATCCAATAGGTGTTTTGTGTCATTGGATGAACAAGTAGGTCATTTTAATCCTCCCTAGGCTTATTCTTGTCCAATTAGGGTTTTAAACCAATCTTGTGCATCCAATAGGTGTTTTGTGTCATTGGATGAACAAGTAGGTCATTTTCGTCCTCCCTAGGCTTATTCTTGTCCAATTAGGATTTTTAACCAATCTTGTGCATCCAATAGGTGTTTTGTGTCATTGGATGAACATTTAGGTCATTTTCGTCCTCGCTAAACTTAATCATGTCCAATTAGGGTTTCTAACCAATCTTATGCATCCAATAGGTGTTTTTGTGTCATTGGATGAACAATTAGGTCATTTTCGTCCTCCCTAGGCTTATGCTTGTCCAATTAGGGTTTCTAACCAATCTTGTGCATCCAATAGGTGTTTTTGTGTCATTGGATGAACAATTAGGTCATTTTCGTCCACCCTAGGCTAATTCTTGTCCAATTAGGGTTTTTAACTAATCTTGTGCATCCAATAGGTGTTTTGTGTCATTGGATGAACATTTAGGTCATTTTCGTCCTTCCTAAACTTAATCTTGTCCAATTAGGGTTTCTAACCAATCTTGTGCATCCAATAGGTGTTTTTGTGTCATTGGAAGAATATTTAGGTCATTTTCGTCCTCCCTAGGCTAATTCTTGTCCAATTAGGGTTTCTAACCAATCATGTGCATCCAATAGGTTTTTTTGTGTCATTGGATGAACATTTAGGTCATTTTCGTCCTCCCTAGGCTTATGCTTGTCCAATTAGGGTTTCTAACCAATCTTGTGCATCCATTAGGTGTTTTGTGTCATTGGATGAACATTTAGGTCATTTTCTTCCTCCCTAGGCTTATGCTTGTCCAATTAGGGTTTCTAACCAATCTTTTGCATCCAATAGGTGTTTTTGTGTCATTGGATGAACAATTAGGTCATTTTCGTCCACCCTAGGCTAATTCTTGTCCAATTAGGGTTTTTAACCAATCTTGTGCATCCAATAGGTGTTTTGTGTCATTGGATGAAGAATTAGGTCATTTTCGTCCTCCCTAGGCTAATTCTTGTCCAATTAGGGTTTTTAACCAATCTTGTGCATCCATTAGGTATTTTTGTGTCATTGGAAGAATATTTAGGTCATTTTCGTCCTCCCTAGGCTAATTCTTGTCCAATAAGGGTTTCTAACCAATCTTGTGCATCCAATAGCTGTTTTGTGTCATTGGATGAACATTTAGGTCATTTTCGTCCTCCCTAAACTTGATCTTGTCCAATTAGGGTTTCTAACCAAGCTTGTGCATCCAATAGGTGTTTTTGTGTCATCGGATGAACATTGAGGTCATTTTCGTCCTCCCTAGGCTTATGGTTGTCCAATTAGGGTTTCTAACCAATCTTGTGCATCCAATAGGTGTTTTTGTGCCATTGGATGAACAATTAGGTCATTTTCGTCCACCCTAGGCTAATTCTTGTCCAATTAGGGTTTTTAACCAATCTTGTGCATCCAATAGGTGTTTTGTGTCATTGGATGAACAATTAGGTCATTTTCGTCCTCCCTAGGCTTATTCCTGTCAAATTAGGGTTTCTAACCAATCTTTTGCATCCAATAGGTGTTTTTGTGTCATTGGAAGAATATTTAGGTCATAATCGTCCTCCCTACACTTAATCTTGTCCAATTAGGGTTTTTAACCAATCTTGTGCATCCAATAGGTGTTTTGTGTCATTGGATGAACATTTAGGTCATTTTAGTCCTCCCTAGGCTTATTCTTGTCCAATTAGGGTTTTAAACCAATCTTGTGCATCCAATAGGTGTTTTGTGTCATTGCATGAACAATTATGTCTTTTTCGTCCTCCCTAGGCTTATTCTTGTCCAATAAGTGCTTCTAACCAATCTTGTGCATCCAATAGGTGTTTTTGTGTCATTGGAAGAATATTTAGGTCATTTTCGTCCTCCCTAGGCTAATTCTTGTCCAATTAGGGTTTCTAACCAATCTTGTGCATGCAATAGGTGTTTTGTGTCATTGGATGAACAAGTAGGTCATTTTCGTCCTCCCTAGGCTTATTCTTGTCCAATTAGGGTCTTTAACCAATCTCGTTCATCCAATAGGTGTTTTGTGTCATTGGATGAACATTTAGGTCATTTTCGTCCTCGCTAAACATAATCTTGTCCAATTAGGGTTCCTAACCAATCTTGTGCATCCAATAGGTGTTTTTGTGTCATTGGATGAACATTTAGGTCATTTTCGTCCTCCCTAGGCTTATGCTTGTCCAATTAGGGTTTTTAACCAATCTTGTGCATCCAATAGGTGTTTTGTGTCATTGGATGAACAATTAGGTCATTTTCGTCCTCCCTAGGCTTATTCTTGTCAAATTAGGGTTTCTAACCAATCTGGTGCATCCAATAGGTGTTTTTGTGTCATTGGAAGAATATTTAGGTCATAATCGTCCTCCCTACAATTAATCTTGTCCAATTAGGGTTTTTAACCAATCTTGTGCATCCAATAGGTGTTTTGTGTCATTGGATGAACATTTAGGTCATTTTCGTCCTTCTTAAACTTAATCTTGTCCAATTAGGGTTTCTAACCAATCTTGTGCATCCAATAGGTGTTTTTGTGTCATTGGATGAACAATTAGGTCATTTTCGTCCACCCTAGGCTAATTCTTGTCCAATTAGGGTTTTTAACCAATCTTGTGCATCCAATAGGTGTTTTGTGTCATTGGATGAACAATTAGGTCATTTTCGTCCTCCCTAGGCTTATTCTTGTCAAATTAGGGTTTCTAACCAATGTTGTGCCTCCAATAGGTGTTTTTGTGTCATTGGAAGAATATTTAGGTCATAATCGTCCTCCCTACACTTAATCTTGTCCAATTAGGGTTTTTAACCAATCTAGTGCATCCAATAGGTGTTTTGTGTCATTGGATGAACAATTAGGTCATTTTCGTCCTCCCTAGGCTTATTCTTGTCAAATTAGGGTTTCTAACCAATCTTGTGCATCCAATAGGTGTTTTTGTGTCATTGGAAGAATGTTTAGGTCATAATCGTCCTGCCTACACTTAATCTTGTCCAATTAGGGTTTTTAACCAATCTTGTGCATCCAATAGATGTTTTGTGTCATTGGATGAACATTTAGGTCATTTTCGTCCATCCTAAACTTAATCTTGTCCAATTAGGGTTTCTAACCAATCTTGTGCATCCAATAGGTGTTTTTGTGTCATTGGATGAACATTTAGGTCTTTTTCGTCCTCCCCAAACTTAATCTTGTCCAATTACGGTTTCTAACCAATCTTGTGTATCCAATAGGTGTTTTTGTGTCATTGGATGAATAATTAGGTCATTTTCGTCCACCCTAGGCTAATTCTTGTCCAATTAGGGTTTCTAACCAATCTTGTGCATCCAATAGGTGTTTTGTGTCATTGGATGAAGAAGTAGGTCATTTTAGTCCTCCCTAAGCTTATTCTTGTCCAATTAGGGTTTTAAACCAATCTTGTGCATCCAATAGGTGTTTTGTGTCAATGGATGAACATTTAGGTCTTTTTCGTCCTCCCTAAACTTATTCTTTTCCCATTAGGATTTCTAACCAATCTTGTGCATCCAATAGGTGTTTTGTGTCATTGCATGAACAATTAGGTCATTTTCGTCCTCCCTAGGCTTATTCTTGTCCAATTAGTGCTTCTAACCAATCTTGTGCATCCAATAGGTGTTTTTGTGTCATTGGAAGAATATTTAGGTCATTTTCGTCCTCCCTAGGCTAATTCTTGTCCAATTAGGGTTTCTAACCAATCTTGTGCATGTAATAGGTGTTTTTGTGTCATTGGATGAAGATTTAGGTCTTTTTCGTCCTCCCTAAACTTAATCTTGTCCAATTACGGTTTCTAACCAATCTTGTGTATCCAATAGGTGTTTTTGTGTCATTGGATGAATAATTAGGTCATTTTCGTCCTCCCTAGGCTAATTCTTGTCCAATTAGGGTTTCTAACCAATCTTGTGCATCCAATAGGTGTTTTGTGTCATTGGATGAACAAGTAGGTCATTTTAGTCCTCCCTAGGCTTATTCTTGTCCAATTAGGGTTTTAAACCAATCTTGTGCATCCAATAGGTGTTTTGTGTCATTGGATGAACATTTAGGTCTTTTTCGTCCACCCTAAACTTATTCTTTTCCAATTAGGGTTTCTAACCAATCTTGTGCATCCAATAGGTGTTTTGTGTCATTGCATGAACAATTAGGTCATTTTCGTCCTCCCTAGGCTTATTCTTGTCCAATTAGTGCTTCTAACCAATCTTGTGCATCCAATAGGTGTTTTTGTGTCATTGGAAGAATATTTAAGTCATTTTCGTCCTCCCTAGGCTAATTCTTGTCCAATTAGGGTTTCTAACCAATCTTGTGCATGCAATAGGTGTTTTTGTGTCATTGGATGAACATTTAGGTCTTTTTCGTCCTCCCTAAACTTAATCCTGTCCAATTACGGTTTCTAACCAATCTTGTGTATCCAATAGGTGTTATTGTGTCATTGGATGAATAATTAGGTCATTTTCGTCCTCCCTAGGCTAATTCTTGTCCAATTAGGGTTTCTAACCAATCTTGTGCATCCAATAGGTGTTTTGTGTAATTGGATGAACAAGTAGGTCATTTTCGTCCTCCCTAGGCTTATTCTTGTCCAATTAGGGTTTTTAACCAATCTTGTGCATCCAATAGGTGTTTTGTGTCATTGGATGAACATTTAGGTCATTTTCGTCCTCGCTAAACTTAATCATGTCCAATTAGGGTTTCTAACCAATCTTGTGCATCCAATAGGTGTTTTTGTGTCATTGGATGAACATTTAGGTCATTTTCGTCCTCCCTAGGCTTATGCTTGTCCAATTAGGGTTTCTAACCAATCTTGTGCATCCAATAGGTGTTTTTGTGTCATTGGATGAACAATTAGGTCATTTTCGTCCACCCTAGGCTAATTCTTGTCCAATTAGGGTTTTTAACCAATCTTGTGCATCCAATTGGTCTTTTGTGTCATTGGATGAACAATTAGGTCATTTTCGTCCTCCCTAGGCTAATTCTTGTCCAATTAGGGTTTCTAACCACTCTTGTGCATCCAATAGGTGTTTTTGTGTCATTGGATGAACATTTAGGTCATTTTCGTCCTCCCTAGGCTAATTCTTGTCCAATTAGGGTTTCTAACCAATCTTGTGCATCCAATAGGTGTTTTTGTGTCATTGGATGAACATTTAGGTCATTTTCGTCCTCCCTAGGCTTATGCTTGTCCAATTAGGGTTTCTAACCAATCTTATGCATCCAATATGTGTTTTTGTGTCATTGGATGAACAATTAGGTCATTTTCGTCCACCCTAGGCTAATTCTTGTCCAATTAGGGTTTCTAACCAATCTTGTGCATCCAATAGGTGTTTTGTGTCATTGGATGAACAATTAGGTCATTTTCGTCCTCCCTAGGCTAATTCTTGTCCAATTAGGGTTTTTAACCAATCTTGTGCATCCAATAGGTGTTTTGTGTCATTGGATGAACATTTAGCTGATTTTCGTCCTCTCTACACTTAATGTAGTCCATTTAGGGTTTTTAACCAATCTTGTGCATCCATTAGGTGTTTTTGTGTCATTGGATGAACATTTAGGTCATTTTCGTCCTCCCGAGGCTAATTCTTGTCCAATTAGGGTTTTTAACCAATCTTGTGCTTCGATTAGGTGTTTTGTGTCATTGGATGATCATTTAGGTCATTTTCGTCCTCCCTACACTTAGTCTTGTCCAATTAGTGTTTTTAACCAATCTTGTGCATCCAATAGGTGTTTTGTGTCATTGGATGAACAATTAGGTCATTTTCGTCCTCCCTAGGCTAATTCTTGTCCAATTAGGGTTTTTAACCAATCTTGTGCATCCAATAGGTGTTTTGTGTCATTGGATGAAAATTTAGGTGATTTTCGTCCTCTCTACACTTAATGTAGTCCATTTAGGGTTTTTAACCAATCTTGTACATCCATTAGGTGTTTTTGTGTCATTGGATGAACATTTAGGTCATTTTCGTCCTCCCAAGGCTAATTCTTGTCCAATTAGGGTTTTTAACCAATCTTGTGCATCCATTAGGTGTTTTGTGTCATTGGATGATCATTTAGGTCATTTTCGTCCTCCCTACACTTAGTCTTGTCCAATTAGTGTTTTTAACCAATCTTGTGCATCCAATTGGTGTGTTTGGGTCATTGGATGAACAATTAGGTCATTTTCGTCCACCCTAGGCTAATTCTTGTCCAATTAGGGTTTTTAACCAATCTTGTGTATCCAATAGGTGTTTTGAGTCATTGGATGAACATTTAGTTCATTTTCGTCCTCCTTACAATTTATGTAGTCCAATTAGGGTTTTTAACCAATCATGTGCATCCATTAGGTGTTTTTGTGTCATTGGATGAACATTTAGGTCATTTTCGTCCTCCCTACACTTATTCTTGTCCAATTAGTGTTTTTAACCAATCTTGTGCATCCAATAGGTGTTTTGTGTCATTGGATGAACAATTAGGTCATTTTCGTCCTCCCTAGGCTAATTCTTGTCCAATTAGGGTTTTTAACCAATCTTGTGCATCCAATAGGTGTTTTGTGTCATTGGATGAACATTTAGGTCATTTTCGTCCTCCCTACACTTAATCTTGTCCAATTAGGGTTTTTAATTAATCTTGTGCATCCAATAGGTGTTTTGTGTCATTGGATGAACATTTACGTCATTTTCGTCCTCCCTAAACTTAATCTTGTCCAATTAGGGTTTCTAACCAATCTTGTGCATCCAATAGGTGTTTTTGTGTCATTGGATGAACAATTAGGTCATTTTCGTCCACCCTAGGCTAATTCTTGTCCAATTAGGGTTTTTAACCAATCTTGTGCATCCAATAGGTGTTTTGTGTCATTGGATGAACATTTAGGTCATTTTCGTCCTCCCTAAACTTAATCTTGTCCAATTAGGGTTTCTAACCAATGTTGTGCATCCAATAGGTGTTTTTGTGTCATTGGATGAACATTTAGGTCATTTTCGTCCTCCCTAGGCTTATGCTTGTCCAATTAGGGTTTCTAACCAATCTTGTGCATCCAATAGGTGTTTTTGTGTCATTGGATGAACAATTAGCTCATTTTCGTCCACCCTAGGCTAATTCTTGTCCAATTAGGGTTTTTAACCAATCTTGTGCATCCAATAGGTGTTTTGTGTCATTGGATGAATAATTAGGCCATTTTCGTCCTCCCTAGGCTTATTCTTGTCAAATTAGGGTTTCTAACCAATCTTGTGCATCCAATAGGCATTTTTGTGTCATTGGAAGAATATTTAGGTCATAATCGTCCTCCCTACACTTAATCTTGTCCAATTAGGGTTTTTAACCAATCTTGTGCATCCAATAGGTGTTTTGTGTCATTGGATGAACAATTAGGTCATTTTCGTCCTCCCTAGGCGTATTCTTGTCAAATTAGGGTTTCTAACCAATCTTGTGCATCCAATAGGTGTTTTTGTGTCATTGGAAGAATATTTAGGTCATAATCGTCCTGCCTACACTTAATCTTGTCCAATTTGGGTTTTTAACCAATCTTGTGCATCCAATAGGTGTTTTGTGTCATTGGATGAACATTTAGGTCATTTTCGACCTTCCTAAACTTAATCTTGTCCAATTAGGGTTTCTAACCAATCTTCTGCATCCAATAGGTGTTTTTGTGTCATTGGAAGAACAATTAGGTGATTTTCGTCCTCCCTAAGCTAATTCTTGTCCAATTAGGGTTTCTAACCAATCTTTTGCATCCAATAGGTGTTTTGTGTCATTGGATGAATATTTAGGTCATTTTCGTCCTCCCTAATCTTAATCTTGTCCAATTAAGGTTTCTAACCAATCTTGTGCATCCAATAGCTATTTTTGTGTCATTGGATGAACATTTAGGTCTTTTTCGTCTTCCCTAAACTTAATCTTGTCCAATTACGGTTTCTAACCAATCTTGTGTATCCAATAGGTGTTTTTGTGTCATTGGATGAATAATTAATTCATTTTCGTCCTCCCTAGGCTAATTCTTGTCCAATTAGGGTTTCTAACCAATCTTGTGCTTCGAATAGGTGTTTTGTGTCATTGGATGAACAAGTAGGTCATTTTAGTCCTCCCTAGGCTTATTCTTGTCCAATTAGGGTTTTAAACCAATCTTGTGCATCCAATAGGTGTTTTGTGTCATTGGATGAACATGTAGGTCTTTTTCGTCCTCCCTAAACTTAATCTTTTCCAATTAGGGTTTCTAACCAATCTTGTGCATCCAATAGGTGTTTTTGTGTCATTGGATGAACATTTAGGTCATTTTCGTCCTCCCTAGGCTTAGGCTTGTCCAATTAGGGTTTCTAACCAATCTTGTGCATCCAATAGGTGTTTTGTGTCATTGGATGAACAAGTAGGTCATTTTAGTCCTCCCTAGGCTTATTCTTGTCCAATTAGGGTTTTAAACCAATCTTGTGCATCCAATAGGTGTTTTGTGTCATTGGATGAACAAGTAGGTCATTTTCGTCCTCCCTAGGCTTATTCTTGTCCAATTAGGATTTTTAACCAATCTTGTGCATCCAATAGGTGTTTTGTGTCATTGGATGAACATTTAGGTCATTTTCGTCCTCGCTAAACTTAATCATGTCCAATTAGGGTTTCTAACCAATCTTATGCATCCAATAGGTGTTTTTGTGTCATTTGATGAACATTTAGGTCATTTTCGTCCACCCTAGGCTAATTCTTGTCCAATTAGGGTTTCTAACCAATCTTATGCATCCAATAGGTGTTTTTGTGTCATTGGATGAACAATTAGGTCATTTTCGTCCTCCCTAGGCTTATGCTTGTCCAATTAGGGTTTCTAACCAATCTTGTGCATCCAATAGGTGTTTTTGTGTCATTGGATGAACAATTAGGTCATTTTCGTCCACCCTAGGCTAATTCTTGTCCAATTAGGGTTTTTAACCAATCTTGTGCATCCAATAGGTGTTTTGTGTCATTGGATGAACAATTAGGTCATTTTCGTCCTCCCTAGGCTTATTCTTGTCAAATTAGGGTTTCTAACCAATGTTGTGCCTCCAATAGGTGTTTTTGTGTCATTGGAAGAATATTTAGGTCATAATCGTCCTGCCTACACTTAATCTTGTCCAATTAGGGTTTTTAACCAATCTTGTGCATCCAATAGGTGTTTTGTGTCATTGGATGAACATTTAGGTCATTTTCGTCCATCCTAAACTTAATCTTGTCCAATTAGGGTTTCTAACCAATCTTGTGCATCCAATAGGTGTTTTTGTGTCATTGGAAGAACAATTAGGTGATTTTCGTCCTCCCTAAGCTAATTCTTGTCCAATTAGGGTTTCTAACCAATCTTTTGCATCCAATAGGTGTTTTGTGTCATTGGATGAATATTTAGGTCATTTTCGTCCTCCCTACACTTAATCTTGTCCAATTAAGGTTTCTAACCAATCTTGTGCATCCAATAGGTGTTTTTGTGTCATTGGATGAACATTTAGGACTTTTTCATCCTCCCTAAACTTAATCTTGTCCAATTACGGTTTCTAACCAATCTTGTGTATCCAATAGGTGTTTTTGTGTCATTGGATGAATAATTAGGTCATTTTCGTCCACCCTAGGCTAATTCTTGTCCAATTAGGGTTTCTAACCAATCTTGTGCATCCAATAGGTGTTTTGTGTCATTGGATGAACAAGTAGGTCATTTTAGTCCTCCCTAAGCTTATTCTTGTCCAATTAGGGTTTTAAACCAATCTTGTGCATCCAATAGGTGTTTTGTGTCAATGGATGAACATTTAGGTCTTTTTCGTCCTCCCTAAACTTATTCTTTTCCCATTAGGGTTTCTAACCAATCTTGTGCATCCAATAGGTGTTTTGTGTCATTGCATGAACAATTAGGTCATTTTCGTCCTCCCTAGGCTTATTCTTGTCCAATTAGTGCTTCTAACCAATCTTGTGCATCCAATAGGTGTTTTTGTGTCATTGGAAGAATATTTAGGTCATTTTCGTCCTCCCTAGGCTAATTCTTGTCCAATTAGGGTTTCTAACCAATCTTGTGCATGCAATAGGTGTTTTTGTGTCATTGGATGAACATTTAGGTCTTTTTCGTCCTCCCTAAACTTAATCTTGTCCAATTACGCTTTCTAACCAATCTTGTGTATCCAATAGGTGTTATTGTGTCATTGGATGAATAATTAGGTCATTTTCGTCCTCCCTAGGCTAATTCTTGTCCAATTAGGGTTTCTAACCAATCTTGTGCATCCAATAGGTGTTTTGTGTCATTGGATGAACAAGTAGGTCATTTTAGTCCTCCCTAGGCTTATTCTTGTCCAATTAGGGTTTTAAAACAATCTTGTGCATCCAATAGGTGTTTTGTGTCATTGCATGAACAATTAGGTCATTTTCGTCCTCCTTAGGCTTATTCTTCTCCAATTAGTGCTTCTAACCAATTTGTGTCATTGGATGAACATTTAGGTCTTTTTCGTCCTCCCTAAACTTAAACTTGTCCAATGACAGTTTCTAACCAATCTTGTGTATCCAATAGGTGTTTTTGTGTCATTGGATGAATAATTAGGTCATTTTCGTCCTCCCTAGGCTAATTCTTGTCCAATTAGGGTTTCTAACCAATCTTGTGCATCCAATAGGTGTTTTGTGTCATTGGATGAACAAGTAGGTCATTTTAGTCCTCCCTAGGCTTATTCTTGTCCAATTAGGGTTTTAAAACAATCTTGTGCATCCAATAGGTGTTTTGTGTCATTGGATGAACATTTAGGTCATTTTCGTCCTCCCTAGGCTTATTCTTGTCCAATTAGTGCTTCTAACCAATCTTGTACATCCAATAGGTGTTTTTGTGTCATTGGATGAACATTTAGGTCTTTTTCGTCCTCCCTAAACTTAAACTTGTCCAATTACGGTTTCTAACCAATCTTGTGTATCCAATAGGTGTTTTTGTGTCATTGGATGAATAATTAGGTCATTTTCGTCCTCCCTAGGCTAATTCTTGTCCAATTAGGGTTTCTAACCAATCTTGTGCATCCAATAGGTGTTTTGTGTCATTGGATGAACAAGTAGGTCATTTTAGTCCTCCCTAGGCTTATTCTTGTCCAATTAGGGTTTTAAAACAATCTTGTGCATCCAATAGGTGTTTTGTGTCATTGGATGAACATTTAGGTCATTTTTGTCCTTCCTAGGCTTATTCTTGTCCAATTAGTGCTTCTAACCAATCTTGTACATCCAATAGGTGTTTTTGTGTCATTGGAAGAATATTTAGGTCATTTTCGTCCTCCCTAGGCTATTTCTTGTCCAATTAGGGTTTCTAACCAATCTATTGCATCCAATAGGTGTTTTGTGTCATTGGATGAACAAGTAGGTCATTTTCGTCCTCCCTAGGCTTATTCATGTCCAATTAGGGTTTTTAACCAATCTTGTGCATCCAATAGGTGTTTTGTGTCATTGGATGAACAATTAGGTCATTTTCGTCCTCCCTAGGCTTATTCTTGTCCAATTAGGGTTTCTAACCAATCTTGTGCATCCAATAGGTGTTTTGTGTCATTGCATGAACAATTAGGTCATTTTCGTCCTCCCTAGGCTTATTCTTGTCCAATTAGTGCTTCTAACCAATCTTGTTCATCCAATAGGTGTTTTTGTGTCATTGGAAGAATATTTAGGTCATTTTCGTCCTCCCTAGGCTAATTCTTGTCCAATTAGGGTTTCTAACCAATCTTGTGCATCCAATAGGTGTTTTGTGTCATTGGATGAACAAGTAGGTCATTTTCGTCTTCCCTAGGCTTATTCTTGTCCAATTAGGGTTTTTAACCAATCTTGTGCATCCAATAGGTGTTTTGTGTCATTGGATGAACATTTAGGTCATTTTCGTCCTCCCTAAACTTAATCTTGTCCAATTAGGGTTTCTAACCAATCTTGTGCATCCAATAGGTGTTTTTGTGTCATTGGAAGAACAATTAGGTGATTTTCGTCCTCCCTAAGCTAATTCTTGTCCAATTAGGGTTTCTAACCAATCTTTTGCATCCAATAGGTGTTTTGTGTCATTGGATGAATATTTAGGTCATTTTCGTCCTCCCTACACTTAATCTTGTCCAATTAAGGTTTCTAACCAATCTTGTGCATCCAATAGGTGTTTTGTGTCATTGCATGAACAATTAGGTCATTTTCGTCCTCCCTAGGCTTATTCTTGTCCAATTAGTGCTTCTAACCAATCTTGTGCATCCAATAGGTGTTTTTGTGTCATTGGAAGAATATTTAGGTCATTTTCGTCCACCCTAGGCTAATTCTTGTCCAATTAGGGTTTCTAACCAATCTTGTGCATCCAATAGGTGTTTTGTGTCATTGGATGAACAAGTAGGTCATTTTAGTCCTCCCTAAGCTTATTCTTGTCCAATTAGGGTTTTAAACCAATCTTGTGCATCCAATAGGTGTTTTGTGTCAATGGATGAACATTTAGGTCTTTTTCGTCCTCCCTAAACTTATTCTTTTCCCATTAGGATTTCTAACCAATCTTGTGCATCCAATAGGTGTTTTGTGTCATTGCATGAACAATTAGGTCATTTTCGTCCTCCCTAGGCTTATTCTTGTCCAATTAGTGCTTCTAACCAATCTTGTGCATCCAATAGGTGTTTTTGTGTCATTGGAAGAATAATTAGGTCATTTTCGTCCTCCCTAGGCTAATTCTTGTCCAATTAGGGTTTCTAACCAATCTATTGCATCCAATAGGTGTTTTGTGTCATTGGATGAACAAGTTGGTCATTTTCGTCCTCCCTAGGCTTATTCTTGTCCAATTAGGGTTTTTAACCAATCTTGTGCATCCAATAGGTGTTTTGTGTCATTGGATGAACAATTAGGTCATTTTCGTCCTCCCTAGGGTAATTCTTGTCCAATTAGGGTTTCTAACCAATCTTGTGCATCCAATAGGTGTTTTGTGTCATTGGATGAACATTTAGGTCTTTTTCGTCCTCCCTAAACTTAATCTTGTCCAATTACGGTTTCTAACCAATCTTGTGCATCCAATAGGTGTTTTGTGTCATTGGATGAACAATTAGGTCATTTTCGTCCTCCTTAGGGTTATTCTTGTCCAATTAGTGCTTCTAACCAATCTTGTGCATCCAATATGTGTTTTTGTGTCATTGGATGAACATTTAGGTCTTTTTCGTCCTCCCTAAACTTAAACTTGTCCAATTATGGTTTCTAACCAATCTTGTGTATCCAATAGGTGTTTTTGTGTCATTGGATGAAAAATTAGGTCATTTTCGTCCTCCCTAGGCTAATTCTTGTCCAATTAGGGTTTCTAACCAATCTTGTGCATCCAATAGGTGTTTTGTGTCATTGGATGAACAAGTAGGTCATTTTAGTCCTCCCTAGGCTTATTCTTGTTCAATTAGGGTTTTAAACCAATCTTGTGCATCCAATAGGTGTTTTGTGTCATTGGATGAACATTTAGGTCTTTTTCGTCCTCCCTAAACTTAAGCTTGTCCAATTAGGGTTTCTAACCAATCTTGTGCATCCAATAGGTGTATTGTGTTATTGCATGAACAATTAGGTCATTTTCGTCCTCCCTAGGCTTATTCTTGTCCAATTAGTGTTTCTAACCAATCCTGTGCATCCAATAGGTGTTTTTGTGTCATTGGAAGAATATTTAGGTCATTTTCGTCCTCCCTAGGCTAATTCTTGTCCAATTAGGGTTTCTAACCAATCTTGTGCATCCAATAGGTGTTTTGTATCATTGGATGAACAAGTAGGTCATTTTAGTCCTCCCTAGGCTTATTCTTGTCCAATTAGGGTTTTAAACCAATCTTGTGCATCCAATAGGTGTTTTGTGTCATTGGATGAACATTTTGGTCTTTTTCGTCCTCCCTAAACTTATTCTTTTCCCATTAGGGTTTCTAACCAATCTTGTGCATCCAATAGGTGTTTTGTGTCATTGCATGAACAATTAGGTCATTTTCGTCCTCCCTAGGCTTATTCTTGTCCAATTAGTGCTTCTAACCAATCTTGTGCATCCAATAGGTGTTTTTGTGTCATTGGAAGAATATTTAGGTCATTTTCGTCCTCCCTAGGCTAATTCTTGTCCAATTAGGGTTTCTAACCAATCTTGTGCATGCAATAGGTGTTTTTGTGTCATTGGATGAAGATTTAGGTCTTTTTCGTCCTCCCTAAACTTAATCTTGTCCAATTACGGTTTCTAACAAATCTTGTGTATCCAATAGGTGTTTTTGTGTCATTGGATGAATAATTAGGTCATTTTCGTCCTCCCTAGGCTAATTCTTGTCCAATTAGGGTTTCTAACCAATCTTGTGCATCCAATAGGTGTTTTGTGTCATTGGATGAACAAGTAGGTCATTTTAGTCCTCCTTAGGCTTATTCTTGTCCAATTAGGGTTTTAAACCAATCTTGTGCATCCAATAGGTGTTTTGTGTCATTGGATGAACAAGTAGGTCATTTTCGTCCTCCCTAGGCTTATTCTTGTCCAATTAGGATTTTTAACCAATCTTGTGCATCCAATAGGTGTTTTGTGTCATTGGATGAACATTTAGGTCATTTTCGTCCTCGCTAAACTTAATCATGTCCAATTAGGGTTTCTAACCAATCTTATGCATCCAATAGGTGTTTTTGTGTCATTGGATGAACAATTAGGTCATTTTCGTCCTCCCTAGGCTTATGCTTGTCCAATTAGGGTTTCTAACCAATCTTGTGCATCCAATAGGTGTTTTTGTGTCATTGGATGAACAATTAGGTCATTTTCGTCCACCCTAGGCTAATTCTTGTCCAATTAGGGTTTTTAACTAATCTTGTGCATCCAATAGGTGTTTTGTGTCATTGGATGAACATTTAGGTCATTTTCGTCCTTCCTAAACTTAATCTTGTCCAATTAGGGTTTCTAACCAATCTTGTGCATCCAATAGGTGTTTTTGTGTCGTTGGAAGAACAATTAGGTGATTTTCGTCCTCCCTAAGCTAATTCTTGTCCAATTAGGGTTTCTAACCAATCTTTTGCATCCAATAGGTGTTTTGTGTCATTGGATGAATATTTAGGTCATTTTCGTCCTCCCTAAACTTAATCTTGTCCAATTAAGGTTTCTAACCAATCTTGTGCATCCAATAGGTGTTTTTGTGTCATTGGATGAACATTTAAATCTTTTTCGTCCTCCCTAAACTTAATCTTGTCCAATTACGGTTTCTAACCAATCTTGTGTATCCAATAGGTGTTTTTGTGTCATTGGATGAATAATTAGGTCATTTTCGTCCTCCCTAGGCTAATTCTTGTCCAATTAGGGTTTCTAACCAATCTTGTGCATCCAATAGGTGTTTTGTGTCATTGGATGAACAAGTAGGTCATTTTAGTCCTCCCTAGGCTTATTCTTGTCCAATTAGGGTTTTAAACCAATCTTGTGCATCCAATAGGTGTTTTGTGTCATTGGATGAACATTTAGGTCTTTTTCGTCCTCCCTAAACTTATTCTTTTCCCATTAGGGTTTCTAACCAATCTTGTGCATCCAATAGGTGTTTTGTGTCATTGCATGAACAATTAGGTCATTTTCGTCCTCCCTAGGCTTATTCTTGTCCAATTAGTGCTTCTAACCAATCTTGTGCATCCAATAGGTGTTTTTGTGTCATTGGAAGAATATTTAGGTCATTTTCGTCCTCCCTAGGCTAATTCTTGTCCAATTAGGGTTTCTAACCAATCTTGTGCATGCAATAGGTGTTTTTGTGTCATTGGATGAACATTTAGGTCTTTTTCGTCCTCCCTAAACTTAATCTTGTCCAATTACGCTTTCTAACCAATCTTGTGTATCCAATAGGTGTTATTGTGTCATTGGATGAATAATTAGGTCATTTTCGTCCTCCCTAGGCTAATTCTTGTCCAATTAGGGTTTCTAACCAATCTTGTGCATCCAATAGGTGTTTTGTGTCATTGGATGAACAAGTAGGTCATTTTAGTCCTCCCTAGGCTTATTCTTGTCCAATTAGGGTTTTAAAACAATCTTGTGCATCCAATAGGTGTTTTGTGTCATTGCATGAACAATTAGGTCATTTTCGTCCTCCTTAGGCTTATTCTTCTCCAATTAGTGCTTCTAACCAATTTGTGTCATTGGATGAACATTTAGGTCTTTTTCGTCCTCCCTAAACTTAAACTTGTCCAATGACAGTTTCTAACCAATCTTGTGTATCCAATAGGTGTTTTTGTGTCATTGGATGAATAATTAGGTCATTTTCGTCCTCCCTAGGCTAATTCTTGTCCAATTAGGGTTTCTAACCAATCTTGTGCATCCAATAGGTGTTTTGTGTCATTGGATGAACAAGTAGGTCATTTTAGTCCTCCCTAGGCTTATTCTTGTCCAATTAGGGTTTTAAAACAATCTTGTGCATCCAATAGGTGTTTTGTGTCATTGGATGAACATTTAGGTCATTTTCGTCCTCCCTAGGCTTATTCTTGTCCAATTAGTGCTTCTAACCAATCTTGTACATCCAATAGGTGTTTTTGTGTCATTGGATGAACATTTAGGTCTTTTTCGTCCTCCCTAAACTTAAACTTGTCCAATTACGGTTTCTAACCAATCTTGTGTATCCAATAGGTGTTTTTGTGTCATTGGATGAATAATTAGGTCATTTTCGTCCTCCCTAGGCTAATTCTTGTCCAATTAGGGTTTCTAACCAATCTTGTGCATCCAATAGGTGTTTTGTGTCATTGGATGAACAATTAGGTCATTTTCGTCCTCCCTAGGCTAATTCATGTCCAATTAGGGTTTTTAACCAATCTTGTGCATCCAATAGGTGTTTTGTGTCATTGGATGAACATTTAGGTCATTTTCGTCCTCCCTAGGCTAATTCTTGTCCAATTAGGGTTTCTAACCAATCTTGTGCATCCAATAGGTGTTTTGTGTCATTGGATGAACAAGTAGGTCATTTTAGTCCTCCCTAGGCTTATTCTTGTCCAATTAGGGTTTTAAACCAATCTTGTGCATCCAATAGGTGTTTTGTGTCATTGCATGAACAATTAGGTCATTTTCGTCCTCCCTAGGCTTATTCTTGTCCAATTAGTGCTTCTAACCAATCTTGTGCATCCAATAGGTGTTTTTGTGTCATTGGAAGAATATTTAGGTCATTTTCGTCCTCCCTAGGCTAATTCTTGTCCAGTTAGGGTTTTTAACCAATCTGATGCATCCAATAGGCGTTTTGTGTCATTGGATGAACATTTAGGTCATTTTCGTCCTCCCTAAACTTAATCTTGTCCAATTAGGGTTTCTAACCAATCTTGTGCATCCAATAGGTGTTTTTGTGTCATTGGATGAATATTTAGGTCATTTTCGTCCTCCCTAGGCTTATGCTTGTCCAATTAGGGTTTCTAACCAATCTTGTGCATCCAATAGGTGTTTTTGTGTCATTGGATGAACAATTAGGTCATTTTCGTCCACCCTAGGCTAATTCTTGTCCAATTAGGGTTTCTAACCAATCTTGTGCATCCAATAGGTGTTTTTGTGTCATTGGAAGAATATTTAGGTCATTTTCGTCCTCCCTAGGCTAATTCTTGTCCAATTAGGGTTTCTAACCAATCTTGTGCATGCAATAGGTGTTTTGTGTCATTGGATGAACAAGTAGGTCATTTTCGTCCTCCCTAGGCTTATTCTTGTCCAATTAGGTTTTTAACCAATCTCGTTCATCCAATAGGTGTTTTGTGTCATTGGATGAACATTTAGGTCATTTTCTTCCTCCCTAGGCTTATGCTTGTCCAATTAGGGTTTCTAACCAATCTCGTTGATCCAATAGGTGTTTTGTGTCATTGGATGAACATTTAGGTCATTTTCTTCCTCCCTAGGCTTATGCTTGTCCAATTAGGGTTTCTAACCAATCTTGTGCATCCAATAGGTGTTTTTGTGTCATTGGATGAACAATTAGGTCATTTTCGTCCACCCTAGGCTAATTCTTGTCCAATTAGGGTTTTTAACCAATCTTGTGCATCCAATAGGTGTTTTGTGTCATTGGATGAACAAGTAGGTCATTTTCGTCCTCCCTAGGCTTATTCTTGTCCAATTAGGATTTTTAACCAATCTTGTGCATCCAATAGGTGTTTTGTGTCATTGGATGAACATTTAGGTCATTTTCGTCCTCGCTAAACTTAATCATGTCCAATTAGGGTTTCTAACCAATCTTATGCATCCAATAGGTGTTTTTGTGTCATTGGATGAACATTTAGGTCATTTTCGTCCTCCCTAGGCTTATGCTTGTCCAATTAGGGTTTCTAACCAATCTTGTGCATCCAATAGGTGTTTTTGTGTCATTGGATGAACAATTAGGTCATTTTGTCCTCCCTGGGCTAATTCTTGTCCAATTAGGGTTTCTAACCAATCTTGTGCATCCAATAGGTGTTTTTGTGTCATTGGATGAACAAGTAGGTCATTTTCGTCCTCCCTAAGCTTATTCTTGTCCAATTAGGGATTTTAACCAATCTTGTGCATCCAATAGGTGTTTTGTGTCATTGGATGAACATTTAGGTCATTTTCGTCCTCGCTAAACTTAATCTTGTCCAATTAGGGTTTCTAACCAATCTTGTGCATTCAATAGGTGTTTTTGTGTCATTGGATGAACATTTAGGTCATTTTCGTCCTCCCTAGGCTTATGCTTGTCCAATTAGGGTTTCTAACCAATCTTGTGCATCCAATAGGTGTTTTGTGTCATTGGATGAACATTTAGGTCATTTTCGTCCACCCTAGGCTAATTCTTGTCCAATTAGGGTTTTTAACCAATCTTGTGCATCCAATAGGTGTTTTGTGTCATTGGATGAACATTTAGGTCATTTTCGTCCTCGCTAAACTTAATCATGTCCAATTAGGGTTTCTAACCAATCTTATGCATCCAATAGGTGTTTTTGTGTCATTTGATGAACATTTAGGTCATTTTCGTCCACCCTAGGCTAATTCTTGTCCAATTAGGGTTTCTAACCAATCTTATGCATCCAATAGGTGTTTTTGTGTCATTGGATGAACAATTAGGTCATTTTCGTCCTCCCTAGGCTTATGCTTGTCCAATTAGGGTTTCTAACCAATCTTGTGCATCCAATAGGTGTTTTTGTGTCATTGGATGAACAATTAGGTCATTTTCGTCCACCCTAGGCTAATTCTTGTCCAATTAGGGTTTTTAACCAATCTTGTGCATCCAATAGGTGTTTTGTGTCATTGGATGAACAATTAGGTCATTTTCGTCCTCCCTAGGCTTATTCTTGTCAAATTAGGGTTTCTAACCAATGTTGTGCCTCCAATAGGTGTTTTTGTGTCATTGGAAGAATATTTAGGTCATAATCGTCCTCCCTACACTTAATCTTGTCCAATTAGGGTTTTTAACCAATCTTGTGCATCCAATAGGTGTTTTGTGTCATTGGATGAACAATTAGGTCATTTTCGTCCTCCCTAGGCTTATTCTTGTCAAATTAGGGTTTCTAACCAATCTTGTCCATCCAATAGGTGTTTTTGTGTCATTGGAAGAATATTTAGGTCATAATCGTCCTGCCTACACTTAATCTTGTCCAATTAGGGTTTTTAACCAATCTTGTGCATCCAATAGCTGTTTTGTGTCATTGGATGAACATTTAGGTCATTTTCGTCCATCCTAAACTTAATCTTGTCCAATTAGGGTTTCTAACCAATCTTGTGCATCCAATAGGTGTTTTTGTGTCATTGGATGAACATTTAGGTCTTTTTCGTCCTCCCTAAACTTAATCTTGTCCAATTACGGTTTCTAACCAATCTTGTGTATCCAATAGGTGTTTTTGTGTCATTGGATGAATAATTAGGTCATTTTCTTCCACCCTAGGCTAATTCTTGTCCAATTAGGGTTTCTAACCAATCTTGTGCATCCAATAGGTGTTTTGTGTCATTGGATGAACAAGTAGGTCATTTTAGTCCTCCCTAAGCTTATTCTTGTCCAATTAGGGTTTTAAACCAATCTTGTGCATCCAATAGGTGTTTTGTGTCAATGGATGAACATTTAGTTCTTTTTCGTCCTCCCTAAACTTATTATTTTCCCATTAGGATTTCTAACCAATCTTGTGCATCCAATAGGTGTTTTGTGTCATTGCATGAACAATTAGGTCATTTTCGTCCTCCCTAGGCTTATTCTTGTCCAATTAGTGCTTCTAACCAATCTTGTGCATCCAATAGGTGTTTTTGTGTCATTGGAAGAATATTTAGGTCATTTTCGTCCTCCCTAGGCTAATTCTTGTCCAATTAGGGTTTCTAACCAATCTTGTGCATGCAATAGGTGTTTTTGTGTCATTGGATGACGATTTAGGTCTTTTTCGTCCTCCCTAAACTTAATCTTGTCCAATTACGGTTTCTAACCAATCTTGTGTATCCAATAGGTGTTTTTGTGTCATTGGATGAATAATTAGGTCATTTTCGTCCTCCCTAGGCTAATTCTTGTCCAATTAGGGTTTCTAACCAATCTTGTGCATCCAATAGGTGTTTTGTGTCATTGGATGAACAAGTAGGTCATTTTAATCCTCCCTAGGCTTATTCTTGTCCAATTAGGGTTTTAAACCAATCTTGTGCATCCAATAGGTGTTTTGTGTCATTGGATGAACAAGTAGGTCATTTTCGTCCTCCCTAGGCTTATTCTTGTCCAATTAGGATTTTTAACCAATCTTGTGCATCCAATAGGTGTTTTGTGTCATTGGATGAACATTTAGGTCATTTTCGTCCTCGCTAAACTTAATCATGTCCAATTAGGGTTTCTAACCAATCTTATGCATCCAATAGGTGTTTTTGTGTCATTTGATGAACATTTAGGTCATTTTCGTCCACCCTAGGCTAATTCTTGTCCAATTAGGGTTTCTAACCAATCTTGTGCATCCAATAGGTGTTTTGTGTCATTGGATGAACAAGTAGGTCATTTTAGTCCTCCCTAGGCTTATTCTTGTCCAATTAGGGTTTTAAACCAATCTTGTGCATCCAATAGGTGTTCTGTGTCATTGGATGAACATTTAGGTCTTTTTCGTCCTCCCTAAACTTAATCTTTTCCAATTAGGGTTTCTAACCAATCTTGTGCATCCAATAGGTGTTTTGTGTCATTGCATGAACAATTAGGTCATTTTCGTCCTCTCTAGGCTTAATCTTTTCCAATTAGTCCTTCTAACCAATCTTGTGCATCCAATAGGTGTTTTGGTGTCGTTGGAAGAATATTTAGGTCATTTTCGTCCTGCCTAGGCTAATTCTTGTCCAATTAGGGTTGCTAACCAATCTTGTGCATGCAATAGGTGTTTTGTGTCATTGGATGAACAAGTAGGTCATTTTCGTCCTCCCTAGGCTTATTCTTGTCCAATTAGGGTTTTTAACCAATCTTGTGCATCCAATAGGTGTTTTGTGTCATTGGATGAACATTTAGGTCATTTTCGTCCTCGCTAAACTTAATCTTGTCCAATTAGGGTTTCTAACCAATCTTGAGCATCCAATAGGTGTTTTTGTGTCATTGGATGAACATTTAGGTCATTTTCGTCCTCCCTAGGCTAATTCTTGTCCAATTAGGGTTTCTAACCAATCTTGTGCATGCAATAGGTGTTTTGTGTCATTGGATGAACAAGTAGGTCATTTTCGTCCTCCCTAGGCTTATTCTTGTCCAATTAGGGTTTTTAACCAATCTTGTGCATCCAATAGGTATTTTTGTGTCATTGGATGAACATTTAGGTCTTTTTCGTCATCCCTAAACTTAATCTTGTCCAATTACGGTTTCTAACCAATCTTGTGTATCCAATAGGTGTTTTTGTGTCATTGGATGAATAATTAGGTCATTTTCGTCCTCCCTAGGCTAATTCTTGTCCAATTAGGGTTTCTAACCAATCTTGTGCATCCAATAGGTGTTTTGTGTCATTGGATGAACAAGTAGGTCATTTTAGTCCTCCCTAGGCTTATTCTTGTCCAATTAGGGTTTTAAACCAATCTTGTGCATCCAATAGGTGTTTTGTGTCATTGGATGAACATTTAGGTCTTTTTCGTCCACCCTAAACTTATTCTTTTCCAATTAGGGTTTCTAACCAATCTTGTGCATCCAATAGGTGTTTTGTGTCATTGCATGAACAATTAGGTCATTTTCGTCCTCCCTAGGCTTATTCTTGTCCAATTAGTGCTTCTAACCAATCTTGTGCATCCAATAGGTGTTTTTGTGTCATTGGAAGAATATTTAAGTCATTTTCGTCCTCCCTAGGCTAATTCTTGTCCAATTAGGGTTTCTAACCAATCTTGTGCATGCAATAGGTGTTTTTGTGTCATTGGATGAACATTTAGGTCTTTTTCGTCCTCCCTAAACTTAATCCTGTCCAATTACGGTTTCTAACCAATCTTGTGTATCCAATAGGTGTTATTGTGTCATTGGATGAATAATTAGGTCATTTTCGTCCTCCCTAGGCTAATTCTTGTCCAATTAGGGTTTCTAACCAATCTTGTGCATCCAATAGGTGTTTTGTGTAATTGGATGAACAAGTAGGTCATTTTCGTCCTCCCTAGGCTTATTCTTGTCCAATTAGGGTTTTTAACCAATCTTGTGCATCCAATAGGTGTTTTGTGTCATTGGATGAACATTTAGGTCATTTTCGTCCTCCCTAAACTTAATCTTTTCCAATTAGGGTTTCTAACCAATCTTGTGCATCCAATAGGTGTTTTGTGTCATTGCATGAACAATTAGGTCATTTTCGTCCTCCCTAGGCTTATTCTTGTCCAATTAGGGTTTCTAACCAATCTTGTGCATCCAATAGGTGTTTTTGTGTCATTGGATGAACAATTAGGTCATTTTCGTCCACCCTAGGCTAATTCTTGTCCAATTAGGGTTTTTAACCAATCTTGTGCATCCAATTGGTCTTTTGTGTCATTGGATGAACAATTAGGTCATTTTCGTCCTCCCTAGGCTAATTCTTGTCCAATTAGGGTTTTTAACCAATCTTGTGCATCCAATAGGTGTTTTTGTGTCATTGGATGAACATTTAGGTCATTTTCGTCCTCCCTACACTTAATCTTGTCCAATTAGGGTTTTTAACCAATCTTGTGCATCCAATAGGTGTTTTGTGTCATTGGATGAACAATTAGGTCATTTTCGTCCTCCCTAGGCTTATTCTTGTCAAATTAGGGTTTCTAACCAATCTTGTGCCTCCAATAGGTGTTTTTGTGTCATTGGAAGAATATTTAGGTCATAATCGTCCTCCCTACACTTAATCTTGTCCAATTAGGGTTTTTAACCAATCTTGTGCATCCAATAGGTGTTTTGTGTCATTGGATGAACAATTAGGTCATTTTCGTCCTCCCTAGGCTAATTCTTGTCCAATTAGGGTTTTTAACCAATCTTGTGCATCCAATAGGTGTTTTTGTCTCATTGGATGAAAAATTACGTCATTTACGTCCTCCCTAGTGGAATTCTTGTCCAATTAGGGTTTTTTAACCAATCTTGTGCATCCAATAGGTGTTTTGTGTCATTGGATGAACAATTAGGTCATTTTCGTCCTCCCTAGGCTAATTCTTGTCCAATTAGGGTTTTTAACCAATGTAGTGCATCCAATAGGTGTTTTGTGTCATTGGATGAATATTTAGGTCATTTTCGTCCTCCCTACACTTAATCTTGTCCAATTAGGGTTTTTAACCAATCTTGTGCATCCAATAGGTGTTTTGTGTCATTGGACGAACAATTAGGTCATTTTCGTCCTCCCTAAACTTAATCTTGTCCAATTAGGGTTTCTAACCAATGTTGTGCATCCAATAGGTGTTTTGTGTCATTGGATGAACATTTAGGTCATTTTCGTCCTCCCTACACTTAATCTTGTCCAATTAGGGTTTTTAACAAATCTTGTGCATCCAATAGGTGTTTTGTGTCATTGGATGAACAATTAGGTCATTTTCGTCCTCCCTAGGCTAATTCTTGTCCAATTAGGGTTTTTAACCAATCTTGTGCATCCAATAGGTGTTTTGTGTCATTGGATGAACATTTAGGTCATTTTTGTCCTCCCTAGGCTTAATCTTGTCCAATTAGGGTTTTGAACCAATCTTGTGCATCCAATAGTTGTTTTTGTGTCATTGGATGAACACTTATGTCATTTTCGTCCTCCCTAAACTTAATCTCTTCCAATAGGTGTTTTTGTGTCATTGGATGAACAATTAGGTCATTTTCGTGCTCCCTAGGCTTATTCTTGTCCAATTAGGGTTATTAACCAATCTTGTGCATCCAATAGGTGTTTTTGTGTCATTGGATGAACAATTAGGTCATTTTCGTCCTCCCTAGGCTAATTCTTGTCCAATTAGGGTTTCTAACCAATCTTGTGCATCCAATAGGTGTTTTGTGTCATTGAATGAACAAGTAGGTCATTTTAGTCCTCCCTAGTCTTATTCTTGTCCAATTAGGGTTTTAAACCAATCTTGTGCATCCAATAGGTGTTTTGTGTCATTGGATGATCATTTAGGTCTTTTTCGTCCTCCCTAAACTTAATGTTGTCCAATTAGGGTTTCTAACCAATCTTGTGCATCCAATAGGTGTTTTGTCTCATTGCATGAACAATTAGGTCATTTTCGTCCTTCCTAGGCTTATTCTTGTCCAATTAGTGCTTCTAACCAATCTTGTGCATCCAATAGGTGTTTTTGTGTCATTGGAAGAATATTTAGGTCATTTTCGTCCTCCCTAGGCTAATTCTTGTCCAATTAGGGTTTCTAACGAATCTTATGCATCCAATAGGTGTTTTGTGTCATTGGATGAACAAGTAGGTCATTTTCGTCCTCCCTAGGCTTATTCTTGTCCAATTAAGGTTTTTAACCAATCTTGTGCACCCAATAGGTGTTTTGTGTCATTGGATGAACATTTAGGTCATTTTCGTCCTCGCTAAACTTAATCTTGTCCAATTAGGGTTTCTAACCAATCTTGTGCATCCAATAGGTGTTTTTGTGTCATTGGATGAACATTTAGGTCATTTTCGCCCTCCCTAGGCTTATGCTTGTCCAATTAGGGTTTCTAACCAATCTTGTGCATCCAATAGGTGTTTTTGTGTCATTGGATGAACAATTAGGTCATTTTCGTCCACCCTAGGCTAATTCTTGTCCAATTAGGGTTTTTAACCAATCTTGTGCATCCAATAGGTGTTTTGTGTCATTGGATGAACAAGTAGGTCATTTTCGTCCTCCCTAGGCTTATTCTTGTCCAATTAGGATTTTTAACCAATCTTGTGCATCCAATAGGTGTTTTGTGTCATTGGATGAACATTTAGGTCATTTTCGTCCTCGCTAAACTTAATCATGTCCAATTAGGGTTTCTAACCAATCTTATGCATCCAATAGGTGTTTTTGTGTCATTGGATGAACATTTAGGTCATTTTAGTCCTCCCTAGGCTTATGCTTGTCCAATTAGGGTTTCTAACCAATCTTGTGCATCCAATAGGTGTTTTTGTGTCATTGGATGAACAATTAGGTCATTTTCGTCCACCCTAGGCTAATTCTTGTCCAATTAGGGTTTTTAACCAATCTTGTGCATCCAATAGGTGTTTTGTGTCATTGAATGAACAATTAGGTCATTTTCGTCCTCCCTAGGCTTATTCTTGTCAAATTAGGGTTTCTAACCAATCTTGTGCCTCCAATAGGTGTTTTTGTGTCATCGGAAGAATATTTAGGTCATAATCGTCCTCCCTACACTTAATCTTGTCCAATTAGGGTTTTTAACCAATCTTGTGCATCCAATAGGTGTTTTGTGTCATTGGATGAACAATTAGGTCATTTTCGTCCTCCCTAGCCTTATTCTTGTCAAATTAGGGTTTCTAACCAATCTTGTGCATCCAATAGGTGTTTTTGTGTCATTGGAAGAATATTTAGGTCATAATCGTCCTGCCTACACTTAATCTTGTCCAATTAGGGTTTTTAACCAATCTTGTGCATCCAATAGGTGTTTTGTGTCATTGGATGAACATTTAGGTCATTTTCGTCCATCCTAAACTTAATCTTGTCCAATTAGGGTTTCTAACCAATCTTGTGCATCCAATAGGTGTTTTTGTGTCATTGGAAGAACAATTAGGTGATTTTCGTCCTCCCTAAGCTAATTCTTGTCCAATTAGGGTTTCTAACCAATCTTTTGCATCCAATAGGTGTTTTGTGTCATTGGATGAATATTTAGGTCATTTTCGTCCTCCCTACACTTAATCTTGTCCAATTAAGGTTTCTAACCAATCTTGTGCATCCAATAGGTGTTTTTGTGTCATTGGATGAACATTTAGGTCTTTTTCGTCCTCCCTAAACTTAATCTTGTCCAATTACGGTTTCTAACCAATCTTGTGTATGCCACAGGTGTTTTTGTGTCATTGGATGAATAATTAGGTCATTTTCGTCCTCCCTAGGGTAATTCTTGTCCAATTAGGGTTTCTAACCAATCTTGTGCATGCAATAGGTGTTTTGTGTCATTGGATGAACAAGTAGGTCATTTTAGTCCTCCCTAGGCTTCTTCTTGTCCAATTAGGGTTTTAAACCAATCTTGTGCATCCAATAGGTGTTTTGTGTCATTGGATGAACATTTAGGTCTTTTTCGTCCTCCCTAAACTTAATCTTTTCCAATTAGGGTTTCTAACCAATCTTGTGCATCCAATAGGTGTTTTGTGTCATTGCATGAACAATTAGGTCATTTTCGTCCTCCCTAGGCTTATTCTTGTCCAATTAGTGCTTCTAACCAATCTTGTTCATCCAATAGGTGTTTTTGTGTCATTGGAAGAATATTTAGGTCATTTTCGTCCTCCCTAGGCTAATTCTTGTCCAATTAGGGTTTCTAACCAATCTTGTGCATGCAATAGGTGTTTTGTGTCATTGGATGAACAAGTAGGTCATTTTCGTCCTCCCTAGGCTTATTCTTGTCCAATTAGGGTTTTTAACCAATCTTGTGCATCCAATAGGTGTTTTGTGTCATTGGATGAACATTTAGGTCATTTTCGTCCTCGCTAAACTTAATCTTTTCCAATTAGGGTTTCTAACCAATCTTGTGCATCCTGTTTTTGTGTCATTGGATGAACAATTAGGTCATTTTCTTTCTCCCTAGGCTAATTCTTGTCCAATTAGGGTTTATAACCAATCTTGTGCATCCAATACGTGTTTTGTGTCATTGGATGAACAAGTAGGTCATTTTCGTCCTCCTTAGGCTTATTCTTGTCCAATTAGGGTTTTTAACCAATCTTGTGCATCCAATAGGTGTTTTGTGTCATTGGATGAACATTTAGGTTATTTTCGTCCTCCCCAGGCTTATGCTTGTCCAATTAGGGTTTCTAACCAATCTTGTGCATCCATTAGGTGTTTTGTGTCATTGGATGAACATTTAGGTCATTTTCTTCCTCCCTAGGCTTATGCTTGTCCAATTAGGGTTTCTAACCAATCTTGTGCATCCAATAGGTGTTTTTGTGTCATTGGAAGAATATTGAGGTCATAATCGTCCTCCCTACACTTAATCTTGTCCAATTAAGGTTTCTAACCAATCTTGTGCATCCAATAGGTGTTTTTGTGTCATTGGATGAACATTTAGGTCTTTTTCGTCTTCCCTAAACTTAATCTTGTCCAATTACGGTTTCTAACCAATCTTGTGTATCCAATAGGTGTTTTTGTGTCATTGGATGAATAATTAGGTCATTTTCGTCCTCCCTAGGCTAATTCTTGTCCAATTAGGGTTTCTAACCAATCTTGTGCATCCAATAGGTGTTTTGTGTCATTGGATGAACAAGTAGGTCATTTTAGTCCTCCCTAGGCTTATTCTTGCCCAATTAGGGTTTTAAACCAATCTTCTGCATCCAATAGGTGTTTTGTGTCATTGCATGAACAATTAGGTCTTTTTCGTCCTCCCTAGGCTTATTCTTGTCCAATTAGTCCTTCTAACCAATCTTGTGCATCCAATAGGTGTTTTTGTGTCATTGGAAGAATATTTAGGTCATTTTCGTCCTCCCTAGGCTAATTCTTGTCCAATTAGGGTTTCTAACCAATCATGTGCATCCAATAGGTTTTTTTGTGTCATTGGATGAACAATTAGGTCATTTTCGTCCTCCCTAGGCTTATTCTTGTCAAATTAGGGTTTCTAACAAATCTTGTGCATCCAATAGGTGTATTTGTGTCATTGGAAGAATATTGAGGTCATAATCGTCCTCCCTATACTTAATCTGTCCAATTAGGGTTTTTAACCAATTTTGTGCATCCAATAGGTGTTTTGTGTCATTGGATGAACATTTAGGTCATTTTCGTCCTTCCTAAACTTAATCTTGTCCAATTAGGGTTTCTAACCAATCTTGTGCATCCAATAGTTGTTTTTGTGTCATTGGATGAACATTCAGGTCTTTTTCGTCCTCCCTAAACTTAATCTTGTGCAATTACGGTTTCTAACCAATCTTGTGTATCCAATAGGTGTTTTTGTGTCATTGGATGAATAATTAGGTCATTTTCGTCCTCCCTAGGCTAATTCTTGTCCAATTAGGGTTTCTAACCAATCTTGTGCATCAAATAGGTTTTTTGTGTCATTGGATGAACAAGTAGGTCATTTTAGTCCTCCCTAGGCTTATCCTTGTCCAATTAGGGTTTTAAACCAATCTTGTGCATCCAATAGGTGTTTTGTGTCATTGCATGAACAATTAGGTCTTTTTCGTCCTCCCTAGGCTTATTCTTGTCCAATTAGTGCTTCTAACCAATCTTGTGCATCCAATAGGTGTTTTTGTGTCATTGGAAGAATATTTAGGTCATTTTCGTCCTCCTTAGGCTAATTCTTGTCCATTTAGGGTTTCTAACCAATCTTGTGCATGCAATAGGTGTTTTGTGTCATTGGATGAACAAGTAGGTCATTTTCGTCCTCCCTAGGCTTATTCTTGTCCAATTAGGGTTTTTAACCAATCTCGTTTATCCAATAGGTGTTTTGTGTCATTGGATGAACATTTAGGTCATTTTCGTCCTCGCTAAACTTAATCTTGTCCAATTAGGGTTCCTAACCAATCTTGTGCATCCAATAGGTGTTTTTGTGTCATTGGATGAACATTTAGGTCATTTTCGCCCTCCCTAGGCTTATGCTTGTCCAATTAGGGTTTCTAACCAATCTTGTGCATCCAATAGGTGTTTTTGTGTCATTGGATGAACAATTAGGTCATTTTCGTCCACCCTAGGCTAATTCTTGTCCAATTAGGGTTTTTAACCAATCTTGTGCATCCAATAGGTGTTTTGTGTCATTGGATGAACAATTAGGTCATTTTCGTCCTCCCTAGGCTTATACTTGTCAAATTAGGGTTTCTAACCAATCTTGTCCATCCAATAGGTGTTTTTGTGTCATTGGAAGAATATTTAGGTCATAATCGTCCTCCCTACACTTAATCTTGTCCAATTAGGGTTTTTAACCAATCTTGTGCATGCAATAGGTGTTTTGTGTCATTGGATAAACATTTAGGTCATTTTCGTCCTTCCTAAACTTAATCTTGTCCAATTAGGGTTTCTAACCAATCTTGTGCATCCAATAGGTGTTTTTGGGTCATTGGAAAAATAATTAGGTGATTTTCGTCCTTCCTAAGCTAATTCTTGTCCAATTAGGGTTTCTAACCAATCTTTTGCATCCAATAGGTGTTTTGTGTCATTGGATGAATATTTAGGTCATTTTCGTCCTCCCTACACTTAATCTTGTCCAATTAGGGTTTCTAACCAATCTTGTGCATCCAATAGGTGTTTTGTGTCATTGCATGAACAATTAGGTCATTTTCGTCCTCCCTAGGCTTATTCTTGTCCAATTAGTGCTTCTAACCAATCTTGTGCATCCAATAGGTGTTTTTGTGTCATTGGAAGAATATTTAGGTCATTTTCGTCCTCCCTTGGCTAATTCTTGTCCAATTAGGGTTTCTAACCAATCTTGTGCATCCAATAGGTGTTTTGTGTCATTGGATGAACAGGTAGGTCATTTTCGTCCTCCCTAGGCTTATTCTTGTCCAATTAGGGTTTTTAAACAATCTTGTGTATCCAATAGGTGTTTTTGTGTCATTGGATGAATAATTAGGTCATTTTCGTCCTCCCTAGGCGAATTCTTGTCCAATTAGGGTTTCTTACCAATCTTGTGCATCCAATAGGTGTTTTCTGTCATTGGATGAACAAGTAGGTCATTTTCGTCCTCCCTAGGCTTATTCTTGTCCAATTAGGGTTTTTAACCAATCTTGTGCATCCAATAGGTGTTTTGTGTCATTGCATGAACAATTAGGTCATTTTCGTCCTCCCTAGGCTTATACTTGTCAAATGTAGGTTTCTAACCAATCTTGTACATACAATAGGTGTTTTTGTGTCATTGGAAGAATATTTAGGTCATAATCGTCCTCCCTACAGGCTAATTCTCTTCCAATTAGGGTTTTTAACCAATCTTGTGCATCCAATAGGTGTTTTTGTGTCATTGGAAGAACAATTAGGTGATTTTCGTCCTCCCCAGGCTTATTCTTGTCCAATTAGGGTTTTAAACCAATCTTGTGCATCCAATAGGTGTTTTGTGTCATTGGATGAACATTTAGGTCTTTTTCGTCCTCCCTAAACTTAATCTTGTCCAATTACGGTTTCTAACCAATCTTGTGCATCCAATAGGTGTTTTGTGTCATTGCATGAACAATTAGGTCATTTTCGTCCTCCCTAGGCTTATTCTTGTCCAATTAGTGCTTCTAACCAATCTTGTGCATCCAATAGGTGTTTTGTGTCATTGGATGAACAAGTAGGTCATTTTCGTCCTCCTTAGGCTTATTCTTGTCCAATTAGGGTTTTTAACCAATCTTGTGCATCCAATAGGTGTTTTATGTCATTGGATCAAAATTTAGGTCATTTTCGTCCTCCCTAAACTTAATCTTGTGCATCCAATAGGTGTTTTTGTGTCATTGGATGAACATTTAGGTCATTTTCGTCCTCCCTAGGCTTATGCTTGTCCAATTAGGGTTTCTAACCAATCTTGTGCATCCAATAGGTGTTTTTGTGTCATTGGATGAACAATTAGCTCATTTTCGTCCACCCTAGGCTAATTCTTGTCCAATTAGGGTTTTTAACCAATCTTGTGCATCCAATAGGTGTTTTGTGTCATTGGATGAATAATTAGGCCATTTTCGTCCTCCCTAGGCTTATTCTTGTCAAATTAGGGTTTCTAACCAATCTTGTGCATCCAATAGGCGTTTTTGTGTCATTGGAAGAATATTTAGGTCATAATCGTCCTCCCTACACTTAATCTTGTCCAATTAGGGTTTTTAACCAATCTTGTGCATCCAATAGGTGTTTTGTGTCATTGGATGAACAATTAGGTCATTTTCGTCCTCCCTAGGCGTATTCTTGTCAAATTAGGGTTTCTAACCAATCTTGTGCATCCAATAGGTGTTTTTGTGTCATTGGAAGAATATTTAGGTCATAATCGTCCTCCCTACACTTAATCTTGTCCAATTAGGGTTTTTAACCAATCTTGTGCATCCAATAGGTGTTTTGTGTCATTGGATGAACATTTAGGTCATTTTCATCCTTCCTAAACTTAATCTTGTCCAATTAGGGTTTCTAACCAATCTTGTGCATCCAATAGGTGTTTTTGTGTCATTGGATGAACAATTAGGTCATTTTCGTCCACCCTAGGCTAATTCTTGTCCAATTAGGGTTTTTAACCAATCTTGTGCATCCAATAGGTGTTTTGTGTCATTGGATGAACAATTAGGTCATTTTCGTCGTCCCTAGGCTTATTCTTGTCAAATTAGGGTTTCTAACCAATCTTGTGCATCCAATAGGTGTTTTTGTGTCATTGGAAGAATATTTAGGTCATAATCGTCCTCCCTACACTTAATTCTTGTCCAATTAGGGTTTTTAACCAATCTTGTGCATCCAATAGGTGTTTTGTGTCATTGGATGAACAATTAGGTCATTTTCGTCCTCCCTAGGCTTATTCTTGTCAAATTAGGGTTTCTAACCAATCTTGTGCATCCAATAGGTGTTTTTGTGTCATTGGAAGAATATTTAGGTCATTATCGTCCTCCCTACAATTAATCTTGTCCAATTAGGGTTTTTAACCAATCTTGTGCATCCAATAGGTGTTTTGTGTCATTGGATGAACATTTAGGTCATTTTCGTCCTTCCTAAACTGAATCTTGTCCAATTAAGGTTTCTAACCAATCTTGTGCATCCAATAGGTTGTTTTGTGTCATTGGATGAACATTTAGGTCATTTTCGTCCTCCCTAGGCTTATGCTTGTCCAATTAGGGTTTCTAACCAATCTTGTGCATCCAATAGGTGTTTTTGTGTCATTGGATGAACAATTAGGTCATTTTCGTCCTCCCTAGGCTAATTTTTGTCCAATTAGGGTTTCTAACCAATCTTGTGCATCCAATAGGTGCTTTTGTGTCATTGGATGAACAATCAGGTCATTTTCGTCCTCCCTAGGCTAATTCTTGTCGAATTAGGGTTTCTAACCAATCTTGTGCATCCAATAGGTGTTTTGTGTCATTGGATGAACAAGTAGGTCATTTTCGTCCTCCCTAGGCTTATTCTTGTCCAATTAGGGTTTTCAACCAATCTTGTGCATCCAATAGGTGTTTTGTGTCATTGGATGAACATTTAGGTCATTTTCGTCCTCGCTAAACTTAATCTTGTCCAATTAGGGTTTCTAACCAATCTTGTGCATCCAATAGGTGTTTTGTGTCATTGGATGAACATTTAGGTCTTTTTCGTCCTCCCTAAACTTAATCTTTTCCAATTAGGGTTTCTAACCAATCTTGTGCATCCAATAGGTGTTTTTGTGTCATTGGATGAACAATTAGGTCATTTTCGTCCTCCCTGGGCTAATTCTTGTCCAATTAGGGTTTCTAACCAATCTTGTGCATCCAATAGGTGTTTTGTGTCATTGGAAGAACAATTAAGTGATTTTCGTCCTCCCTAAGCTAATTCTTGTCCAATTTGGGTTTCTAACCTATCTTTTGCATCCAATAGTTGTTTTTGTGTCATTGGAAGAATATTTACGTCATAATCGTCCTCCCTACACTTAATCTTATCCAATTAGGGTTTTTAACCAATCTTGTGCATCCAATAGGTGTTTTTGTGTCATTGGATGAACATTTAGGTCATTTTCGTCCTTCCTAAACTTAATCTTGTCCTATTAGGGTTTGTAACCAATCTTGTGCATCCAATAGGTGTTTTGTGTCATTGGATGAACAAGTAGGTCATTTTAGTCCTCCCTAGGCTTATTCTTGTCCAATTAGGGTTTTTAACCAATCTTGTACATCCAATAGGTGTTTTGTCTCATTGCATGAACAATTAGGTCATTTTCGTCCTCCCTACGCTTATTCTTGTCCAATTTGGTGCTTCTAACCAATCTTGTGCATCCAATAGGTGTTTTTGTGTCATTGGAAGAATATTTAGGTCATTTTCGTCCTCCCTAAGCTAATTCTTGTCCAATTAGGGTTTCTAACCAATCTTGTGCATCCAATAGGTGTTTTGTGTCATTGGATGAACAAGTAGGTCATTTTCGTCCTCCCTAGGCTTATTCTTGTCCAATTAGGGTTTTTAACCAATCTTGTGCATCCAATAGGTGTTTTGTGTCATTGGATGAACATTTAGGTCATTTTCGTCCTCGCTAAACTTAATCTTTTCCAATTAGGGTTTCTAACCAATCTTGTGCATCCAATAGGTGTTTTTGTGTCATTGGATGAACATTTAGGTCATTTTCGTCCTCCCTAGGCTTATTCTTGTCCAATTAGGGTTTCTAACCAATCTTGTGCATCCAATAGGTATTTTTGTGTCATTGGATGAACAATTAGGTCATTTTCGTCCTCCCTAGGCTAATTCTTGTCCAATTAGGGTTTCTAACCAATCTTGTGCATCCAATAGGTGTTTTGTGTCATTGGATGAACAATTAGGTCATTTTCGTCCTCGCTAGGCTTATTCTTGTGTAATTAGGGTTTTTAACCAATCTTGTGCATCCAATAGGTTTTTTGTGTCATTGGATGAAGATTTAGGTCATTTTCGTCCTCCCTAAACTTAATCTTGTCCAATTAGGGTTTTTAACCAATCTTCTGCATCCAATAGGTGTTTTATGTCATTTCATGAACATTTACGTCATTTGCGTCCTCCTTAAACTTAATCTTGTCCAATTAGGGTTTCTAACCAATCTTGTGCATCCAATAGGTGTTTTTGTGTCATTGGATGAACAATTAGGTCATTTTCGTCCTCCCTAGGCTAATTCTTGTCCAATTAGGGTTTCTAACCAATCTTGTGCATCCAATAGGTGTTTTGTGTCATTGGATGAACAATTAGGTCATTTTCGTCCTCCCTAGGCTTATTCTTGTCAAATTAGGGTTTCTAACCAATCTTGTGCATCCAATAGGTGTTCTTGTGTCATTGGAAGAATATTTAGGTCATAATCGTCCTCCCTACACTTAATCTTGTCCAATTAGGGTTTTTAACCAATCTTGTGCATCCAATAGGTGTTTTGTGTCATTGGATGAACATTTAGGTCATTTTCGTCCTTCCTAAACTTAATCTTGTCCAATTAGGGTTCCTAACCAATCTTGTGCATCCAATAGGTATTTTTGTGTCGTTGGATGAACATTTAGGTCATTTTCGTCCTCCCTAGGCTTATGCTTGTCCAATTAGGGTTTCTAACCAATCTTGTGCATCCAATAGGTTTTTTTGTGTCATTGGATGAACATTTAGGTCATTTTCGTCCTCCCTAGGCTTATGCTTGTCCAATTAGGGTTTCTAACCAATCTTGTGCATCCAATAGGTGTTTTTGTGTCATTGGATGAACAATTAGGTCATTTTCGTCTTCCTTGGCCTAAATCTTGTCCAATTAGGGTTTCTAACCAATCTTGTGCATCCAATAGGTGTTTTCTGTCATTGGATGAACAAGTAGGTCATTTTCGTCCTCCCTAGGCTTATTCTTGTCCAATTAGGGTTTTTAACCAATCTTGTGCATCCAATAGGTGTTTTGTGTCATTGGATTAAAATTTAGGTCATTTTCGTCCTCTTTAAACTTAATCTTGTCCAATTACGGTTTCTAACCAATCTTGTGCATCCAATAGGTGTTTTTGTGTCATCGGATGAACATTGAGGTCATTTTCGTCCTCCCTAGGCTTATGCTTGTCCAATTAGGGTTTCTAACCAATCTTGTGCATCCAATAGGTGTTTTTGTGTCATTGGATGAACAATTAGGTCATTTTCGTCCACCCTAGGCTAATTCTTGTCCAATTAGGGTTTTTAACCAATCGTGTGCATCCAATAGGTGTTTTTTGTCATTGGATGAACAATTAGGTCATTTTCGTCATCCCTAGGCTTATTCTTGTGAAATTAGGGTTTCTAACCAATCTTGTGCATCCAATAGGTGTTTTTGTTTCATTGGAAGAATATTTAGATCATAATCGTCCTCCCTACAATTAATCTTGTCCAATTAGGGTTTTTAACCAATCTTGTGCATCCAATAGGTGTTTTGTGTCATTGGATGAACATTTAGGTCATTTTCGTCCTTCCTAATTTTAATCTTGTCCAATTAGGGTTTCTAACCAATCTTGTGCATCCAATAGGTTTTTTTGTGTCATTGGATGAACATTTAGGTCATTTTCGTCCTCCCTAGGCTTATGCTTGTCCAATTAGGGTTTCTAACCAATCTTGTGCATCCAATAGGTGTTTTGTGTCATTGGATGAACAATTAGGTCATTTTCGTCCACCCTAGGCTAATTCTTGTCCAATTAGGGTTTTTAACCAATCTTGTGCATCCAATAGGTGTTTTGTGTCATTGGATGAAGAATTAGGTCATTTTCGTCCTCCCTAGGCTAATTCTTGTCCAATTAGGGTTTTTAGCCAATCTTGTGCATCCATTAGGTATTTTTGTGTCATTGGAAGAATATTTAGGTGATTTTCGTCCTCCCTAGGCTAATTCTTGTCCAATAAGGGTTTCTAACCAATCTTGTGCATCCAATAGCTGTTTTGTGTCATTGGATGAACATTTAGGTCATTTTCGTCCTCCCTAAACTTGATCTTGTCCAATTAGGGTTTCTAACCAATCTTGTGCATCCAATAGGTGTTTTTGTGTCATTGGATGAACAATTAGGTCATTTTCGTGCACCCTAGGCTAATTCTTGTCCAATTAGGGTTTTTAACCAATCTTGTGCATCCAATAGGTGTTTTGTGTCATTGGATGAACAATTAGGTCATTTTCGTCCTCCCTAGGCTTATTCTTGTCAAATTAGGGTTTCTAACCAATCTTGTGCATCCAATAGGTGTTTTTGTTTCATTGGAAGAATATTTAGGTCATAATCGTCCTCCCTACAATTAATCTTGTCCAATTAGGGTTTTTAACCAATCTTGTGCATCCAATAGGTGTTTTGTGTCATTGGATGAACATTTAGGTCATTTTCGTCCTTCCTAATTTTAATCTTGTCCAATTAGGGTTTCTAACCAATCTTGTGCATCCAATAGGTTTTTTTGTGTCATTGGATGAACATTTAGGTCATTTTCGTCCTCCCTAGGCTTATGCTTGTCCAATTAGGGTTTCTAACCAATCTTGTGCATCCAATAGGTGTTTTTGTGTCATTGGATGAACAATTAGGTCATTTTCGTCTTCCTTGGCCTAAATCTTGTCCAATTAGGGTTTTTAACCAATCTTGTGCATCCAATAGGTGTTTTCTATCATTGGATGAACAAGTAGGTCATTTTCGTCCTCCCTAGGCTTATTCTTGTCCAATTAGGGTTTTTAACCAATCTTGTGCATCCAATAGGTGTTTTGTGTCATTGGATTAACATTTAGGTCATTTTCATCCTCTTTAAAATTAATCTTGTCCAATTACGGTTTCTAACCAATCTTGTGCATCCAATAGGTGTTTTTGTGTCATTGGATGAACATTTAGGTCATTTTCTTCCTCCCTAGGCTATTGCTTGCCCATTTAGGGTTTCTAACAAATCTTGTGCATCCAATAGGTAGTTTTGTGTCATTGGATGAACAATTAGGTCATTTTCGTCCACCCTAGGCTAATTCTTGTCCAATTAGGGTTTTTAACCAATCTTGTGCATCCAATAGGTATTTTGTGTCATTGGATGAACAATTAGGTCATTTTCGTCCTCCCTAGGCTTATTCTTTTCAAATTAGGGTTTCTAACCAATCTTGTGCATCCAATAGGTGTTTTTGTGTCATTGGAAGAATATTTAGGTCATAATCGTCCTCCCTACACTTAATCTTGTCCAATTAGGGTTTTTAACCAATCTTGTGCATCCAATAGGTGTTTTGTGTCATTGGATGAACATTTAGGTCATTTTCGTCCTTCCTAAACTTAATCTTGTCCAATTAGGGTTTCTAACCAATCTTGTGCATCCAATAGGTGTTTTTGTGTCGTTGGAAGAACAATTAGGTGATTTTCGTCCTCCCTAAGCTAATTCTTTTCCAATTAGGGTTTCTAACCAATCTTGTGCATCCAATAGCTGTTTTGTGTCATTGGATGAACAAGTAGGTCATTTTAGTCCTCCCTAGGCTTATTCTTGTCCAATTAGGGTTTTAAACCAATCTTGTGCATCCAATAGGTGTTTTGTGTCATTGGATGAACAAGTAGGTCATTTTCGTCCTCCCTAGGCTTATTCTTGTCCAATTAGGGTTTTTAACCAATCTTGTGCATCCAATAGGTGTTTTGTGTCATTGGATGAACATTTAGGTCATTTTCGTCCTCGCTAAACTTAATCATGTCCAATTAGGGTTTCTAACCAATCTTGTGCATCCAATAGGTGTTTTTGTGTCATTGGATGAACATTTAGGTCATTTTCGTCCTCCCTAGGCTTATGCTTGTCCAATTAGGGTTTCTAACCAATCTTGTGCATCCAATAGGTGTTTTTGTGTCATTGGATGAACAATTAGCTCATTTTCGTCCACCCTAGGCTAATTCTTGTCCAATTAGGGTTTTTAACCAATCTTGTGCATCCAATAGGTGTTTTGTGTCATTGGATGAACAAGTAGGTCATTTTCGTCCTCCCTAGGCTTATTCTTGTCCAATTAGGGTTTTTAACCAATCTTGTGCATCCAATAGGTGTTTTGTGTCATTGGATGAACATTTAGGTCATTTTCGTCCTCGCTAAACTTAATCTTTTCCAATTAGGGTTTCTAACGAATCTTGGGCATCCAATAGGTGTTTTTGTGTCATTGGATGAACATTTAGGTCATTTTCGTCCTCCCTAGGCTTATGCTTGTCCAATTAGGGTTTCTAACCAATCTTGTGCATCCAATAGGTGTTTTGTGTCATTGGATGAACATTTAGGTCATTTTCGTCCACCCTAGGCTAATTCTTGTCCAATTAGGGTTTTTAACCAATCTTGTGCATCCAATAGGTGTTTTGTGTCATTGGATGAACATTTAGGTCATTTTCGTCCTTCCTAAACTTAATCTTGTCCAATTAGGGTTTCTAACCAATCTTGTGCATCCAATAGGTGTTTTTGTGTCGTTGGATGAACATTTAGGTCATTTTCGTCCTTGCTAAACTTAATCTTGTCCAATTAGGGTTTCTAACCAATCTTGTGCATCCAATAGGTGTTTTTGTGTCATTGGATGAACATTTAGGTCATTTTCGTCCTCCCTAGGCTTATGCTTGTCCAATTAGGGTTTCTAACCAATCTTGTGCATCCAATAGGTGTTTTTGTGTCATTGGATGAACATTTAGGTCTTTTTCGTCCTCCCTAAACTTAATCTTGTCTAATTACGGTTTCTAACCAATCTTGTGTATCCAATAGGTGTTTTTGTGTCATTGGATGAATAATTAGGTCATTTTCGTCCTCCCTAGGCTAATTCTTGTCCAATTAGGGTTGCTAACCAATCTTGTGCATGCAATAGGTGTGTTGTGTCATTGGATGAACAAGTAGGTCATTTTCGTCCTCCCTAGGCTTATTCTTGTCCAATTAGGGTTTTTAACCAATCTTGTGCATCCAATAGGTATTTTTGTGTCATTGGATGAACATTTAGGTCTTTTTCGTCCTCCCTAGGCTTATTCTTGTCCAATTAGTGCTTCTAACCAATCTTGTGCATCCAATAGGTGTTTTGTGTCATTGGATGAACAATTAGGTCATTTTCGTCCTCCCTAGGCTTATTCTTGTCCAATTAGGGTTTTTAACCAATCTTGTGCATCCAATAGGTGTTTTGTGTCATTGGATGAACATTTAGGTCATTTTCGTCCTCGCTAACCTTAATCTTAGTCCAATTAGGGTTTTTAACCAATCTCGTTCATCCAATAGGTGTTTTGTGTCATTGGATGAATAATTAGGTCATTTTCGTCCTCCCTAGGCTAATTCTTGTCCAATTAGGGTTTTTAACCAATCTTGTGCATCCAATAGGTGTTTTGTGTCATTGGATGAACAATTAGGTCATTTTCGTCCTCCCTAGGCTTATTCTTGTCAAATTAGGGTTTCTAACCAATCTTGTGCCTCCAATAGGTGTTTTTGTGTCATTGGAAGAATATTTAGGTCATAATCGTCCTCCCTACACTTAATCTTGTCCAATTAGGGTTTTTAACCAATCTTGTGCATCCAATAGGTGTTTTGTGTCATTGGATGAACAATTAGGTCATTTTCGTCCTTCCTAAACTTAATCTTGTCCAATTAGGGTTTCTAACCAATCTTGTGCATCCAATAGGTGTTTTTGTGTCATTGGATGAACATTTAGGTCATTTTCGTCCTCCCTAGGCTTATGCTTGTCCAATTAGGGTTTCTAACCTATCTTGTGCATCCAATAGGTGTTTTGTGTCATTGCATGAACAATTAGGTCATTTTCGTCCTCCCTAGGCTTATTCTTGTCCAATTAGTGCTTCTAACCAATCTTGTGCATCCAATAGGTGTTTTTGTGTCATTGGATGAACATTTAGGTCATTTTCGTCCTCCCTAGGCTTATGCTTGTCCAATTAGGGTTTCTAACCAATCTTGTGCATCCAATAGGTGTTTTTGTGTCATTGGATGAACAATTAGCTCATTTTCGTCCACCCTAGGCTAATTCTTGTCCAATTAGGGTTTTTAACCAATCTTATGCATCCAATAGGTGTTTTGTGTCATTGGATGAATAATTAGGTCATTTTCGTCCTCCCTAGGCTTATTCTTGTCAAATTAGGGTTTCTAACCAATCTTGTGCATCCAATAGGTGTTTTTGTGTCATTGGAAGAATATTTAGGTCATAATCGTCCTCCCTACACTTAATCTTGTCCAATTAGGGTTTTTAACCAATCTTGTGCATCCAATAGGTGTTTTGTGTCATTGGATGAACAATTAGGTCATTTTCGTCCTCCCTAGGCGTATTCTTGTCAAATTAGGGTTTCTAACCAATCTTGTGCATCCAATAGGTGTTTTTATGTCATTGGAAGAATATTTAGGTCATAATCGTCCTGCCTACACTTAATCTTGTCCAATTTGGGTTTTTAACCAATCTTGTGCATCCAATAGGTGTTTTGTGTCATTGGATGAACATTTAGGTCATTTTCGACCTTCCTAAACTTAATCTTGTCCAATTAGGGTTTCTAACCAATCTTCTGCATCCAATAGCTGTTTTTGTGTCATTGGAAGAACAATTAGGTGATTTTCGTCCTCTCTAAGCTAATTCTTGTCCAATTAGGGTTTCTAACCAATCTTTTGCATCCAATAGGTGTTTTGTGTCATTGGATGAATATTTAGGTCATTTTCGTCCTCCCTAATCTTAATCTTGTCCAATTAAGGTTTCTAACCAATCTTGTGCATCCAATAGCTGTTTTTGTGTCATTGGATGAACATTTAGGTCTTTTTCGTCCTCCCTAAACTTAATCTTGTCCAATTACGGTTTCTAACCAATCTTGTGTATCCAATAGGTGTTTTTGTGTCATTGGATGAATAATTAATTCATTTTCGTCCTCCCTAGGCTAATTCTTGTCCAATTAGGGTTTCTAACCAATCTTGTGCATCCAATAGGTGTTTTGTGTCATTGGATGAACAAGTAGGTCATTTTAGTCCTCCCTAGGCTTATTCTTGTCCAATTAGGGTTTTAAACCAATCTTGTGCATCCAATAGGTGTTTTGTGTCATTGGATGAACATTTAGGTCTTTTTCGTCCTCCCTAAACTTAATCTTTTCCAATTAGGGTTTCTAACCAATCTTGTGCATACAATAGGTGTTTTTGTGTCATTGGATGAACATTTAGGTCATTTTCGTCCTCCCTAGGCTTAGGCTTGTCCAATTAGGGTTTCTAACCAATCTTGTGCGTCCAATAGGTGTTTTGTGTCATTGGATGAACAAGTAGGTCATTTTAGTCCTCCCTAGGCTTATTCTTGTCCAATTAGGGTTTTAAACCAATCTTGTGCATCCAATAGGTGTTTTGTGTCATTGGATGAACATTTAGGTCTTTTTCGTCCTCCCTAAACTTATTCTTTTCCCATTACGGTTTCTAACCAATCTTGTGCATCCAATAGGTGTTTTGTGTCATTGCATGAACAATTAGGTGATTTTCGTCCTCCCTAGGCT